>JAVJAQ010001232.1:0-1200000 GCA_032362365.1 Zygogramma bicolorata
AGGCTCATTCGTTTTGCCTTTATAATATTCGTGTAACTATATGAGATTCACTACGGTTCTCTGCACGGATCAACGCAATATTATTCTGAAGACCTTATGGAAATATTTTTTTTCGATAGCATGACATCATTTTTTTTTAATTTTTTACTCATTATGTGGAACGCTCCGATCACGCAGCCCATTTTTATGGTGATGTCATGCCATTGAAGAAAAAAAAGAAAAAAAAGTTGAGGAAAGTCATCAAGTTACAAGTATCTGAGTATCGTTTCCTATCTGATGGATATACTTTCGCGCATTTCGAACTTGATGTCTTGCTCCGTTAAAATTTTATTTTCGAAGTGCCACCTTTGAGTGTAGGCTCATTCGTTTTGTCTTTATAATATTCGTGTAACTATATGAGATTCACTACGGTTCTCTGCACGGATCAACGCAATATTATTCTGAAGACCTTATGGAAATAAACACGGCCGGCACTGAGAAGACGGGTGAGCGAGTTGCTCCAACCAAAGTGTGTAAAAAGTGCAAGAAGGTCGCTTTATCTGGCAAAAAGTGCATTCAGTGTGATACGATAATTCATAACAGTTGTGTAAAATTGTCGAAAAACGTGATTCTCTTGGAAGGAGATAAAATAATATGCTGTGAAGTTCTAAGTGGTGCGAAACTGCGAGAATCGGAGAGTGATGAACCTTTTTACGACGCAACCGACGATCTAATGTTCCAAAATAAAATAGATGCTCGACTTGTTAACTATCTACTGAAACAGAAAGACATTATCATCAATGAACTCAGAGATAAAATTAATTTACTCCATAAACAAATCGATCTCATATCCGAAAACAACCAATTGAAAAAGTCTGATCCGTCGCCACCAGTACCGAAAGAACCACCACAAAAAGCCCGGTTTGCAGAAAAACCACAAACTGTTCAGGATGCCGATCAGAGTAAGCAAAAAACTTCGACCAAAACAAACCCACCAGCTGATATACCTGGGAATTCCCAAACATTCAAAAAAACTGACGTTTCATTTGCCTTGTTGAAAGAAGAAACAGCGGTGAAAATGAATGAAATCATCAATTTGGAGAAACAGGGTGAATCGGGAAGTGAAGAAAAATGGAAGAAAGTTGACACTAGAAGGGGTCGCAGAAGAAATGTTATTATTGGCAAAGACAACTCAGAGGAAATTATTGGGGTGCCTAGATTCATCGACCTGCATGTTTGTAGGGTTAGTCCACAAACCACTATAGAAAATTTACGTAAAAGCCTCAGAAAACATTTTCCGGAAGTGAAATGTGAAACTTTGAACTCAAAAAGACCAGATGTTTATTCATCCTTCAAGGTTTCGATAAGTAGTGACAATTTCAAACAAGCAATGAATCCAAATATATGGCCATGTGGCGCTGCCGTGTCACGTTTTTTACACAAACGCGAGCGGATGGTCCAAACGACGTAGGTTTTGAGGATTCCAAATTATGTACCTCGGGACATATTGATGACTCTTCGAAGCTGAAAATTTTTTACTGCAATATACAATGTATCAGAAACAAACTTGGTGAAATTGAAACCATTGCCGAAGACATGAACTTTGATATCTTATGTTTTACCGAGACCTGGTTACGTAAGCAAGAAGTACCACTTTCTTTGTTAACAAATTTTGACATTGGTAGTTTTCAATGCCGATCTTCATTCGAACATGGTGGTGTGACAATTTACACAAAAAATAATTTAAAAAAAGTTGTTGTCAAAGAATTCGACGATCTGTATCCAGAAAAATATTTGAGGTAACTGCTGTGAATTTGTCAGATTCAAACATTTTGATCATTACAATTTACAGATCTCCTATACCTGAATATATAAATGACTTTTTTTAAAGATTCTCAATAATGCTTGAGCGGTTAACCTCTTGTGGCAAAAAAAGATTTATAATAACTGGTGACTTTAACATTGATATAAGAAATTCAAAACTCTCTGCCACACGTGATTTAAAAGATATAATCGATGGTTTCGACCTAAAATTCTCTGTATCACAACCAACACGCATATCGAAAAGGAATGGGACCTGCATTGATAACTTGATAACTAATATTGAAGAAAATATTGATGTTGAGGTCAGGGATTTCTGTTTATTTGACCACTCTGACATTTTAGCCACTATAAATAAATCTGAACATAGGAGGATCAATCCTGTAAGTAAAAGAATGCGACTTATTTCCCAACAAGGGCTGACAAATTTCAAAAAGCATCTGTCAGATTTTGATTGGACTAATCTATATGAATTTGAAAATGCGAATATCCTATTCTCTGGTTTCTTTCAGACCTTTTTGGAAATATACTATGATCACTTTCCAGAAAAAAAATATAAAGTCTAACAACAAAAAGCAGATAAATTGGTATAACGATGGTCTGAGAGAAATGAGAAATCAATTGGAAGCTTTGAATATCTGGAAAAAATGTCATCCTTCACAAGAGGTATCTGAATGTTACAAGAAAATGAAATATAATTACAAAATCGAAATAAATAAGGTTGCCAAGTTGGTTCCTATTCCTAAAACAAACAATGAAAGCGATGTGAATATGTTCAGGCCTATTTCCGTTTTGCCTGTTTTTTCGAAAATCTATGAAAGTTTGCTCAAGCATAGGATTGTCTCTTATTTCGAGGGAAAACAGCTCTTTGCTAGCGAACAGTATGGCTATCGCACTAAGAAATCAACAACCAAAGCACTGATATCCATTTTAGGAAAAATCACAACAGCGATGGACGAAAATGAATTTTGCTCTGCTAGCATGTTAGATCTATCAAAAGCTTTCGATTGCGTGACACATGATTATCTTCTGAAGAAATTAGAGTTTAATGGAGTTAGAGGTGGAGCACTCGAACTGTTCAACTCTTATTTGAGCCGAAGGCAGCAAAGAGTTGTTTTGCCTTCTGGTGAAAAATCGGACTTCTCTTCCTTAGATGTAGGGGTTCCTCAGGGTTCCATCTTGGGACCGATATTTTTCATAGTGTTCATTAATGACTTGCCAAAATATTTGAAAGCACATTCGGTTATTTTATATGCAGACGATGCAACAATTCTAAATATAGGCCAAAACATCTCAGAACTAGATGGGAGTAATCATGAAACACTAACGAAAGCCACAAACTGGTTCACAGCGAATAATTTGAAATTGAATACTAATAAAACCAATCAGATACTTTTTGGAAATCAAACAAAATTGAGTAGTGTAAAATTATTGGGTGTACAGATTGATTCAAAATTGAATTGGAAAAACCATATTGAGCAATGAGCTGTGAAACTAAATAAAGTAATTTATCAGATCAGGAAACTAGTGGAATTTACCACACTCGAGACCACTTTATCATACTACTATAGTAACAAAACAAAAAAAAGTAGTTCGGATTATGGCGCATGCGCGTTTTACGGAACATTGTACACCTCTATTCAAGAAATTTAATATTTTAACTCTACCCTCAGTTTTCATTCTCCAGTGTTTATTGCACGCCAAAGAAGGTCAACATTCCCTGGCCTCAAATTCATCATATCATTCTTATGATACCAGAAATAAAGATTTATTGAGTATTCCCTACCATAGGCTTAAGAGAACTCAACAACCGAATAATCACACAGCCTTGAAACTTTATAATAAACTTCCCACTGAGCTGAAAACTGCTTCTATCAAGAATTTCAAAGCGACAATAAAAACCATTTTATGAAACAATGCATTCTATAGTATCGACGAATTCTTTGACTTTTCTTTCAACGAGATGCAACTACAGATGATAAATAAATGAAAATAATGAAGATATTTTGTTCTTTATGTACTCATTATGTTTACAGGTGACCAAATTCAATTTCTCTTTTTTAAATGTGTGTGTTCGTGTACGAACGTATGTGTATTTACCTTTTATCATATTTAAAAATTTTATGATTGTATTTTTTTCTTCCGACTTGCTATAATTATACAGTTATGTATGAAACATAGTGAAATAAATATGAATATGAATATGGAAATATTTTTTTTCGATGGCATGACATCAACGTTTCTTTTAATTTTTCACTCATTATGTGGAACGCTCCGATCACGCAGCCCATTTTTATGGTGATGTCATGCCATTGAAGAAAAAAAATGAAAAAAAAGTTGAGGAAAGACATCAAGTTACAAGTATCTGAGTATCGTTTCCTATCTGATGGATATCCTTTCGCGCATTTCGAACTTGATGTCTTGCTCCGTTGAAATTTTATTTTCGAAGTGCCACCTTTGAGTGTAGGCTCATTCGTTTTGTCTTTATGATATTCGTGTAACTATATGAGATTCACTACGGTTCTCTGCACGGATCAACGCAATATTATTCTGAAGACCTTATGGAAATATTTTTTTTCGATGGCATGACATCAACTTTTTTTTTAATTTTTCACTCATTATGTGGAACGCTCCGATCACGCAGCCCATTTTTATGGTGATGTCATGCCATTGAAGAAAAAAAATGAAAAAAAAGTTGAGGAAAGACATCAAGTTACAAGTATCTGAGTATCGTTTCCTATCTGATGGATATCCTTTCGCGCATTTCGAACTTGATGTCTTGCTCCGTTGAAATTTTATTTTCGAAGTGCCACCTTTGAGTGTAGGCTCATTCGTTTTGTCTTTATAATATTCGTGTAACTATATGAGATTCACTACGGTTCTCTGCACGGATCAACGCAATATTATTCTGAAGACCTTATGGAAATATTTTTTTTTCGATGGCATGACATCAACTTTTTTTTCAATTTTTCACTCATTATGTGGAACGCTCCGATCACGCAGCCCATTTTTATGGTGATGTCATGCCATTGAAGAAAAAAAATGAAAAAAAAGTTGAGGAAAGACATCAAGTTACAAGTATCTGAGTATCGTTTCCTATCTGATGGATATCCTTTCGCGCATTTCGAACTTGATGTCTTGCTCCGTTAAAATTTTATTTTCGAAGTGCCACCTTTGAGTGTAGGCTCATTCTTTTTGTCTTTATAATATTTGTGTAACTATATGAGATTCACTACGGTTCTCTGCACGGATCAACGCAATATTATTCTGAAGACCTTACTGAACTTTCTTTCAAAAGTTTGTGGTTACAAAAATAGTTTATTGCGTTATAAGGAGAAAATGTGCGAGAAAGGGTTGGCTTATTGTTTTGGACACCGAAGTGCTTTGGGGCGTCTCACTGATTTTAACTGTAGATAAACTCAGAAAAACCCACAGTGCTAGCGTGTCGGTTGGTGTATGAAGATATTCCACCTTCCAGGATTGGTATATCAAGGCAACTAACAATCACATATCGCATCGAGCCGGTCAGAAAAATTATGCCTCAACTGTGGTTTGACCAGCACTGAAATAGCCGAATTGAATACAAGGACCGCGCCGTAGACGCTTGGCCATACCGACTGATGTCAGTCACAAAATGTCACACATTTTGGCGTTAGAAGAAAACCTGCTTTTTCTTTATTTCCTTACTTACCGAGTAACAACTTGGAAGTAGAATCAGACTAATTTTGAATATGTAGCTAAAACTTTCTTTCTTCAGAGTTTTTCATTCTATACTTATGATATATTGCAGAAGTATTGGAGTATGAACACATGAAATGTATGAAGATTTTTCCAACTAGATACATAGATAATAAAACTTTGACTTCAGAGTTGGTTTTTCGTGTAAAATGAGATTAAGTGCTATCTTTTTCAAATGAATCTAGTACATTTTCAGATTTTTTTTTAAATATCGAAAATATCTACGAATATAATTGCTCAGTTATCAATATTGTTACGATATTTCTGGGTTCTTTTTTCTGAAATACTCCAAACAACACTAAACTACTTTTATTAACTTCACTTTACAAATACCATTACTGCACTGACTTTTGATTCTCTTACAAAACACTTAGATTTCTCAACTGATTGAAACATCCAAAATTTTTTACTAAAAATTGCCATCTGTCGAGGAAACGCATTCTAATATACCACATCAGAACACATGAGAATCTTCCAGATGAATGATATTCTAGAACCGATGTACGAGAAAGCTCTAGGTCCTAGGTCGTCTCCAGCATTGTAGAACTCGGAAATTCTTTCGCCGAGTTGTAAACGAGCAGTAGTCTTTTTATTATACTCAGCGGCGGCGTTAGGAGATTCATTTCGATTTTGTTACAATATTGTACATCTCTGCAAGATTCCAGACTACTAATACTACTTGAAACTTTTAAATTTTTTTGAAATTTTCAGTACTTAAACAGGAGGTAGGAGATCTACAGGCAATATATCTAGAAATACTTTTTATGGTGATCTGTAGCCAGTAACAAATAAATGATTTTCTTGGTACAAAATTCTTCTATACTTTTTTATATTCCAACTAAAACTGACTAGCTCTCTGCGAAACCTCATCTAAAATGTATTTTCTTGACAATATTCATGTTCGAAGGTATTTCTGGCAACAGGCGGCGGAGTACAGAAGTTTTTCCTAGACAAGATATTGCAAGTAAGTCTCTCTTTCATCAGAATGAAGATGTTTAAATTTAGATTCACCAAACAAATCGTGGACTGGTGGGAAATTCAAAAGCGGGTAACTTTTTTCTGAGACTTTCTTGGACATTTTCAGGTGAGAACCTGATATTTGAAAGATACAAAAACCTGACTTGCCTTCTCCAGAATGGCTCGTGACGACCCTAAGTCAATCTTCAAGTATAAAATAAATAAAAGTTTAAAAACCTAAAAAACACGCTTTTATAGCTAACCGAACTAAAAAATAGAAAATAATTTTTAATTACAAAGAGTTTATATTACGGTAGTAGAAGGCTAAACAATCATTCATAGTCAATCAGCTCAAAATAAAATTATAATAGAATTCAAGTAATTAACAGAATGAAGTAATTCAGAGTAAAATCATGGGGTGCTTGATATATTATATATTACAATCATTCTATCGGTAATTATCTTTGAGAGGAGACTTATGAAATGTAGTAAAATGCACCCCACGCTTTTTACTCTGAATTACTTCATTCTGTTAATTACTTGAATTCTATTATAATTTTATTTTGAGCTGATCGACTATGAATGATTGTTCAGCCTTCTACTACCGTAATATAAACTCTTTGTAATTAAAAATTATTTTCTATTTTTTAAGTTCGGTTAGCTATAAAAGCGTGTTTTTTAGGTTTTTAAACTACTATTTATTTTTCATTTTTCAGTTCAATTTATCAATTAGTTTCTAGTGGAAATGTGATATTTCTTACGAATCATTCCGCATTCTCATCATTTCATTTAAAGCTTCACTATTGCATGAGGTACTTCCTGTTAACTCAGAGCAATCAAGTTCTTCAATCCAAATACCGTCTAAAGATCTTACACGACTAAGTGCTACATAGGCTTGTCCAGCAGCAAACAATCGCGAGCCTAGATAAATCACTACAAAATAATCAATTAATTAATAATAATTAATAATGGAAAACTATGATCAAATTATTGGATTGTCATCGGTCCTTGATACGTATGCAAAGTTTCAAATTAATCAGACTTCTGGAAATTGGTGAAAATTATGCTCAAAGATTCCGTTACATACATAGTTACAACCCAAGTTAATAAAAGCGTGTTGATTAATAATGAAGCAACTGCAAAGCTGAATTCAAATTAAACTTATTATCGAACAAAGTTTCCCTAGGGTACGACTTCAGGTGTCACTGTATGAACAATCGAGATCAATTATTTCCCACAAACTATTTCTCGAACCGTCCCAACGACTATTTCCAATACGGCACTGCCCCCCTACCCCCGATAATTTTATCAATATAAATAATTCATTTCAACCCACATCACACACGTCACATAAATCTTTCATATCCAACCACCAATTAGAGGACTCCGTCACTTCGCGCTGATTTCCGATTCCCTTTGGACGCGTTCTCTCTTAACTAATGATTAAAAGATTATATTATCCCTCGCCAGCTTTTCCAATGACAAAAAATGCTGTCGAATGAAAATGATGAATGCATTTTCTCGAAGAGTACACGAATCAAGTTAATGGATAGCGATAGCGATGAAAAATGGGAAATGAACGGGGTTTCAACGATTGATCAGAGGCATATTTGTAAAACAGCGATGTTATAGTTCAGGGGTGGCTAACTTAGCCCCAAAATCTACTTTTCATTGACGATACACTGTGCGATCTACCAATTACATTCTTCTGGAAATCTTGAATGAAACAGCATAGTTCAGTATCAATTCTCTTCTCCTGAAGATGCTAACCTTGTTAGCGAAACGCACATCGAGTGCAAAAATATCAGTTTGGTGTTAGGGTGATTGATCTCTAGGAGAAGTTTTAACTTTTACACCAAAGGTTCCAGTTTCATCCTTTACCACTGTTATAGTTAGTTTGTATACTTACCAACGGTTATATATCAGTAATGATGGTCGGAATGAAGTACCTAGGATATTATATTATTCACATTTCATTCTCGTGATTAATTTTTCAATAGTTACTACATTTCAAAACCACTTCCGTTATCATAAGAATACAAAACTTGGAAATGTATTGATGAAATGACTGAAAATGTAAAAATTCCTAGAACAAAGAATCAAAAAGGCTATAATAACGATGATACAAGTAGAAAAACACTGCAGGGTATTTTGTGTTTATTAAGATGACTCTTAAGTTTCGATGAAAAGCCCCACGCATCAATGAGGCCCCAGTCGAAGAACATTCTAGATCAATTCTATTGAAAAATCAACAACTTCGAAAGTGAAACGGCATAGGCAGGATGAGTGTAAAGTTACGTCGGCAAATTCTTCTAGATAAAGGATTGCTTGAAACCAACGCATACCCAGGATCTCACTTTCATTAGTTATAGATAGTCAATGTAGTTGGAATATTCTGCAATCATGTTCGCCATCATTTTTGTGTCATTCCATTTTACTGTGTTATCTCCATCGGCAATAAGAATGTGCTCTGATAATTAAAAACAACCTATTTCTCTGTTCCTGATGTACATCTAGTGTTCACGCATTCGCAATACCAAAGGTAGTGAAGTTTTGTAATGCTGAGCATTTCAGTGAACTCAAATATAAGTATTCGCACCATGTATATGAAAGCTTCATATACAGTGTATCAAAATTCATTTGAGAATTCCACTCACGAAACACCCAATGAAAGAAGTCTTTGTTTTAGTCTAGACGAGATATGAGATCTCAATGTGTAAACTTCTTGATAGACAAAACATCGCCTTCGCGTGGTATCAGTCCGACGAATTGTTACATTCATCTAGCGTGGGCGAGCTTGCACGCTGTGCGATTTTTGCAAAATTTGCAAAAATGAGAGTGGACGAGAAAAGGTCGCTCTTAGGTAGTTGAGCGTAGGTCGCGCTAGAAAGAGGATCGAGAGATCTCCGCGAGCGGGAATCGCGCGTTGAGCGCTGTAGGGATTCGTAGGCCCTCCCTAAATCATGGGGTCGCGTCTCAAGTCACGGGGGTAGAAGTTAATTACAATCAGTAAAAATAAGAATATTAGTAATTCGTGTGCAAAGTGCCATATCTTGGAATACCAAAAAATCTATGGAATGGAAACAGCCATGCAAGATACACAGAAGACTTGGTTATGTCAATTTTGATGTGTGTTAACGTAAATAACCATTTTATTCACTTTTGGGAAGAGAAACCATTTTTAATTTTATACCTGTTGTTTGAATCACAAGTTGAGAAATCTTTCTGAATCCCTCTGAAATCGAGTACTAATTGAGATGGGCCGTAGGGCGGCCTATAATATACATTTAGCCAGTAGGGCAAATTTAGAGACATTTATTGATATAAGTACATCAGATTTTTGTGAGTACACATTTTTTCTGTTTGTGGATCTTTCATTATTCTTATGCATAGAGAGGACCATTGCCGGTCTCAGTTCATTTTTCAATATTTTGATTGAACTAAATAGTACGGTACATGTCATTTTTTTGTTATAAATTGTTTTCACTGCATATTTCTTTTGTTATATATTTTTTCGAATCTATTTTGTAAGTTCCTATTTTCATTTCGTTGCTAATATATTGCTTAAAGTTATCAGAGGATTTCATTTCCTACAAGCCGCCCTATTTTCAGATTTCAGAGTATACGAGGAAGCAGAAATTAAACCCTAGGTTTCTCACTAAAGACCCTTTCTTCGTGCAGAGGGCCGTATTCATGTTCCTTTCGGAAATTGCCCTAACATCCAAAATTTGACGTGGAGAAATCCACGTCTGGTGACAGTCGCTGCCATTAATGAATGAAAAAGCCTTTAGCCAATTATTCCATCTAGTAACGTGCAGAGGGATTGTAATCTGATATATGATTTTTTTGAGGAAAACATAAAGTTATTGTTAATAAATGATTTACATAAAGATAAATGAGATACTAGAAGCGTTCATGCAGAATTACAATAACTCTCGCAACCGTTACATCTGGTGATCTAGCGTTGGGATTATTTTTGCTAAAGTGTGAACTAGTTGAGAAGCGTTGATAAGTAAATGATAATGTTAAAATAATACAAAAATAATCCCCTTTCAGCAATTACCACACTAGTAACAGAGCGGAGGGATTGTAAATTGTAAAGTTGTCTATTCTGTAAACATAAACTGATACAGATAGGTTGAAATAGAGGTACCATGTTGAAAAGGAAATATTGAGAGATTATTGTGGGTACCTAGAAGGGCAATAAATGTAAAACAACAATCACAAACCCTACCATTCGTTACAGTTTCACCAATATATCTTTGACTGCACGAGCAAGTAATTTAATAAAAACAATTTTTTGTTTTTTCTGTTGTGTAATTTGGTTCAGTATGTGTCAGTATTGAACGTGAAGTGTTTGTTGTTTTGAATGTTGTTCTAAGATTATACCTGTTGATATCCGTTTTATTTTGTCGGATAGGGCATAAGATTTAATGGTTGTTACAGGATGTGAAGTTTGTGCAGGTTGTATGTCTTCACTATGAGCTGTGTTAAGATTTTTAATTTCAGTCAATGTATCTTCTATAGAATTCCCTGGATACCAATTTTCCTTCAATATCGATTTTATGAAATTAACCTCTTCATCACACAATAGCAGTAGACGAAAATTGAAGGAATATGCCTTCATCATACTAGGTGCGGATGCTTGCATCTTAAACACTTCGGTTGATATTGTTACGTCCTAGCGCCGGTCCTGACTAGATCGTAAACGCAAACGAGGAATTGGGTCGCAGCGAACGTCATTTTCCAAGAACCCGTGGATCCGCCTGGAGATTCGAGACACGTCATCGGGGCTTCTCGCGAAGATTCTTCACAGGCGTACGGTTATAAATATGGGACAGGCTTCGCTGCGGAGATAATTTGTATGACAGGGAGTTAGTGATTCGGCAGTTTTATTCAGAGCTAAGTGACGAGAGTTTAGTAGAGCTAAGTGGAAAGAGTTTTGTTATTGCTAAGTGCGAAAGCAGAATTTTTAGTACAGAGAGTTGTAGTACCGAGCATTGGAAAGTTTTCGGAGCGATTTAAGTGATTGTTTTGTATTGTATTGTGATAGAGAGATATAATAAAAGAAGTTTAGTGTTGTTTGGTGCTTTAATCAACGAACCCAGAGGAATATCGTAACAGTGGTGTCAGAATTCAGATTTTCCAAGGGATAAATCGTAACAGTGGTGTCGGAAGTGGAATTTCTGCTGGTAAATAACAACAATTGATGGTAAATACGAGAAGTACATCTTACGAGACGATGGAGGACATGATGAAATTCATCCAAAACCCATTTGCGGATTTTGAAAGACGGCGACTGGAAGATGAAAAGCGACGACTGGAGGAAGAAGAATTAGAGGAAAAGCGACGACAGGAAGATGAAAAGCGACGGCTGGAGAAAAAAGAATTGGAGAAAAAGCGACGGCAGAAGGAAAAAAAAGAGCGAGAAGAAGGACTCCAGAGAATTCTCGAAGAACAGAGAAAAGAGCGAGAAGCTAAAAAGAAAGAACGAGAAGTTGAAAAGAAAGAACGAGAAGAAGGACTCCAGAAAATTCTCGAAAATGAAAAGAAAGATCGAGAAGAAGCACTCCAGAAAATTCTCGAAGAACAGATAAAAGAACGGAAAGACCTCCAGAAAATTCTAGAACAACAAAAGAATGAAATAGAGCAGATAGAAAAACAACGAAAAGCAGACTTCCAGAAATTCTAGGAAATCAGGACAAGTTCTTCGAGAATGTTAGACATGAAACCAAAGTAAAAATGGAAGAACTGAAAGAGGAACTAAGAGTAGATCTGAAAGAGGAACTGAAAGAAGGAGGAAGGTGCGGCACTATCGGAAGGCAAATACTGGCGGATTTCAAGAAGAAGATCGAGTGTGGCTGTATAACCCCCGTCGTAGGATGAATGATGTGGTGTACAGTGTTCAACGCAAGCCTAGAACAAAAATGAAAGTCGTACACCTGAAGAGACCAAAATGTTACAATGGGAATGAAGAGATGAGAATTTGTATGACAGGGAGTTAGTGATTCGGCAGTTTTATTCAGAGCTAAGTGACGAGAGTTTAGTAGAGCTAAGTGGAAAGAGTTTTGTTATTGCTAAGTGCGAAAGCAGAATTTTCAGTACAGAGAGTTGTAGTACCGACCATTGGAAAGTTTTCGGAGCGATTCAAGTGATTGTTTTGTATTGTATTGTGATAGAGAGTTAAAATAAAAGAAATTCAGTATTGTTTGGTGTTTTAATCAACAAACCCAGAGGAATATCGTAACAGTGGTGTCAGAATTGAGATTTTCCAAGGGTTTAATCGTAACAATATGGATATTTGGTTTCTGAAACGTCAACAATAAGTATTTTGATAAATAGTAGTTCTTGTATTTTTATGATAGACAAATTTGAGATATACGAGAAGTTGCTGGCTAATTGAACATTTTGCATTCAGAAGGAACTGTTTTTGAATTATCTGCCCTTCTACACTATTATAAATTCCAAACCTTATTCGAATTTTTTCAGATTGTGGGGATTAAGAACCCCAAAAAACTAAAACAGTACTGAGTGGTATTATACAAATGTCTTGATTTTCGCGATTTTTGCACTTTTCTTCATTCTCTGATATTTCAATCTCGAGTCATTCCCACTGATTCATCTCCTAATTTATTTCACAATTATACCAATATGTATTGCTTTTCACCATATTGCTTATCCTCGTATCATATCCCTCAGGCAACTTGTTCAATTGTCCCAACTTATTTCGGACTGGAAGATAACATTCGAGCAAAGAAAGGAATTAGAAATACCATCGGTAACGTGCCTTATTCCTCATACTTAAATTTCACTCGAACGAATAAGTTTTTGCACTGCCGTTTCCAGAGATAAAACTCCTCGAGGGCTTATCTCAAATTAAATCCCATGTAAGAGCCCTCGTCAAACTTTGTCTGCTTGGTTAAAGTTACACGTCTCCAATTTAGTTTCTAATTTTCTGTCTGTTGTACTTCACCCAATGCACTTAACTTTTCAGAATTTAGGAACCGTTTATGCGGCTATCGAGTTGTTCCGTTTTCCCTGTTCATTATACAGTGTGTTCGAGCTAGATACATATGAGCTCGGATTTGAAATAAAAATGATCCATTGGAAGTGGTGCATTGGCTAGATTTTGTGATATTCAAAATTAATGGTAAAATAATTCAATTCCATAATGAAAGAAATGTAGGCTTTCACGGCCGGTGTTGATATATCGCAAGTTTTTCGGGCTTGAGAACCGTGACCTGGAATTTTGAGTTTATTTCATAATGTTACGAAGTTTTACCGTCTAATGTCTCTAAAGTGTGAATGTGGTTCAAATGGAAGTGGCAAATCTTTTAGAAATATTTGGCACAGTGTGTTAACATGTCTGAAAAATTTGTACTCAATCTTCATCGTCTGTTAGGTTCTAAAAACAAGAAATCTGAAGTTTCTGAGAAATAGAAAAATGAGCCAGGCAAATAGAAGATGAAACTTACAGAGACAAAGACAATTTGCAGTGTACTGACTTATGAATTATTGTGTTGAACAAATAATATACAGCTCTATGTGATACTTCCATATATAAATATTTACAAGTGAGAATCTTTTAGGAAACTGTAAATTAGTTCAACATGGACTTTCATCAAGTGATGGCCACTTCCATCTAGTCCTTGTGTTAAAACTGTATTTTTCTTGTATGGTTGGTTAACTATTCTGTTGAACTGAATGCTTGACTACATCTAGTGAAACACCCTTAATGCATGACTTGTTCGAAGGTAGATTTAACGGTAGAAGAAAAAGACAAAAAATAGTTCCTCGAAGTAATATGTTTGTTTTTTTAGACAAAAACTTTATATATATTAGTAAATACTCATGGAACAATGACACGCATCTCCAGCATGTTTGTAGATATATAAACTATCTTTGGTTACTCATTTTTTGGAGTTGAATGAAAATATTTTTTTCGAAAACGTCATAGTGCCGCCATATACCGAATACGGTCAAAAATGGTTCCTACGCCAAAAATTCAAAAATCAATGGTCGCTTGTATGACTCTTTGAAAAGAGAATTTCATGTTCCATAGAATTGTTTAGAATCACTCAATCACATTATAGAAATGTTTGGGAACTTCAAAGTAATTCAAATTAATATCCAAAGTGAAGATCGGAACTGGTTGGCTAGTTTTTACGAGAATTGATTGAAGTTTGTCTTTTGGCGTGTACGCCAGGATTAAACCCATGTATATTGATCGACTATCTGTTCTTACCATCTTGAACCTCCACACTTTTATATAGAGTCTCGGCTCTATATCTTCTTCATTAATGAGAGTTGAAAATTTGGAGTCTCGAAGGAAGGAAGTCCTTACGATACATAACTGTCGTAACTTGGCTTTTATATTATATGATTTCGATGATTTATTAAAGAAAAATTTAAAGAATTATATTTATTCAATATTTCGAATACATATTTTTTAGAGCACCTCACGCAACTCGATTTATTAATTCACAGTCTTTTTTAAAAACCTCATAGGAGAAACCACAATTATAAGTGTAATAAATGAGGAGCTCATTTCTTGTTGAAATGAAAGTTACTCTATTTCCGTGCTCTTTGCATTAATTACTGAAAAAACTCTTTCAGTGAATGCTGAGGTGGCGGGAACAGGACACAAAGTAAATACGAAACAACTTTAGTAATATTTTTAAATTTTTCTGAGGTGTTTACTAATTAATGGCTCCACTTTGAAATATTTGAAAATTGAAAGATTTGTAAAAAAGGTTTTGTGAGCATTTAAGTCTAACACTCTTAGTTAATTCGAATACGCACAATATTCCTTGTGGAAAGAATTTCTTCTGTGAGGGTAGCACTTGTTTTCTGACAGGTGTTGGTCCAATAACCTACTGTGTAGGCTAGTTGAGACTGTCTTGAACGACTGAACTAACACCTGTCAGAAAAAAACTACTCGCCTGTCTGATACCAGGAAGTTAAAGTCTTTACGAACTTAGTTGATACAGCACATAACCCTATGCCAGCTTATATGATTGATATTAATCCGCGTTAGTGTTTCATCAACGATTCGCCGACTGTAAATGGAATTTCAGTTTCTATGTTGTCTCAAATAACTTCGATTAGACTATATAAATATAGTGGTAGATCTTTATTCATTAGAGATAAACTAAATTTACACAAACAATCATTTACACAATGAGCATTGGCACATGCAATAAACACACAATTAATTAAAAAAATAGAATATATATGTATATATATATATATATATATATATATATATATATATATATATATATATATATATATATATATATATATATAAAACTCGGGAATTATTTTTGGGACAGCAGCAAAAGCGAAAGTGTACTCTTATAACAATATATTTCCAATATTTCGACAATCGATTGTTGTCATCATCAGGGAGCTACAAAATAATGTTAATGAATGAAAGTATGACACAGAATTTTTCCTTACATTGTTAGTGAGGATGGTTGCATGAGATGGTTAAAAAAGTCAGATGACACATAGTAAATTTTTTTAAAAACATTGATACGTATCCTTACAACACATAAACACGTTAAAAACTCTCGACGTCGAGTTCGGAGGTCGATCTTGGAGCAACATGTAGTACCATTCGCCCCTTATATCGGTGGAAATTTCTCACTAATGTAAGAAAACGCTAAACCTCATGTTGCACAGATAGTCAGAAATTACCTGGACGAGGTTGAAATCAACACCATGGGATGGCCAGCTCAAAGTCCGGACTTGAATCCAAAAGAAAATCTCTGGGATATCCTTGGTAGACGATTGAGAGACCATCCTATCCAACCAAACCATCTGCAGGAACTGGGGAAGATACTGATTCAGGTTTGGAGAGGACTGGACCAGAATGAAATAAGGCACATAATTATGAGTATGAGCCGACGATATGATGCTGTTATACGTGGTAGAGGTGGAAACACACGTTACTGACACTTTTCAGTATATTTTTTGTTATAGACAATATTTTGTTTCCTATGTTACGTCAACCCTGGACAATAGTTGACACAGTACAACAATTACCAATAATATGTAGGTTAACTCTGAAGATCTTTCAGTCATTATTTATTTTCTGGCTACAATTGAAAATTATTTATTGAAGTGGTGCGTTAATTTCTTGGAGAATATATATATATATATATATATATATATATATATATATATATATAGACAGACAGACAGACAGTTTTTATTGATCATAAAAATTACCAATTTACATCGGATTGACAGGTCATAAAAATTAAAAATACCATTGAAAAGTAACATTGCAACAGTAATAATATATCATATAGGACAACATCGGAGTGTAAGTCAGTATGACATCGCAAAATAAAATAAAAGTGTTTAAAAAACATGAATTATTACAGAATGAAAATAATTTATCAGCTCATATTGCAGAGAGAGGAAAACTCCTGAATATTGTAAAATGTATTCGTGATCAAAAATGACTTAAGACTATTTTTGAATCTGGCCAGGCTTGTTATATTTTTCAATTTGTTTGGCAAAATGTTGGAGTACTGCATACCAGCGTAGTCTGGTGATTTTTTATAACTTGAGTATCTAACCTTTTGCAATCTGAATTGATTTTTTTGTCTTGTTTGGTAGCCATGAATGTCGCTATTGAGTTCAAAGTGATTCTTATTCTTGTAAGTATATGTTAATAGTTTGTATGAATAGATACCTGTGAAAGTTATTGATAATATATATAAATAAATAAAAACTATAGCTAGCATTAAAAAACTTAATTAATATCACAAAAGATTCAAAAGAAAACAAGTCAATATAACGATTTATCATACAATGATAAAAGAAACTTTGCTAATTATTAATGATTAATAAAACACTCAGCAATAGCAATCAACTCCTTATGTGACTCAAAAGATTCTGTTTGAACTTCAGAATGTTGTCAGTATATTTTATACAATTTGAAAATTTGTTGAAATCATTCAACCCCATAAAAATGAACTTTTCATGCTCAACGCCTTGCCATATAGAAATTGTTTAGGTTACGAGTATTATGGTCATGAGTCTCATAATATCATATCATATCAAAATTTGTAATTTTTGACCAGCTCAAAAATGACAACAATAGTCAAAAAGAATGTACTTTTAGAAACTGAAAGCCAGTTCAGGGTGTTCAGCATATTCACTATATGGATTTCAAAATAATTTCAAAATAATTCGTATACCACGATTTCGTAATTTCCTAATTGAGAAATTTTATTTGGATCATTTATATCCATCGATTATTATATAATTCAAAACAATTGTATGGCATAAATCACTCTTACCCCGACAAAAATGTATTCTGGGGTTAGTGTGACCGCATGGGTCGGGGTAAGTGTGAACTCGTTATCTTGTAGACGTTCACACTCAAAACATTTTCTGGTTTCAGGTGCAAAATGGTTCGAACTCATTACTGAGAAAGATAAAGGGCCTCAAATTGTTCCCAAACAGACCTCGACAATGCATTCCTTGCTCAAATTGCGAGAAAACTTATATAGGCCAAACATCTAGAACCTTAAAAGATAGTATTACATCACATAAAAGTGATAGCAGACTTCACCCAGACAGATGTGCACTAGGTGTTCACGTAAACAGTACTGGCCACAGTATGAATTTCGAGGATACAAAAAATTTTACTAGGGAGCGCAATCACTCCAAGAGATTGTTTATGGCGATGGCCTGCATCTCTCAGTCGGACCAATTTTTTTCCGAACAGATCTCGACAATGCAGTAGAAGAAATAATAAGAGGTACGTTGAGCATTTATCCAGCAAATAATGAGCAGAATAATTCTGAAATATGGAAAAAATAGATTCTCATGACCAGAAATCGAAGACTCAGATGTTTTAGTGAATCAAGACATTGTTGAAGTTCTCTCTGAATTTCTCAATTATAGACAGTAGAGGGAATTTTAATTTTCAAGACATTTTGGTTGATATTCATTTTTGACCTTTCGGAAGTTTTTAACTTCTTCACCAATAAAGACATTTGAATTTTTCAAAGTCTAAAAAATTTTGTGGGCATATATATTTTTCACACTTGTCCCTTTCTCATGGTGCAGGTAAACATTTCACTGAAAAGGACCGCATTCACACTTGTCCCAAAACAGAAAGTGTAATCCAAAGTACTGATTTTCAAAAACAAAAATCATAATGATTTCTAAATGGTAATGGTTCGGACTTCCATTGTCTATATTTTTAACTCTATTGAAACCTGTTGCTTAGAACAGAAAGATTAGAATACAAATCAAGTGAGAAAATCAAATTGAATTCAGATTTTTGGTCAATAATTGAATCAGGGATTGATTGATGAAAGAAAAATACTGTTGTTACAAAAAATTGAGATATTGAATATGAAATATGAGTCAAAAATAAAGTAAATAACGATATGAATGAAATAATATTGTGACAAGAAAATTGAGATATCGAATATAAAATACTAGTCCAAAAAATGTAAATGAAGAAATCGAGTGAAATATTATGAAAAAATGTTGAAACAAAGTTTCAAGTTGAGTGTACTCAGAAGAATTACAAGAATTACCATTCAGCAAGGAACAATGTCAACCACTTTCAAGCAAATAATGAATTCTAGTTGTCACATCACAATAATAATATGTAACTTTCTGAGCAGACTTTAGTATGTGACGAATACTTCATTTTGAAATTTTACACTCATGAAAAACGCGTTCACACACCCGATCTTACCTTAGTAATTTTGGCATATGAACTCAAGTGGTATAAAAAAGGAAGGGAGTTTCACTTTTCAATTTCCAAAACTACTTCCACAGAAATATAAGTGTGTTTCGACTGGGGCCTGGGATCCAATTTTTGACAACTTTCGTTATTTAGCGAATACCCTATTACTAAGGTACAACGCATCTGATTGGTTATAACTTAGCAATAGCGTATACGTTATCATAACGAAGACCGTCGAAAATTGAGCCCCAGGCCTATAACACGTGGGAGAGCGGATACTTCGCCGTGTACATTTCATTACGCATCACGCCCGAAAGCGGGATCAGAATGTCATCGTCGGCTCTGCTGGCATGATGACGTTCCTTTGAAATCACACCTGAAATCCGCCGTCGTCTCGCGGTGGCCGGCAAGTCCTTGTGCGCTGTCCCCGCGGCGATGACGTCACCGGTTCGCAGCCGACGTGGCATCGCCTATAAATCCCGGCCTCGTCCTTGCGGGATTCCCTTTGGTTTCCATTTATAAAAGGACGCGGCGGTTAGCGAAAGGGCGAGATTTACTGAGGGAATCTTGATAAGTGTCGGTGCGTCCACCCAGGCGCGTCTACAGCTTTTGGTTGACAGGGGGGGTAATTGTGGAGAAACAAACTACGTTTTCACCATTTTAACAAAACACAAATGCCTTTTTACCAACTTACCTTTCACAATGACTTGAATATCAATAGGAAACTGTGAAGAATAACTTCAGATTAATTCAATCTCAAATTTCAACATCACATCAAAATTCGAGAAAATATAAAATTTTCACTTAATTTTCACTCAAAATAAACTTCAGACTTCAGAGATAAATGGCATTTGCCTTCGGCAACGTAAGTAAACATAAACCCCCTTATGATATTCGTTCATTTACTCATCATACTACAATATAGGAACATCGCCTTTGGAAACGCAAGTATACACAAACCATTATAATGATATTGGTTCATGTACTTATCATACTTCAATATAGGAACATTGCCTTTGGCAACGCAAGTAAACATTAACCATTAAAATGATATTCGTTCATGTACTTATCCTACTAAAATATAGGAACATTGCCTTCGGCAACGCAAGTTAAAATGAACCGTTATAATGATATTCGTTCATGTACTTATACTATAATATAGGAACAATGCCTTTGGCATCGCAAGTAAACATAAACCATTCTGATATTCGTTCATGTACATTTCATACTACAATATAGGAAAATTGATAATTATATCTCACTAACTGAACAGAAAATAATGCAACAGGAAAATTGAATAATACATTATAGTTTTCGGTTTTTCTTATTAACATAATGATCTATTACTGCATCAGCTTCTATGGGTGAGTCCCAGGTATTAACGTGTAATAGTGCTAGACCACGGTGATGACAACTGATTAAATGTTTTCCCCCAAGCATATTTTAAAATCCCTTAAATTCACACTCAGATACGTTTATTTTGTTTGTGATACACTGTTGTTTACAGTAATAACTTTCATAAATGAAAAGTGTAATTAAATATGTTTGATTAATCAACCTACTTACATATATTAATTATAATGGTACTGTCTAGTTTGTTCAAGCGAAAAAATTTATATTAAAAAAGTTATTTATTTTCTTCCTAAAACTTTTTACCCCCGAAAAAATTTCCTAATTTGAATTTTTCTCCCTAAATTTAAGGAAAAAATCCCCGAGTTGGAATCACTGCTACACCAGTTAACCGATCCTGAGATATTGTGGATCTGAGGCAAGTTTTGAGGCGTCTTGAGGCTGGAAAACTTCGCGACACTGCTGTTATAATTGCGCGAATTGTGATTGATTTTTCAGTTATTCATAATATTTTTCTTTTTCACCTATATTTCGTAATATATAATGTGATGTGACTGATCATAGGGGAAATTTTTTCGGAGTAACAAACACACTTGATTTTTAGTGGAGTCAAATGAGCTTTCATCAAGATGCATAGACACTCTGGTCCCCGATTATAGACCACTCGTTCGTTATCGATCGTTCGCAAAAGAACGAATATGTATATATCCATATTTTTTATTCTTCGCTATGTAACGAATTTGCAATATTTCACTCGTGTTTAATCGAGCGCATCACGGGTACCGGGTACTCGTTACCGAGCTTGTGAAGTTAGGTTAATTATAATTATTATTCAACCCATCAAGATTCAATTCGTCGTCATATCTCAGGATATGTGATTCATTATGGGATGGAAGATGCATTTTTTAAATATCCAAAAAAAGAGTAAGATACGTGTCTTAAGTGTATACAATATGAAAACTGTTGCAATGCAGTTGTACCAATCCATTGATGGAAATGCATAGGAACGTTTACATTGAATTTCAAATTGGCGCCTGTTATTCTTTGGCATCTAGTTGGCAACATTCTCGATGTTGCCGCAATTTGGTTGAAGTCTGTTCTTATCAATCAACAATTGTCATTCAAAATTGACAGTTCTGTTTAAGTCTTTTCAAATTAGATAATTTTGATCAAAAACTGTGTGTGTTTTAATGGTTCTATAGAAAGTAGCAGTCTCAAGAGCTTCTTAAAAATGCCTGAAAGAATTGAAAACTATCTCCTCGATTAGTCATTACGAAAGAGAGCGAAAAAATAATGTCCCTCGCCTCCTTCAACGGCTATTAGAGAGCTTAATTGAATACAACGTAGTACCTTAGATTTAAGGCTACAGTAAGATATTTATTTTTATCGTATTGCAGAAGATTTGAAATCAAGTTTGTATACTGTTATTGCGATTTCCCAAAATATTGAAGATAACAAAGTTTTCAAGCCACCAAGAAGCTTATGAATACTGCAGTACTGTATATAGGTGTTATGCGTAACAATGTTTATACTATGTAGGAACGCAGTATTTGCAGTCTACAAATATGGGAAAATCTCGATTTTTTTTAGTTTGCAGCTGTTCAACTTATATGATTTGAACCTTCGGACAGACAATAAAGGAGAGAACTTTTTCACGGATGAGCTTCCTGCTTTCAATGAATGATGTACCTATGGAGAAAGAATACTCTACGAAAAGGCAAGGGACAGTAGATGAAAATTGACATTTACTTTAAATTTTTGAAGGTCTCAGCTATTCTATCAAACAGATCGAAAAGCAAGAGAGGTTCGACAAAGGGTTGGAAATTCTGCACTCGTCGGGTCATCCGTGTTGATACGGCCAAGGTTGAAATGATTGACGACAATTCAGAAAAGAAGCGACCATTGAAATATGTAAAGAAGAGAAACATGTCTCCGACCTTTCTACGATACTCCACCGATGTATGCAAGTTCGTGAGCGAAGAATCACCAACAAGACGAATTGCTTCTTTCTGAATAAAATCAAGAAGCGTCAGTGAATAATTTGGTGCCGAAACCCATTCATCAGAACTCTATATTCCATGACAAACCGTATCTGTGCCTCAAAGATCATTCTAAGCTGACGAGAAGTCAAGTATTTCTTCGCACGAAATGAAAATCCAAGCTTCTGGAAAGCACCTTCAGCGATCGATCTCACGTGGTTTTCCCATGAGAGATTATTACTGATTGTAATTCCTAGCATCGAGATACTCGACTTTATAGGAATAGTTACTCCTAAAATCTGAAAATTGGGTGAAGATAGATCGGCTTTCTTCGAGGAGAAACATGTCTGGGTTTTCCCAGCGTTGCATTCCAACAAGTTCATGAAACAGAGTGGGCGCTAGAACTGAACCCTGTGGAACACCTGCATTTATTCAGGGAATATCAGACGATACTCCATCAACAACTACGTACCTATGAAACAAGAAACTCTTCAACTACTACTATTACTGAAATGCTAGGGTGGGTTAGGATATAACTCGGCATCTATTGCACGAATTGCGATGTTTTTTTAGTGATAATGCAATGCACGCTTGAAAACACTCCGTTTCGAAACGTTCTGATTGAAAAATGCCCACTTACTTTTTTATTGTTCATCTTCAAGAAAGCCTAGTGATACACAACTGACTTTCAATATCTGGAACATTGAATTTAATTATATGGGAGTTAGCTTCCAATCTGAAAATAATGTCCCAGAAGTCTCATTTATCTTTTATTTCAACCGCAGAACGTGATAATGTTCATTTGCTGAATTTTCACCTCATACTCCATAGCTACCCAGAGATTTCTTGATTTTTCTCTTATTGTTCGGCCATTCTACCCACATGCAGTAGCTCGGGATCAAGAGTCCCGGCGGCATAATATTTAATGCTTCAATTGTTATTTATGACGAGCAAGGGTAAATTAACCGTGTTTAATTAGCGAAGGCGTGTTCGCCTTTATGAACGTCTAACCGCCATGATGCATTGTCGACCGCATGTTCTTCTTGTCTGGGCAACTTCTCAGGGCCCTGACATGAAGTTGAATTTGACAGAATAGCGGTTATGCTGGATGTACATAATTAAACAGTGAGCGAACATTAACACAACTGAGTTGTGTAAATAAGTTCTCGCTGGAACTTTATTTCAAAGGAATTATCGAATCTGATGAGCAGTTTTGATAAAACATTCAACGATAACGATTTTGTAGTTGGCCGTCATTTGAAGAATGAGTGAAGTAATGGTTCCTAAATTATCTAGAATATGTAATTCTGGACTAGGTTTCTTGAGAGAAATTTTTGAAATGCTAGGCAAAAAATTTAATAGGTTTTCAATTTTATAAATCTCTACGAAATTTCAACTCGTTACTGTTACTTCAAATTTTTATATTTCATTTTTTTTTTGGGGGAAAATTTCATATGAACTTCTAGTCAAATTTCGTATTTTTGATGAAAATGGCACCAAAAATGAGACCAACATGCAATATCCTTTCCGGAAAATTCATTTATTGCTCTGTTGGACATTTTTTTTGGTGACTCCAGTCTGAAATTCAATGTGGAACTCGAAATTTCACAAGTAACATAAAATTTGGTGGTGATGCCTAAGAGTTTTTTGAGTATCTTATTTTAGGTGGGAGTTCTGTCATCTTTCCGAAGTTAGTGGAAAGGGGCCTACGAGAAATCCAGTTACCTACTAATTTATTTATTCACTATTTTCCATAAATTCGAGGAACTATTTAGCCTTCAGCCTCATTCTATTCAGTTTGTTAACATTTTTGAATAACTTCCAAAGTTTCAAATAAAGAAATGAAGAAAATAATATTGTGACAAGAAAATTGAGGTTTCGGGTTCATTTTTTGACCTATATATCGTTTGAATTGGGAAACATATTTGAAAGTCATTCCCAGTGAACATGGAACATTTTTAAAACGATTCAAACTAATCAGGCCCAGTTTTTCAATAGGAGGATAAATGAGTTATCTCTCAGATAGATATGGAAGAAATGAGGAGGTGCGCGTGGATAATATTTGGCAGTGGTAAGAATGGAAACTGATGGTTATTTCAATCTGACAGATATCTTGAATTGAAAAACCGGCCTCGTCTGAAGTGAATACAATGTTTCGGAGGGAATATTTTAAATTTGGCCCATTTGAATAGGAATGAATAATAGTAATGAGTTGTTGGTTATTCGTCTATTGGAGAAAAACCAACAGCAAACGTAAAACCTTTTTCGAATTTAACGTTTTTCTACTGAGAGTCAATGTTTGGTATGGTTAGACAGATAAGTGGAAATCATTGCATCAAAAATATTTCTCTCTTTTGGACCAAAAACTGAGAACTTGGTATACTACCCACTGTATACGATGAATATAGGGAAGTGAACTGATAGTTGGAAAATGTTATAAACTTTTCTAAAATGGTTGGAAGTGGGACTATGAGAAATTCAAAAAAGTATCTACAACAGAACAGTAATCCAATGCTAACAACATATCTACTAGCCTGAAGCACCCAAATATCATATAATTCAATGGAGACAGGTCATCTTGAAGAAGAGGAATGAAGGTTGACAGCATCACGGCAGCAGTGAAATATTTGGCAATGATATCAGTAAGGTGAGTACCCCAGTTATTGACCACTTAAGGATTGACTATAAGTTCTTGCGATTGTGAAGAAGTCGCGTTGACAAACTAGTTCTGTTTGTCTTGTCCGTTATATTACCTGATATATCTATATTAAATGCATATGAATTTTATTGGGGAAAACATTTATAATAAAGTTTTTTCAATAATTCACATGAATATATGGGACTGCTTAAATAATTGACCTAGTAATACTTTCAATGCTCCCATGTCTGTCCTATTTCTGTTCTCATTATTGCATATCATATTGTCTCTTTTCGAATTGAATGAATACTTATACGTAGAAAACAGTTCTTCAATGATAACATTTATTTGACAGAGAAAAATAATAATGTTCCGTTCATTGTTAATATTTTTTCATTTCTTTCGCGTACAATGACCTTCTCTCTGTCACTTGACTGAGCCCTCAATATTATTATAGACTTCAACTTCAAATTGAAACTCTTCATTATAATCTCCTTTTCCTAACCAAGATAATACCAAGAAAAAATTGTTTTTTTATTTGACAGCAGTAATCAATGTACTCAATTCCTCCTTCCTGATTTTCCTCTTTGGCATCCACATCTGAATCCTCAGAATCAGATTGTCTATAATTTTCTGCAGTGATTTGTTTTTTTCTGAATTATTTTATCCGTTTGCTTGCTTCGTGGCTTAACTCTTCCCTTTCTCCTTCGCTTCTCGATACAATGGTAGGAATTGTTTTTATTGATTTATTTGATAATTTTTTTTATAGTGTGACTGAAAATTAAATGCATCTTTGAAAGGTATGGAGGCTTCAGGTACTTCCTAGTTTTTCTTTGTGATGATATTATTCATATTTTCAGAAATTTCTCGGTTGTATGTCCATTTATTATGTATTTTGTAGATGGATTAATGTATTGTTTACCTACCTCAAATTGAAGTAAGGCGAATAAATTCTATCCAGAAAAAACTTTTTTCAATAGACGCAGCAATTTTTTGGGGTAGATTAAAAATCTGCCCTTCTATACTTGTATAGATTCCAATATTAATTCTTATTTTTTCAGATTGTGGTAGGTTACAAACCCAGAATACTACGGAACAGATATTGATCCACCACAAAATAATGAAGTTCAAACCTCTACTTTCTGTATACATGTAAAGATATTGATTGGCCTCGACCGTCTATCGAGAATAAAATAGCGCTTATGAAGAATTGCGTCTTACGGAAATCACGATTGATGTTCCGTTGGTGAAACCGGGCCCAAGTCGAATTTTCGAGTTGGTAAGACGGAATCGTAGTTACTAACACCGAATTTTGACTTATTGAGTCGAAGTTAGCGATAATATTGTTGCGGAATTTCCTGGCGCCGGACCTGTCGCTCGTGTACGCGTATTACTGTGAGGGTTTTGTATGGAGGATTCTCCATGGGTGTGAGCGGGTATATATACGGGAGCCATTCATCGCTACGGCAGAATTTCTATTACAGAGAGTTTATCAGAGTGTTTTAGTACAGAGTGTTGGATAGTTAGCGGAGCAATTTGGGTGATTGTATTGTATTGTGTTGTGATGAAGAGTTGTAATAAAAGTAGTTTAGTGGGTAACAGTGGTGTCGGAAGTGGAATTTTGGTGATAAAGAAAACTATTTATGATGAATATGATTACGTCATACGATACGATGGAGGACATGAAGAAACGTATCCAAAATCTATTTGCGGATTACGAAAGACGACGGCAGGAAGATGAAAAGCGACGGCAGGAGGAGAAACAAGAAGAGGAATAGCAATGCCAAGAGGAAAACGTATTACAAGAAAAGCATCGGCAGGAGGAAAAACAAGATAAGAAAAAGCAACGACAGGGGAAAAAAGAATAAGAAGAAAAGCGGCGGCAAGATATAATGAAAAAAAACAAGGAAACAAAGAACGAGAAGAAAGACTCCAGAAAATTCTCGAAGATGAAAAGAAAGAACGTGATAAAAAGAAAGAACGAGAACTAGAAAAAAAAGAACGAGAAGAAACACTCCAGAAAATTCTAGAAAAACAAAACAATGAATTAGAGCAAATAGAAAAACAACGGAAATCAGACTTCCAGAAGGTTCTAGAACACCAAGAAAGGTTCTTCGAGCGTGTGTTACATAAAGCTCACCCCAGACAGTTTCATCTTCGGGAGAGATCTTCGTTTGTCCTGTGAAAAGATGAAAAATAAATAAAATTGCTGATCCTTCTACGCCGTCGTGACTCCAAACCGCATTTTTCTGAATCCACACCTGACACCACTCGTACCGAACTCATATTATATGCAGAGTGTTGGCGCCTCTTCATCTACAAGTGTTTATGGGAGTTTATATCTTTGCATCACGGTATTCATCACACCGAGCAGTGTTATGATTACCCATTCTTCATCCTGTTGTTCACATCGCTGGGCAAACAAACGTGTGAAACTGAACAAACATGGGAGGAACTGGTGAATATATTCGGCACAATGAACGCATATTCCCCCATTCCTGGAGAGTTATCAAGACCGGGTATTTCGAATTACTTTTTGTTGCAGAAATGGTGTTTCAGGCGAGAGTGCGGGTGGAAAAATGGAATTTCAATGGGCGGCTTATTAACGCAGGCCGAGTTTCAAAGGCGTTGTTCGTTACGTAGAAGCTGTTCCCTGAAAAAAGCAATTAATATGCTATGAATGTGATTAAACACATTCGTGCTGATACATTTATTTATATCCATCCAAAAGTGTGCTTATTTCTAACGTACCTCCAGGTAAGAAAGGGAGATATCGGTAGAAACTTTCCCAACCTCTTGGCCCCCTTTCCCACCTGTTCTTCACTTATTTGGATATTTGTAACATCATTTTACTCATCGAAATCCATTTGAATTCTATTCGAAGAAGAATGATATATTTTCAAATAAGAATTTTATATTTTCAGTCATTTTTTGGAGTGAGGTCGTCGTACTCGAAACTTTGAGGAATATATTTGACAATATTGAATTGGAATTGGGAATAGTACTGAATAATACAATTATTAGTGGATCTTTTTCCTGAATGCATTTTTCTATTTTATTTTTTTTTTATTTTCAGACGTCTCTAGAGAAAACAAATTATCATGTACTGTTTGAATGTCATAATTTTGTGTTGGATGGATTCTTTTTTCTAGTTTTTTTGTGTTCCTAACTTACCACAATCTGAAAAAATAATAAATAATATTGGAATCTATTCAAGGGTAGAAGGTTAGATTTCCAATCTACACCGATAAGTCGCTGCGATAATCCAAAAACAGTTCATTCTGAATGGAACACGTTCATGGGCGCCGTTTCTTGGACGCAAAGGGGGTAGGTGCCCCCCGCCCCTGGGTTTTAGACTTTTCAGTCCATACGCCGCGTAAGACACGACATCGACTAAATTTTTTTCAAACCACAGTCGTACGTATTGTTCAAAAGTATTTTCATTTCAATTTAGTGCATAACTTTCATTTTTTTTTAATTTTCCCCCACTACCATTCTTTGTAACGGCGCCCATGAACACGTTCAATAAGTCAGCAATTTTTCGGACCACAAATTTGAAATGACACTTTAGGAAATTTTGTAACAAATGAAATTAACTTTTCATCTTCATAACACAAGTGCCATTTCTTCTCAAGATGGCGGCCTATAAATCTTTTTTCCTGAATTTGATATGGCATCACTATGACGTAAAAGTTGCTTGACTATTGACGAAAACTTCGGCAATTTTAAATTTTTGACCAAATCAAAAATCATTGAATTTTTTTCTTTAAAATTACATGTTCATCCCCAATTTTTCCGAAACTCGGAAAAGGGAATACTCCCAGGTTATAGTTCGATAAATAATACTATTCATCTTATTATAACCTGGAATGAAAATTCTGAATATATTACGCGTTACATTTTTCTGTTCCAATAAAAAAAAATTGAGTTTTGAAGCTGGGATTTTCCATAAAATTTTTAATCACTTTGGAAACAGTAAAATAAAACGTAGTATATATATTATATTTTCATTAGGAAAATATGTCTGACCTCTATAATTGTGTAGATTCCAATGTTAATACATATTTTTTCAGATTGTGGTAGATAAGAAACCCAGGAGCCTACGAGGAAAATATTTATCCATAAAATAATGATTTTCAAACAGTATCATTCTGAATTTTTGTTATATTGTTGAGAAGAGAATTTCATGTTTCACCGCATAATCTGGAAAAGAAACTTAACTTATAAATAACTTAATATTTCTTATGTGACAGATAAAACATGGGAATTCCCAAGTTGATTTAAGTACTTGACTGAATACCCTCATTCTATCCTTATGATGAGTTATTCATAAGTTAAATTGGCTTGCTTGAATCCACCTTAAGTTACAAGGAAGATACTAGTAAAAAAGTATGTCACTTCCATAGAAGGCTGGGACGCCGTGCATTTAACAGAAATTAAAAAAAAAAAACTCAGAACTAATTTCATTTTACAATAGTTTGTGGGTAGGGCTGTGATAGGTATGAAGAGATAAAATCTTGAGATGGAGTTGAATAGGTGCACATGGCTGCCATGGTGCTCATTAGTTCTAAAAATCAACATATTCGTGAATCAAAACGATAGGTTGTTCCTTCATCCAAATTTTTTTTTTTCAAAGAGGAACCGTAAAACTTCTCAATTCGGTGGAAATCAAATTATGGTTTGGTTCATGTATGGTATAGATGGATAATGTCATTTGTAATGTATATCTCAGGTCCTCTTCTGAACTGAACAGAAGATAATTGTAATCGTTGAAAATAACGGCCTCAATGAACTACCATTCTGTTTCGAATATCAAATTTTTAACTCTACACTACGAACCACTGACTAGTGCCGTGAACAATGATGTTGGGGTCACTTGGTATAAACCACCCAACGGAAATAATTATTGAGCCTAAAGGATGGTTTTCCGCGACTCGCCCACACAGAAATTGACTGTTGAAGAGAAGATTCTCTTTCAAAATTTGTGCATGAACGTATTCATCGATCCAAGATACATAAAAACCCTTGTGCGTTGTCTGATATGCTTTTGTTTAGTCATTTCCTCTCGATCTGATAAATCGAAGAGAGACCTTATATTTTTTGATGGTAGGAGATCCAATCGAGCAACAGCTTACAGTCTCATTGGCTAAACTCTAGAGTGATATTTCGTTCATAATAGAATCATTAGTACACAAGATTTGTGTTGACAGGCCAACTTGTAAAATGTTAACCCCTTACAGACAAGTTTCACAGTTTGAAATTTGAATGCGCTTGGAAGTTCCGATAAACTCGATATTCAATTCTATTCCAATAAGTTTTGTTCGTTTCATTTCACGTTGTACTTTCCACGTTCTCATCGTTCCTTTTGCTACTGATGAGTGAATTTTTCACCTCTAGTTTTATACTGAAACATTTTGCATTTTTTGTATCAGTGCCGAATCCAAGATGAATAAAAACTCTGGAGTGTTGACTTATATCTAATAGATTGTAAGCAAATCTACTCGACTTTTCGCTGTCTTGATTTCGATCAATTTTAACTGAAGAGATGCGTTCGAGAGTTTGCCAGCAGAGGCGCACCTTACGTGATTTTAATTTGATCTGTGATGCCATGATATCCGTCTGCTAGAAGATATCACCAAGCTTTTCCTTCAACTTGTATGAGGCTAACTTTGCAACCAAACGGCGATAAACATTACCGACAGCAATAGGTATGATTCCACCATCTTTTTTCTTCAGGGCACATACAGAGGCGCCAAATATAACAGGCCAGATTTCTTCATTTACCGAACCAGATAAGAAAAAGTTGCAAAGAGCTGTTAGTGAAGATAGAACTTTAGTTCCAGCAGATCCAGCACTGTAACTTATAATGTCTTGTAAATGTGATGGTCTCAAGGAATCCAAACCCCCTGCAGAACTTGTGCGGAAAGACAGGATCGCTTGACGAACTTCGTTTTCATTCACTGTTAATGAATTGAGTGAAGAATGATTCAATTGGTGAGCAATGGGAGATTTCGCTTGGGGATGTTTCGATTGGAGTTCAAGTAAAGTTTCTTCATCAAATTTTGCCAGTTTATCGTTTGAACACAAAATCTTCACAGCTCCTGAGAGGTCTCCATCGTTCACTTTATTGTTCACTCTCCTATATAAGTTTCTCTCAGAGTTAGGGGAATCTTACTTGGTTTAATTTTGCAAAAGGATGACGTAGTTTGATTCAAATTTCTTTTGATGGTACTCGCAAGGGATACTTTGCGTTTGCCAATATCATGTGGTATTTGAAGATTCTCATAACCAAACAACAAGAGGTTCTCCCAAGATGAGAATTATGTTTCAAACATTCATCGATAGCATCAGAAAGGGCAGAAGCGGATAGTTATCTGGCAGCCTTCGGTATTCTCTTTGTGATGATGCAATTACGCTTCAGTGTTGACAGTCTTTTATTGAAGGATACCGGAACTTGTTCTACTTCTTGAACAGCGGAGATTACGGAAACATGAACGTCTGTACTTCTATTCGAAGACTGATGTACTTTACTATTGTGAATTTTCAAACCAACTGCATTTTTGAAAGTTTTACTACAGGAATTGCAAAATGATGTTGACAGCGACATTGACATTTTTTTTATATTATATCTTAAACCAGGACGTCAAAAAAAAATAAATCAAAATGTGATGACTGACTCGAAAAGTGTGCTTGAATCTATGTTCAACGAATTGATAAGAAGCATGCTCGAGTTTAAGATTTTTTCCGATCCCAGACCAATTCCGTGATATATTCCTATTGGTGAGCTTACTTGGAGACATTCGATGTTATTCATAACCATATTATATAATCTCAATTAAGCCGGTCGTTTTGGTCCTGTAATCGGATAATCCTCTTTAAATGCGAATTGATACAGCGACCTCCACTAATGGATTCCGTATTTGTAAATTAATATCATCCCCAATTCCGGAAACATATAATATATTTCATTCCTCAAATCGATAACATAGAATCACCAGTTACAAACAATAAAAAAAAATGGCCATGTTTCTCTATGACTGTTTAATTACGAAGGGAAATATTTGAATGCTCTCCAGATCAAAATGCCCAGGAATGCATCTTTTCAGGAGTGAGTTATGAGCCATTTGTTTTGTATCCAACACAATGAATATGCTTTGAATATTATATTCTGATAGCTAGTTGTGAAGCACAGGGTCAGAATTAGGTTTTATTGTATACTGTATTGTTCATTCTTTCAAGGACATAGATCGAAATTAGAACAGGAGAAAGAGCAAAAGAGCGAATATAAAGGTAACCCCAGAGTGTTCATTTATCCAAGAAATATTATCGAATCATATTTGAATCACAGTAAATTTCTCACATCATCTGGGTAAGATAAATAATAAATCACTACGCAAAAGCAATTTATGCCTGATAGCCTGTAATCATGTGTACCAGAATTTCACAGAATCCATTGCAGTGTTTATTTTTTGTAGAAGTCGAATGTATATGGGCCAACTCTTCGAGTTGGCTGACATTCATTCGATATCTGAAGTTTAGCAGCGCCGACTGAGGCTAGTACTAGGATGTGTGACCTCATGCAGGGAAAGACCGCGTTGGGAGCCCATGCAACTGCAGCAAAATAGCATATCATAGCTCGCAGGCAATATATCTATAAGCACAAGATATATTGAGGATATGCCGTCCTTCGGAAGGAAAAAAAAAAGCCGGCGGTCCTGAGTCCATGGATGTTGGGCTCGTAAAAGATCCCTACCTCTGGTTGGACAACCAGAGAGTTCGGCATAATTTCCGGTGTCGGTGATTGGCCTTGGTAGCGGAAAAAAACGGCGTTAAACATAGTTCTTCACATGATTTTATATTATTTATAGTAGGTTTTGAATAATTTTATTTAAAAATACACTTTTTCCTCTTTCCTTTAATGTTATTAATAGTTCATTGCTGTCTCTCGCACTAAGATTACTTGCTCTAATTTTGAAAATATTAAACTGGTCAATTATTTGAAGATGTTTTCTGGTGAATAATTGGAGAATAGTTGATATTCTTTTATAGTAGCTTCTGAATAGAAACTCGGAAATATCTTTCATTCATCTAATCTGTAAGGTTTTCAGAGATTCAATAGAATTGCTTGCTTTCTCTTATAGTAGGATTAAGAACTGTCAATTTGAAATATTGTTGATTATGTTATCTATAATGAATTACCCCAATTATTCTGATCAATTTCTCAACAATAAACTAAAACGCGGGTTGAAAAGGATAGGTCCCTTGTCACCATTCATGCTGTTTTTATATCTTGTTATTTCTAGACTCTCACATGCATCTAGTAGCATTGTGTCATGCACATGCTTACTCAGTTTCAGATTGCATTCACCAATTTTGTGGTCATTGTCTTGAGCACTGAGACACTGGATCTTTCTATCCCTCCGCATTTCATGTGTGCAAAATATTCTTTAAAATGGGTTGCAATAGATCGTCGGCTCTGGCCGATGTATTTGTTGTTGCAATCTTATCAACTGATTTGGTAAATTCCCAACTTTTCTGTATTTTCTGATTTATCTTTTGAATTACCAAGAAGCTGTTGTAATTCATGAGGAGTTTTATAGGCAACTTTCATATTTACTTTATTGAATATTTGTTGAAGTCCTCTAGTGTATTGAGGTTCATATGGAATTACTATAAACTTTTTATCACCCCCATCTTTTTGAATGATCGAAGATTCAAGAAGTGTTTCCCCAAATTAACATTTGCCCATTATGTTAGCAGCTATCTAATCATTATCCTTTCATTGTCGTACTTGGGTAGGTTGGAGACGGATGCTAGAAAAGAACTCAGATACTTTCCTATGTCTTGGATGTTGATGACATATTTGTTGTAGTCGACACAAGAATAACCGAAATTGAGAATGTCCTTTCAGCACTAAACAGCAGATGTTAGAGTATGAAATTCACCTACGAAGTAGAAAAAAAACAAAAGTTGCCATTTTTAGATGTATTGGTCTTAAAGAACAAACAGAATGAAATTCAACCCAGAGATAGTCGATAAGATAATTAGAAAATGTAAATTCAGGAAAAGACTCTGTAAATATTCGACTTTTCAAAAATATGAGAGTAATAACAAGTTCATAGTAATCCCTTGCGAACCTTAATACACTAGAGGACTTCAACAGATAATCGATGAAGTGAATATAAAAGTTGCATATAAAACTTCTAATAAATTGAAACAAGCTTTTGGTGATCCAAAATATAAATGAGAAATGCAGGAAAGTCGGGGAATTCACGAAATCGGTTGCCAAGATTGCAACAACAAATACATCGGCCAGAGCCGACAAGCTATTGAAAACCATTTCAAAGAACATTTCATATGGAAATAATGAAACGTAAGATGAAACTACGTAACTACCCTGTTTCCGTTTCCCCTGATCTACCGTTAAAAGAATAACCCATGGTATTCCATCCGTGCATTTGCCGGAACGGAATAAATTGGTGCCAGAAGAACAGGCCGAGCCGAAAGTAGGGAATAATTGAGGCGAATTGCTTTTACGTCTGTGATTTTACGGTCGGAGGATTATTATTTGTCGTGCGTGTGTGAATTCCTGGAAGATTTCCCCGAAAGATTTCTCTGACATCGTCGTTCGCCGATGCTGACTGGGCATTACGTGTCGGATCTGGAGATTCGTCGCTATTACGGATCGGAACACGGGGTATTTTTATCAGTGCGCGAGAAGCGCTGCATTTTCTTAGTTTTTTTTGCTGGGAAATGTTTTGGGCAAGGTCGAATGACAGAAACCACTATTATTTCGTTGCCAACGTTTCGGCTTTTATAAAGTCATCTTCAGGACACTACAAGGTTACAGTAAATCAGGTATATGTTGATAGATATTCATTCATGTTATTACACAATAGTGCTTATACATGCGCCAAGAACATACAAATATACACATATTCAGCGTGATCACGGTCGATGATAGGTTAGATGTTTCTGGAAAACGCAACGACTGATTTTTCTGGAAATTTCACCTCTCACATTTCCTTACATGTTTTATCGATCTGAAATATTTTCAGCATTGCGGCGTTGCCACTTCCATCAAAAAGTCCTAGCAACTTTATTTTTCGAAATGGAACACCCCGTACATTAATGAATTTTTGGAATCGCTCTAGTTTTTTTGATACTTTTTTGTTGAGTATGTTCTATACCTATCTCTATCTGTTTTCGAGATAAAAAATAAATTGTGCTGAATATGATCCAAAACATATCCTTGATTGAACTTAAGTACATCAGTACTTTTTTCTGCTATCTTTATCCAAATCCAAAATAAAATAATAATGTTTCTAGAAGATTTAGGTATATGAACATAATATATCATCTTGAAATATTTTTCACCATATTTCAATTTATCGAGTAATATGCAGGGGGTTTCATTTGAAAAAATGAACTTTTGGCCACTTTTATGCACAATGGAAATAATAGTAATTTTAGCACGCCCTGTATGATATGGAGTCGATTTCTTGGTGTTATTTGGATATTTCGAGTTTGTCCAAACTATCATCAAAGTATCAACTTTTCATGAATTGAGAGGTACTGATGTACTTGAGTTCAATTAAGGCTATGTTTTGGACCATATTCAGCAAAATTTTATTTTTTATCCCGAAAACAGATAGAGATAGGTATAGGACACCATTAACAAAAAAGTATTAAAATACTAGAGTAATTCCAAAAAAGTATCGATATACGGGGTGTTCCATTTCAAAGAATAGAGTTGCTAGGACTTTTTGATGGAAGTGGCAACGCCGCAATGCTGAAAATATTTAGAAGGAAATGTGAGCGGTAAGTCATGCGTCATGCGATGCGTTTTCTAGAAACGTCTAACATGCCATCGACCTTGAGTCACGCTGTATAGTTTTAAATAGAGGGTCAACAAAATATCCCTTCATCGGATACATTGAACCTTCTCCAAACCAAACACCAAATTCCCAAAGGCACCCTCAACCTCATCAGTCACTGTATGTCTAGTACATACTTCCTATTCCAAGGTACCTTTTACAAACAAGTGAAAGGCGCCCCCATGGGATCTCCCCTCTCACCAGTCCTTGCAAACCTTTTCATGGAAGACTTAGAAACTAAAGCCATTGACACGTTCGACCACAAACCCTCTTGCTGGTTCAGATACGTAGATGACGTTTTCGTCATATGCCCTCACGGCTCCGAAACTCTCCATAATTTCCTTCATCACCTTAACGACCTCCACCCAAATATAAAGTTCACAATGGAAATCGAAAGCAATAACTCCCTTCCATTCTTAGATGTCCTCATCACAAAAACCAATGACTCCTTCACCCACACGGTCTACAGAAAACCAACACACACAAACCGATACCTTAACGCAAATTCCCACCATCATCCGGCACAAACCAATTCCGTTGTGAATTCCCTCATCCACAGATCCATCAACCTCACAGACCTCCACAACAAACCACAGGAACTAGCCCAACTCAAATCAGCCCTTCTTCAAAATTGATTCACAGACCATCAAATTGACAGATCCATCCGCCGCCATCAAACTTCTCATTCCATTCCCAGAGACCCAACAGACAATAACATTTCCCACAAAGCTTTTCTTCCCTACATTAAAGGTGTTACTGACAAAATCAGCCGAATTCTCAAAAAACAGGACATAAAAACGATATTTACAGCCAGCAATAAAATCTCCACATTCCTCCGCTCCCCCAAGGACAAAATTGTCAACGAATCACAGGGTATATATGAAATACCATGTTCTGATTGCCATAGAACATATGTAGGCCAGACCAACAGACGTGTGACAAGTAGAGTATACGAACATCAACTTGCTGTCCGAAAATCAGACCCATCTTTAGCTCTGTCGAAACATCATCAAGAGACAGGACACAACATAGACTTTGCGAACACTAAGACCATCGCCACAGCAAAAACACTACAAGCTCGTATAATTCGCGAGGCCAAACAATGATAATGGTTGATATTCGAGGATACTCATGTGTCTGAATATTAAAATAATTCAAAGTATTCTTCAGATGAATAGAAACATTCTGCAATAAGAATTGCCTTCATTTGATTTTTGAATGGGTTTATACTGAGCTTTTCACATTTCAAATCGTTTGAAGGGGCAATTATTCTAAATATTTTCTTTTGTTGAATAAATATCTTTGCCGAATGATCCAAACAGATGCGGCATACGTCATTGTTGATGGAATATTGACAAATAAGCTATCCCAAAAATTCTTGAGTTAGCTTGCTTTTGAGCTGCCTCAACACTTATGTTGCTGATGACAGACGTTTTGAGAGATTCTATATGAGATGTAAAGTTCAAGTCAGCATCCAAATGCACCTCAAGTAATTTAACTGGATCTTCGTTTGCTTGTGCACCGGGTGAGAAGTTGATACTTTGTGAATTGAGTGGAAAGTAGTTGCTCCCATTCTAGGATCGTATGAAATCATCAGTTTTGATTATATATCACATAGCAACTGCCTACTCCTATGATATTGGATTATTGACACATCTTCAGCATATCCAAAGGGAAAAAGAACTCAGGTTAGATATATTGAACATAATATCATTCACATAAATAACGCAAAGTACAAGACCAAGAACTGATCCTTGTGGAACTCCATGCTCCACCACAACAAAATCGGTTTTCTCATTTACTGTGTCGGGAGCACGTGAAAGGTAATAGAATTTAGCAGAACAAAATTTTTGGTTTTCGTATGAATCCAATATTTTTTGACAAGCGTCACGTAAGGCAGTAATTGTGGATCTCCCAGATCTGTGAACATATTGAGAGTTGGTTAACGACTTGTTATTCTCAAAGTATTCTTTTAATCTGATTTTTAATACTGATTCACTTTTTCTGTCAGAATCGGTATAATCGAAATTGGGCGATAACTGTTTTTATTATCGCAATTCCCTCTTATCTTGAAGTCACTGATCAGCTTTAATATAGAACTGTTCAATTCGATGACATCTTTTGAATATGAATTCTTCAGATTATTTATAATATTTCCAATCTCGTCATCAGTTACAGGGTATAAAAAGAAATATTTAGCTGTGGAAGGTGCCATATTGAGAAAGTTATTATTGGTGTTATCAACAAATTGTGTCATTAACAGCCGATTGCACCGACTTTTTTTATGGGTCCATTTACAAAAGGACTCTTTAAGATAGGTGAGGGTTCATTGATGGGTGTTTAATAATCTCTTAAAATATGGTAAAATCGATGCAGTGCGTTAAATGAACTTTTATGGCTCATTAGCTTAATGGTCCAATAAGAAAAAGTCGTTGCAATCAGCTGTAAATCTTCAATATATACACATACACAAAGGAAGTTAATGAAATAAGTGACTATAATCGATTCTGAGAATGAGAGATCTGGAATGGGTAATTTGGTACATATTTGAAATTGGCAACAAAAAGATAAGATAAGACGTAAACAAAAATTTTAAATATACGAATGATCGTTGAATAATATTTCAATTTTCTACACCCGTACTATAATACTACACGTATATGCCCATAATCCGTTTCATAATGAGATTTATCTACACCCGTAGTCTAATAATACACTTATATGTCCACAACCAGTTTTATAATGAAATCCATTACGATACAGATTTTCATTAAGTACGATACAGATTTTCAACCAGTAGAAACCCATTATTTTTCAATCAAGCATGATGTGCAAGCTTTGGATTTTGACGTTTGTCAAGTCAAAATCAGTGGGTATTGAATTTTTGAAGAATTTTGTCAATTTTCGATAATCGAATGAAAATGTCTTATAGCAGTGATATAGAAAAATTACCAGCGACTCCTCCACAGGTGTCTCAGACAAGAAAAAAATACAATCGAAAGGATTATATTTTTCATTTGACAACTGCAACACATATGTTTCAATTTTCGACCTAATTGAATGAGATCTCATGGCCGAGTGGTCAAAGGCGTCGGCCGTGACCAGAAACGTCCGGGTTCCATTCCTGACCTCGGCAATTTTTTTTCTTTTCATTCCTCATTGTTGTATTTTCCGTGGTTATACCATTAATTATAATTTTGTAGATTTTTTCGAAGAAATACGATTGATTACATACTATTATTGTGTTCAATATAAATACCTAATAATATAAAATTTTTAGTTCTTCATTATTTATTGGGTCTAGATAAAATAGCGTATGCAACTCTCATGTAATGGTTATCAATACACTCGCATCAACCATACGAAACTCACCTTCGACGAGCATCAACCAGGATACGAAACGAGCCGAAGGTGAGTTTCGTATGGTTGATGCGAGTGTATTAATAACCATCATTACATGATCGTTGCATAATATGCTATTATTGTAAAACGGATTGAAAAATCTGTATCGTAATGAAAAATTAGTATTATAATTCATTAGGAAACAGATTTTTCATCACGATACAGATTTTCAATCGATTGGAAATCCAATTCAATGACGGAAGGCTACATTGAAAATTTGGATTTGGTTCAGAATATAGTCAGTATTTTCAATACAATATTGAACTCTATCGAGAATAGCAATACTGTAACGAATGTTAACATTCCTTCCACTTCCAGATCAGTGGGACTCAATACAAATATAAATTTAATATAAGTATAAATTTAATATTCTCCATCATTTATCGGGTGTAGAAAAATAGCGTATGGAACTCTCATGTATTATAATTTACATATTTATAATAACTTACTATTGTTGTAATATATCAGCTGATTAGGCAACATGTCAATGTTCTGTTTTCTTTTCAAATTGACGAATTTTACAAATCTTCATGTGATATTCGACAGCTCAAATTCTTGCTGATTTCGTTTTTTATTTTTGGTAGAAACGTTCCAGTACTGGAATTAATATAACATCTCAATCTTATCGCCAGCCGAATTGAATTTTCAGATCAAACTAACTACCCTTACCATTCCTTGCTTTCATCATAGGAATGTTTATTCTCGAGAGAGTTCCGGAACTCTAGTCAATATTCATTTTGTGCTCGATATTACGTCTCAACTCCAAATTAAATGATCATGCATATGCATGTCAGCCAGATTCATGCTCCAAAACACATGACTACGATATTCATAGACGTCTATATTTGCGTTGTGATATTCTCGCGAATTTCTTTGAAAATATTGAAGTGAATTTAGTCTAGAAAATGAAGCTAAAAATTGGTAAAGCCTCGCAATTTTTTCGTCCAGCACAGATTTGTACAAAAATTTGGGATAAGGCTTATTTCACCATCTAGTTCATTTTCTATATTGTGCCGTTGTACGCTTTTTGTTTTTTTAGGGGTGAAAACTACCCTTAGTTGTCAAAAATTATAAAATAACATTAAAAACATAAATATGGGTAAAAATAGTTAAATAATGATTGTTTCATGCTTTGGGATACAATTTCATAATCTTTCAACCTACCCTTCCTATAAGCTACTCTTGAAAACATTGACATTTTTATAATATGTCTTCGAACTTTAGAATATGCTGGTGAGAAATTAACGACATATACACTCACACACTTCTCTGTCTTCCAATATGAATGAAAAGAGTGGAACATATCACGTATGACGGCCGAATATATCGGTTATGTAGATTACTACCCTTCGAAGAGGGTAATTCGATAGTCAATTCCTAAAAATGGTTAAGGCTTTCGCGGCCAAGGTTATTAGTATAACTACTTTTCTTCGGGCTTGAAGGCCGTCGTTCTTTGGAATTTCTTCCTAACGTTTCGCTAGCGCGAGTAGCCAGCTTCTTCAGAGGCTTACTCATTTCCGATGTCTAAACGTTTCGATTTCTTAAGGCGTATTTATATTGATGCAGGTAGTCTGGAGTGTTAATTACTTCTGTCGGGTTCGGGGAATAATCATCATTATTAGTTGCCGCACTTCCTGCCGTGATTTCATCAGTTATTCTTGATTTCCTCAGAATGGGATTCCAAATTCTGTTTAGACTCGACGCTTCTTCTTTTCTGTTGAAATTGTCCACATGTTTTTAAATCAAATAAAAGGCAATCGACGCTTTTGATTTGAAGCAGACCTTGTGGCTACGTTACAAGGATGACACCTTCGTCGTCTGGAAACATGGAAGTGACGCTCTGAACTTTTTTCTGGATCACCTGAACGCCCAACACCCCAGCATCAAATTCACCATGGAAACCGAACAGAACCAGCAAATAGCATTCTTAGATGTTCTGATTGAACGATGTGGTGCTAGACTAACCCACAAAGTATACCAAAAACCCACGCACACGGATAGATACCTGCACGCACTATCGAATTACCATCCCAGTCGAAAGAGAGGAGTCATATCTACCTTAACTGAACGTGCTCGAAGAATTTGTAAACCAGAGCATCTAGAGCAGGAACTGGAACATCTTCAAGTAACCTTGAGGTCAAATGGGTACAGTGTATCTGAGATCAACAGGGCCATGAAACTGAAGAGTCCCACGGTTCATAACAGGAAGGACTGTCAGGTAGTGGCAAATGCATATCTGCCATATATTCCGAGGGTCACTGACAGAATTGGAAAACTCTTGGGGAAATATAACATAAAAACGGTTTTCAAGCCGACCAGGAAGATCCAACAAAGCCTCAGGTCGGCTAAAGACAAACGAGACCCACTGTTAGCAGCAGGGGTTTATCGCATACCGTGCACCTGGAGGAAGGTTTACATCGGTACCACGAAAAGATCCATGGGAACAAGGCTCAAACAGCATGAAAGGAAATGCAGGCTGGGGCAAACCGACAAATCGGCGGTGGCGGAACACACACTGAGTGAGGGTGACCACAGGATTCTGTTTGAAAATGCTAAACTGATTGCCCCCGACCAGGGTTACCATAGCCGACTGGTACGGAAGGCAATAGAGATCCAAAAAAAATGCGGACAATTTCAACACAAAAGAAGAAGCGTTTAGACTCAACGCAGAATTTGGAATCCCATTCTGAGGAAATCCAGAATAACTGATGAAATCACGGCAGGAAGTGCGGCAACTAATAATGATGATTTTCCCCGAACCCGACAGAAGTAATTAACACTCCAGATTACCTGCATCAATATAAATACGCCTTAAGAAATCGAAACGTTCAGTCATCGGAAAGAAGCTGGCACTTGCGCTAGCGAAACGTTAGGAAGAAATTCTAAAGAACGACGGCCTTCAAGCCCGAAGAAAAGTAGTTATACTAGTCAATTCCTAGTTTGATATTCGTTAGTGCTGCATACACGTGACTGATAAATCGGGAATAGAGTCGTATTTCATGTAAATAATTCATTTATAAATTGCAAAGTCCTTTCGGCTTTTACGCCATCATCATGTCTACTCAGAGTAATGTTTTACGAAGGATTTGTTCCTTAATTCTGGAGGATCTTCTTGTATATACTAGAAGAGTATCGCACTGATGATGACGTAAAAGCCGAAAGCGCTTTGCAATTTATAAATAAATTATTCACACGAAATACGACTCTATTCCTGATTTCACTAGACGTTGCTGACTGATAGGTTGTTATTTCCATTCAGAAGGAATCATTTTCGTTGACGCAGCAATTTAAAAAAACACACTAGATATCTGTCCTATACTTGTATAGAGTCAAACAATAATACTTGTAATTTTTACATGCGGGTGGGTTATTAACTCAAGAAACTATTATTAGAAAAATTTATTGGCTACAATGAGAAATATCATACTTCAAGAATGGTTTCGAAAACTTGCATAAGAATGGATCCTTGAGGGACACTGATAGATTAAGTACTAGACAAAATATATTATATGAATGCGAACACATAAAGAACACTTTTTCATGAAGATAGAAATGCCTATTTTTTGAAACGGAAAGAACAAATACGTGATGTAGGTAGATTCCAATTAGGACGGAAAGGAATATATTGTCTTTTTTTGGCTTCCGAATGATAGAAAACAATCACTGGAAATATGAGAATTGTTCTCTCCGTAATCCGAATTATCCGGACTGCGTTCCTCTGTGATCTGAATATTCGACAACTTTATGTCGCATCCCCTATAGCTATAATAGCATAGTCAATGATTGAGTAAAAATCCCTGAATATCCAAGACTATTCAAGGTTTTATAATGTCTACAGTTACTTCTCAGTTAATAATAACAATAAATTTTTATTCACAATGCTACAGTTGAGTTATACATGTTGTTATACAGTGCGCATCACAAGTGTTACCCCCCTATCTACCTCGCTGCTGGACTCTTGTTAGGAAAATCGCCGAGACACGTCAATTTTTTTTATTTCTACAATTTACATTCGAGTATGTTCACTCTTAAATTCATCCCTTTCCGAAAATTCCAATAGCATGGGGTGGTGAGTGACAGCTCATTTGATAGGGGGTTTTATTCTCTATTCAACTGTGCAAAAGAATTTAAATTCGCTACATTAATTCAAGAGTTATGATTATTTGAGAATAAGGACAATAATGAATGTATTTGCCATTCATCCTCAAACACCCAAAAACACCTACGAAAACGTGAACTTAATATCTACGCAAATGACAAATACGTCTCACTTGATGTCTGTATCAAAACCGATATCATACAGGGCCGATTTTTTTATACTAAGGGTGAGTGTGCTATGTTGTCTTTATTCTCAAACAATCATAACTCTTGAAATATTGTAGCAAATTTCAATCCCTTGGCACGGTTGAATAGAGAATGAAATCACCTATCAATTGAGTTATCATTCACCACTACATGCTTTTTGAATTTTTCGACAGGAATGCTTCCCTCCAGTAAGGGATGAAATCAAGGATGAACTATTCATAAAAAAATATACACTGTAGAAATCCCTAATTCCTGACAAGAATCCAGTAAAGAGTTAGGGAGGGTAATAGTTATGATGCACACTGTACAGTTATGTCAAGTTTTTGAAGCATAGAGTTCACAGATAGAAGCTACCTCAACATTAGGTTGGATTCACCTAAGCTCAAGAAGCTTCTATTGTCATTCCTTCATAATCCATACAGAGTATATTCTATTACTATATTCATTTCTGAACTGTTTCTTTGATAGGGACGGGGAAGTTTGTGAGATGAGTCAAGAAGTTCATTCCTCAGAATATTGGTAGGAACATGTTCATGTTCAAAATCGTGAGGTGCTTTACTTCTTTTTTGTAGCCATTTATATTCAGTTTACTTTTAAGTGAATTTGAAATTATAATAAAAAGAATTGGACCATAATGCAAATATCTAGGTGTGTTGTTAGATAATTTACTGAATTTTATTGGGCACCTCACATATATTTCAGCAAAAATTGCTAGAATACTGGATTACTATAAATAATTGGAAAACACCTGATTAATGGAACAAAATTTCGAATATTCAGATCTATCATAGAACCCCATTTTCAATATTGTTCAGCAATATCATTCACACTGAATAAAACTCAGATTGAAATTTTACAGAAATTGTAGAACAGGGCTTTGAGAATAGTTTTAAATAAAGATATCTATACCAAAGTAGAGTGTATATATTCGAATACTTATAATAAATTGAAAAATAATATGCTTCCCAAATAGCTGAACGACAACTTGAAACTTTCGCGCTACAATACAAGGAATTCCACTGATACTAAATTGAAAAAGTATAATACAAGTTTTGGACATAATCCAAAGGCTTTAAAATTGTTGTTGTTGTTGCCATTGGAAATAAAAAATTGTGAAATTTCAACAAATTTCCGAGAAATATGTATAATTTTTGTATAAGCGAACATTGACTTCTGAAAAATTTGGATTTTTTGTCTCTAGAATAAATGAATCATGCACTGAAATAATGATCTTTACATTTTTTGAATAATTTGAATTTTATACAAAGTGTACGTGTGAAAATAATATAATCCAATTTATTTTTTTATATCAATGATCAATAGTAGCTTTATAGGTAAATAAACTCATTGTTATAATTATATTATTATTATTATTATTATAAAAAAATATTGTATATTGTGTGTGAGTTTTTTTGAATATTGAGTAATTGACTGATGCTTAGCAAATCTGGTGTTCCGTGTATGACTCTTTATATTATTTTTGTCTCTGTGGGTTCATATCGGAGTATTGAAAACAAAGATTATTCTGATGTTGGAGAGTGAGTTGTTTCGTATAATGATCTACCACATACTTAGTTTTTGTAATATTCTCAGCAACGATACTCAGCGCACTAGGAGCTAATAAGTAATATGCATCGATTTAGAAAATTATAAATATGTCGAAGAGGATCACCTCTAGCTTGTTGAGGAAGTGTACCTTTTTCACTTAAAAAGATGTGAGAATTCGGTTTTTTCATGAGAAGTACCAAAAGGTTACTGTCAAAAAGTAGAGACAATTTGAAATGAAAAATGACAGCGTACGCAGCGCATTCTGGATGTTACATTAAAATCATAACGAAATTATGATTTACCACTGCAAAAAATCTTCGAGTACCAAATTTCTATAAATAACTCAACATTTCCAAAAGTTATTTTCAAAAAGAGAACAAATAAATTAAATTTCTACACCCTGTATCTCCGAAACGAAGCATTTCCGGACACTAGACTTTTTCATGAAAATTGTCTCAGGAATACGACACTCGAATATTTTAACGTATTTAATTTCACATATTTATTATATTATTTATGGAATGGTGTACCAAACGCCATCGACTTCGTCGAAGTCCTTCAGCTAGTAGGCCCTGTTGCAAACTCCCTACGACATACTTCAGGAGCAGCATGATTTTCGCGGACCTGTCAACCATGGAAAGTGGAAGAGTCATTCCACAATACGACACAGATAAATTCTCAAAGAAAAATATCTGCCCCGTTGGGGAAACGAACCCACGACCCTCGGATCGTGAGTCGGACGCGGAACCACATCGCCAACTCCCTCGCCTCAACAATATTAATGACGCTTGACGCTTTTGTTACGGTCCAGTGGCGGCCACAGGGTCCCCAAATATAAGCAGGAGCAATCGCGCAAAAATTCTAAAATTCATATTGTAATATTTTTTTTTTTCATACCGGCCAGATCAGAATCTCACTAATGGGAGATTTGGAACTATGAGACATGAGTAGACAGTCAAAGTCGGGATAAATTACGCATTTACGCGATCATCAGAACAGGGCGAGATTATCCATTACGGGGCCCCTATGCATACACGTATTGGGGCTCCATCATGCTTTTTCCAAAAATATATTTTTCTACCACAACATATTTTCATTCATGATTGTGGTTCTCGGTAGTGTAGATGTTAGCACATTCGCCTATCAAGCGGAAGACCGGGGTTCGGTTCCCCGCCGGGCCACCGTGCTGGGTAATCGCACGTTAAAGGGTAAGGCCTCGTTGATCCATTGCTCGCACAAGTTTCGACTTTTGAGGGTTGACGTTCGTCAGATGGTTAACGGAAAGGAACGATTAATTTCTCTTACTTTTAACATTGTTGCATATAAGTACTAGGGATCCCGGAATAAAAAATGGTTCGGGATTCTGAAAGGTCAATCCCGGGATTTTCGGGATCTGAAAAAAGTATATTGTTTCTCCGATTTTTCCTAAATCATTGAGAGAAAGATTAGAGGAGGAATTGGAGAGAAACAACCAGCTGCGAAATGAAAAAGATTGTCCTGTTGGCATCAGTCAATATGATTAAAAGAGAAATGATTCTTTATGAGAATGGAGGAAATATGGGGGCGAATCTCTTGACAGCATTCAATTTTCTATCAAAAATTCGACCAACTAGTGTAGAATCAGAAAGAGCATTTTTTGCCGCTGGTACATTGTGCACTGAAATAAGGAGCAGATTGAGTGATGATTCTCTGGATACGCTTTTATTCCTGAGGAGTTACTTCCAGAACCAGGAAAAATAAAAAAACTGAATATGCAGTACACCAAGAAAATATCTAGATTCTTTCTTAACAGTTCTTTTTAGCAAACCAGAAATTTTTATTCAATTTTATTAAGTTTCAAGTTTAATTTTTCATTTATATATGGATTATTATTTGATTTTATTTATGTTTTGATTGAAACCCAATTCATCATATGGAATTTCAACAGTTTTCCAAGTGAAAAATGGATCCCGGGATCAATCCCGGGAAAATTTCGATCCCGAAATCCCGAAACACTGATCCCGGTCCGGGATTACATTCCCTAATAAGTACACATACATAGAAACTGAAATACGTGAAAACCAAGACAATTCGACAGCTACACTAAAGCTTATACAACATTCTGATTTCAAAATATGTACTGAGGAATGGAAGCGAAAATCTGAACAGAAATAAAAAATGCCAATTAGAACCATACTCGGCTGAAAACTGAAAGGAAAATGGAGACAAGTACAATTATGTTTGAATATAAACACCTCTGTCTTTAAAACTAAAATCGTTAAAAATATATTGAAACTTGACGTTTTTCCAACTATTATTGTCGCCAATGCCAATAAATCTGAACGGTCCTGAGACAATATTGAATGAAGAATGAAGTTAAATTCAGGAAGTTTCATCACCCCATGGTATCAGTAATCATCAAACTCCTACATTTGCAACACTGCCACAACATTAAGGAAGGTCCAAGTCCAAAATTAGTTTATCCACGACTATTGTATAATGTACCCATAATACGTCGGGCTGCTCTACCTTAATAATAACCACTAATCATTAGTGAACGAGTCAATATTCACTGCTGTGAAATACCTTCTTGTTCGGTTCTTGAAATTTTGTCGTGTAAACCACTGAATATTTTCAATTCATTTCTGTACTCACGTATATATAAAAAAGACAAGGAGCATTCACACTGAGCTATCAGCGAATATTATGAATGTGCGTGTTATATAGAAATAAATTTTGAATCCAAACAAATATGACTCAAACCTGTTAACAGTATTGTATGAAATATTTGTTAGAATAAAATAATAGTTATTCTAAAAATATGTATGAAGTGTAACAAAATTTCACAAAAAAAAAACTTCAAAAAATGTGTTTGCTAGTCGTGAATAAAGTATAGTTAACCACTCGCGTATAATGGCTATTATTTTCTCGGTGATTTGGGCCACTCGCCTGCGGCTCGCGGCCATAAACTTTACCTCGTGAATAATAGCTTGTTGAATCATATACTATAATATGAATCATTGACAGGAACACTTTCAACTTTCAAGGTATCCCTTTATTTTTATTGCTTACTCTGGCAACTCATTGAGACATATCATTTTTTGGGGCGCGAGGCCCCAAGGAATACTATCACTGCATTTTGGCCATTCCGGCGCTGATTCAAATTACCGTTTGAATATTTTTGAAATTCATTGTATAATTTAACAAGACTCGTAAAAAACCTGGTGCGTTGACTAATACCTGAAAAATTGTAAGCCCAAATTCTTGATATCTCGCATTCTTGATTTTGAAATGAGGTTCAATCTGAGGAATAGGCAAGTTGAGACTTCAGAAAGAACTCGTGACGAGACCTGGGGAGTAGGCATATTTAGGCCCCGGTGTCAAGTCACAAATCTCCCCTGGGGAAAAGGCAGATTTGGTCCTCAGCGTGAAGTCATATCTACCTTCATGAAAATGGCTCCAGCTATGATGTCTGTCCCGAATACGAAGAATCGTGACTTAGTATTATCAACTTGATTTCTTCAACCTCTCATTGCCTGGGTTCAAAACTAGTGTCACCCACCATGTTATCTCACAAATACCTTTGTAGAATTTTGGATTCCTTTTTGAGGATCTCCCTCAATATGTAACGATGACTTGTCTCTCAATTCTAATCTGTATATATACTAAAATATAAAAAAATTATATGTTTCATGTAGCGGGAATATATTTATCATAGATAAACTGCTGCTGTATACATTTTATTTTGTATGTAATTCTGCTGACCTGAACAGTTCGTTCCTGTGTGGTTAAATTTATTAGTAGAGGATAAGATTGAAACCTCCGTTGTGAAAATCGAAACTTTTTTATAGATCAATCACCCTAACACCAAACTGATATTATTTGCACTCGGCTCTAAGAAGTTTGGCATTTTCATGAGAAGAAAATTGATACTATTTTTTTTAAACCTGTATACAACGTCGGCCTGTTTCTGCTACCAAGGCCAAGCACCGACGCAGCTGAGTACACTTCCTCTAACCGACCAAATCCTTTGGTGCCGGGACCGCCGGCTTCACGTCCCCTCCGAAGGACGGCATATCCTCAATATATCTTGTGCTCATTGATATATTGCCTGCAAGCTTGATATGCCATTTTCTTCCAGTTGTGTGGGCTTTCGATGCGGTCTTTCCCTGCATGAGGTCACCCATTCAAGTACTAACCGCGCTCGGCGCTGCTTAACTTCAGATACCGAATGACTATCAGCAAACCTGACGAGCTAGGCCGTGTCCGTACCAAACCTAAAGACTACTGTTAGCTATTTTTATACTTCACAATTTTCTGGTGGTGCAGCAACTACCTGCAAAGATTTGGAACACATGGATTTCGTCTGTTACAACTAATTATTCTGATTATTTGATCTGAAAGAAATTAGGGTAATTAATATACACAAAAAAGTTACTTTGCCACATCATTTATTTTGTTCGATGTACGATAACATTATTACATTTTCTCAACAATAATCAATAGTTATAAGCATTTTTCATTATCAGTATGATTTTGTACAGTCCACAGGATTCCTGCTTAAATTTTTGATTTTCACATTATGTGTGCTCTTTTGGGGTTGACAGAATATGGCCGAGGGTTATCTCCATCATTTTGACGTGCTCTCTTCCTACATCTGCCTTTTTGGACAACGAAGACTTTCTGATTCCCACATTCCATGCTCAGGGTGTTTCTTGAACTGGTATTTGACGGGATAGCAATATCCTTTTTATCACTTACGGGGGATTTTGCAACGATAACAACGTTTGAAAGAATTCTCAATTTAGGATTTTTGTTTTCCACAGGTGAAGCATTATAGCCTGAGGAAAGTGACTTCGGAAAAGCGGCAACTCTATCCTCATTTCCAAGAGAGGCATTTGAAACCATATCTATTGGATTTTTATTTTTCACGCGCGTAGTTGTAGAGTGTCCTGAGTTATATTTCGCTGAGGTAGCAAGATTAAAAGTTCGTTTAATGACATTTGGACAATTAATACTGCTCAATGGTACTTTTGGAGCAGCCGAGACCCTTTCAAAAGAAGATCCCAACCTAACATAGTTGCCAGGTTTGCCCCTGACGGAATTTCCATTATGTCCTTTTGATTGAATCTTATTTCCTAGGTTACTAGAGTTTTTCTTGATGACCTCTGAAGGGGCAGTATTATTCTTCCCATTATTAACGGTGGAAATTGGAACGAAAACACCTGAAAGAATCCTTGATTTTGGATATATGGTGTCCACATACCAAGAGTTATATATTGGAGGAGAATCAACAATCCCTTTCTCTTTCCCGGACAACTCTGGAATGAAAATCTCTGAATTTCCATTATTCACGCTCGCGCTCGTAGACGTAGAGTTTACATAATCCAATTCCGACGAAGAAGCAAGACATAAAGCTTGTCCTATGATATCTGAAAAAACAGTTTGGTTGTGCTCTTTTGATCGAATTCTATTCTCTAGAATATCACCGGAAGCTACTTCTGTCAAAACTCCTCCAGCTTCTCGTGTCTCAGCAGGCAGCGTTGAGTTCACTCCAGAAATGTCCGTAAGTGTCGAGCAGCTTGATCCTTGAACGTGTCCTCCAACAGTAGCACCTATAGCGGATATATTATTTTCTTGTATTCTCAACACTTTCGACTTTTTCCTGCGCACAGTGATCTTGATAGCGCGTACTTTTTTCCCGTCTATTTTCAACACGCATTCGTTTCTCTGTAAAACTTGTTTGGGTATTCCACCATTATTTTCAACTTCATTGAAAGGTGAATATTTGTTCGAAGAAGCGAGTGTGGACTCAGTCGGATTCACGCTTAAGCCAGTAATAATTCCTTCAGTATTTTTGATCGGAGTCTCCACTGAAATATCAGACGCTACATTTGACAACACTGGAACAGAAGACCGCATATTTTCTGGTATGTTCTCTTCAGTTATCTGTTTCCCAGTAGAAATTGATCCAGCCAGATCAAAATCATTGGACTGGAGTCCAAAACGATATCTAGCTGCTTGATTCATTGCATTCATTGAAGAGGCCGGAGCAGAACTTCCTATGACATCAATGGGAAACTGCTGCTCCCTACACACTCGTTTCTGATCAAAAGGAAGTGTCCCCGTCTCAGGAGACGCAGGAAGACAGACGCTGCTAAAACCTTCATTTGATGGACCCGTTTGATCACCAATTTGGTGACTTTCTGCTATCGAAGGCATACTCAACCTTGCATCAGGTAAATCGCCGACTGATTCATGGAACGCACCGAAGATAGAATCAATTTCCTTCCAGTCGATATCATCATCCCCGGAGCTGATTAAATCAGCGTTGTTGGTTACTAATTCGCTAAATGACACATTATCTTTTCCTCCTTTCTCTTCGTATCCTTCTCCCCCCACAGGAGTATCATTGATGAAATCTACTAAGCTCAAATCCGGGAAATTTTGAGAAGAATTCTCACCCCTTGATACGCCTGAAATCAGATATGAATTCCTTTATTATACACATACATTGGAAGAATATACAAGATTTAAAAAGTTATAACTTCACCTGAGACCATTGTATGAAGGAATGTAATTACCTTGTAATATAGATTCGAACCACGCATCACTCATTGTTATCCAAAATAGTTGACCACTCGAGAGTTGCGACACTTTGATAGAAAAAACAATAATAATATTTCCCGATTTGGGATTTGCTCTTATATATCAGCCACTCCCCATTATCAAGAAGTCCGACGTTTGTTCAACGTACGTCCGACGTAATTGAGTTGTTTGAGAGATCATCAGTATCTAGAAATATTGAGAATTATTGCTTTCCTCTGAAATATTTATGAGGAAATTTGGGTAATTAAAATATATTTATTGTCCTATAAAGATCCCATGGATCCCACTTCGGTCTTTTAGTAAAAGAGCAGTTTCCATGAATCCTCAAAATGTGAGGGTTTTCGATAAGAGATATCTGAATAGATATACAAGAAAATTACTTTTTTCTGTGCTTTAGGTGTCAGATCAAAAGTTCAGATAAAATATTTTTTTCATCTTCCTAAGTCTGGATACTGTTTACTACCTTGGTATTCAGATGTAAAACCTACACTCTATGGCCTACCTCTTATTTTTTCGGTTCGCTGTTTCAGATAATTACGATATATTGATTATTTCTTGAAGATATCATGTATCGTGGATGAATCAATTTTAGTGAGAGGACAGTTTCCATGAATTCTCAAAATGAAACTGATGATGTAGTACAGCCTTCATTCAAAAATCTGAAATTATCGGACCGAAAAAATGAGAGGTAGACTATAGAGTGTCACGTTTCATATCTAAAAAAAGCAGGGCGGTAGACGCTATTCAAACCGATGAAAATTAAACAGGAGGAAACTATCTCACCTGAAGTTATGATCTGACTTCTTCCCGTGCTTCAGAAGTCAGATCATTAGTTCAAGTGGATTTTTTTTCATTTTCAACAGTTTGGATACTGTATACTACCCTGGTTTTCATATATAAAACCCTACACTCTATGGCCTACCTTTCATTTTTTCGGTCCGCTGTTTAGGTAATTACGACATATTGATTGTTTCCTGAAATACCATAAACCGAATTTGGTGTCTCTAATTCAAGTCAGTCTTCATTTAAAAAATCTGAAATTATCGGACCGAAAAAATGAGAGGTAGGCTACAGAGTGTGAGGTTTCATTTCTGAAAAAAGCGGGGTGGTTGACACTGTTCAAACTGATAAAAATTCACCTGAACTTATGATCTGACTTCTGAAACACGGGGAAAAATAATTTTCTGAAGAATATCTTCTATTCAGATTTCCCCAATGAAACATAAATTGAAATGGAGGACAGGTAATCATTCTGTTTACTGCAAATAGAAGTAATTTCTGACCATTCCCTATTTGTGACAAAACTGCGAATATGACTCAGTGAATATTTTTCCACTGAATTTACTTTCATCAGTTCAGGGACTTTCAGTCACTGGTAGATATTTTTGAGTCGAACCTAAAACATAATTTCAGGTATATATTTGCCATGGTATTAAGGGGATACTTCATTAGTGAATACTTTTGATATTAAACTCACATGAACCTTTCTGTTGGGGGGCGATTTGATAAAACACATGGTACACCTCATATATTCAACCATATTAATGCAATTAGGTGTATGTTCATGATGTTAGAATAGAATAGAATAGAATATGTTTATTGACTACATCATAATAAAAATTATTTGTAGCAAGTCAACAAGCTGCAGACATAGGATTTAAAAATAATCGTAAAAAACAAATAATGGCAAGTATTAAAAAGACAAACATATATACAAATATTAAAAACATTGAGAATTCGGACCAATCGGTGAGCAAGTCCAAACAAACATGCATTATAGAAGTTTTATGCTTTCGATGTACTCATCAACCGAGTAAAAACAATTATTCACGAGATACGATTTCATTGTTTTTTTGAATTCGTACATATTCATGCATTTGAAATTATTTGGTAGATCATTATACAGTGCCAGATTCAGTGAATTCTTTTGAGACATCGTTAATCGATAACGAGTTGTTCTGATTTTATCTGCTTGCCGGGTGTTATAATCATGTACATTTGATTGCCATTCGAAAGTTGCAGAGTTTTTATGAATTTCTGTTATAACACTGAAAATATATAGCGAAGGAAGAGACAAAATTCCCAAACGAATGAACAAGGGGCGACAGTGTTCTCTGAAGCCAGTACTTGCAACAATTCTGATAGCCTTTTTTTGTTGACGAAATATATCCAAGGCGCCCGAAGAATTTCCCCAGAGTATGATTCCATAACTTATAAGTGAATGAAACAAGGAGAAATATGTTACTCTCAGAGTATCAGTGCTAGTCAATTTTTGTAACTGTCGGAGTATGAATAATATGCTAGATAATCTTCGTTTCAACTGTGAAGTATGACTCTTCCAGTTCAGTCTATTGTCTAGTGACAGTCCCAGCAATTTTACATTATCTTCCCTCAGCCAAGAAAAATTTGATGAAACGAATAGTTTTTGAGTTTTTTCACTGTTCAATTTGAGATTATTTCTAACAAACCAACCTGCAGCTCTATCTTCCAGTTCATCAGATAAAACTTTCAGCTCGTTTAAATCTTTATGGGAACAAACAAGAGTGGTATCGTCAGCAAACAAAAAATATTTTTGAGGTGATATAATATTACAAAGATCATTGACATAAATTATAAAAAGTAATGGCCCCAACACTGAACCCTGAGGGACGCCATATTTTATTATTTTAAAATCAGATTGTTTATTATTGAACATAACAGCTTGATAGCGATCGTTAAGATATGATTCAATTAAGGAGAGGGCAACCCCTCTAATTCCGTAATAGTTCAATTTTTCCAAAAGAATGTCGTGAGAAATACAGTCGAAGGCCTTGGACAAATCGCATAAGGTAACAGCAATATGCTCTCCTCGTTCAAGACCCTCGACCAGACAGCTCACCAAACTCAAAACAGCCTGGGTTGTAGAGCGATTCGAACGGAAACCAAAGTGGAATGCATTAAAGTACTGATTTATTTCAAAGTAGGACGATAATCTATTTTTCAGTAATATTTCTACAATTTTTGAAAACATACAAATAATCGATATAGGTCGATAATTGTCAGTCGATGAGGAATCACCTTTTTTAAATAGAGGAATTACTTTCGAGTACTTGAAAATGTTCGGAAACACACCAGTCGTGAAAATCAAATTAGTCATTTTGGTTAGTTGTTCTAATATTATATCATAAGTTTCTTTGATAACTTCACCCGATATATCGAAAACGTCAAAACACCCAGATTTTTTTTAAAGTTTTTATAACTTTTTCTACCTCAAAAGTAGTCACAGGAGACAAGAAGAAAGAATTTCTAGGAGCAGGAAAGTTTCTGAAATTTTGAAAGGAGTCAATAGGTAACTTGGGGAGCGATTTTATTATATTTTCTGCAATACCGATGAAAAATTCGTTGAAATCTTCAGCAGATATACTCATATCTATTGGATTCGACATATTACTATTACGTTCGTGATTAATTATCTGCCAACATGCTTTTGACTTGTTATTCGATGTGTGAATCATTTTGTCATAGGCTAATCTTTTCTCATACTTTACTTGAGTTATATAATGTTTTTTCAGGGTTTTATAAGCTGCGATATCTGTGGAATCTCCACTAACATCTGCGATTAGTTTAACATTGGACAGTTGGTTTCTTAAGGATCTAAGATTGTCGTTATACCATACGACTGGAGGTTTTTTGGCGGATAATTGCCTTATAGGAAAAAATTCTGATACAAATTTTTGATATTTATCAATCAACAACGTGGCCAAATGATTCACATCACGAGAGTCTTGAAAATCTTGCCAATCGGTCGACGAAAGAGCTTCTCTAAACTTTTTCAAACCCCCTTTTGTAATAATTCTCCTATGCGTTGATTTAGGTTTGTTATTCATCTCAAATAATGTGATGAACTGACCTCTGTGGTCGGATAGACAGGGTTCCAACACTCCTGACTCAATATTATTTTCAGATAGGTCCGTCAAAATATTATCTATGCAACTTGAAGTTTGACATGTTACTCTTGTAAAGTCATGGATGGTAGCTTTCAAACCAAATGAATTCATGATGCACTGCAAATTATTCATAGCAACTGTTTCTTTTCGGAAATCGATATTGAAATCTCCGAGAATTATAACGTTCCTGCCACACTTATCCGAGATATGATTCAATAATTCCTCAAAATGAGTAAGAAATAAATCAGTACTTCCCGAGCAAGGCCGATATAATGATATAATTATTGTCTTAATATGCTCCAATTCAATTCCACAAAACTCGGATTGTAATTCCTCATTGAAAGCATTCAAATCGATAACTTGTGCCTTGTGCCTTTACATACACAGCAACACCGCCATGTTGATTGTGGGTTCTACAGAAGTGTGTGGACAAACTATAACCCGGAATATTGATATTATTCAAATTGTCTTGTCGTTGCCAATGCTCCGAAAAGCATAGAACATCAAATTTGTATATTGAAAAAAATAACTCGAGTTGTTCAATTTTGTTTGACAAACATTGAATGTTTATATGGAACAAACTCACCGATTTTTCCGAATTAACATTATTCAACAAATCGTTGCGATTTATAATATTGCTCTGGGCATGAATATTCGATGGGATCAGTTCTCTTGAGGTGCAGGGCTCGTTTTCGGAAAATTCCCCCTGAAGTTGAATTTGCGGACTGCTGCGCCTTTTGGCCATATATTCGGATCATATACGACCTCTAGATGCTCAATAGGAAATGACACTTTGTAAGTTGACGCTTCTTCGGTACGATTCCACTCCTCACAAGTAAACGTTACGGCTGGGGCCGTTATTTTCAAAATCTGCAGCAAATCAGCTGATGACATCTCTGGTCCGATTCGCGATACATGCAAGTGTCCTTTTTTCGGAACTGTTTTGAAACTCTCATTGTTCTGCTCATTCGATCCTATCACCACTTTATTTTTGTATGTATATTTACCACGATAGTTCTTCTGAGGAAAGTTAACATTGTTTATGTGTGTTTTTTCTTCAACAATAATTTTTTGTGAGGTATTCCCTTTATCAGAGTTCAATACTTCTCGGAATGACTTTGCTTTGTTTTCTTCGTGGTTTTTTATCGCATTTTTGTCGGTTGTTTTTACCAGCACTTCTGTTGCTCTGGAGTCCGAATGTTTAGCATGAGATGGCGTTTTTGGTGCAATATCAGAATTTTTGTTCAATTTCAATAATAAAATCAAGTCCTCTTGATCCTGAACTCGTTTTTCTAGATGGTATGCAAGTTTACTTATGCAGTCAAATTCACCTTTCATGGATTCCAATCTAGTTGTAGTTAGTTCACACTTTCCACAATGCTTACTGTGATCGTCACGTTGCATTGTTTCACTAACACTCTTTTCCAAATTATTTCCACGAAGTTTCGATACATAATCCAGTAAAGGGACACTTGATACACTCACTGGTACTTTCAGAGTTAATAATATGTCAATTATTTCATTCTTTTTCAACTTGTTTAGTTCGGCCGTTAAAATTGTGACTTCATTAGAAGACGCCATATTGAATTATCGTTGGAAAGTCCTCCGGTATTAATGAAGAGAATGAGATCGAAACATTTGGTGTTTGAACTTTCAGTACGAATCAATTACATTAACGTAAAACTATTATTACTATTATTTGCACTCGATGCGCGTTCCGCTAACAAAGTTAGTATATTCAGGGGAAGGAAGCTGATACTTAATCGAAAGACTGTCAGGTATTCACATACTTTACACTCTAAGTTAGTGCAAAAACTACCTGCAAAGCTTTGGTCCGATAGGTTAACTACTAATTATTATTCTGATTGATTTGTCAACAAGAAATAAAAAAGTTGGCTGAAAGTGCTGAGCTCTTCGTGACCATTCGCACTATTGCCCCATTTTTATAATTTCATAACCCGTTTAATAGCTGAGTTTTTCTACTTGCAATTGGAGATTTCCCAAAAATCTGAAGTGGCAGTGCTTCCACTTGCACGATTTGTACAAAAATTCGGGATTAGGCACCCTCTAGTTCATTTACAATATTGTGCCGTTGTACTCTTTTTGTTTTTTCTGGGTGAAAACTACCCCTAATTGTCAAAAATTATAAAATAACATTAAAAACCTGAATATGGGTAGAAATAGTTCAATAATGATTGTTTTATGCTTAAGGATACAATTTCATGAACTTTAAACCTACCCTTGTTATAAACTACCCTTGAAAATATTGTAATTTTTATAATATGTCTTCGAACTTTAGAATAAACTGGTGAGAAATCAACAAAATATACACTCACACACGCGAGCAGATTTTTTTTCTCCTCTGCCTTCCAATATGAATGGAAAAAGTGGAACATATAACGTATAACTGCCGAATGTACCGGTTATGTAGATTACTACGCTCCGAAGCGGGTAATTCAAATAAAAAAAATATCGGTTTTTAAGCATAGCTCCTCGATTTTAGGTGATAGAAATTTTTTTTCAGAAACGATTTTGTAGAGCTCTTCAAGAGCTATAAGACTATGTGAAATACTTAAGATTCCTTAATTTTCAAATGGGTAGAATTAAAAGCGCTTGACTAAGGTGATGTTCGGTCGTAAATGTAGGTGTTGAACGGCTATATCTCGCTGAATATTTACTTTACAAAAAATCTACATATAGGGAAATTTTTGTCATTAAGAAAGCTACAATTTTGTACAGTATTGTTTTTTCGTATCATTAGTATTTTGGGAGATATAAGAGAAGGATTAAAAATACGAAATTGAAAAAAATCGTTTTCTCTTTAAACTCCAATTTTTCTAAAATCAGGCATTTTAAATTGGTTAAACTTCGTGGGTGTATTATTAATACATATATAAGAGGAATCACAGAAGGGTGGCAATCAATTTTAGTTAGGGGTACTTTGGAGGTTGTTTTCACAGATTTTTTTCGTAGAAATAAGCGGGGACCGATCTTATTTTGATTATAAGTTGGTCAATTTTCATGCTAGGAAGACATTTTTTCATTTGTTCGAAAGCTTCAATTGAATACTTTGAAAAACATTTTATGAGCTTTCTTCGAAAGATGCAAATTTTTCTCGTTATTCCGCTTTAAATCTTCCAATTTATACATTTGACGAAAAAACTAAGCATCAATTTGCTGTATCTCAGTTCGTATGTGTCGTAGGAAATTTATAAAGAAAGCATTGTTTTTGTTTTTTCAAAAGCTACAATTTGCCTCTCCACACATTTTTTGATAAAATGCATAGTTTTAGAGTTATTTGCAAAAAAACATGTGAAAAAGTCTTCTTTTTCGTCAAAAAACTGTAACTTCCAAGTTCGAATAACTCAAAAAATATCACTTTCACGAAAAAAACGTATGGAGCATTTTTTCTCAGAATTACTTTTTCCGTCGATTCCAACAGTTGAAATGTGATAAAAAATTTCCACTCCCGTGATGGGGTGGCAACCACCCCCAAGGCTCTAGCGTACAGCGTCATGATATAGAAAATGATCCTTGAGCTATTCCTTACCTTCGGTGAAAATTTCAGGTAAATCCATGGTGGACGAAAAAATGGCGAGCCAAATTGCTTCATTTCCGGTACTATCTGTTAAAATACCATGAATGCTGGAAGTATAAGATAAAGGAAAGAAACATACATGTGGAAGAAAATGAGGTGGATTATTATGAATGATAAAGCATTCTGGGCGTCTTAGAGATTTTTGTGTTTGTTGATTTTTTGATGTTACTTCTTTTGTAGATGTTCAGTGTTTTTTTTTCATTGATAAGGAGAATGAAAAGGCAAATAATGCTTCCTTGGAAATTCTCTTGTATGCTTCGAGAAATCAGTAAATTATTATTGAATGAATATTCATGGCACATCATATGCTGATTGGGGTAACGCTCTCATCGTCACAACTTGTTCACTAATCTATTCGTTACCAGAACGTATTTCCCAAAATCCTACTATTCCACACGTTGCAATATCGAAATACCGTCAAATAATTCACGAACGACACGAAAAATAAAAGAAGAACGATTCGAAACGAAAGAGTTCACTCGACATTAATTCCCAACGAAATTCTCGGCGTATTCCGATGTAAACGAGTGCATTTTAAATATTCCGGGCATCCATTTCCAACTTGGTGGAGCGCGGTCGCCACTCAATTCACAATTCACGTTTATTGACTCGTCGCACACTCCCCTTCTGTAACGCCGTGATTTTTTGATTTTTGTCAGGGAACGATTGATTTTCCGAATGATATTAATGACGAGCGGCTCTTTTGTTACGGTCCAGTGGCGGCCGCAGGGGCCACACATATAGGCCAGTACAAGATGAATAAAAACACTGGTGTGTTGACTTATACCTGATAGATTGTAAGCAAATTTTCTCGACTTTTCCTATCTTGATTTTGATCAATTTCAACTGAAGAGATGCCTTCGAGAGTTTGCCAGCAGAGGCACACCTTACGTGATTTTGATTTAATCTCTAATGCCATGAATCCATTCGATTATTTATAGATTTATAGGTTATGTTTATATCATGATCTCATGTTTTGCATGCAATTTCTTGCTTTCCCGCGAAATGCTAGAAATTGTGTGGTCATCACGTTTTGACTGATTATTAGGTATTCCTTTGTGATGTGATTTCAAATCTTCCGAAACAACAGTTATGAGTGAAACTGGAAAGTATTGATATCTTATCTTTCTACTTTCTGAGGATCCGAAGATAGGTAAGTACTTTTTTCTTCGTAGTGTTAAAAATAATGCAATTTCAATGTGATCACGAGCCGATGATATGAGGGATAAGTAATACCTACACATTACACGGCGTTTTATTTTAAGCTTTGTAAATCGGGTCATAATAAATCTAACTATCACTATGAAATCAAACAAATACAAGAACAGCAACGATAAACACTTAAAAAGGATATAAACAAGAAAAACGTGAAAAGAAACAAGAACTAGGTACAAGATTTTTAATATTAAAGGAACTTTCGAATGCATTCAAATCGAACTGTCAAACATTTCAAAAAAATCAATAGCTTTTTATTAGACGAACTTGACCTCTTGCGTATTTCGTATACTGATAATTCAATTGGTGAACGAAAGTTCCCGCAAGAGTTTATCTAATGAGACCGCCAGTATCGAAAATCACTCGTAAGCTGCCGCCCTAATGAAAATTAACCCTTAGAAAATCGCATTTGTATCACCACCCTAACACTACCTACCAAAAAATGTAAGTTTACTCTTCGATTTCTCAGGCCAAGAGAAATTGGCTAAATAAAAGCATCAGGGTTTTTATTCATCTTGGGCCAGCAGCATTCGTTCAAAAATGCATATTGTAATCATTTCCTCTTAGACCGGGCAGCTATTTCAAATTTAAACTCCACCAATGGGATCTCCGAAACTATAGGTCATGAGAAGTCAGTTAAATTCGGGATAAATTGCGCATTTATGCGACCACCAAAACAGGGCGGGATTAACCATGAAGTGGACCCTATGCAATGCACGTCTTGTAGCTCCCTCATCCTCTTTCAAAAAATATATTTTTTTACCACAACGTGATTTTATTATTTTTTATATTTTTTCCATAGTTTTACTCAAACACAAACGAATACACAGAGTACAACGAGACATTGTTGCATATACATATAAACTAATACGTGAAAATCAAGACAATTTGATAGCTACACTTCTGGCTCATATACAACATTCTAAATTCAATATATTGAGAAATGAAAGCGAAAGTATAAACAGAAATGAAAAATGCCAATTGAAACCACACACGGCTAACAATTGAGAGGTAATTGAAGAAAAGTAACAGCCATCTTGGCACAAACTCAGATATTTTTCCAGTTGCACCCTGGAAGTGTAGACCATGACAAAAAAACGCTTTCTAGGAATACATTTCAACACGGTGAACACATTTAATTGGTCTTTTTTATCTTAGTATATTTCACAGAGATTGCTGGGCATACACGTTATTACTTCTGTGCCAAGATGGATTGGATAAGCTGTACAATCATATCTCACTAGTAGACTATAGTCCAGATTAAAGGCAGAAAACAGTACTAGCTTAGTTTTCAGTGCATTCAGTACGAGGTGATTTTTAATACTGTATTCATTAGAAGCTCTTATATAGTCTGTTGAAGCAACACTAAGGTTACTTATGGATGTGCCAGATGCAGTTACTGAGAGACCATCAGCAAATACTGGGTGAATCGTTTCATTTTTGACGAACAGTCCCATTTTCTGGAAAAGAAGAACGGAAAATTCCTATTTTTACGAAATGCTGATATCTGCATTCGATAAAACTAGATATATACAGTAATTCCCACTTCAAATATCAATCAGATGCCCCCCTTTTGACCCAATCGAAATGATTATACCGAAAGTATCATCAACAGAGGTCTCTTGTAACTACTAGCTCTGAGCGAACCAAGTTTTATCATAATCAGCAAATGATAATTTGGAAACCGAGGATAGTTTTTCGTGAACTATGAGAGTAAAACAGTCGCTGAAAATGATTCAAGAACAATAAACAAGAAAAGAACACCACTCTTTTGCTCCACGCTTTGTGATATTCCCTTTTTTTAGGGGGTGAGATTAGGGGTAAACTATTCTTGACAGAATATCCACTGGATCTAGAAATTTGTTCGAAGATAGGTCGGTGATGTTGAAATTACTGAATGTTTTTTTGACGGTTGCATAACAACTACAAAAGGCATCCAACATCGATCTATATTCAATGAACAAGAAGCGATGTCTTCATTTCTGTTCTACGAAATCCAAGTAGCCTTTTTGAGTTTCCTTCCTATTCCATTCTGTTTTGTTATGAGTACTATTCTCCCTATGTGAATCATTCGTTCACAAAATTCACATTCACACATTCGTTCAATACATTCTTTTATTTTTCAGTCTAGCTTTGGTAACGTCTCCAGGGGAGAGAGTATGGTTTGCTTTTACCTAATATGACAGTAAAGAACCGGGACATATATTTCATTTTACCCTAAAAACAGATAATATAATAATTCAAAGCCCTTTCATTTCAAAACTTATATTTCTGATCACAGAACCTTTTCTAGTCAAGTTACATTGCAAATTTACTCAACATTCTACTCGATCAGATATAATTGTATCACAACGATGAAATAGGTGGTAACTACGCTGATTATAGACAAAATGGTGTATCGTGTTATTTGAAAAAAATTCGCCGCATAAAATTTCGGACGCAGTCCTTTGACACGCTTCATGAAAATGTTGATCCTCTCGTTCTCCTTGGTTCCAATAGGTATGTTAATTTCCAGAGTGGTACAGAACTTCAGGAGCTTCTCTGGTTGTCTGGTGGCGGTGTCCATGCTGAGTATTATTGCCATTATCTGAAACTTTGAAAGAACTCATCAGCTAGAGATGCAGTAGAGTATGAATTTCACGGGTTGGAGGGTATACAGTTGAGTCGTTTGCTTCAATTCGTTAGGATCATCTTTACTAGTGCAACCCTGTACGGTTTATTGTGGCTGTTATGAATTGGTATATATCAGATGGAAAGAGAACATAGTGATTAGAACAATGTGACAGGACAAGACTACTTCTCCGATCCAGAATTGTGTAAAATAGAATGTAATTTTATTCACTTATAATTACACGAGAGCATTTTTTTGTCGAAGTAAACTTGACATTTCGATGAGAATTTTGTTGCCTGACAACCCAACGAAAAAAACTGCCTCTGAAAAGATTACGAGTCCGTAGGATGAGTAATTTTTTCTGTCAGTTTTTTGAGTTAAATGGCCGGAGGGCAACTAAAATCTAATTGTAAATGTCAAGTAATCTTTGACAAAAAAAATATCGAGTGTAATTCGGTACGACAATTTGATGAATACAGTTAAGTTCATTCAATTTAACGGAAAAGTACAATTATAAAGAACACAATTCTTATATTTAATTTTCACAGATCAGATATACCCTTTCGACAACGCAAGTGAAGAATTGACAAATACGCCGTCAAAGATTTGTCTACAAATTTGGTTGTCATGCTTTCAAGAGTTAGGTTCCGTTTTGTCGCTGAAAAACTAAGGACAAAGATTTTTCGCTGTCATAATGACATAATCACGGCGGCTTATGGGATATTTTATACATGAGTTGAATTGTCACTGTGAAATGAATGCCAGCATAATATTCATTGTGGAGACAACTCATTGTGAATTGTAGTTTGGACTTACATAGTCTATGTAATTAAATCTATTGAAACGTATTGCAAAAAACTTATGAGATGAAAAAACATCAAACTCAAACAGTAAGTTACAAATGATGATACAGCAAAATAATATAATATAATACTCTTAAGCTTCAAAAAAAAAACAGAAGTAATTGAGAAGCAATTGTAAGGATAAAAAACTTGTCACATAATTGAACCACAAAAATTAAATCAAATAGGGCACTCAGAGTTGAACAAAATGATTGAAATGGATTTTGGTCAAAGAATGAAATAATCAAAAATGAATTGTTATTATGAATATTTTCATCGTATGTTGAAAATCCCATATGAAGCGGGACATTTTCGATCAATTACAGCGATAAATTCCCGGCGGGACATTTTCGGGCTGGTAAATACTCGGTAGGTATCGAAAAATACCCGCTCGGTCCGTGTATCTATAGTAACGATTGTTAAAATGTACATTTGTCATCTTGCATAAATACTGAATTTTAAACGTCATTGTTTTAACTCCGGAAATATTCTACCGAATTACACTCGTGCATCAAAATAAATCTGATAATTTTCCATTCAAGCATGTTGTCAGTAAAAAAACTGCATTCGGTTATTTTACTTCTGAGTCGGGCTCTCTCGACAAAATATGAAAATGAACTCATGCAGTTTTTATACAACATGCTTCCATGGAAAATTATCGGTAATTTTGAAGCACTTGTGTAATTACTCCCGACAATACAACATATAGAATATAAACCAGTAAAATCGAACAAACGTAAAAAGAAGAAATATATCAATATAATCGCATGTTGAAACCAAGTTTTAACAAATATGTACTCGCGACGTTGTCTTCGTTTGATGACGGGTTTCAATAGAGTTTATTACATAGAAAATGGAAATACGAATTGGAAAACAAAAAATATTTTGAAAAAAGTAAAAAACTCCAACAGGTGCGCCCAGATGGCAGAGCCTTGTTCGGGCAAGGGTCGGTTCAGTATATTGGGAGCCAAAGCGCTCTGGGGCGTCTTCCTGATTTAGTTATTGTTAGCGCATTTGCAATTTTAATGGAAGGAAAACCCAGATAACTCACAATGCTACAGGGTCGGCTGATGTGAAATACCAGTGTTGATATCCAGGCAACTAACAATGGCCTATTGCTTCGATTAATCCAGAATATGTCTGCCGTGATTGCGGATCGAACCGACAGAGAAAAATCTGAATTGATAATAGGCCAGTTTTTTATACATACAGATTCACACGAGAGGGAAACTCTGTAATTTTCAAAGACCATCGCGTGAATCAAGGGACAGGAGATACGAATTGACATTCATTTTGAATTTCAAGTATAACCATTTTCTTGGCTGTTCGTTTTCGTTTAACTTTATTTAGCAGTGTGCAGAGTAAGGGACATGCGTTGGGAAAACTACATTTCTATTTCGTACTAGAATTATATTTAGTGCGAAGATATAATTTACTTCTCGTCAGCTTCTAATGATCTACAAGACACAGATACGGGCCTGTCCTGGGATATAGTTCTCACGTATGGGGCTCGGCAGTCATTGAAGCTTCTTGATTTTATTTAGAGAAAGTCAATTCGTCTTGTTGGTGATTCTTCGCTTACAGACTCGCCCACTTGTTGGAGCATCGCAAAAGAGTCAGAGATTGTACTGTTTAAACTCCATTCTTCAGATATCCCCACAAATGAAAATCCAGCTGATTCATATCTGGAGGTCTAGGAGGCCATTCAACTGGACCTCTTGTTTCACTCCACATATTCGGAAATGAAAGAAGATTTTGTGCGAGTCCTTGGTGCCGAGCCATTTAAACTTCATTAACATAGTATATACCCTCGTTCAACTGTGCATGGTCGAAATCGCATTCAGAGTGTTCTTGGGCCAAGAATATTTATGGAATCCGTGAATGTAACTATTTTTCACACAAAATAACTGAATCTATTTGGCTGACCATGCGACAAAGGTGGTTTCTACATACTTGTTATTACCTCGAGCTTATTCTACAAAATACTCCTGAATAGAAAAAAATACATTTAGACAGGATGTCCACTCGTTAACATCGATGTATCAGTTCCACATATCATCCTCAAAACACAGTACTGCTATATATTTGAATGTTACTTTATATATTGTAATGTTGTCAAAATTCATAATCGTTGTGTCTACAAATTCAAATTCATAATGAGAAAGAGGTGTGGTAGACTTGAACAGCCCCATAAGTATGGTAATGATGAGAAAATTTCAAGACCCGTAGAGATAAAATGATTTGAAGTGGTTCTCTGGCTATTAATTCACAATTTTTGAATGAGAGTTTGAACAGATCAACACCACTCTCTTCACAGATGTGAAACTTTACAAATCAGATGATATATTTTCCGTCACAGAACGATGGAACCTTCCTACAGTGCTTTTCTCTGTACAGCATATCCAGGTGAAACTCTTACGGGAACCTGGATATTTTATATATTTTGAATTATATTCATTCAATGGGTGATAAAATAATATATAGAATGAGAAAACTAAAATTCCGGAATATGAAGTGACTTCCTCTACATACAAATATAAATATTTTCACAGGAACTGCTATTTATTTGGCATGGAATTTCTATTGTTTCGTTGTTATTTATCTATAATATAATAATTTTCGAGCAAACATACTAAAAATACATGATAAAATATGACCGACCTTTACACTTTCTTCCGTTGAAACGTCAAGGGAAGGGGAGTATTTTTTATGAATTCACTGTATAACATTGAACTCTTACCATCGAATTAACCCCATCGAGTATGAAGACGAAGAACACTGCTGTAGACAATTCCAGTGGAGCAGCAGGTAGAGTCAAACTGTACAGTACCATACACATCAAATGAATGAAAATGACCAACAAAACCCATCCATAAATATTGCAGATCAGTTGCATTACTCTGCCCATCATGAGGTACAGTTTCTCCACTTTCTCGGTTCTTTCAATGATATTACACATATTCGTACTTCTCCTCATCAGTATTTCGTTAATATCATTATATTTACAACTGGCGCATAGCGATAAATTCATAATTATATGAACATTCGCGAATTCCATGAAGATGTAAAAAATATCGACGTTGAAATTCCGAAAATTGATAATGGGGTTATAATTGGAAGGTGTCAGTACAGTGATTAGTATGATTCCATAGAAAAAAACACTGCCACCGAAGATGATATAAGGGTTTCTTTGAAGGGAAGTTTCAATCTTTCCTCTGGTGTTCAAGTTATCTGGGGTTTCTAAGCTCTCTAAATATCTGATGAGTTGTTTCCAATTATCACCGACTCTCGCAGATCGGAAAGCGTAGAACAGAAAAGATACCATGCCTGTGAAAGTCCTCGTGAAGTCCAAGAAGACGAACACGTGATGGACATTCCAGTACAAATTTTGAAATCTGTAGTATAATAAGTAGACCGAACTTCCAAACACCATAACTACTAAAACTGAACGATACCACTTGAAAATTCTATCGCGGTAAACCGAGTGGTATCGAAAATTGTAATAGGGCAAAACACAAAAAATTGATCCGACTAGACACAGCGGCTCTAAACATAAAATTGTCCTCCTGCTGTATGTGAGCTTCATTATGTTGTCCGGTTGACACTGACATGAAATGATCGGTATCAGAAATAATACTGACAATCCATAATTGCTTAATTTGAGTAAGTACCTCGTTAATTTCATGTAATTGAATACCCAATCAATATTTCATAAAGAATGGGAGTAGGAGATAAGAACACATGCAATGGTGCAGTATCATCTTCCTTTCATGTCTACATTTTCACGATACCGTTTAGCAGAACTCCGTTCTCTTCATAAATCGCTACGCATCTCGTATTCATAGGCATTGCGGATCACAGTTGGATGGGATTTCTCCACATTTTGAGGACGAATGGAATATCTACATAGGATTAAAAAAATATCGTGCTTGAGGAAGCTATAAAATATATGAGTATAAGGTTTGAAAACTAATAGGTATAAAGGTATCATTTCGCACTATCAGCTTTATTCGTGTTGGAAAGACGTATTTCTCAGCATTGAAATTCTGTTTTGATTATCTCTAGCCTTCAATTTTTCCAGAATTCATACGCAGTGAAGAGACTGATCTTCAAAAAAATGTATCCATAGTATTCCTTTTGGTCACCGAAGAATTTGCAGCAACAGTGACATTCAGAATATACATTCTCATACTTCAATTGCAACCACTAGAAAAAGGGACGGCAGTAATAAATCGAAGAGTACATACACATCGGGCAATTCCGTGAAAGCAAAAATGATATAGATTTAATAAGCTTCGAAACTCTTTAGGGAACTTTCGATGGTCGAAGAAAAACCATACCGATGCTTAAAATCATCATTTTTTTATTTGTAGACGAAAGAAATATATATGAGAGTACACAGGATGGTAGAAACTTGTTTGGAACAAAATATTGAGGTATCCGTTTCAACAAATTGAAATATGCACTATTCAACCCTTCTGTCTCTTTTGCTGTTAACACTTCCTTGTTTTATAATATGGAACAATCTCACTGAATGGCCATTTACTTAATAAAAGTTGGACATTTGAAATTACAGAGTCAAAACTGAGAAAATAACCGTAATGAGTTGTCCAGGGCTCGGTGAGTGAGCGATATGCTATCACTGTTTCATTTTTTGTTGTTAGTAGTGGCTAGTAGCACGAAGAGGGCGTGAGTACCATTTTGGTCTTCGAGAACGTGGCTCGGGGTATATTTGATTTTCGTCGCTGCATGTAGGTTGTATGTCGTATTGGCAAACTGTAATATGTCAGCAAAATATCTCAATGGCTAGTATCCGCTGTAGGTCATTTACTTTCTATTCTCTTTTAATCAATTCTCTTTTACGAAATATTTTCACTCAATTCTAATGAATTATCGATGATTTTGATCCAGATTATATGTACATAACGTTCATAGTTTCAGTTTAGGCATTCTTTCACCGAATCTTTCACCATCTTGAATTAATTACGGATTTTTTTCGCTGCAAAGTTTTCCAGAAAATATTTTTAAACAGTTTATATCTCGGAATTATGTACGCACGCACATAATTCAAGTTTTAGAGAGATTTCAAGTCAAAATTCCATAAAAGAACTACTTATCTGAAACTGTCAATAATAATAATTATAAGCATATATGGACATCGATATCAATACTGTAATTCGTAGTGAATCTAGAACGATGACTGTAAGTGATTTTATACAAGCAAAATCGGACAATTCACCGAAAATAGATACATTTATGATGACAGCATATTTTGCATCAAATCTTGATTTCAAGTACGCAGAGAGAAATTATTTCATTTTTCAACATAGTCTCCTTTGAGTTCTTTTCACTAGGTCCAACGTTTCTCCATTTTTTATCCCTTCCGAAAAATATGATTTGTCGAGGTCATTTATTTGTGAGATGACTTCGTCGTTGGGATTGAATCTGTCTGCCGAGCCATTTCTCCAAGTTTGGGAACAAAAACCAGTCACTAGGGGCTAAATATGGAAAATAAGACGGATAAGGGTGTGATACGTAGCCCAATTAATGGATTTTTGCCATGGAAATCGCACGTTTCCATCCTTGCATTGTCCTGGTGGTAAGAACTTTTTTCAAGGCCAAATGCGGTCGTGTTTTCTTTCAATTTCCATTGAATCGACCCAATGAGTTAGTATGATATTCGCCATTGATTGTTTTCCCTTTTGAAGGTAATCAATCAGGACTATACCGCGTGCATCCAAAAAAAACAGTCACCATGACCTTATTTTCTGACAAACCCACCTTTGCCTTCTTTGGCGTCGATTCACTCCGAGAAACCTACTAGAAACCCATATAGGTTCGCTCTTTTTTCGATGGTCTGTGAAACGAAGATGTTGATTTGAGTTTCGAGTGTTGGGAAAATTTATTTTGAATAACTCCAGTCATCCTTCATCCTCACATAATTTCACTCGCTGAATAATATCTTTGATGGAATTCATAATATTCGCAACAATGTTACTTTTTGATCTTTCGATCCTTTGATATTTTGAAAATTGATGAGATAACTCTCCTATTTTCAACTTACATTTGAGGTTATGTGCCAATTGTTGTGAATTTCATTTGAATCATAAATTCATTCATCAATGATTTCTTTACATTGAGGAGCTGTGTATCTCCATTGAAGCTAGAAATTTATACTTTCGAGTTCACATACTTCTTTGTGAAATTTGGGTTATGCCAAATTTGGAAAATAAGGGTTTATTTATTTCTGGTAGTTGGATTTCAGTATAGCTTGCCCATCAATTAAGCAACTATTTGTATATTGAATGCATCTGTTCCAAAGTAGTCTGCGAAAACCATGTAAAAATCTACCAGTGCACATTGTTATCTTTTCATAGTTATATTTCTTTCTTCATTAATCTCTACCTTCGTCGTTTGCTAAAATGAATCGATTTCATTCGATATGTATCGGACTTTATACTACATCTCAGAAAATCTTGCAAGCAATGTTTTCTCATACTCGGATATATTGAGAATTCGGATATCTTTTTCATAGAAACAATTTTCTAATTTTCTTTGGTAGAGCATTAGACCATTGGATACAACTACCTCTACATCTAATTGGACTATTCTTTCAGTAAGGCCCAGTATGCTGAAGTTGTTGAAGTTGCCACAAACCCCTGTTGTTACTAGTGAGTCCACTTCATCATTCGATGAGGAGTGTGAATAAATAGGATCAAAAGTCAAAAATCAACTACGATTACGGCCAGAAGACAGAAGAGCACTGTGCAGAGCATCACCATCATTTCTTTTATTTTTGCCTTTGGTTAATTGAAATATTTGTTTTCGGAATTTTGTTTCGGAATTCAATTGAATCATTTTGAAATTCCATTTGAATACATTTTTATTTGTGAAGTGTCCATTTTCGTACGACAGTTTAGCTCCCCTGCCTTGTTTTTGGGAGAGTCTCAGTACGTTCCAGAGGGGTCACACTCTCTTTAGGTTATCATTGAATCTATTACTGAAGCAAGTCTTTCTTGCCACACCTTGAGCAAGTAGGATGCTATAAGGTGTAACGAGATTCATGTTGCAAGTAGCAGTCATGGTAAAAAAAACATTAAAAATATACACCAACAAAAATTGTACCGATTTGAAAATAATGCGAGAATGATTTCTTTGTTTCTTGAACTCTTCCACTCAAACTTTATATTTTTATCGGAGTGTTCCATGCCTAACATTCTCAGATTTCTAAGAAGATTCTCTTTTGACAGCGGCTTTGCAAGAATTTCAGCGATTTGGTATTCCCTTTTCATGAACCCACTTGGGAATTTTCCCTGAAAGGAAACTCAAAAATAGAACCAATTCAAACGAAATTGAAATTATAGAACTCTTGGAACTTTGTTCATAAACGGCATACTTTCCACTAAAGGGTGATTTTCATACATAAACATTCGAAATGGCATTTCCCATTCTCAGCAATATTCTCAAGGACAATGTTGAAGAAAATTATATTGGTAGGTAATTGACAAAATGGTTAAGGCTTTCGCGGCCGGGCTAGAAGGCCGAAGAAAAGTAGAAATACTATATTGATAATTATCATAAGCAGCAAAAAGCGTAGTAGTGGAGATACGTTGATGATATATTTCTGATCTGGCAACCATGCGAAAATGAATTGAATCAATCCCTTCTGCATATTAATCAAGGAGAACCCACTGTAAAGTTTACCATGGAAATTGGGAAAAATAATAAACGTTCTATTCTTGAAGTTCTGGTTCAAAAATTATTCAATAACTTCGGATCAAGTTTTTTCAGGAAGAACACTCACACAAATCATCACTTACATATTTCAATTCAAACCATCAAATCAGTGTGGAAAGGGAGAAATAGAATAGAAAGTCGAAATTAGCTGAACACATATTATCAACAAATGGTACACACATGGTCGAGAGGGATTACATCAAGTTACTCATGACAGAACAGAATAAAACAAAAAGAAAACTAAAAGGGGCTATTCACATTTTGTTAAACGGAAGTGAAGATATTGCTACTCGTCCATCATGGATCAATGTTGAATGCCTCTTCTGAAAAATAAAGTTCAACTGGGGTGATTCAATTCGAAGTAGGTTGTGTCAAAATCAACACTAGGTATAGCTACGGATGAATGTGTCATGCCAGTGTCCCATTTTGAGACCTTAATGCTTTTGTTTCCATTTCTAAGGGAGGGAAAACCAAAAAAATGGATTCCAAGAGATTGACTTGACTCAACATACGTGTTTCTGGGGTGGATAATGCGCGTTACAAACTGTTGAAGGTTGATAGCAAAGCGACAATAAAAAAGTTTACATTCTTCCAAGAGTTATAAAAACCTTAGTAATCATCATTGATTATGGAACTCCTCCACCAATTTTTTACAATTGGTAACAAATCTGGACATGTTTATGACAATATCATCGATATAATCGAGAATACCCCTCATTAATATTTTTTCCCCAAAAAACACCAAAATACCAGAACCTGCGGCTCCGGCTTCATGAATCACCCTTGCTCAAGATGAAGTCGTCGAGAAAACCAATCCGGTATAGATAGATATTCGGAATGATTCGGATGGACTATAAAGATAACAACTGATGGAGTTTCTTCCTGCTAGTAAAAACTCCCAACTCTCCATGTTAGCGATAACGATTTCTGCCCTGTGCTCTCATTTGTTACCTCAATATCGGGAATACTAATGAGGAGGGAGCATGGATTAAGATAACTGAATCATTAATGAGCAAAAAATAAATGGGTTGAGATGCCGAACCGTTTTGCCGGATGATTTGCTTTTTTGTGGGCTTGGGAAGCTTGTGTGTGAACGAACAAGGGGTGGAAAGTCGTAGAAAAAATGAATTAGAAACGGTGGCCCGTTGGTTATTTGTATATGTTTTAAATGAACTCATTGTGAACTGGAAGCTTCTATTGAAACCCAAGTAGTTCAATGAAAGCGTCTATAACCAACAATACACTGTGTTCCTTGAAAAGAGAGAAGTCAGAGTAGTGGGATTACCAAAAATGTTTACTGTTGATGTTTCACATTGGGCTTTTTAGAATTTTCATCAATCAAATCAAGAACTCTAAAGAACTATATTTATTCAAATTCTACACCAATATACAGTCCGTTTTTTTTTATGTCGTACCACTATTGGCATCTCGAAACCGGCAACTGATACGAACTTGGTTAAATCAGACGAAAGTTGTCTATTTTAGTGAACAATGAAACGATGTTTCCAAATCGAAAATACTACGGACCGTTTCTGAGATACACGGGAAAAACCGAAATGGTCCGTTTTCTTTTCTTTGTACTGGCGCCTCTGTTTTTAGGAATATGGAAATGTGTTCAAGGAACTTTCTTCTCTGTTTTGAATTTGCTTCGATGCACTGTGCTTTCATTTTCGATACGACGTTTCTTTCTTAGGGGCCACCCTCAATTTTATTTTTTCAAATACGGAACTGTACTTTTTTTCCTTAATTTGGGTAATTCCTATCTCACCGAGATCAGATATGTATCTCACCTAATAGTTGTTTCTCGTTTCTGTCCATTAGTTCCATCATCAAGGTTCGAACAATGAAAATTCCAATTTTTTTCTACTAATTTTCCTCTGGCCTTTGTAGAAAAAAGGCAATATTCTACTTCAAAATATACATTCAACTTGAAACTATTGGAAATTGATATTACACATTTTTTCAGTCATCAGTGCCGGCATCCGATAAGGTGTTCAAATTGACGCCCACCATTCCTCAAACACATTTTCGCTCTAAAGATGCTATGCTTGTGGTAGTTTTGAAGCATTCGGGAAGTTATAAGTAAGTAAGTAAGATTGCATTTCCTTTATGACAAAATGATTTGTATAGGATTAGTCAATGTTCTAAAAGTAAAATACCTAACCTAAATTTAAAACTACATTCATATCACAAAAGAAGAACTTACATATATCACAAAAAGTCTGAGATCAGTGCAGAAAATATTCATCTACAGAATAAAAAACCTCATTCTATAGAAATTCTTTCAATGCTAATTTGAATGATTTCAATTCAGGAATAGATTTGATGATCAATGGTAATTTATTAAAGATCCTTTGGCCAATTATAGATGGAGAATTGAGAAGAACATTTTTTTTCGAAAAAGGTACGTGTAGATCATTATGTTGCCTTGTATTGACTGAGTGCACTTGAGCATTAGTTTTGAAATGTTTTAAATTGCAGTATACAAATATACAGACTTCAAAAATAAACAGGCATGGCAAAGTTAAGATTTTGAATTCTTTGAAATAAGTCTTACAACTGGTTGTTCTCGATACACCAGCAATACAGCCATGCATGCTCGACTTATTGAAGCTTTTAACTCTTCCAAATTTTCAAAAGTTGAACTGAACACTCTGTCCTCGATAAAACCTCATATCGAATAATCAAGAAGGGTGAGGCCGGGTGAACGCGGTGGCCATTAAATAGGACCATTGTTTCCTATCCATCTTCCTGGCCTGGTCCTATCGAAAAATGTTTTACAAATTCGTATGCTATGTGGTGGTGCTCCGTCATGTTGAAAATACTCAGATTTCCTCAGGACATTTAGAGGCAAATAATTCAAAAAATCGTCCAGAATCTCCTATAGGAACTCATGATACAACTCCCCCGTATCAAAGAAGTTGGGACCAATGATTTTGGTATCCAAAACCCCAAGCCAGACATTAATGCCGAACATCTCTTGAAAATTAGTGGCTCTATGTAAATAAGCATTCTCCTGGCGCCAGTGATAATGAATATTCCTATGGAACCATCCATTATTTGTAAATCGGCTTTCGTCGCACCATAAAATTTTACTACAAATTTCATCATCTTGCCGAAAAAGTCCCAGTAGCCATTCACTACACTACTCTTTCATTGTAGTCTGTTGAACGCAAATGATGTACTTTTCTCACTCTGTAGGGCTTGAATTTATGTTTCTTCAAAATTTTTCTTGTTGATGAAAGCGATATACCTTATACTATTCGTTGCTATTTCTCTAAGAGATACTTTCTCATTCTGATTTTTGTTGTATTCCACGAATCCTGATTCACTTTATTATTTTACTATGTGTAACATGATACTTTTAAGAAACTTACCTAAAACGTCGATTTCATTTTCACCATTTTCTGTAATAAGGCAACTTTTTTTTTGTTTCACAAATAAACCATGCTCTCGTAAACTTCTTTAAATACGTTGAAAACTTCTGGAATTGAGCTGACGACGTTCGGGATACATTTCTTGATACATAGCCAGAGATTTGGTGCTATTCCTCAAACACCTCGAATACACGAACAACATCCACTTTTTCATCATGAGAAAACTCCATTACGTAAAAATAACTCACCCTTCAGATTTGAATTAATTGATTTGTAATTTGACGTCTACTTCCTGTTATTCCATGACTCATTACATACTTCATAAAGTTTGAAACTTTTCGTTTTCATTTGAAATAGATTGTTGGGAAATACGTATAGGACTCAAAGACAGACAAAAAATTGCCTATTGCCTAGGATTTGACACATAAACAAAATGATTCTCGCCTATTTGATGAAAAAATGTATAATATGAAAGTATCAATCATTCCTAGTTATTCCTCTCAATTTTCATTTTCTATCTCATTGGATTTGATCTCGATTTGATCTGAAGTTTTGGTATTATGTTTTGAAGAGTATTGATTCAAGGTAGATTAATTCATTCTTGCTACTGAAGTCGAATATCTTTTCAAATTATATAAAAAATGAAATCAGGACCGTATTCCGAATGGGAGGATTTTCATTGTTTGGACTTTGATAATGGAATTTACGGGCAGAAACGTAGAAATAAATATCAGGTAAGATACATATCTGAACTGGGTAAGACAAGGACTACTCAAATTCATTGAAAAAAATATAGGTCCGTATTTGAAAAAAGAGTGTTGAGGGTGGCCTCCGTGAAACAGAATGTCGTATTGAAAATCGAAGCACAGCACATCGAAGCAAATTTGAAATACAGAAAAAAGTCTCCTGAACACATATCCATATTCATAAAAATAAAGGCACCAGCACAAAGAAAAGAAAACGGGCCATTTCGGTTTTCCCCGTATATCTCAGAAACGGTCCATGACATTTTCGATTTGGAAACATCGTTTCATTGTTCACGACTATAGGCAACTTTTGTCTAATTCAACCAAGTTCGTATTATTTACCGTTTTCGAGATGCCAATAGTGGTGCGACATAAAAAAACGGACTGTATATCTCGTTTCAACTCTCTTTGAAAACAGGTGTGTTTCCCGATATTTGAAAAGACAGTTTTGTAATTCCCATCTATAAGTCAAATGACAAAGATAACATAAAAATTTATCGTAGTGTTTGTAACCAATCCTCAATTTCGAAATTACTCGATAGTTTCGTATCATATCACCTGAATTATCATTGCAAGGAACAGCTCAATAACAATCAGCATGGTTTTTCCAGAAGTAAGTCGACAGTTACGAACCTACTGGTTTATGAATAGCAAATTTTGAAGGCCTTAGAAAATAAACATCAGGTAGATGCAGTGTAGGTATACAGATTTTTCCAAGGCCTTCGATTGAGTCGATCATAACTTACTGTTGAAAGAATTACAGCGTTTCGGTTTTTCTTGTCTAATGTTGAGATGAGTGCAGAGCTTGTTAACAGGACGCACGCAGCGTGTGAAAGTAAGGACATTCGAGTCAACAGAAATACACGTTTTTTCAGGTGTCCCTCAAGGGTCTCTTTGTGGCCCTATTCTGTTCAATATCTTTGTTGATAACATGATTTGAAACTGTTCCGGATAGTGGATTGCTTGCATGATCAAACACTCTTGCAGAGTGATCTCGACAATCTGGTAAATTGGTGTGAAAAAAATAAGTTGTATTTGAATGTGGATAGATGTCAGCACATCAGTTCTTTCAAAGGTGCCAAAAAGTTTGACTCACACTACAGAATAAATATCTCATTGAAGTCAATCAAAGATCAATCGGAGATTTGGAAATCATATTCGATGAACAGTTGAAATTTGTCGAACACATTCGAACTATTTCAGTGCAGTCATCTAAAACTTTAGGAGCCATACTCATAAAACTGCTCTGAACTGTCCCCCGAATGCATTGAAAGAGTATATCAGGCCTTGGTTGTATTTCTTTCAGAATATGCTGCTATTATATGGTCTCCACGATACCAGATACACATAAATACTATGGAAAGAATGCACAATGAGTTTTCAAGATACTATGCTTTCAAATTGAGCTTTAGAATACTGACTCACGACTATTCTTCCATATTGAACTTGATCAATCTACTTCCCCTTCATACAAGAAGAGTCCACTCTGATATAATCTTTATTTTTGAGTTATCAAATGGTTTTATTGCTTGACCTGAACTTCTTGAACTTATTAACTTCAATGTTCCAAATAGGTTGAGGAGAAGGCAAAATCTGTTCAATATGGAATTTCATGCTACTAATTATACTCAACATGCTCCTATTGCGAGGGCCTTGAGGCTAATGAATGATTGCAACATTGATATATTCAGATCTTCACTAGCAGCATTCAAAAGGTCTCTAAGGAACGATATTTGGTATTTGATGATTTTCGTATTTGAATTATTATAAAGTAAATATATATATATATATATATATATATATATATATATTTAAAAGCTGTTTTTACAATGAAAAATCAAATGTAGAGCTTATACAATCCATCTTGGCACAAACTCAGACACTTTTCCAGTTGCACACTGGTAGTGTAGACCATGACGGAAGAAAAAACACCTTCTAGAAATGAATTTCGACACAGTGAACACATATAATAGGTGAATTTTTAGTCCAGTATACTTCACAGAGATTGCTGGCCATATACGTTATTAGTTCTGTGCCAAGATGGATTGGATAAGCTGTACTTGTGTATATATTTTTTGTAATGGGGTTTAACCGGTATATCAACTGAATAAATGTAAAAAAATTCACAGAGTATTGTATTGTGTATATTTTCAAATAAAACGACACTTCCTTATCACCCTTCATATTCGGATCGATCTCTAGAACTACTTAGTTGTATGGGTATATACTAAGCGATTCAGAAGTTATGGTGAAAATCTTGACAATAAGAATACTTATTGAACAGTTTCTATTTCCAGTCGTCTAAACGGATGGGTGTTGACAAAAATAGCGATAAAATGCAGTCCGAAAATATGAAACATTCTGTGGTTTGTGTAACTAGTTAACAAGGCAGTAATTTTCTGATATGCAGGAACTATCGAAAAAGCTTGACCCTACCGATATGCTCGTTTTATTTTGTTAATTTTTTTTTGAAAATGTCCTGTGTAGCTGAAGTGGGAAGCGATGTTAATGAAGAGAATAATGAATAGGAGTTATTTATTTTCGAGGATATTTTGAAAATGTAGTTTATTCTTTGTTCGACAAAATGTTCACTGGGTGATTCGAAACACATAACAACTTTCTCTTTTTTTTTTCGAATGTGATACCCCATATAATAATTCATGTGTGAACACCCCTCAACAATGGTTACACGTTTCCATAGTCATATCAAAAATCATTATCTTCCTCAGGAAATTTTGGAAAGAGATTTCTTCTTTATGGCACTTTTTTTCAAGAGAACGAAGAACTATAAATGGAAATTTCTTTTATGATACTCCCAAGATCTCTCCTAATACAGGGTGTAACTGAATAAGTGTAAAACATTCGAGGAGGTGATTCCTCATCCAAAAAAATATAGGATCTTTCATATAAAGAAACTTCCCTTGCATCCCTTGTCAAGATACAGCCCCTGAAAGGGGGTACATAAAATTTGTATAACAATTTTTTTTCTTTAATAATTCAATTTCGAAAATTCACAGTATAACTACTTTTTTTCGGGCTTGAAGGCCGTCGTTCTTTGGAATTTCTTTCTGCCGTTTCGCTAGCGCGAGTGGCCAGCTTCTTCAGAGGCTTACTCTTTTCATCGGAATTAGTTATGCTAACAACCTCGGCCGCGTAAGCCTTAACCATTTCGTTAACTGTCACTATCGCTAATAGCGACCTACTAGATAGATTAGTTTCGTATTTGCGCATCTATGACGATGTATCTCTGTAGTTATTCGTAAAATAATTTTTTGCTGCGATTTGGTTTATTTTGGGCAAAAAACCGAACAGACATTTTTTGTTTAGAATGAAACAGACTATCGGAAATAAATTTTTCATTGGTAAACAAATAATAAAATCAAGTAACATTGGAAATAAATTTTAGGGGTTGCGTTTTCCTCCCTTACAACTATGGGGTGAACCAAATACATTACTGGCTTAGTGTCTTTTTGGTAGTACAAAACGTCAGGTTAATTTCAATATTGTAACTTTTTCAGTGCTTATGAAAAAATTGTTATATAAAATTTATGTACCCCCTTTCAGGGGCTGTATCTTAACAAGGGATGCTCCAATGAGGTTTTCTTATATGAAAGATCCTATATTTTTTTTGATGAGGAATCACATCCTTAGATGTTTCACACTTATTTACTAACACCCTGTATACGGTCAATTTACCCTGCGAGCTGAGCTGCTTGCTTGACGCATTTTTGAGCAGAAGTGTTATGTTGGCTGCCCATATCCCATTCATGAAGTATACCAACCGATTGGTAGCATCGTATGTTTCCAAGGTTACTTAATATTTGAAGTTTCGAGCTACCGAAATATTAGTGATTGCCCTGGAGCGCTATGAGAAACACAAACGTTAATCGTACATTGCTGGACAAGTCTGGATAGAAAATACCACAGATACAAATATAATAATAATTTTTTTCATTATATAAAGAAAGTAGAGTTTAGAGTGATATGCCAATTAGCACGGTACATCTAATATCAGTACCTGGACTCATTTTCAGTGACTGGTAATTTTCACTGCTGGTACTATATGTAATTGTAAACAAATTAATATGGGTTTCATGGTAAAGTAGGGCTAGTAGACTGATGCTAGCAAGATTTATGATTAAAATGCCCTCACGGGTCATCACAGATATAAAGATGAGTTACTTACTATATTCTGTACACAGGCTGTACAGAATATAAAATTATCACTTATCTGGATCAGATAGGTATCAAAAAATAGGAAATGTGAAATTACAAACAAGGGGGATAGGATAATGAACCTGGTGCTATATTATTATAACTATTTATTACAAGGGAAATCGAAAGGATGGTAATTACAAAAATCAGCGTTAGAAGCATTTTCGATTTTGATGGCAGACCATTTCCAATCCAAGCAAGCGCCCTTAGCACAATAAACGCTGATTGCTCTTGAGTCCACACCGTTCATGGTTCCCTGTATGTTGGATAAAGTGAGTTTCGATATTGGAATATTGTCCCTAGTGATTCCTGTGCCTTGTCCATTCGCATAGTCTTGTTGGATGTTTATTCCGAAGTTAGTTATTCCTGAAATCCAAAAACAGATTGATTACTCTGGTTTCATTGGGAATTTTGACAACATTCGAAATCGCAATGGGAGTGCCTTTTCAAATTCATTGAGGAATATCAGGTAGATATGGATGGAAAAATATAATCGGACTATAAACTACTTTCATCTACACTTATTCGAAAGTATGCTTGTCAGGATGGAATGTGACCAATTGTTTATCGAGAAGAAGGCGACGGAGGAAATTACTTTATCGACCTTTTTTAAGAATTTCCCACCTCTTTGAATCAGCAGTAGCGTGTACAAAAGCTTACCCTGTCCGCTATCATAGCCAATATACACTATCTCAGTACCGACCCTCCTCACGTTCTCCTTCGAAACCCCAATCCTCTCCACTGAAGCCCCACTCAGTTGCAAGAAATGAACCGTTGCATTTCCATAGCTACTTTTCTTAGTACAGCATGTGCTGCACTGCAGCCCTTTCTGGGACTAATCCATTTTTATTATTCAAAATACCGCCTTTATTTCAGTAAGTGTTCCTGCCTATCTGCAGCAATCCCCGTGACACAACAGCTATTTGTAAAATATTATTGGTATACTAATTGCACTCATTAGATTGAAACTTATATGCACATACATGTTCCTACATAATTATATTTTTAACTTCTACGTAGGTTGATGACATTTACCAATAACGACATTTGTTTGGAGCTTTATGAAGTTTTGTCTATTTCCAATGTCTACCTGAAATACAGAATGTATTGAAATTGATCTTGCAAATTTTCTATTCTTGTTCACCTCATGAAATTATTTCGAATGATTTTGAATGAAATGGTATACAAACCTCGGCAAAAATGACATTTCCCTTCTCGAGAAATAGTTTACCTCGACATTCAGCCTTGATAAGATATATTTTCCTCTCAAGATAAATAATTTACTTTTCGCCTCGGTATATATATATATATATATATAATATTTAATATATATATTTTGGAGAAGTATGTAATTAAGGTTTTTTTGGGATTGGCTATATCACTTCACACAAATAAAATTCCTGACTTCATATTTACCAACCTTCCAATTTCAAATTCCTGTAGGTGATATTTCTAATGAGGCCGAACCATCCGTCGGTATGCGTCTTGATATGAATCGCGTTGGCTGATTTGACAACTGTGCAGTTTTCTATCAGGACATTAGAAACCACGTTTTCGCGAAATGAAGTCTTGTTGAAACCGACCGACAAACTCAAACCGTGTCCTCCTGAGCAATACAGATTCCTGACGGTGATATTTGTCCCATATCTGATGGCAACGCAGTCATCTTGATTCACAACTTTGGTGTTTTCGATTATTAGATTGTTTGCTGCCGACACGTCGAATCCGTCGGTATTGTGGCCACTTTGATTGTTCTGAAAAATTGTTATTGTAATGAAATTTTTGTGCTGAAATTAAAATCACATGGTGGACATATACAATCAGATCAACTTTATACTGATAATGTTCCTTCATCAGTGACCACATTTATGTCAGCAGCATCGATCCTTCAATAAACATTGAAATATATATATATATATATATATATATATATATATATATATATATTGTGATAACGTTTGATCTATTTACAAAAAGGAATAACGAGTCTATCTAGAGCAGTAACTCCCTGCCTTCATGGAGTGACGAGCACATAATCAGATATAAATCCCTATTTCTTGCTCATCTCGTACTATTGATAAATTTTCATTTTCATAAAGAACCTTGTAATCGAGCAATAACATGAGGGCATCTATCCATAAGTATAAGACCATTGGCTCATCAGTATTTCAAGCTATGGTGCTAGGTAAGAATCTCCTGATTGGCAAGTGCTAGGTCGAGTACGAAATTTTTGAGGAGATAGGGCTATCTAACGTAGCAGACCCCTCTGAATTTTGTGTTGAGTAGTTAGTTGTAGTAGCTAGGGATTTCAAAACACATCTACCTATCTACGCTGATGCACGATTTTTGAAGTGAGATTCTTGAAAGAGAACTTCAACTTCACTGACCATTCTCTATCAGGACCTTGATTATTTCACAGCCCCCGCTTTCTATTTGGACCCGCTATCACGAACAGGCACGTCTCTCGAACCCCATATCAAGGTTGCAGGAAATCAATAAGGTCAGTTATCTGGCCTTTTGGTCATCACTGTCATAGAGAAGAATGTCTCGATGATCAGAGTACTTCTTTTCAGTTTCATTTTATCAATTCGATTTTAAAATGGAAGTGAATCGTTATTTCATATTATTTTACAGTACTAGTATAAATACTTTCCTTCGGGCTTGAAGGCCGTCGTTCTTTGGAATTTCTTCCTAACGTTTCGCTAGCGTGAGTGGCCAGCTTCTTCAGAGGCTTACTCATTTCCGATGACTAAACGTTTCTATTTCTTTAGGCGTACTTATCGAAACGTTCAGTCATCGAAAATGTGTAAGCCTCTGAAGGAGCTGGCCACTCGCGCTAGCGAAACGTTAGGAAGAAATTCCAAAGAACGACGGCCTTCAAGCCCGAAGAAAAGTAGTTATACTTATAACCTCGGCCGCGAAAGCCTTAACCATTTTATCATTTGACAGTACTTGTACCCAAACTAACTTGACATGACATGAATGTAATTCACATAAAAAAAAATCTCTTCAGTCCTAACCTGACGGCACACTTGTGCTATTATGTAAAGAGCGATATGTTGATTTCCGTCGTTTATCGTTCAATATGTGGAAACATTTTTTTCTTTCAATATTCAACCAAGATTTGAGGAGTCGTGAAAAAAAGTTTGGGGAATTATCTTCTTTCTTTGCAATGAAAGATCATCTGGATGCTGTATCAACAAATACTCACCTTTTCTCCGTCTAACACGTCAATCACCCATCCTTTTATGGTGAGACCATTGGATTTTCCGATATAAATACAATGATGTGGACAATTCAATATATACATATTTTTGATGACTGAAGCATCATCGGTTTCAATTTTCATGAATTGGGGTTTTTTGAGTCCCCTGTCTCCTGTGCCATCCCAATATAAAGGACCCTGTCCATCAAGAATTGAACCTGTGAATATATTATCATGAGTGAAGAGCACTACAGAAAGAAACGCTACTCGAATGGGAATCATGGATCGAAAAAAGGAAAAGGCGAAGGTCATTGAATCACATCAGAATATATGGAAAACACTTAACACTAACACTAACAACTGTAAGAATAGTTGTTAAACTAAACTTCGCCCAATAAAAGACGATTTTTTATTATTATTATTATATTATTACTTATATTTTTAGAATTACGCTCCCGCCTAGTAACGCAGTGTAACCAACTGAGTATTTCAAGTGCTCTTTGAGTGGAGGAATGGAAAATGATACCAGAAAAAACAACATCATCCGGACTGCCATTGGAGAAAATAATTTTTTTTGCTGATTGACAGCTAATATTAATTTTGCAGACACATATCAGTCAGCAAAGATTACTTTGCAGATTAATGTGTGTCTGCAGGAGTACTTCTAAGTCTCTATCACTGTCTATAATGTTGTCACACTATAATTACTATGAACGTATACATTTCCATAGGAACCAAACATTCCAGCATTTGAAATTTCTATAAAATTTTGTTTTAATTTATCACTACAGGAAAGATAAAAAGATTGTGAGAATTGTAAAAATTTGCACATACAATATTCTAAATATATTGTTATTATTAACAATCGGAGAAAACATTATATGTTAAACTCGGCAGTAGATTGCCTGCCTTAGATGAACTATCAGCCGCTCCAGTCAATCTACTACTTCGCTGACTGGTTAAACAAATAATTATCAAAAGGAATTTCCAGTAATACTGGAAGGACAACCATAGAGGTTTCAGTAGTATAAAAAAATGACAGGATATAACACAACTTGTGGAGCATTTTTGATATTAGTAATCACAAAATTGTTTTAGAAATATCAAGAAATTGTGATATATTGACGCACTTTTCATATCTTATCTTCATTATTTTTCACACTGCCTTGATCAAATCGATGGATTTGATGATGTGGGTTCAAGAAAGAAGATATATTATCTGGATTTCTACTTCAATGATAATTATTATCGTAATCAAAGATATAATCAAACAAAATGAAGTCATTGACGTACATGTGCTCGAATGCATCAGATTATTCTCTCGATGCTCGAAATTAATCAAATAATAAATACTAATAAAGATCATTGTTGTGATGCTTGTAAGAATATTGCAACAATGAAACTGATACAGGAGATACTATTTCTTCAACAAGAACTTGTACAGTTTTCTGTACGATTCTCACTGATATCATAGTGCAAATCATACAGGGAACTGTATTTTGTATTGAATATGAATTTCATAGTATCGGCCGATTCAATTCGATCATTTTTATTTTTGTGAATTCACAAAAAATGTTTCCATTACAAGGAAAATTTTATTACAAACCCAAGGAAATTTTTCATGATCCTTTCAAGAAGTAGCAACGATTGTTGATCTTTAATTTACCTTTCTCTCCCTGGATGGTAAAGTTGCCTCCTTTAACTCTCACAAGAGGACCAGACCACGGAGCATACTCAAATTTAGTAGTACCTCTGAAGGTTAATGTTGTTCCTCTTTTCAAGTCGAGTTCCAATGTTATACCACCTGGGACAACGAGATTCTCAACAGAAATTGTAGTGCACGAACTGACAACCGATGGTACCTGGGAGAACTTCGTGATGGTACATCTCGATGATGACACCGAAATAAACGAAGCCGACAAAAAAACAACAAATAACAAGATTTCGTTGAGAGAACTCATTTCTGTTGGGAATTGTTCAATCTCTCGACCGTAACACTATGAACAGTTGTGATTGTTTTATAAGTATGAACACTTTGATAATCGATAAGACTTATATATCCATCTAGATATGACTCCCCCTTATCTAACTTGTTACCAGGGTATTTTAAGGCAAATTTCCAGAACAGGGATACGGTTTCGGATTTTTTCATTCGTTTAAGGAATATTCTTGATATTATCTTGAAGCTCCAAAAATGTATTTTAATCAAGAGATGTGCTGGCTCACTAGTTTCACTTTACTAGCCTTCCTTTTTTCATTTTTTGCTACCTCCCTCAGGACAACTGTAACAAATCAAAATACAATATGATGGTATGAACGACACTATGAACATTTACAAACGTGAGATTTACAGGAAGGGGAAACTATTCCAGATAGATTATATTTTATTTCTCTCGTTCAAACGTCTATGAATGATATCCACACATCAACAGAGGGCATTTGCAAATTTTATGATGTTAGTTCTTTCATGGAATTTTCTTGAATTCTTCAAATTCATGTGGAGAGTGGAAAGAGCCAGAAATCAGTTCCTCATGAGCATAATACCAGCAGTATTGTTATTATATACGATGGACTGATTACGTCAAATCAACGTTGTATCAAATCTAATCATGATATCAATCAATAGCAACTGTAGTCGGTTATCCAGGTGAATTTCAAGGTGATATCTTTCATATGTCAGGAATATTATTTCGCCTTCTTCTAATCAACTGATGGCATATACGTGTTTCGAATATTCTAGTCGTTAGTTTTGGATTACATCGATGTTACCAAAATTGTTTTTCGTTGAATAATCCAGTGGTGTATTTTCAATATTAGGATATTTTATTGGGTTAGGGACTCTGATGAAAAATCGAAGTTTTCGGCCTTGGAAGGGGGAGGGTGGGGGAAGGGGTGCGCGTGATCCGCCATCTTGTATTGAAGGTACGAAAAATTGTTTTATTCCGATTTAATTCCCCAACGATAGACCCCATGACGAAAATGTCCATAGCTGTACCGAGTCGTTCTTCCTTCTGAAGATGCCAACTTTGTGTTCGGGACACTGAGTCCTGCGAAAAACTTTTTCTTTCCAGAAAGAAAGTTTCAATTATATGTATGATGGAGTTGCTTACTCCATAATACAGGATCGAGTTATCTTTTCGAAAATTCATTTACCACAAGGAAAATCAGAAGGATGATAATTACAAGAGTTAGCCTTCGAAGCTTTCTTGATTTCACCCTGAATGCTTCCGTGTATAATGGATAAAGTGGGGTTAACTATCGGAATATTGTCTGCGTGTCCATATTCTTGTTGGATGTTAATTACAAAGTTGGTTATACCTGAGAGTGTACGACAGTCTGAAAAAGTTGGTGAGTTATTTGCTGTAGATTTGGTGATCGAAGTAATGCTTTTATGTTTTGTTGGTTGAGTGATAGTATACTCATGATCAATTCGATTTGTTGTTATCGTTTCTTACTATACTGAATCTTCTTCAGGGCTTTAGGAATAAAAGTATTCTATGAGGTGTTATATGTTCCAGTAATGATATCTGTTTTATTCTAGATCAGTCTTGAGACAACACACAATGGTGTAAAGTAGGAGCTCAACAAAACTGCTGCATAATTCATCGAAATTTCAAATCAGCTCCAAAATTAATTTTTCGGAAATCATTTGTATATCTAGCAATGAACTTTGAATGATTTGTCCATATTTCTCTTTCTTTTCTTTTAGCGAATATCCCAGGTTTCTAGGAAACCCCTCAGAAGCTCATTCAAGAGCTTGTGTGAGCAAAGGATAACCGGGACCTACGGGTAGGGATTTGGCTGTTTCAGATAGGATCTTTATGTAAATGAATCGAACGTCTATGATTGATGTACATGAATCAACATGGAATATTTGCTTATTTTTTGGTACCTACCTCTTTTGATTCGAAAGAGGAAAAGCCAAAAAATTGTTTCTCAAAACTTTGCTCTCTCCAGGAATCATGTTTCTAAATATCTTCAGTGAAGGTTACAGTGTGTTGAGTAGTCCTTGAAACTTAATGAATTATTGAAGTATCAAATGATTCCGAATAGATTAGTTCCAAATTCACTTCTCAGTTATTGTTTGGTCTATCCAGTGGAAAAGAATTGATCATAAAATGTAATCCTGATAAGTGACATCATTCGTGCAAGAATATCTCAAAATGTTATTCATTTTATGTATATTTCGTCTTTGTGTTATATCTCAGGTTTATATGTCGTCACCAGAGATTCATCAGTTGATGAGAAGGAATAGTGGCAACTCTTTTGATTTCTTCCATGTGTGTACTATTGTCAATTCATCTGAAATTGTGTTTTTCCTAAAAGAGAGCTGTTCTGATATTGAGTGGATAATGATCGTGATATTTCATAACACTTTCTCAATTTTACCGAAGAAATAAAATACAAATGGAACACCTTCCTCCACTTCATCCTACGACATAAACACTCCCCCACCTTGGCTCATTCATAACTCAACCATTATCACTCAACTCTCCAAGGTCAGTTCAACAAACATGATACCAACTACCAAGTCATCATACAAAACTTCTATGAAATACCTCATCAACATCAAGACTTTGTGAAAATTTATACAGACTCTTCTAAAACAGCACATGGAACAGGAGCAGCAATTATAACACCTCAATCTACACTAACATACAAACTGCCTACAAGTACAACTACAACAATTCTCACTGCGAAAGTTTTTGCCATACTTCAGGCGCTAAACTTCGCAAAATTGACGGATTCATGAAATTTTGTAGTGAAAACTGATTCTCTGAGTTCACTGCAAGTAATTGATCAACTATATGTGATCGTCCCCTTAGGGAAGTTGATTAAAAAAGAATTGAACACAGGGTAAGCGAAAAAATTCACTGTGGGTCCCTTCTCACACAGGTATACCTAGAAATGAGGCAGCAGACAGAAGTGCCTGGGAAGCAATTGAATACCCAAATCAAGAAACACCACACGCACCCCCCCGGCGGATATGATAACTTATCTAAAAAGCGAGCTGTGGAGGATTTGGAACATACATTGGCAATCTTCAGAGGCGAAGCACTTGGAAATCAAACCAAATGTCAACAGATGGCAAACTCAGTGGATGAATGGACTTGAACAGGTTATAATGTCCCGACTACGGCTAGGTCATACTCGACTAACCTATGAATACTTGATATCCGAAGGACATGAACCAATACGTGATATTTGTGATGTTCGACTGACGGTAAAACATTCTATATTGAAGTTTTCCATGCTTGAAGTTCACAGAGTCAAGTTTGATACCTTTCGTGATCTAGCACTGATATTAGACTATAGGAACCAAAACAATATTATGGATTTTTTGAAAAATGGTAATATGATAGGGAAACTGTAATGGTACTCATTCCACCGCTAATGATCCAAGGGGTTGACGCGGTTTTCTGTAAATAAAAAAAATTGCTCTTCAAATATACCAAGTTATCGACTTCAAGTCAACTCATCTAGCATTGAGAGATTTAAAAATTGTTTATCTTCCTAATAGTACACATTTTCATGAAGTGTTCATTGAATGAATATCATCACTAAATTTTTTTGGAGGCATATTTTGACATAAACGGAAGCCTGCCTTTTTCATTAGATCTAGTCGCAGAGAACTATGTTTTTTTTTCATCAATTAGATAAAATACAAATTGTGAAGAACTTACTGTTATTTACATTTCTCTCCCTCGATGGTAAAGTTGCTTCCTTTAACTGTCACAAGAGGACCAGACCACGGAGCATACCCAAACTAAGTAGTACCTCTGAAAGTTAATGTTGTTCCTTTTTTCAAGTCGATTTTCAATATTATACAGAAATTGTAGTGCACGAACTGACAACCTTTGACACCTGCGAGAACTTCATGATGGTAGTGTGAATAAAGCCGACACAAAGACTGAGAAAAGGAGTTTGCATAAAAAACTCATTATTGTCAGGGAATATTTATTTTTTAGCTTTGCACTACGAGCAATAATTATATTTGTTGTGTGTGAGTACTTGGATTGAAGTTAATAAGTATATTGTGGTCTCGGTAGTGTAGTGGTTAGCATATCTGCCTATCAAGCGGAAGGCCGGGGTTCGAATCCTCGCCGGGCCACCGTGCTGGGTAATCGCACGTTAAAAGGTAAGGCCTCGTTGATCCATTGCTCGCACAAGTTTCGACTTCTGAGGGCTGACGTTCGTCAGCTGGTTAACGGAAACGAACAATTTTAGAACAACAACAATATATTTATACATTTCGAAATGATAAATTCAGAAAATTATATGTTATCGCAATTATTCTCTTACCAGATAGAAAGAAGGTTGAAAGCAGGACCGAATTATTTTTATAGGTCAAAGCACATAATAATTGTCACCTATTTATATCTTATTCGTTACCAGGGTAGTTTCATTTTTAGATAACTAAAATATCCAGGATCGACTCCAGATTTTCCTCATCAAAAGATAATCCTAACATTCTTATCGTGAGGTGTTGGAATAGAGAGCTGAACAAGAAGTTATTAATAAAATATAATAACAAAATAAACACACATGAACAAGAAGAGGAAAATGAAAAAACAGTGAAGAATTACACAAAAATAAAGGAGAATATTGAATTGAATTTTCAAGTGAAATGTTATTTATTTCTATCAGCGTATCAATATATTCAAATCTATCTAACGGAAAAATGGAGTTTTTTATATGGAAATCTTCTGTATCATGATATCTGAAACACTGAATGATGAGGTTCAAATTATTGTGAATGCATCAATATCGATTGATAAGATTATGAATAACCTTCAAAATGAACACATACTACTAATTTTTCAGTTATCACTTGAAACTTACTGGGGATTTTTTTATTATATTTACGTTTGAAATTGGTGAGATATCAAAGAGTTATAGCATCATGGTTTGTTCGTGATTGTGTTGGATTTCCGTTCCGTTATAAGTTTTCAGCGTTAACATTGATGTTTGCCTTCATATTTCTAAAAAGTAGAAAACATCTTGAAACTGAATGATTTCGTACAGTGAAATTCAGTGAGATTGAAATGAATGAATAATACAGTACATTTCTTTAACATCGACCCCTTTTATTTTTTGAATGTGTTAACTCAAAAAATTGAAACTTGCGATAATCAAATTGATGCATGAATACTATATTTTGGAGTGAAATTGACACATAAAAATTCCAAAATGGCTACTGGGCGCCACCTGGAAAAAAAATTAATGGAAAAGGGAGTCTTGTGATATATCATTTTGAAGCTCCTGACGAATACTACCCCTAGAATATGAAGTCAATATCTTTACCTACTCTAAAATGGTGGAACCGCTAATAATTGCCTGCACACATCGACGTTTGACTTCATAATTTGAGGAAATGAGCTGAGTTCAGTTCAGTTTATCACACACACACACAAGTGAAATTCATGATTATCCAACACCCGGCAATACTGAGCTAACAGCGTTAGCAGTGTTAGAAATTATTACTATAACACTACTATTGCATACTTACAGCAAATATTTGTCCGTTTCATTTATTCATTAGTCATATTTGTTACTGGTGCAGATGGTGTGAACCTCCAAGGAGCAACGCCATCTGCTGGGTGACGACCAAAGTCTCAAACTCCCACTGCCCAAGGCAGAGAAGACCCCTTATAGCGGGCCATCGTACGGCGAAGCCGCAACAAATAGCCCGCCGCGATCGAGAATCGACTTCCGGCTTCGGTCAACTTGCAGAAAGCTGCAACCCTTCACAGAGATCAGAATATCCATGTTCGAAATTATTGCATTGACAAATCCAATGCCAGACTTCGTAAGGAGTAGATAGTTTATTTTAAATATGCAGATTCACAAGAAAGGGGAGCCCTGTAATGTTCAAAGAACACCGTGTGAATCAAGGGACAGGAGATGAGAATTAACATTTACTTTAAATTTCTGAAGTTTGTAAGCCTCGGGGAAAACCTCCTTTGGCAAGGAGTTCCAAAGCTCAGCTGTTCTATTGAAAAAAGATCCTCAAGCAAGAGAGGTTCGACAGGTTTCCAAATTCACAACAAAGGGGTGGGAATTATGTATGAGTAATCAGTCATGTTTGTGTTTTTTATGGTTACCAAGAAAAATCTCTGTTAACAGGGGGCTAAATATCAAGCAATTCACTTGTATTTGTAAGTACTGAGTTGTATTTCATTTTATAATATGAGTTTCAATAATTTAAGCATGATTTGTGAACAATTTATATGCACAGTTTGTTTCCTAATTCAATAAACGATTTCAATTTCAATCGACTATCAAGAAACAAACTTCTGCCACTTCAGAAAATATTTTAGCTCGAAAGAAACAATGCCAACCCAATAGTAAAACAGGAAATTCTGTAACTACTTACAGTGTGTTTGTCACAGAATTACTTCCAATTCAATGACACGTACTACTCATCCTGTAATGGCCTGATAATGGGGAACCCTTTAAGTCCCTTATTAGCAGAGATTTTCATGGATACGTTGGAGCGTAAAATTCACTGTAATCCGTTAATAGGAAATTTCGTTTACTGGGTTTGGTATGTTGATGACATATTGGTTTGTTTCAAAGGTACAAACAGACAGCTAACCAAGTTTTTCGATTTCATGAATGGTCTTCACTCGTCCATTGTTTTTACTATGGAGATGGAAGAAAATAGTGCAATTAACTATTCAGATTTTACTATCACAAGAATAAATCACAAACATGATTTTTCGGTTTACCGTAAACCGTCCCACACGGACATTGTTATTCACAATACTTCGTGTCATCCATATCAGCATAAGGTGGCCGCATTCAATAATATGATTCATAGACTTTTGAATGTTTCTTTATCTGATGCGAATTATGTTAATGAACTTCATATAATGAAACAGATTGCGATTAACAATGGATATGAGGGTCAGTTAATAGACTCACTTGTGAGGAAGAAATTACATAGTCAAGCCCTCAAGTTGGTGTATCCAGTAGTCAATACTGAGCCGGATACTTACAGAACCTCAAATTATTTAGGCCAACCAAGTGTAAATATTTCTAGATTCTTGAAACATAATGATATTAATATAGCATTTCGTACTAATAATAAATTGGGGATATATATCAAAAATAATAAAGACGAAAATGAATCGTCACAAAGATCAGGAGTTTATGAATCAACATGTGGGTCATGTCCGATGTACTACGTAGGCCAAACGGAAAGATCTTTCAAAACACGCCTAAGAGAACACAAAACTAGTTTTTTGAATGGACAAAAAAATTCTAATTATGCATCTTACCTCATTCTAGAAGGTCATGAGTTCAACCATGAGTTCAAAATACGGCATTTTGAGCAGAAAGGTTGGAAACTTAACCTTCTAGAAAGTTTGGAAATCAATAGAGGAAAAAAATTCAGAATATTTATTGAATGATCAGGATGAACTGAATAACTCACCATTCTTGAATATGTTCTCGGATAATAATTAACATAGCCTATCTCTAGAAATAATCTTCCAATGTAATTAATTAATATTTGGAAAAATTAGTTACGGGTTGAATATCGGACCTAAGTCGGACTTCTATTGTAAGGGACGTTCGACCTACATGTATATAAATAGCGTATTATAGAATAGTAATTTATTTATCTTGCTTGAAGAAGCTATTGTAATAGCGAAACATGTGTCGCGGTTTTGTGAACCCATTGTAAGTGGAAATCATACAGGAAACTGTAATATATTTTTGTTATTTTAGCTCCTACTTCTCAGACAATATAAGATGATCCTCCTTCAAATGTCAGAGCCGTATCACGTTCGGTCGAACAAGGGGGCACCGTTTATTGGGTATTTGGCTAATCGAATGTGACTTCCAATTTTTGCGGAAATCGATTTATGATTAACGGATAAATTCGGGCTCTACCTCATATCAGTTCGAGAGTTATTGGTTTCCCTGAAGGACCCCATGAAGTTTTTATGAGTTTTTTCATTACTTCTTATACTTTCTTCGAGCCAGCTGATGTGGAATACACCATAAAACAGTGGGCATTTTGAAAATGGCGTAGCCCGACGAATAAATCTCTGACCGTCACGCGATCCCATAATAAACACTCTTACTAATGGCTCGGCAAAGAAACTATGTCTCCCTGTCAAAAATATCATTTGCATAAGTTGAGCCGTAAGGGCAAAACATGTATCGCAGATGGCTATCTTTTGATTAAGGACTCATAAAATGGGAGAAACGAAACGAAAATAGGCGACTCACCCCTTGCTGGAGGAATGACTTTATGTTCGGAATACTGAATATTTCTTGGCTTACATAGTGTCAGCTTTCATTGAAGGAACAGGCTCAAGTCGCGATGGGCTTGGAACAATAAACCTCTTTTGAAATTTGTCAATATTTTGTGCTGAATTTAATTATTTTCTCTAGAACTTTTGACTGCGACTCCTGAAAATAGAAAGATACAATCCCCTTCCTATTTCAGTTGTCCCAACTAACGAAATATAAATTTTTCTAGCAATATGACATAATTTTAATTAATTATATTTAATTTGTATCAAATAGGTAAACTCCCACTTTATTATTTACTTCTACAATTCCTAGCAAAAAATAAAAATAATCCGAAATAGACAGTTTTTATCAGTTTTCAATAAAACCCATAAGACTTGTTGAAGAATTAACATATTACATCGACAGTGGCTTTGGAATATTCAAGCTAAGCCAAAGTACTAAGGAACAGTCAGAATGCGTTTTATTCATTATAAGGTTAGTTCTTACGACGGCGTATTCGGGTCACTGTAAAATCAAAAAATATCTCCATTGAGAAATTTCAATCTGTCAATGCCAGATCAAAATCTGTCAATGACATATGAAAATCTGTCAGTGGCGATATTTTTATTTTTGCAGTGACCCTAATACGCCGTCGTAATATCTTATCGGTTATAATTGCACGAGTGCATAAAAATTACCGATAATTTTGCAAGAAAGTGTGATATCTAAAAATTGCAAGTTTATTTTCATATTTTGGCGAAAGTGCCCGAGTCCGAAGACGAGGGCTCTTTCAGAAAATATGAAAATAACCGAATGCAATTTGTATAAGATATCACGCTTGAATGCAAAATCATCTAGTCATTTTTATGCACGAATGTAATTCATTGGAATATTTCACGAATAAAAAAATTCTCGGTTATAATTGCACGAGTGCATAAAAATTACCGATAATTTTGCAAGAGAGCGTGATATCTAAAAATTTCAAGTTTATTTTCATATTTTGGCGAAAGTGCCAGAGTCCGAAGGACGAGGACTCTTTCAGAAAATATGAAAATAACCGAATGCAATTTGTATAAGATATCACGCTTGAATGCAAAATTATCTGGTCATTTTTATGCACGAATGTAATTCATTGGAATATTTCACGCATGAAGAAATTCTCAAGGAAATTTTTTTTTTGTTCATTTATACTTTCCTCTATAGATTGTATGGAACACTCACCAAAACGCGAAATGTTTTTCTATTTCTGAAGTCTATCTGATATTTATTTGTGTTGTTTACTGACGTCTAACGATACGGTTTCAAATGTGTTGTTATGATGACTTGATACAATGCAATTACCGCTGTGAGTTTTCGATAATTGCATTGCTCTTTTGGGACATTTTATATATGAGGGAAATATTCGAAGAAATGTTATTTTTTGTTCATTTATGTTTTCCTCTATAGATTGTATGGAGTACTCACCTGAATGCGAAATGTTTTTCTATCATTGAAGTCTATCTGACATTTATTTGTGTTGTTTAGTGACGTCTAGCGATACGGTTTCAAATGTGTTGTTATGGTGACTTGATACAATGCAATTACCGCTGTAAGTTTTCGATAATTGCATTGCTCTAATGGGACATTTTATATATGAGGAAAATATTCGTGTAAATGGGTAGAGGAAAGATTATTGATGAGAAAATTTTTTTAATCAAAGGTAATGCCACGAGTCCTTCAAATTTCATCGATAATTTTTTATTTTCTACGTAAACTTCTTTATATGGCAAAAGTATGAAAACAAACCGATTGATTGATGGAATCACGACCTATTTGAATCGGTCTACAAGCGGCTACGACATAAGTCGCCCTTTGAAATTTGCAATATCCGCCATGAAGTTGGTTATGTTCGTGAGCTATTTACGTTTTTGAAATTTGAATATCCATGATAATTTATATTTCAATCTTGTAGAAAAGTCAGTTCAATAGAATCGACGCGGTAAACATTATAGTTTTGGAGATATAGAATTTCGAATTGGGACATAAAAGATATGCAGAGTATTCACTTTCCGAATGCTATTAGAATAATGTCCAATTAGGATGTAGATGGTCCTGTAGAAACTCATTCAAAACGCTCAATATACGTACGTTGTGTCTATATATTTATGAGTTTTGCATCTACATACATGATTACAGGCAAACATTTCCATATATACAACACCTGTATTTGATACAACCAGTGTATTTATTTAAAAGTTGACTCTAATTTGGCCTAAATAATTCCAGTGGAATGAATATAAAGTTGGAAAGTGCTCTGGAAAAAATTGTGAAACGTAGAATTTCAATATCATCTTAGATGTGCTTCTAATGTCAAATCTTATTTCAAATATGTAACATATGTCTCCAAGCAGGGTGCTGCAATGAAAACGAAGGCCGATTTGATCATAGTCGGAGTTTAGAAAAAAATCGAACTGGTCCATCATTATTATTATGAGGAAAAATCTTTTCAATGTATTTTCAACCCTGTATCTTCTACCCCCTCAGCGAAGTGGGATCCACCCTTATATTTCAAATGGGATTGGGGGTCAATCGATACCTCGTTTGATAGGTCATCAATTCCTTTTTTCATGGCTCTATACATTTTTTAATTCGATGGATTGAATAATGAGGAAATACGTCAACAAGAAACTTTTCAAAAAACGAATGTTCACTTCATATTAGATCGATGTAATAACGAGCGATTGGACAAAAAACACTACTCAGCGTTCACAATTTCATTGCCAACGTTTAGGCGATAATTCTCGCCTTCTTCAGGGCTGTTATAAATAAAATATTCGAATATCTGATTTCAATGAATGATCTGAATGAAACATTCCAGAAACACTTTTGTGTAATGGATTCCATCACTGGGATCACCTCAACTTTATCCATGAGAAGTTATGCCAATAAAAATACATTTAAGCAAGATTTTTTGATGGAAATTTCGAAAGAGTATCAGTAATGGAGAAAATGGTGTGGAAATGAAAAATGAATCTATCAGTTTACAACATATGGTACAATCACATTCAAAACAACAGATTAAAATCTTTGAAGATCGGCGTTCTTCCATCTATTGTTTGGCAGATGAGGCTCATATCAAATCGCGTATAGATATGATATCGTATATGTTTTTTAAAATGCACCTATAATAAGACAGCCCCTTTTCAGCCTGTAACATGCGTTTATGCGATATCAGCACGTTTTTATAGATAGCCTTCAAATTGGTGTAAGAGATTCAAAATCTTTCGGTATCTGATTATATGAGCCATTTCTAGGAATAATCTTTTTGCTGAGGCATTCCTCATATCGATGATTTTTGTTGATTTGAAATCAGACTTGTGATTTATTTCAAAATGGTGGGTACCAGGTGTTTCCTGCTGTTTTTCCCCGGTTTGCCTCAGAACAGTCATTTTCATGTTAATTCATTCTAGTTTTCAAGCACTGTTTAGTTTTACCAAAAATTTGATTTTGATTCTTACTTGATTTGTATTTTAATCCTTCCGTTCTTACCAACATGTTTCAATGGAGTCAAAAAAATATAGAATATGAATTCCAGGAAAGATATTGATAATCTCAGCATCATATACTCATATTTACTAAGTCGCCCCCTACTGGGCAGTAATAATAACAACGTTACATTTGGTACTCCTGTGTAGTTGGTGATTTCACTTTCATTTTCATTGTGTGTTGGCAACAAGGTCACAGGAAACTGTAATCATTCGTCACTTGTCAACTTCAATCCCTTCTTTTCACATCATTTCCGTTAAAATTACAAATATGGTTTCCAATGCCTGTTAGGAGAAACAACTTCTCCCATTTTTCAATTCTTTTACATGTATGATTGATCATATCTTTTAATTAAAGTTTTATATTATATTTGTACCATTAGGTCGATGTGTTTGTGATATGTTGTCCTTCATGTTTTCATTAAAAAGGATTATTAACCTCACATTCGTAAGTAAGCACATGTTAAAAAAACTTTTCTATTCTCACAATTTTCCTAATTCATTGTAGAGTTCCTGATGAAGAGCCAATAAAGACTCGAAAGCTTGAACAGAATAAAGAGTTCACTTTTTCCAATTCCTTGTTGACTGCACACCCGAATTTTAAAGGATTCTTATATATATATATATATATATATATATACTCTCGACGAGTTCGGAGATCGAAACTCCAGACATCACCTAGAAGATGGCAAATGAGACTTTGCCGAAACTTTGTGAGAATTATCCTTCAGAGGATCAAAACCACAGAACACGGAATGAAACCCGAAAAAACAACGCATCATACTTCGTCCGTGAGAATCTTCATGCTAACATATATATATATATATATATATATATATATATATATATATATATATATATATATATATAGCACCAAGTAGGAGCAGTGACATTCTTGAAAATGCCAACTGAGATATTGGCGAAACGTCGAAAGTCAATACCGACAAATCAACGGATAAACCCCCAGAATACCAATACCATATATATATATATATATATATATATATATATATATATAGAGGGTGTCCCAAACTCGATGGCCTATTAGACATTTCTGGAAAGCAGGACATAGGATTATTTTGAAAATTCTATTTCTTGGGTAATTAGTTCTGTTCTATCGATCCAAAATATTTTCAGCGCTGCGACGTTGCCGCTTATATTGAAAAGTAGCGGCAATTGTCATACTACATCCAAAATTTCAGCTGTCTTCGAATCCAAATACCGCAGTAATAAGCATTTGATCAAAGCTATGTTTCGCACAAAAAATAAGGAAATCAATGAATTTCTCGAAAACCACCAGAGATAGGTATGGGGAAGTATCACACAAAAATAATCGGAAAGCAATAACAAAGCGAGAAATGTAATAATATATAGGGTGTCCTTTTAAAAATATCAAAGTTGCTGCTAATTTTCAATATAAGCGGCAACGTCGCAGCGCTGAAAATATTTTGGATCGATAGAACAGAACTAATTACCCAAGAAATAAAATTTTCAAAATAATCCTATGTCCCGTTTTCCAGAAATGTCTAAGAGGCCATCGTGTTTGGGACACCGTGTATATATATATATATATATATATATATATATATATAAACGGTTATATTTTCGGGAAATTACAGTTGACATAAAGGGTGACAAATTGAAAATCATCACCTGGAGAACGTGGAACCGGATTTTTTTTTTAATGAAAATATTTCTAAACCTCACAATTATCACAGGGATGCTGCTTCAGGTAATCGAAATATCACGCCGAATTTGTTGATTTTTATTCAAACTGATTTCAAAAGACCCTTCATAATCGAAATAATAATGTTTATTTACCACTAATACATAATGTAAGTATTATATTTATGGTTCCTGCAGTATAATACCATATATTATTCCCTTACGGAATAATGGCGAGGGATTCATTGTAATAGTCTATTCCCTATTGTACTCCTATCATGAAATTTCTCGAATTGAATATCACCATGGAAACGATATAACCAAACTCCAAAGCGGCAGTGTCAAACGCGTAGGTAGTTTTTGTGTGTTTGTATTGAGATAAATGAAACTGAAAAATCATTTATTTATGATAAAATAATCAGTCGAAAATAAAGTAGAGTATACCACTCGCAATAATGACTATTATTCTTTCGGAATATTACTCGATTCGTAGAAATTCCTCGAGAATAATAGCTATCATTATTGACTCGTGATATAATCTACTACTATTGCATCATATAATCATGAGATATCCGATATCATGTACGCCTCTGATTTTTCATAACATCATATTATCTCCCAGCTCATTTTTCACCAGCTAAACTCGTGGGATGATATCCCACTTTCGTAATTGAATTCACCAAATTCCATTTATCGTCAGTCAATTCGGTAATAAACGACCGCAGCGGGTTAGGCGCGTCCCCAAAAATATTGGCCATTAATGAAGCAAATAGTATTGTTGGTTAATGAACAATGGCGGGTGCGTGAACGACTACAATAAATGATTAATCTAGATAATGACTCGAAATTAACAACATCCAGGTTTCACTTTCAACATGATAATGCTTTTTGTACAAACGGACCCTTTTTGCATGGGCTTTTACGAGGGCCATAAAAAAGCTCGTGAAATTCTGAGGGAAAAGTTTGATTATCTTTCAGGAGAATTGCAATACACACACAAGGTATCACGAAAGGTTCTAATCTCATTGTTTATACATGAATTTCCGGTATATAATTTATGGAAATATTTAATTTCATCGAAATTCTTTGTTGAAAAATTAACTGAGCACTTTTCAATAATTATGGAATCTATTGGTATGTAAACATTTCCATTTCCATACTTTCTTGAGTTTCAACTCACGATGTCGAATGATTCGACTTAGACGATGAATATAGGTTAATTTTGGTGTGTCTCTATGCTGACACTGATGAGGGGCAAGAATACTAGAGGTAGCATGAATTATAGGAATGTTCATAAAGAATTAAAATTCTGTTTGAAATTGGTGAAACGATGAAGAATGATCCTAACAATGATTGCCCAAAAAATTGCGAAATTAAAAAATTCCTCTCCTCATAAAAACTTATATAAGTCCATTCTTCTGAATGGAAAGAAGATAGTTATTGCCTCCATTCATTGCAATGTCATGATGCATCAAACCATGTTGGGCTGTTTATATTGTGTAGTGTAAGTATCATAATGTAGGTCACATAATTCACTTCACCTAGGCAACCCTTTTATTTGAAGATGTCTCTCCTAGCGGTAACACACCTATTTTTTACGTTCAGTTTCCTCGGAAAACCGATCAAAACATTGCGTGTATTGGTTTTTGAGGTATTCACACAACCAAAAACAATATCACCACTTATTTGTATTTATTATAATGGGGATTCTCCTATCGTGGAATTAGTGGAAATAACAGAACTGTGTAAAAACCTTTAACATATAACAGGTGAGCAGCAATGAAGGAGGTAACGTTACAAACCGTAGCCTTGCTACAAGGAGCCGTTTTCTAGTTCGTGTTGAACTGACATTTCATTTTTATATTTTTGTCAATGGTTGTTATTTATGCCTTTATGTAGTCTTGATGGCCGGTTGCACCAACTTTCTTAAGTGTCTCTCTCAGCTGGAGTCCGGCTCAGATTAATGTTCACGTTAGATTAAGGGCCAGTTGCACAGCTTCAACTCAGCAGAGATTCAGCTGAGCTTGGCTCAATCGTTGAGGAACAAGGAAGCTGATTGAAAAATCGATAGTAACAAACCCTGGCTCAGATAAAGCACAACTTAAGAAAAGCGGTGCAACTGGCCGTAAGCATCATTGCACCACTAGGATTAACTGAAATCTTAGCTACGCATGTTAACAGTTTGGCAACGATGCATTGCTAGTAGCTTGTCATGATGACAACTTCAAAGGCGTCATAGAAAATAAAGAAACTAATGCTCTTACACGGGGGGAAAATTACCGTTGCATTCAATTCTCGATGAGGAATTCACTGATCGAAAAAAAAATAAATGATAATTCGAAAAGGGCCCTTGGATAAAATATTCCTGATGAAAAAAGCTTTATGAAGTTGTTGGATATTTACCAGAAAGTAAGATCATCGCAAGGCAGGACATAGCTAAATACTTTTGAATATTGTTAACCATAAAACAGTGTTTGGATTGGAGAATGTCTTTGATGGACAAGAAAAAACGGAAAAAGTAGCGAATACGGTAACCTCATCGATTTTTTTGAAATTTGCACAGGTGATTGAAAACACCCTAAAAACGATAAAAAACATAAAAATTTTCTGCTGAAATACCTGAAAAGTCCTTTTTTTTGAAAAAATGTCTGACAGTGTACACAAACTTGGGTAAATAAATTGGACTATCTCACACTTATTAATCTTCAGCATACGTCAGTACATAGAAAATAGTAATCCAGATCCATACAAAAAGCGATTCGTTCACAAATATACACAGAATAATGATAAATAAATGTTAGTTTCATCAATTGAAAACTCCTCACACTGACATCTTAAAAAATGCTGAATGTCAAATGTCAAACATGAAATCAAATGACGGGAATGATAAAGGGTTACGATCATAATGCGACGTTGACAATTTTCTTCAATTTCATGAATACTGAGTAAATATGGAATATTTGTTTCTAATAGTATTCAGAAGTATTTACGCACCTGAAATCAATTATTTTTCAACCTAACATTGCCAAACCTCCCGTAGGTATGCTGCTTCGTGAAAATTATGTCTAGGAACTCAATCCGGTAAATATTCGTTTACCGCACAGCACATATATTTTTGAAAAAAAGGTAAGACTTTACCATATCCCACATCGAATTGAGGGTCGTGTCTATATTGCATGTAAAGCTTAGACCATGAAGAACAATACCTACCAGGTCCCACCTAACAGAGAAACGTGGTACATTTTTCCTGTTTTTTTTTCTATTTTACATGTTGAGTTTGGGAAATTGTTTTTCTCCAATTATAAAAGTTCGACTGATGTTCCTGATGTTTGAAAATATATGCGACCCAATTCAACCCAACCTAACTAATCTAACCAAACCTTAACCAACCTAACGTAGCCCAAACTAACCATGCCAACCTAATTAGGCATTCCAGATACATGTCAAAAATGTCAAATGAATCGAAATGAACCAATACGGCGCCATCTGCCCCCCAGAAACTATCGTTTGTTTTCTACAAACGAGTGTGTGATTGGTTAAAACTTGTGTTAGCCACCCAGACATCATGTGATTTGGAATGCCTAATGTGACTATCCTAACCTAAACCATCCTAACTCAACATAACCTAACCTAAATTAGCTCAAACCATCCTTACTAACCTATCAGCCTAAACGAATTTCAATTATAAAAGTTCAAATGATGTTTGAAAAAATTCGCGACCTAATCTAACTCAACCTAACTAACCTAACCAAACCTCAACCAACCTACCCTAACCTTCCGAAAACTAACCTTGCCAACCTTAGCTAACTGATCAACTAACCTTAGTTAACCTGACCAAAGCAATATCATGAAAATGTAACACAATATTCGACGTGACAGAAGTTGACTTTCAGATATTGAATTCGAAAGAATGAACTGGTGCAAAATATTTTCACTTTTATTTGTTAGACAAAATGAGCCTTATAAATAAAAATCATGCAATTGTTTTTTTTGAAATTCACTATCAATACGTAGTTACAAATCACTGACGTATCAAGCAATGGCAACGGTGTCCGATTTTAGCCCCTTCATACTAGTTTGAGGATGAAAAATACGTGAATAAGAATGTCTTTTTCTGCAGAATAACAGAATTATCTGAGATTCAAATATTTATAATTCTTCGAAAATACAGGGGACATGACGGGTTTATGGCACCTTAGCGATTTTCAGTACCCCTGGCCAAAACCACTAAAATAATATTTTGGTCAAAGAACGTGTTGTGAGTGAAAATAATGGGGGCAAATGAAAACCCCATTTCCCTCCTTGCAATTCAACCTCACGCATAAAATAATAAAAAAGTCAGACGCAAGGACAGCTGACAGGCCTTCATAGACGGTGGCGCTGTCGGAAACGATTTCAAAACTTCTCCAAACATCCTGCTAACAAATGCTGCGGACTTCCTTTCTTGTGAGACTTCACCAATTTCCTCGTCTTGAAGCTTTTGCTTCATCGACCATTGTTTTGTTTATGATTAAATGCTTGCAGTAGTCGTTGAATTTGTATCCATAAGACTCTACGATTGATTTGACGAGTTTGGAATTTTCGCGTTCCCCCCTTCTGATTCCCTAGTGCGGATAATGTCGAAAGTCGTGGAGTGCGAACTAATTACAGTGGCGTTTGTGACAATCGCGATTGCTGATTGATCGTAGGATGGCGTGAGTTTTTCCTTTGTGACCAGTCGTTCCTGCGTTAATTTTGGCATTAGGTAATTGACGCTTTCTGTTGTGGTATTATTTCCGGACGAATTTGTTAGGTGGGCGATCGTATCGTCGATGACGATCGATTCGAATTTGACCTTTCCGATTTTTCAATCACGAATATAGTGGATATTCATCTAATTCGGATTCACTTCACAATATCTAGCATCGATGTAGAAAGTGAATATAAAATAGAAACGTCATCAATGACGACAAGAAATTAACGCACTAGAACGTGTTTATATTGAATTTAAAATTTGGCACCTGCTATTCTTTGGCATTTGGTTGGCAGCACTCTCGATGTTGCCACAATTTGTTTGAAGTCTGTTATTAACCAATTGACGATTGTCATTCAAAAGTGACAGTTTTGTGTTTAGGTCTTTTTGTTACTTCAAATTGTATAATTGTGATTAAAAACTGTGTATTTGGATGCTTCTATAAAAAGTATCAGTCTCTGGCCCTCCATAAAAATGCCAAAAGAGTTTGAAACTATCGCTGCCAAGAGTGGGTGACATCTTCGATCAGTTATTTCGAAAAGAGTGGTATAATAATGTCCCTTCGCTTCCCTTAACGGCTGTTAAAGAGCTGAATTGAATACAACGAAGTTAATTACATTTATAATCTAGAGTCATATTTATTCTAATGTGTTGCAGCAGATTTGAATTTAAGTTTCTATACTGTCAGTGCGATTTCTCCGAAGATCAAAGATAAAGAAGCTCACAAACCACCAAAACGCCTACAAACACTGCAGAACTGGATATAGGTACTATGCATACTTTGAAGGAGCGCAGTGCTAATGTGCAGTTTATGAATATGAGATAATCTCGATTTTTCAAAATAGTTTGGATGTAGCTATTCAAAATATATGATTTGAACCTTCGGAAGGGCATCTAACTCTTGAGTATTCTATTGGAAAACTGGGGAAGAACTTTTTCATGGATGAGCTTTCACAATGAATGATATACAGGTAACTATTAACAAAGAAGGTATGTTAAAATTTTCGATTTTCCTTCTTCTATATTCAACACATTACTTTGATTTATATCTTAAATTCTGTTATTCTATAACAATCTGGATAAAGTGTACTTCAAACTCATACAACGTGCAATAGTTTTTAAATTATATCAGCTATACGCATGTTAAAACGTGCGATATCATTTATTGCAATCATTGGAAAATGCCATTTTTCCTGCTATATAAATGATGTTATGTGAGTGACATGAAGTTGACGTTCTTCTTTCATCAAATTGAAACCTCCATCACTAGGGTTATATTTCACTTTATGCTGCCGGAACTTTTACTGTGTAAATTGAATTGAACTGGCCGATACTTGATGAAAATCCATATTAACAAAAATATATTACATTTTCCTATATGATTTTCACTCACAATGGGTTTACAAAACCGCGACACGTGATTCGCTATTACAATAGCTTCTTCAAGCAAGATAAATAAATCACTATTCTATAATTCGCTATTTATATACAGTAGGTCGAACGTCTCTTACAATAATGGTCCGACTTAGGTCCGATATTCGACCCATAATTTGTCCAAATACTAATTAGTTACATACGAAGATTATTCCTAGAAATAGAATTATTGGCCGGGAACATATTCAACAATGGGGAGTTATTTAATTCAACCTGATCATTCAATAAATATTCTGAATTTTTCCCTCTATTGATTTCCAAGCTTTCTAGAAGGTTAAGTTTCCAACCTTTCTGCTCAAAATGCCTTATTTTGAACTCGTGGTTGAACTCATGACCTTCCAGAATGAGGTGACTTGCATAAGTAGAATTTGTTTTTCCATTCAAAAAACTAGCTCTGTGTTCGCTTAGGCGAGTGTTGAAAGATCTTCCCGTTTGGCCTACGTAGTACATCGGACATGACCCACATGTTAATTCATAAACTCCTGATCTTTGTGACGATTCATTTTTGTCTTTATTATTTTTGATATATATCCCCAATTTATTAGTAGTACGAAAAGCTGTATTAATATCATTATTTTTCAAGAATCTAGAAATATTTACGCTTGGTTGGCCTAAATAAGTTATGGTTCTGTAAGTATCCGGCTCGGTATTGACTACTGGATACACCAACTTGAGGGCTTGACTATGTAATTTCTTCCTCACAAGTGAGTCTATTAACTGACCCTCATATCCATTGTTAATCGCAATCTGTTTTATTATATTAAGTTCATTAACATAATTCACATCAGATAAAGGGACATTCAACAGTCTATGAATCATACTATTGAATGCGGCCACCTTATGCTGATATGGATGACACGAAGTATTATGAATAACAATGTCCGTGTGGGACGGTTTACGGTAAACCGAAAAATCATGTTTGTGATTTATTCTTGTGATAGTCAAATCCAAATAGTTAATTGCACTATTTTCTTCCATCTCTATCGTAAAAACAATGGAAGAGTGAAGACCATTCATGAATTCGAGAAACTTGGTTAGCTGTCTGTTTGTACCTTTGAAACATACCAAAATATCATCAACATACCTATACCAATAAACAAAATTTCCTATCAACGGATTACAGTGAATTTTACGCTCCAACGTATCCATGAAAATCTCTGCTAATAGGGGACTTAGAGGGTTCCCCATTATCAGGCCATTACAGGATGAGTAGTACGTGTCATTGAATTAAAAGTAATTCTGTGACAAACACACTGTAAGTAGTTCCAGAATTTCCTGTTTTACTATTGGGTTGGTATTGTTTCTTTCGAGAAATGTCTAGACCAAGTTGATCGTATCAATTGATGGGATACTCGGATATAGATTCTGCACATCAAACGAAATCAATTTTGAATTAATTTTGAATTAACCGGAAGGGTTATATCTTTAATATTGTCTATCAGTTGATAAGAATTCTTTAAACTGTATTTTGGAACAAAATTACAGTATTTTTGTAATATTGTGATCAATTTTTCCGATAATCTTACTGACGGTGCTGTCACAAAGGAAACTACTGGCCTAATAGGATAATTACTTTTGTGCAACTTAATTAAAGAATACAATTTAGGAGGTTGCGGATTCATAATCACTGTTCTCGCTTTTTCTCCTTCGTTCATGATATGCTGAATCGACTTCAGAGTATCTTTCACTTCTCTTTGGTAGAATTTAGTGGGATCGTTTTTAAGAATTTGGTAAGTTTCCGTGTCCAGGAAATCTAAAGTTCTTCTTACATATTCTTCTGTATTAATGGCAATAACTGTTTTTCCCTTATCAGCCCGCGTAAAGGTTAGATTGTTTGCTTTGGATTTTCCTTTGATGGATTTAACAAGTTTCAATTCCGGATTGAACCTGTCATCATCCATTGATTCTGCTTTCAGAATGTCCGCAGCCAGTTGTTTATAACCGTTAGTTTTTCCCGTGAGTGCAATTTCTGTATCTATGCCTAAAATTTCTAGATTCTTAGAATTCATTGCAGGTTTGATGTTATAGTCAAAACCTTTTTCCAACAAATTAGTTTCATTTTTTGAAAACTGAGTGTCACTAAGGTTCACAAATCTATCGAAAAACTTGTGATGTGAACACATTTCATTCCTTGGTTCTCTCATTCTCTTTCTTGGGGGTCTGTTACTTATTAAATTATCTAGTTTCTTTCTTTGTGTTATGAACTTTTTATGTATGATGTTATTAATTTTATCACGAATATCTGAGTCCCAAGTCTCAAATTCTATATAATGGAGTTTATAAATTAACTGGGTGTGTATTACCTTGAGATATATGTTGTAGATGTCCCTTTTGTTACTGTGTAGACAAAAAAGTGATTACTCTCCTGCCTGGGTAGTAAAAGTGACGGTTTCCAGGTTTGTTGAAACTCACCAAAGTTTTCATGAGTCCACAGACTTCGTGAGATCGTGAAGGGATGAGCCAAATGGCAAATTCCAGCACTCGTCATAGTGCATTCGAGCATGAGTTTGTTAGAATGCGGTCATCATCGTGCTGATGAGCCCCGTAGGGCGAAACTTAACTGCAGTCCACAAAAAGATCATACCATGACGTCTAGAAGTCTAGAAGTATAGAATGGAATAATATTTTATTTATTTGGGATCTGTAGCAAGCCAAAGAGTGTACCTTCATTCAAAATTCAAAATAATGGCAGCATAAAAAATAAGACTTGTGAGGTGAGACTAGTGAACTAACACTTCTCGTGATCACTATAAACTTTTAGAGCTTCGAGATGGAAAATCTCTCCCCTCAATATCCTTGATATGAACAGAAAAATCTGAAATCGTTAGGCGGGAGGCATATCTCGATGGATATATAAGCCTAATCGATTATTATCGATGTGTTCACATAAAATCATCACAATTGCTCGTAGTGTTACGCACGAGAGATCAAACAATTCCCAACGAAAATGAGTTTTCTTAACGAAATTTTGTTATTTGTTGTTTTTTTGTCGGCTTCCTTCATTTCGGTGTCCTCATCGAGATGTACCATCACGAAGTTCTCGCAGGTGTCATCGGTTGTAAGTTCGTGCACTACAATTTCTGTTGAAAATCTCGTTGTCCCAGGTGGTATAACATTGGAACTCGACTTGAAAAGAGGAACAACATTAACCTTCAGAGGTACTACTAAGTTTCAGTATGCTCCGTGGTCTGGTCCTCTTGTGAGGGTTAAAGGAAGCAACTTCACCATCCAGGGAGAGAGAGGTAAATGAAAGATCAACAATCGTGCTACTTCTCAAAAATTTCATGAAAAATGTCCTTGGGTTTGTGACAATATTTTTCTCGTTATGTAAACACTTTTTGGTGAATTCACGAAAATAAAAATGATTGGATTCAACTGGCCGATACTTGATAATGATTCATGTTCCACAAAATATTCTCACCATCATGTCAGTGAGAATCCTACATAAAACTGTAGTATTTTTTACTGAAAAAATAGTCTCTATTCCTTCCTTCAGTTTTATGGTTGCAACATACTCAGTTGATTGATTTCGAGCATTGAGAGAGAAATCAAGATTATTCGAAGACATGTACGTCATTGACAAATCAATGACTTTGTTTTGTTCGATTTTATCCTTGATTCCGATAATTATCGTTGCAGTAGAATAAGAATATCAGATTCAATCTATTTTTAATTGAACCCACATCATCAAATCAATCGATTTGATCTAGGCAGTGTACAAAACAATGAGGATAAGATATAAAAAGTGCGTCACTATATCAGATTTCTTTTGATATTTCTGAAAGAATTTGTGATAATCACTACTTTGAAAAACGCTCCACATTATATCTCTTATCCTGACACTTTTCTATTCTGCTGCGTTTCTAGGAGGATAACTCTATAAATGCAAGTGTTTCGTCTATATTCTTATTCAAGGATCTTCGCCTTTTTCTCTCTTCGATCCTTGATTCCCATTTGGGTAGCGCTTTTTTCTGTAGTGCTCTTCACTAATGATAACATATTCACAGGTTCAATTCTTGATGGGCAGGGTCCTTTATATTGGGATGGCACAGGAGACAGGGGACTCAAAAAACCTCAATTCATGAAAATTGAAACCGATGATGCTTCAGTCATCAAAAATATGAATATATTAAATTGTCCACATCATTGTATTTATATCGGAAAATCCAATGGTCTCACCATAAAGGGATGGGTGATTGACGTGTCAGATGGAGAAAAGGTGAGTATTGCTTGAGACAGCATCCATATGACCTTTCATAACAATGAAAACAGATAATTTGGTCTCGGTAGTGTAGTGGTTAGCATATCTGCCTATCAAGCGGAAGGCCGGGGTTCGAATCCTCGCCGGGCCACCGTGCTGGGTAATCGCACGTTAAAAGGTAAGGCCTCGTTGATCCATTGCTCGCACAAGTTTCGACTTCTGAGGGTTGACGTTCGTCAGCTGGTTAACGAAAACGAACAATTTTAGAACAATTTTAGAACAATTGAACGACAATTTTTTCATTCCACAAGTCCCCAAGCCTGGGTTGAAGATTAAAAAAAAACACTTTTCGGTTATAATTGCACGAGTGCATAAAAATTACCGATAATTTTGCAAGAAAGCGTGATATCTAAAAATTGCACGAGTTCATTTTCATATTTTGGCAAAAGTTTTACAAAATATGTAAATAACCGAATGCAATTTGTGTAAGATATCACGCTTGAATGCAAAATTATCCGGTTAGTTTTATGCACGAATGTAATCCATTGGAATATTTCACGAATAAAGAAATTCTCAAGGAAATGTTATTTTTTGTTCATTTATACTTTCCTCTATAGATTGTATGGAGCACTCACCAAAACGCGAAATGTTTTTCTATTTTTGAAGTCTATCTGACATTCATTTGTGTTGTTTACTGACGTCTAGCGATACGGTTTCAAATGTGTTGTTATGGTGACTTGATGCAATGCAATTACCGCTGTAAGTTTTCGATAATTGCATTGCTCTCATAAGTCATTTTATATATGAGGGAAATATTCATGTAAAGAGATTGGAGCTTGAGGACCTATTTTTTGCATGGGATACGAATTGAGCAACAAAAAGTGATTTATATTTGATTATGTTCTCGTCACGCCATAAAGGCAAGGAGTAACTGCTTAAGATAGACTCATCTTTTCTTTTTGTGAATGAATCAAATTTTATTGAATGATATAAAAGAACCCATCAACATAGAGTGTTGCTTAATTTTCGATTTCACTTCTTTCGTAGAAGTTTTGTGAGGAACTGTGTATATTTCGACATCTTTGACACAAAATTTCTATCATTTTCAACTTGTTCTTTGAGGCGAAATTATTTTTATTTTCGATGTTTATGGAAGGATCGATGCTGTTGACATAAATGTGAACAGTGATGAAGGAATATTATCAGTATAAAGTTGATCTGATCGTTTATGCCCAGTACGAGATTTCTATTTCAGCCCTAGAATTTTATAACAACCACAATTTTTTCAGAAAAATCGTAGTGGCCACAATACCGACGGATTCGACGTATCGGCAGCAAACAATCTAATAATCGAAAACACCAAGGTTATGAATCAGGACGACTGCGTGGCCATCAGATACGGGACAAATATCACCGTCAGGAATCTGTATTGCTCAGGAGGGCACGGTTTGAGTTTGTCGGTCGGTTTCAACAAGACTTCTTTTCCCGAAAACGTGGTTTCTAATATCCTGATAGAAAACTGCACAGTTGTCAAATCAGCCAACGCGATTCATATCAAGACGCATACCGACGGATGGTTCGGCCTTATTAGGAATATCACCTACAGGAATTTAAAATTGGAAGGTTAATATATATGGGGTCAGGAATTTTATTTGTGTAAAGTGATATAGCCAATATCAGAAAAATCTTGATTACATACTTCTCCCAAAAAAAGTATATACATACCGAGGCGAAAAGTAAATCATTCATCTTGAGAGAAAAATATATCTTATAAAGGCTGAATATCGAGGTAAGCTATTTCTCGAGAGGGAAACTGTTATTTTTGCCGGGGTTTGTATACCATATCATTCAAAATCATTCGAAATAATTTCATGAAGTGATCAAGAATGGAAAATTTGCAAGATCAAGTCCAATACATTTTGTATTTCAAGTAGACATTAGAAATAGACAAACTTCATAAAGACCCCAAAAAATGTAATTGTTGATAAATGTCATTAACCTACGTATAGATTAATAATATAATAATAATGTAGGATCATGTGTGTGCATTTTAGTTTCGATCTAATGAATGCCTTGAGTATACCAATAATATTTGACAAATATCTGTTGCGTCACGGGAATTGCTGCATATAGACAGGATTTATTGAAATTTATTAAATAATGGAGAAATTTGGAATAATAAAAATGTATTGGTCTTAGACCTGGAGCGACAATGCAACACATGCTTTACTAAAAAAAGTGGCTATGGAAATGTAACGATTAATATTCTTAAACCGAGTGGAGCTTCAGTTATTAAAGAGGATTGAAGTTTTGATGGAGACGGTCAGTTCATTCCGTAGTGAGAAAGTGTGTAATAGCTATAAAGAGGTTGGAAATTCTTAAAAGAGGTCAATAAAGTCATTTCCTCCGTCGCCTTCTTCTCTATAAACAATTGGTCATTTTCCATCTTGATAAGCACATTCTCGAATAATTGTTGATGAAAATTGTATATAGTCCGATTATGTTTTTCCCTCCATAACTACCTGATATTCCTCAATAAATTTGAAAATATACTCTCATTGTGATATCGTATGATGTCAAAATACCCAAACAAAACCATAGTGATCAGTCTGTTTTGGAATTTCAGGAATAACTAACTTTGGAATAAACATCCAACAAGACTATGCGAATGGAGGAGGCACTGGAATCACTAGGGACAATGTTCCAATAACGAAACTCACCTTATCCAACATACAGGGAACCATGCACGGTGTGAACTCAAGAGCAATCAGCGTTTATTGTGCTAAGGGCGCTTGCTTGGATTGGAAGTGGTCTGCCATCAAAATCGAGAAGGCTTCGAAGGCTGATTCTTGTAATTACCATCCTTCTGATTACCCTTGTAATGAATAGTTATAAAGCACCGGGTTTACTTTCCTATTCACCTTGTTTGTTATTTCTTATTTTCAAATTCTTGATACCTATACCTGATTCGGATATGTGATAATTTTATATTTTGTACACCCTGTGTACATATACCTTGTATATTTGCGTAATGACTCTTCAGGCCGCGTTGACCTTATATTAGCTAGCACTAGTCTACTAGCGCTAGTTTACCATGTAGCCAGCTCACAATTACTTATAGTACCAGTAATAATTACTAGTCAGTGAAAATGACTCCAAGTACATCTGGTCAATATTCTCATTTTTGGGTTATTTTTTTCATTTTTCTCCATATTATAGGTGTTCCTGATGGATTAAAATTTTTCCTTCTTCAGATCTATTGTTAAATCGCGCTAATTGTTAAATCGCGCTAATTGTCATATCACTCATAACTTTATAACTCAACTTTCTTTATATAATTAAAAAAAGTGATTCTCAAGGGCAACCACTAATTTTTCAGTAGATTGAAATAGCTGTAATGAGGTAACCATGGAAACTTACAATACTACCACTCGGTTCATACACTTCATGAACAGGATTGCCATCAATTGACTTCAATCCATATCAGAAAAAAAAGGTTTGAGGTTTGTCCTGAGGAAGTTGATTTTTTTATCTTTGACATGATTTTTGAAACGCTTGGGGTGTAACAATTTGTTGAGGATAGTTCACACACGAATTATTTTATGGGGTATTACTTCTGAAGAAATAGAAAGTTGTTTTGAGTTTAGAATCACCCAGTTGACTTTCTATGAAACAAAGAATAAATTACATTTTCGAAATATCGCCGAGAAGGAATTACTCTTAGTATAACTACTGCTCTTCGGGCTTGAAGGCCGTCGTACTTTGGAATTTCTTCCTGACGTTTCGCTAGCGCGAGTGGCCAGCTTCTTCAGAGGCTTATTCATCTCCGATGACTAAACAGTTCGATTTCTCAAGGCGTATTTATATTGATGCAGGTAGTCTGGAGTGTTAATTACTTCTGTCGGGTTCGGGGAATAATCATCATTATTAGTTGCCGCACTACCTGCTGTGATTTCATTAGTTATTCTTGATTTCTTTAGAATCGGATTCCAAATTCTGTTTAGAGTCAACGTTTCTTCCTTTCTGTTAAAATTGTCCGCATGTTTTTGGATCTCTATTGCCTCCCGTACCAGTCGGCTATGGTAACCCTGGTTGGGGGCAATCAGTGTTGCATTTTCGAACAGAATCTTGTGGTCGCCCTCGCTCAATGCTTGTTCCGCCACCGCCGATTTGTCGGTTTGCCCCAGCCTGCAGTTCCTTTGATGCTCTTTGAGCCTTGTACCCATGGATCTATACTAATAACCTCGGCCGCGAAAGCCTCAACCATTTTGTCAGGAATTACTCTCATTCATTATCCTCCTTCAATTATCCCTCCCTACTTTCGTTACACAGGTCATTTCCAGAAAAAAAACAATCGAATGATCTGAATCTTTAATATGGCCACATTATTTTTGGACTGCGTTTTATCGCCATTTTTATCGACAACCGTCCGTTTAGACGGCAGGAATCAATAGGTATTCTTTTTGTCAATATTTTCAGCATAACTTCTCAATCACTTGGTGTATACCCATACAACAAAGTAGTTCTGGAGAGCGATCCGAATATGTAATAAGTAGAGGAGTGTCGTTTTATTCGAAAATATACACGATACAATACCCTGAATTGATAAACAGTTTCAAAAAGCTCAATGCTAGTATGTGGAACGAAATGGAACATTCTTTGGTAACCCTACTTATCAGATTTCTCTACATGAAAGTTTTCAAGGAACACACTGTATAATGCATTTTCGGTTATTTCGGCTGTCATGAAACTTGTGTATTTTTATCTTTTTTATTAAACTGATATGTAATTTGATGATACGGTATTAATAAGTCCTATACATACTTCATTAAGGGCGATGCTAAGTGAGAAGTGCTTCTACCTGTATTGCGTTCAACAAAGATGAACCAATTATGTCTTTACTTACGAATAATGAGTCCAATAATGTCACCTAATTACGAAAACTATCATATCATACATGTTTTACTTCGTTCATAGTGTTTTTGATCCTCAATTACCTACTTCATTCATGTATTTGTCTTCTGGATCATAGATTTTTATTACTTTGAAGCATTTCTGTTATGCCATCTACAGTATAATGTCGATATATCCATTTACTTGACAATGCACGACAAAGTTTCCTAATGAAATAGGAAAAATAAGTGCAGAGTACTGTCTGTCAGTTTGACTGAAATGTTGGAAAAGAGATAATGAAGCTTCAAAAGGGAGTTGACGAATGGTAGAAGTGTCGGCATATAATTGAAGAGTAGACGTAAATAAGGTGCTAAGTGCCATAAACGGGAAATTTCTTTTATATATATAAGAAGGTGTTAAATGCCATCTTTCATGTCCCCTAGAAGGGGCCAAGTTCCAAACGAATATTTTCATCTCGTAATCGGCAACGCAGATGGCGCACCTGTGTAAATCCCAAGCGTCGTTTCCTAATAAAGGGGCAAAGTGCCATCAGTATTATTTTATTTGGCAAATGACTGAAACGTTTTTTCTTGCATCATCCATTTTGCAGTGTTCGTTTTCTCGGAGGCATTTTGTCTGTGCATTTTTGCGTAGTTTAAACAATAGAATGAATGTCGAAAACAATGATAGTACTAAGAAAAAAAAATATGGGACTGGAATTAAGTTCAAGGTGCAACAAAAACTCAAAGTGTCCGGTAAAGAATATGTGTCTAGTAAAGGAAAAAGTGTTCCAGCAAAAAAGCAACCGGAACTTGAGGTATGTTTAATTTTAGCCACAGAGAGGTTTTACTCATTTTACATATTTCATTCTAGATGGTATGCAAATGTTATAATGATGGTTGCAAAAAGATTGAAGGTGAAGAGAAGAAGAAACTTTTTGATAACTTCTACTCTTTGGATCTAAACGCACAAGGATCATTTTGTATGTCCCATATCCATTTAGGAGGGGTTAAGAGAAGACGGCATGGTCAATATACTGACCCAAAGGAAAGCAGAAGGCAGAGTACGGTATATTATACTTTGCCTGACGGATCAGGAAGTGTTGTGAACGTTTGTGAAAAGACTTTTATGAATGTATTGTCATTGGGAAAAAAAAAGATAGAAGTTCTAGTATCAAAGAAGAAAAATGGTGATATAGCTTACATAGATAAACGGGGAACTCATGGAAATCATCGAAAAGTTTATACCAAAGAAGATCGAAACCGTATTATAAGCTATATAAATTCAATAACAAAAGACGAGAGCCATTACTCTCGTGAGAAAAGCTCAAAATTGTACCTTAGCCCAGACCTTAATATACATCGTCTTGCGAAAGCTTTTAATATAAAGTATCCCGACAATCAAGTATTATATAAATACTACTGCAGAGTTTTTAAAAAAGAATTTCCAAATTTAAGTTTTCGTAGGCCCAGAACAGATACTTGTGAGACCTGCGACAAACATGCATGTGTGATAAAAATGGACAAAAAATCATCGCCTGCTGTAAGCCTAGAGTTGCAGTTGCACCACCGTAAGGCAGAAAAAGCTCAAACCCAGCTTAAAAATGATTGTGCTTATTCCCAGCAACCGGGAAGTGAGATTTGCACAATGACATCAGATTTAGAAAAAGTATTATTCGTTCCAACGTTAACTCACTCTGATATGTATTATATGAGGCAACTGTCTGTTTACAACTTCAGTGTACATATTGCTGATACAAATGAAGCCTTCATGTGTGTTTGGAATGAAACCGAAGCTTCCAGGGGTTCTAATGAAATCATGTCCTGCTTACTACAGGTTTTAAATTCCAATGTTACACGAAAGGAAAAACTGAACATATGGTGTGACAACTGCACCGGGCAGAATAAAAATCGGGTGGCAATATTTTTAATGCTGTTTCTAACATCTATCGGTCTATTCACACAAATAACTATGAAATTCCTCGTTAGTGGTCACAGCTACTTACCTAATGATCGTCATTTCGCACAGATAGAAAGAAGAAGACTTAAAAAATGCTTCGTGCCTGAGGACATAGAACAACTCATAAGAGATACCAGGTCAATACAGCCATATCATGTAAAAATGGAACCCAGACAATTTTTCAATTTGCAACAAGCTGCGGATTCCCCAATTTCTACTACTAAGCTTTCAATATCGACGTTGTCGCAGATACGAGTTACAAAAGATAACCCAGGGTGCGTGTTTTTTAAAAAATCGCACAGTGATATCGAAAATTGGCAGAAGATGAGAGTTCTCAAGAAAAATATATCTGAAGACCAAATCAAAAACGTACAGATAGTTGGACAGGAATCGACCCCAGAACTAAATGCAGCTAAAAAGCAAAATTTACGTGATATGATTCCTTATCTTCATTTACCAGAGCACCAAGAGTTCTACCAAAAACTTACAGTGTAGTTGCCGGCACTTACCTACTATAAAAATGGTAGTGGTACTTATCCCTTTTCTATTTTGTTCATTCTCTTTTATTTGTATAGAAAACATTTTTGATTTTTGTCTGTTTTTCTTACTTCTTTTGAGTTGTAAGTTTGCAAATAAACAGTTATATCAAATTACAAAGATTTTTATTCATGAATGGTTAAATGAATCGGTTTTTTTAGTCTGCTGAAAGTTTTGTTTTTTGGCACTTAGCCCCTTATTTAAGTCTACTCTTCAATTCTTAACAATGTCGCATGAATTGCAACACCATGGTTTTCAGACATCTCCTTGCTATCGCCCTAGTTTCATAACGCACTAGGTTAGCCTATGTCATCATCAACCGGCCTAATTCCCTTTTAGGAAAAGTTTTGAAACTTCAGTAGAATGAAAAGTGTATTCAAATGATATTGAGTCTGATTTTGCAACCCTTTTCTCTGAACGGAACATGTTGAAAATCAGGATTTTGTGAATATTCGCATTATTTGTACGGAGATATTTGCAAAAGTTCTGCAAACTCTCGAAGTATTGCGAAATAGCAGTTTACATCTTCTGGTTGATTCGCAACCATTCAAACAAAACGGAACCTTTCGTTTTACCAAAAAAATTGGTAATAATCCTATTTTTCAAAAAAATTCCAAAAGTCCTGCAAACTTGCATAAATAACCGAAATAATGTTCTTGAGGAGTACTTCAATTTGCAACCTCTTGCGTTAAACTTAAAATATATTTTTGCGATAAGTTGTTTAATGTCATCAAAACAAGTTTCGAAATTTTTACAAAAGTTTAAAATACGGGTTGCAAATGAAGAAGTCCTTACCTACAACGTTTGCAACCACATCTGCAATACGGAAATGCGGGTATAGTCAAAATGAAAAATATGGTATTTGTTCTCTACCAAAAAAAGAAAAAGTGCTGCAAATTTGTGAAGTGTGGAGAATTAGCTGTTTACATCTTCTGATGAATTTGCAACCATTCAAATCTATTTGTTGGAAGTACTTCGATTTGCAACCCCTTGCATCAAACGAAAAATATATTTGCGCAATATATTTTTCGTTTTGATTGAAACAAGTGTCGAAATTTTCACAAAAGTTTTAGATAAAAGTTAAAAATAGTCGAACGTATTCGTTGATTTGCAACCACGTCCGTAAAATACGGAAATAAGTGTAAGAACAGAAGAAAGATAATTTTGTATTTGATCTCTTTCAAAAAATGCAAAAGTTCTGGAAACTAGTGAATTGTTGAAAACTAGTAGTTAATAAAGTATACCACATATAACTAAACAATATCAAACACTGGTAACTACTAATAGAGGAATTCAGATCCCATAAACCAGTACAATATGTAAAAGGCATAACCCGAATGATATTCAAGTATTCAGCTGTATAACTGTGATGTAAATCGCTTCCTGGGGTTGTGAAAATGCGATTAGTATTTCTTGAATAATCGAGGTTCCGTTTCAAGTTCTAGGTTGCAAAGTTTCATATCCACTGAGACCGATTTTATTTTCATTTGCAACCACGTACAAAAACTTTTGTAATTATCTCTATACTTTTGTGTACTGGACATGGCGGCGTTGAGGGAACAAGTTTGATAAATACATATTCAGTTTTTCAAAAATGGTTGCAAATGTAAGTAACTGTGTTGAACATTTTTTTCATTTACTTATGAATCTTGCAGAACTCTTGTAATTTTTTTAAACAAATTTCAATGGAAAACTACAACAAATGAGGCAAACATGAGGTTCCGTAACTGTAACAAGGTTGCAAACTTAATGCATGTTGTGAAACAATATTACTAGCGGTATTCCTAGTTTGCAGATGTTTTGCAATTTTTTGTCTGAAAATAAAGCATTAAAACGTTTTTGCCATTCAAACAATGTTCCGTTCATCGCAGGCTTATGCAAAATTTTATAGTTTGTTTTCATTTACGCACTAACATACTGGTAGAGTTTGAAAACTTTTGGAATTATTGTGAATTGATTGTCTAGATCTACTGGCCTATTTCTGAATCCCTAATTTTATTTACATACTTACCTCATTTGGGTTTTTTGTTCCATCGTGGACCAAGTTTCTGGCATTGTTTGGATTATCAACCGTTAAAGGTCAGACTTCCTCACAACGGAGGTAGCTTTGGTACATGGTTAGGTATATACCATACAACTATTCATCACAATCTGATGAGTGTCACACTCATTTTGAATTTATTTCAACGAAATAGTTTTTGGGAGTTAAGAGCTATTTTTTTTCGAGTTATGAGTGAGTGGTGTTATTCTGTCACACGAGCATTTTGAAAAATCTTTTTGAACACGAATCTCAAGTTAAACTGCTGCCTCCAATAATCTGAAAAAAAACTCCTCCACCTCGTTTTCTGGATCAAAAAAAGTAAGAACTATACACGTTCATATTCGTAAATGTTATCGACTGATTTCACCTCCTTCATCACTTTTCAACCGAATAATAATCATTTTTCACTATAAGAACTAGAATAAATAAATAACGATATTGATGCAAGATTCAAGTCTAGAGAAGTTGAAAATGTCTTTTTTCTTGACTTTGTAATAAGAAAACTCAAATTATTAATTGATAATGATCAAATCTTTGACCTTGTGTTCAATGGCTGAAAGTTAGCGTCAACTAGCGATGAAATTGATGCATAAAAATGACGTAAAAGTGATTCCATACGATTCTAAACAATATCGCATCAATTGCAACACCAGGGTTTTTAGACATCTTGCTATTGCCCTAGTTACATAACGGACTAGATTAGCTTGTGTCATGATAAATACATAAACCGACCTAATTTCCTTTCTGAGCCCCTATTTTTGTTTACATACTTTAGGGACCGAGGCCGATTTGGAACAGAGCATTATCGGTCCATTTCCGAAAACGTTGAAAAAATATTGACACACATCGAGAAAAATCAATCGTAGTACGGAATCCCTAGCGATTCAGTCTTGGGCGTAATGGATTTGCCAGATTTTCCACTGCCGCTGATAAAACACGTTATACAAACATTCGCAATGAAGAGCTCGATTTCGGCGATTGAAATCGGAGTATCCGTTTGGAACGAATAGACCGCTGTTTATTTTTGCGAATCTGGTTTCAGTCAGATGGGCCACGCGCGACGATTTCGTGGGAAATTGCCACATTAGGACTTTTATTGCTGCCGCAACCGATGAATCGCAATTTATTAAATACGTGTTCGTTTATACGCCGAACGTTTGTTGTGGGCTAATTGGTTTGGAATGGTGATTAATGTTTCGTGTTTGATCGCTCCGTGATATCTCGTCGTTTTCGACACTGGATAAGGAGTTATTTTCAGTCAAGCGTTTGTTATTGAACAAAGAATATTTATCTTTTGTCGAATATATAAATTATTATATTTTTCATCATCTTTATTATTATCATTTAAGTACGACGGCGTATTGGGGCTATTGCAAAAATAAATAATAGTTTGAAAAACTAAAAAAACACGCTTTTATAGCTAACCGAACTAAAAAATAGATAATAATTTTCAATTACAAAGAGTTCATATTACGGTAGTAGAAGGCTAAACAATCATTCATAGTCAATCAGCTCAAAAAAAAATTATAATAAAATTTAAGTAATTAACAGAATAAAGTAATTCAGAGTGAAATCGTGGAGTGCTTGATATATTATATATTACAATCATTCTATCGGTAATTATCTTTGAGAGGAGACTTATGAAATGTAGTAAAATGCACCCCACGCTTTTTACTCTGAATTACTTTTTTCTGTTAATTACTTAAATTTTATTATAATTTTATTTCGAGCTGATTGACTATGAATGATTGTTTAGCCTTCTACTACCGTAATATAAACTCTTTGTAATTAAAAATTATTTTCTATTTTTTAGTTCGGTTAGCTAAAAAAGCGTGTTTTTTTAGTTTTTTTAAACTATTATTCATTTTACATTTTTTAGTTCAATTTATCAATTAGTTTCTAGTGGAAATGTGATATTTCTTACGAATCATTCCGCAATCTCATCATTTCATTTGAAGCTTCACTATTGCATGTGGTACTTCGATCCTGTTAACTTAGAGGAATCAAGTTCTTCAATACGAATACCGTCTAAAGATCTTACACGACTAAGGCCCGGTCTTTTCACCTCCAGATATCCTACAGATAAACTAACTGACGGTTAGAATATTCTTTTGTTTGTCGTTAAGTGATAATAAAAGCATATTCTAACATTCAGTCAATCTATCCTTAGGATATCTGGAGGTGAAAAGACCGGGCCTAAGTGCTACATAGGCTTGTCCAGCAGCAAACAATCGCGAGCCTAGATAAATTACTGCATGATCAACTGTACAACCTTGCATCTTGTGAACGGTCGAAGCCCAACTCAGGATTATTGGCAACATTCGTCTGTCAGCAGTTCCGTGGCTGTATTTCGCTGGGAACTATATTATATGTTACATAAATATCATATACAGTAATTTGCATGTATCAGACTCATGTACACCTACGCATGTAAGATAAGGAATGAGGAAGCAAAGGCCAATAACATAGAGAGAAGATAAGGAATGAACATTGTGAGAACGCAACTACCCTGAAAACGTTTCTGCCTCCGTTGTGCTGTGCCGAGTGCCCGAACGAAAGAACGAAAGAGTAAGTCCGAAACTGCAGGCATGCGCAGAACGCGCGCTAGCTCTATCTTTTTTACTCCACTACAGAGGATCTATAAAAGAATTTAATAATCCTGGTGGTGCTCATAAGGATAATGGAAAACTATGATCAAAAAATTATTGCATTGTCATCGGTCCTTGATACGTATGCAAAGTTTCAAATCAATCAGACTTCTGGAAATTGGTGAAAATTATGCTCAAAGATTCCGTTACATACATAGTTGCAACCCAAGCTAATAAAAGCGTTTTAAAAAAATTAATAAAAAAATAAAAATCTCGCAATTGCGACTTTTATGAAAGATGTTGATTCGGGTTCAAATTGTTCCATTGAAACAATGGCACATTATCATCATACAACCAATGGAGTCAAGAGTTACCAACGATGGAAATGGATCATATGAGCAGTAGTTGGAATTTTGTAACATATTCGATGATCTCATTCATAATCATTTGAAGCTTTTCGGCATTGAATTTTTTCATTATTTAAAAAAATTCTTTCAAGGTATTGCAGCCAAAGTCATAAGCTCATTAGAAATAAAAAAAAATAACAGTGAGGCTTGAACTTCACCCAAGGAACGTTATGAAGACAAAATACTCTCATTTCATCGAGTCACATTGATACTTTTTTTCAATTTTCCCTCAATAATGAAAAAGTGTGCTGCACAACTCAGAAAATTATTGGGTATAGTCAAAAAGGATTCGAGGGCTTTGAAAAATTTAGGACAAGAAGTCAATATATGGGATTTGGAAGAATAAGAATAAACTCGATTTCAATAATGAAGGGGATTGGTAAAAGCATTGTTCAAGTAATAGTTTTCCAGATATGAAAATCTTTTTGGATTTTTCGGAACCAAAGGTCGACAAAATTGTGAATTCAATCATTTGATATCAATTGAATTCATTTTCAGTGATTTCAATTCATTGGCTTCAATTCACATTGAAAAAAAAATGGCAATTGACAGTTGAAAGTTGCAATTGCCAGATTAAATCTGTCAGTTGACAGATCAAAAGTCGCAATTGCCAGATTAAATCTGTCAATTGACAGATTGAAAGTCGAAATTGCGAGATTTTCTATTTTTGCAATAGCCCTAATACGCCGTCGTATTTAAGAAATCCACAACGCGGCTCATTATTTCCTAAAAAAACATTTAAGTTTATTCAATGTGAAATGAACTGTTTCAACAGATTCAATCAAACTAGTTCACGAAAACAAAAAAGCAGGTCATGGCTGATGAATCAGAAGTCAGCGAAAACTACTTTTTTCTACAAACGTCAGTGAAAGTATAATTTTTGACGCATGTTGTCAGTGTCTAAAATGCCATTTTATGACACTGGTGTTAAAAGTAGATCATTTTTAGCACTAGTGCATAAAGTGATTCATTTGTAGAGGATATATAAAAACATAATTCAAATGAAGTGTTTTTTCAATTTAACGTACAATTAATGAAACTACAATTATGATAAGAAACTCTAGGGCCAGTCTCATTGGTAGATGTAACAGAATTTATTTTGGTGAAGCTTGTGCCAGGGCAGAGAACGATGTTATCTGCCGAAGTTTTGGACAAAATTTGATCCGCAGTGTTCTGTTTCCTTTGTAGCGAGTCTTCTATATAGCCCTCTGCTACTGTATTGGACTTCCATCCACCGTGTCTATCAATTGTAGTAAGACTAGCACCAGAATCCGCCAACAAACTTGCTGAGGAACGTCGGAAACAATGTCCAGTATAAAGATGGGAATCAGGCAAATGAAATTCAGCAATTTTGACAGACATCTTACCAAATGTGTTGATTCCAGCTGAAGACCTGGCACATTGATTTTTAATGCATTTCATAAAAACTCTTGAATGAATAATATCCACTGGACCAATGTACTTTTTATAGTAGTTCATATACAATGTACCACTTACAACAAAGGTGCGTGGCACATTGGTTGTTGTGTCTGGAATACAAATTCTGTTTTTGATTACCTTGTGAACTTTTTTCATGAATAGATTAGATGAAATTGGATTCAAAACTGATAATCTCGAGGCTATTATTTTATCAATTAATTAATGTAAAATAGGTACTCGTTAATTTGGACTTTTAATGGTGTTTGTAGAATTGTGTATGATATACCTGCCAAAAGTGATTTTATTTTGTTTGAAGGGATGGAACACTCCGCCTTCACTTTTAGCACTTATATCATAAATAACTATTTTCTATCCCCAACCGTGAATGTGCACATTTCTTTATAGCTTGCATAAGTAGGCGATTTTATTCAACTGAATCGTTATGATTTCATAATCACACAAGGCAGAATATGAATTCCAAAAATCACAGAAAACAAAGTACTTGGTTACCAGAGACAACCTTGAAGAAACGATTCCGATCTGTCCAATTATGAAAATTTTTCAAGAAAACGTTTTCAATAATCAATGATTTTAGCGAATTATCTTTGAAAGAAACAAAAATTAATCGAATATATGGATGTTAAAAATAATTGTTATATCTCGATTTCAATTCAATTCAATTTTCTTATCCCAAGAAACATTACATGTTTATGAATAGGGACTAAAACAGACAAGTACATAGTCGATAAATGAAATTTTCACAAGTATAAAAGAAAAAAAATCCATACATTTAACGAAATTAAATATATGTAAGTAGTCAAAATGAAATGGCTTCCAAAACTGATGAATACAAATGAGAGTAAAAAAAACATATAACTGTTGACTACATGCAAAATATATTGTACATTAGCTGATTAAAAATTGTTTGTATTTTTGCTTAAATTTCATTGTTGAGCGAAATGCTTTAATTGCTTCTGGAATTGAGTTATATATTATGATGCCATCATCGTATATTGACTTTCTTCCAAGATCTGATTGTGTTTTATTTGTTGCTAGTAATTTTGTTTGTCTTGTGGAGTAATTATGGATATCAGCAATTTGAGTGAAAATAATATCTGACTTTTTACCATTATTTTTAATAGAATGGATGAAACAGCTAATTTTGAGTTTATGGAGAGGATCTGAGTCCAATAAATTGTGCGGTTTGTATAAATTTATTGTTGATTCTAGATAAGGTAATTTATAAATACATTTAATTGTTTTGTTTTGTAAAGCTCTCAAAGATTTGAAAAAAAAATTTTCTTGCTGTCCCCCAAATGGAGTTGAGATTGAATTGTGAATAGATTAGGCTGAAGTATAAATTTTTCAATAATGTGAGAGATATGTAGTTTCCAATTTTGTAGAAAATTTCAATGAGAGGAGATATTTTCATTCTAATTCTTTCAATATGTTTTCGCCATGTAACATTTCATCTTCGAAATCACGGCTTCCTTTGAGAATTCTAAAACTTCGTCAGTGTCAATCTGTCATCAATTCCATTGTAATCATCAGTGTATCAGTGCTTTCTGAAACAGATTGATTCAAAAAAATGACCGATTCTAGTGATGAATCTATCACCGGCATTCCACCAATAATTACCTGAAATTGTATAGTCCTAAGGCCTCGTTGGTTAAGGCGTACGCCTTCTGAGACGATCTACTTCATAGTCGCTGCTTTGAGTCTCACCAAAACCGATTTTTTGGTACTTTTTTTCAACTATTGAAATATTATTACTTTCAGGTACTATTATATTTTGGAATTTCCGGAGGATGTCATCGGCAAGAATTAAATATTGAATTTGATAGAGTTTTTTTCTTTGTTTTTTTTCTTAAATGTCGAAAAAATACTCCATATCCAGAATGGATTAACAATATGATATTCGAAAGAGAGTTCTAAAGTATTTACCTGGTAGAAGAAAAAAAATTACTGTATAACTCGACTGGATATCGGCCACATCGCCCTCGAACCTTTGAGCACTCGCCTACGGAATCGTGCTCCAACTCCGTCCTCGTGCGATATGACCGCCATATCCATTTTTAATGTACAAATTTCTATAGAGTATCTGTAGAGTAGGAAGGGGAAGGGTAGGTCCACAGCTCTTAGGCCACAGGTGACCCATTCCATCCTTCCTGTCCTTTCCAGGAAGGTAGAGTAGGAGACTTCTCCTTTATATCGGCAGGTGTAGGCCAAGACACTCTCTTATTGACGATAACTCCGGATACTCGCATGAGACGTTGCAACCCTCCAAAATTTCAAAATGCAAATGTGAGTATATATTAAAATAATGGAAGTTATCACTTAGGTGCTGATAGGCTGCTCAGTTTGATACGGTGAGGGTGTGAGTAAGGTTCAACAAATGATTGGTAACAGTCGAAGGCAGATTACATTTGACTATTACCAATATCTCATAGTTGACTTGACTGGCTCAGAAAGTGGGCGCCAGGTAGCAATGAAATTATGAAAATTAGGATAATTAAAAATTCAAAGAATTTACTACCAAAAAAAATTGTCTAGCTTGGGTGAGGAAACAGAACAAATAATCAGCAAAGATTAACAACTTTAATTATAAAAGAAAAAAAAACAATGGTAAGCTGAAGGCTATGAAAATGAACAAAAGCTGAAGGCTAATAACTGAACAAAAGCTGAAGGCTAATAAATGAAAGCTGAAGGCTATGAAAATTCAGAATATTTACAAATTTTTTTCTAAATCTGATTCAACCGAACGTGGTCCTGGCTGGTTAATACCTGGGTGGTTGGTTTGTACGAAGCTGGTCCTTACAGAGCGCTGTTGAGCTTGAATTTGATGGGCTCGTTGATAAAAGTCACTTGGAGTCGTTCCTGGCTTGACAACGATGATGACCAATAGCTGCTAACTGGTCTCTACGAAGCAGGACGATTGCTTGTGCTTATCAACTGAGCCTCTTTGATCTTCTCTGGACAACGGGATACTTTTGTTGTTACCAATCCTCGACCCAGTATTGGATTTCCTCAATGGCATGCGAAGCAAACGGAATGAATCAGAATAGATATATACACAATATCTTCAGGGAACGAAGGATATCCTTAGAACCTTAAGGGTATATTCTGAACCTTAATGAGCACGATTTTACTTTTAAAACCAAGTAAAGGTTGCTAGAAATTTGATAATAAAAAAAATTATGCCAGAGAATGTATATTCTCAAGAAAAAATTATTTTCAATACTACTGCAAATAATTGACTGATAATAAATCAATTTTCCATTGAAAATCTATCCAATATCAATATGCAACTATTGTGAAGAAAAAAATGAATCGATCTCTGATAAATTGTCAAAATTTCGTATAGGCTCTAGAGATGCAAATTTTATCAGGTAAGCTCTCAAACCTTCTGACAGAAAGGCAGTGATACTAAGATGTTAATAAAATATAAGATAGGTATTAGCTATATATGCCAGATATTAATGAATTCAAAGAAAGATAGGTTTAGGTGGACAACTCCTAAACAATTTAATGTCAGATACTAATGAATTCAGAGAAAGGTACTTTTACATTCAATACGAGCTGTAGTTGCAGGTATGGCAAGAAAGAGAAATTACCTGGTAGACCCTCAGATATAAATTGCACAGGCTAGTGATTGAATATTTAATAAAAAAATAATGGTAGAGTCCACGAGGTCGAACGCTGCACAGCACAGTGAGACAGAGAACAAATTCTCTCAGATTCGCATTTATTTCCCAAAGAGAAACTATAGATCATAATATATAGAAAATAAATGCTCACCTGAGGAATTCCTCTGATAGTTCCTTCTCCGGCTGTGGCTAGCAGTCAACTCCGGTTTCCTCTACAAGTTCTTGGTAATGATTCTTGAGATAGAAATGGGCAGGATACTCTCAGTCAGTCACAGGTCACAGGAATAATAGTTATTTGATTGCTGGAAAAGGTATAGAGAGTAGACACTGTTTAAACAGATGAAAAGGCAAAATTTCGTGTTCGCACGATATCGATTATCAAGTTCCTGTCCCCGAAGGAAATTTAAAAATGAGATGAAATAAGATGGCTTTAGTTATTAAATTTGTAAAGAACCAATATTTTACTTATTACCAAAAATATTTTCCTCAATATTCGAACGGACAGATCCCGAATCTGGAATCTACACTGAAATCCAATTCTATGCGAAGATTATTTAAATAAATGGAAATATAAGGTTTTAACCTCAATCACCTGTTGCCTCAAAAAAATTAACCATGCAATTCGGTACACTGCAAATTACAAGGTATCATTTAAATAATTAGCAAGATATTCAATCCACTTTTCCTGTTCAATTCAAATAATAATGAGAGATAAATAGGTCTTTTTACCAGATAATCACTGCTTCCAACCCAGTCCAAAACCTATCAACTCGTCGAAAGATCGAATGCAAAAAGGGCTGCTAATCTTGCCGATCCCTCGAAAATCGAAGCAAATCATTCGTATCTCATATTCGCGCAAGCGATCTACACTCGAGGTTGGAATAGGAAGTGTCTACTGTTCCGGCATTGCCTCGATACAGAATTTTAAAAACTTGAACAATGGAACGGAATTTCCGTTACACACCACCTCTTCCCGGTGAAAAAATTTGAAAACTCTAGGAGTTTACAAATTTTTTATTTACGAGCATACGAGTACTAAACCAGTAAATTGACAGGGAGTGAACTCATAGTGGATAAATGAATAATTGCATTTGTAGTACCATACGAAAAATTTTCAATCTATAAAACAGTCAACATAACTTTGTTAAACTGGTGCCTGTGAGTTGTTGCAGGCTTTCTGTCCCTGAAGCGGAAGCTGAGAGTGATCATCCAACACCGAACTCAGATCAGATGATCTTTTCGCTGCTAGATGAAAATGCTGCGCCATCGAAACATCTGATACCACTCGTCCCCGAGTTCAATGTTGAAGCACCACCCCAACCACAACAACATTAACAGAAACCCCACAAGAATTCACGTGTGGAAACAAAAAAGGAAATGAAGTTAAGATAAAAAAGTATATAAGACAGAGATAGCCAATTGTCCACTTCAATTGGGGTAAGATGTAGCTCTACCAAGCTGAAAGTGGCTAAACCACAAAGCCCATACAAAAAAATTCGGAGATCCTCCTGAGTCTGATGCAGCGAACAAGTCCTCAGTCGCGACGAATCCATGGAGCTCAGGATCCCCCAGTAGTGCCGCACGACCGCTCTTAGGCGAGCTTCACACGCTGACCGGCCTAGGCCTCCACGCTAGCGCACACGACACCCCCCAAGTTCACCCTTCCATGGATTCTGCTCGACAAGTCAAGCTGCCGGACTGAACTATGCTCGCGCCCATCACACCAGGTCTCCTACAGACAAAAAAATGGGGAAGGCATTGAAATGCATGACACCAAACCGCCTTAAGTCTTGGTACCTTAGCAGACACAACATTCAATACAAATGAATGGGAGGTTAAAAACCCAGATAGAAACCACCTCCAAGTTTGCTATCTAACTCACTCACACCTGATCCTTGTGGAGTGGACCCAACCCATCGAATCGATCCCGCTATCAAAATTCCAACCAAGACTACTAAGACATCGAATATGGTGACTACGTTGGCAAAACCAAACTCCCAACAGCGTGGAAGGTTTGCGTTATGACCACATCGATACCCCAGATGAATTAGCATGGAACCTCAACAGCCAAAACGACTCACCAAGCCGAACCCACCACAAGATCGTCCAGCATCAAGGGAGCTGCCATCCCATAACCAACAAAACAATTAACCCCAAAAATACCCTAGAGAGAAAAGATAGAAAGTTAAGATAGAGACGAAAGATAAGGAGATAAAGATACAAGAAAGATAGATGAAGCGATAAAGATACAAGAAAGATAAAGATAAGAAATGTTTAGATATAATAAAAGTATCAAGAGGACTCAACTTGACTGGTTTGCTTGAGAAAACAGTTATTTTCAACCATCTACAAGAAATCAATTCATCAAGATATAAGATAAATGCTACATAATTTTGGAAAAGTCATCGAACACAGAATAGACAAAAATGACAACCGCCTGTAATGCTAGATTCAATGAAAATGGAGGTCTGATTCTTGAACAACAGATTTTCCTTAAGGAGATATCGAAAGATATAAAGTTCAAAAACATCACTCCAATCACAAAATGCACAACTGAATGGTTTGTCACTGTCTACTACTGTTGACTATCAGAAAAATGTAACAGGTTCCATAGGGAGATAGATACTAGATACATATCTGTGAAGATGGTAACGGATGAAACGTATAAAACACAGTCAGTCGATTTTCTCTCTCAATAAAAAGGTAAATGATCACCATTGACTCTACCAAAGTACATTCAGAATGAAAGCACGAGTACCACTATCTCGCAGGTAGCGGAACTGAAACTTCCTAGATACGACCACCACTGGTCAAAACATGCCACCTAGGCACAAAGATATGGAATATCAGATCCAAGAAAGATAAAGTGTGAGATAGCTACTGCATGACTAACATCATCTGAATATTCTGAGGCAAACTTCAATGGCAAATAAATTACTAGATGTTATGTAATATCAAAAGTGGCCAGTCGTAGGACTCTTACCTACCATCTGGTGTATGCTATGGTGGCAGAATTCTCAGGCCCCTGTCCACAGAGCCAAAATAAAAAGATACAGAAAATTGTTGGATGTTTTTCTAAAATTGACCAGTCGTCAAGAAATAAATGACATCAGATAACCACATAGTACAGTAACAAGTATCAAGGTATAAAAACAAAAATTTTGTCCAAAGTCATCGACCTTTCCTAGACTCCATCAAGGAAATCACGTTAAGATAGTATCAATGAAAACAGCATTTCACTGATGAAAAAGGTAATACCAATGGAACCAGTATTCCACTGAACCATTATTAGACCGTTACGGTATAGAAGTCCAGTACTTCACAATAAAGATAAATAACTGTCCAATAACAAGATAAGAGATAATGAGAGAAGATAAAAATATTGAGATGAATCTTAACCAAAAATGTCGAAAGATTTACTTACTGAGTTTTTCCAAAGAAAGAAATCAAGAAACTTGAACGAAAAAATTACAGAATAGTATTCATCATTTCAAAAGTAGTTGAAGAATTATTTTCTGAAATTTCAAAGGTTCCATAAGGAATTATCAACGATAAATAAATTCAAGAAATATAATTATAATCAACAGTTACTTTCTACCTCAACATTAATGATTCTCTCAAATGTATGACCTTGACAAAATAAGATATGTAAAATAAGTTAATTGAACTTGAAATGAATAAGATAAGTTACTGTACACGTTAGGCAATGAAGTAAACATAACAAAGTACATCGATATAAATTCTCTACCTGAAGATGTCATTATTTCTGTAAGTGGCCAGTTTCAAGACTTTTACTTGACATCTGGTAATGCCATGGTGGAGTTATTCTAAGGCCCCCTCCACAGAGCCCACGTTGGGCGCCAATTGTGCAACCCTCCAAAATTTCAAAATGCAAATGTGAGTATATATTAAAATAATGGAAGTTATCACTTAGGTGCTGATAGGCTGCTCAGTTTGATACGGTGAGGGTGTGAGTAAGGTTCAACAAATGATTGGTAACAGTCGAAGGCAGATTTGACTATTACCAATATCTCATAGTTGACTTGACTGGCTCAGAAAGTGGGCGCCAGGTAGCAATGAAATTATGAAAATTAGGATAATTAAAAATTCAGAATTTACTACCAAAAAAAATTGTCTAGCTTGGGTGAGGAAACAGAACAAATAATCAGCAAAGATTAACAACTTTAATTATAAAAGAAAAAAAAACAATGGTAAGCTGAAGGCTATGAAAATGAACAAAAGCTGAAGGCTAATAACTGAACAAAAGCTGAAGGCTAATAAATGAAAGCTGAAGGCTATGAAAATTCAGAATATTTACAAATTTTTTTCTAAATCTGATTCAACCGAACGTGGTCCTGGCTGGTTAATACCTGGGTGGTTGGTTTGTACGAAGCTGGTCCTTACAGAGCGCTGTTGAGCTTGAATTTGATGGGCTCGTTGATAAAAGTCACTTGGAGTCGTTCCTGGCTTGACAACGATGATGACCAATAGCTGCTAACTGGTCTCTACGAAGCAGGACGATTGCTTGTGCTTATCAACTGAGCCTCTTTGATCTTCTCTGGACAACGGGATACTTTTGTTGTTACCAATCCTCGACCCAGTATTGGATTTCCTCAATGGCATGCGAAGCAAACGGAATGAATCAGAATAGATATATACACAATATCTTCAGGGAACGAAGGATATCCTTAGAACCTTAGGGGTATATTCTGAACCTTAATGAGCACGATTTTACTTTTAAAACCAAGTAAAGGTTGCTAGAAATTTGATAATAAAAAAAATTATGCCAGAGAATGTATATTCTCAAGAAAAAATTATTTTCAATACTACTGCAAATAATTGACTGATAATAAATCAATTTTCCATTGAAAATCTATCCAATATCAATATGCAACTATTGTGAAGAAAAAAATGAATCGATCTCTGATAAATTGTCAAAATTTCGTATAGGCTCTAGAGATGCAAATTTTATCAGGTAAGCTCTCAAACCTTCTGACAGAAAGGCAGTGATACTAAGATGTTAATAAAATATAAGATAGGTATTAGCTATATATGCCAGATATTAATGAATTCAAAGAAAGATAGGTTTAGGTGGACAACTCCTAAACAATTTAATGTCAGATAATAATGAATTCAGAGAAAGGTACTTTTACATTCAATACGAGCTGTAGTTGCAGGTATGGCAAGAAAGAGAAATTACCTGGTAGACCCTCAGATATAAATTGCACAGGCTAGTGATTGAATATTTAATAAAAAAATAATGGTAGAGTCCACGAGGTCGAACGCTGCACAGCACAGTGAGACAGAGAACAAATTCTCTCAGATTCGCATTTATTTCCCAAAGAGAAACTATAGATCATAATATATAGAAAATAAATGCTCACCTGAGGAATTCCTCTGATAGTTCCTTCTCCGGCTGTGGCTAGCAGTCAACTTCGGTTTCCTCTACAAGTTCTTGGTAATGATTCTTGAGATAGAAATGGGCAGGATACTCTCAGTCAGTCACAGGTCACAGGAATAATAGTTATTTGATTGCTGGAAAAGGTATAGAGAGTAGACACTGTTTAAACAGATGAAAAGGCAAAATTTCGTGTTCGCACGATATCGATTATCAAGTTCCTGTCCCCGAAGGAAATTTAAAAATGAGATGAAATAAGATGGCTTTAGTTATTAAATTTGTAAAGAACCAATATTTTACTTATTACCAAAAATATTTTCCTCAATATTCGAACGGACAGATCCCGAATCTGGAATCTACACTGAAATCCAATTCTATGCGAAGATTATTTAAATAAATGGAAATATAAGGTTTTAACCTCAATCACCTGTTGCCTCAAAAAAATTAACCATGCAATTCGGTACACTGCAAATTACAAGGTATCATTTAAATAATTAGCAAGATATTCAATCCACTTTTCCTGTTCAATTCAAATAATAATGAGAGATAAATAGGTCTTTTTACCAGATAATCACTGCTTCCAACCCAGTCCAAAACCTATCAACTCGTCGAAAGATCGAATGCAAAAAGGGCTGCTAATCTTGCCGATCCCTCGAAAATCGAAGCAAATCATTCGTATCTCATATTCGCGCAAGCGATCTACACTCGAGGTTGGAATAGGAAGTGTCTACTGTTCCGGCATTGCCTCGATACAGAATTTTAAAAACTTGAACAATGGAACGGAATTTCCGTTACAACGTGCCTGATAGTTTCATCTTCCTGTTCACACATCCTGCATAGAGGTGTGTCCACTAACCCCATAGTAAGGAGGTGTTTTCTTAGTTGCTAGTTGCCAGTAAGGAATCCTACTGTTAAACGTAGGTTTTTCCTGGTCATCACCAAGTATTTCTTCGGCCATGCTTGTCAAAAACTTGGCCTGGAAACTACTCACTAAAAACAGTTATTTTCTACACTTTCCTAATGTGAAACCCCGTATATTGTTTCAACATTAGAGATTCTTCTATAAGAATTTATTCATATTGTTCACCCAACATTCCTGGATGATATGGAATAGAATCAAACTCTGCATCTTCAGTCCACTAACTTTCTATTATCAAATGAATATCTTCTAGCATCTCTTGAGTATTGAAAAATATTAATATTATTTACGATTATTATGCATATCTGAAATACTTTTTTGATTTGTTGATTTGTAATTTTTCTTCATTGTTGCTTTCATTAAGTTTTTGATACAGTATATTTTGTATCAATTTGGGCGAGATAACTACATAGATGTATTTTAGTATTTCCTAATCGTCCATTTAGCAAAGCATTACCAATCTCGACTCTTATAATTTGATAAGAATTGTGTTTGATTCACGATCCACCCAGTACTATTGATGATATCTGAAACTCAAAGGAGGAACATTTTTCGATAACCAATCCTGCATCTCAAAGTTCTGATGGGAGTTTGATGTACACTGCATATTGTTTTTCGTATTGTGCAGTATGTATACAGGTGGGTATGTTCTCTTGTCAGTCTTGAGTTAGTAAGATTCTGTTTTAAGCGTCTCTAATTCAATAGTATATTTCGTCCGATAGGCACTGGGAGTTCGAGGAATAACGATTCTACAAGAATGAATTAAATATGAATCTTCAATAACCCCGAAAAAAAGATCATTTCGAGTGAATTTCGATGCCGACAGAATAGATGGCACCATCAATTTCGCTAAAACGGACATCAACTAATAATTCTTGAAAATCTGGAAACCACCATGCACGCTCTCCAGCAGCGCCAACATAAATCACCGGAAAATTACCTCTATACCTGAACATTACTTCCGGAAAATCTCAAGTCACACCTCTTTTCCTACGGATGGCGTCAGGGTGGTAACAAATGGCTTAATTTAGCGTGCTCAAGTCGAAATCCGAGAAATATATTGCGGACCGGTCACAAATTAACCAGCATTCGGCTAATTAGTGTTTAAAAAACACGCACGCCGTCTTAAATCTATCTTGTTAAGATCGAGGAAGGCGATTCTAGGAGTTGTTGATGGGAATTACTCCGATGATACGTCAACGTATTCATTACATTTAATTGGCTCGATGAGGAATTTCAACCCACCACACCCCGAAAAAATTAATTTCGAATTTGCAAACGTACAAATCGAAATGGATGACAGTTGAACGTGGAGTACCTCAAGGATCAGTTTTAGGACCGATTTCATTACTCTTGTATACCAATGATTTGCCACAAGCGGTGGTGAATATGTTTGCTGAAGATAATTAATCATTAATACGGAAACAATCCAATGACAATTATTTAAAAACATTTCCTGGAACTCTAGATATTCTACAAAAATGGTACCTATATATTGCAAATAATTTCAAATTGAATTATCGAAAATCAAGTGCTATCAAGTTCAGTTTTGGAAAGGAAACGGTACTGAAATTCACTCATAATTATAAAAAAATTTAAACATGTCAACATACAAAGTTTCTTCGCCTTGAAATTGATGCCCAGCTGAATTGAAAATACCATATCAACAGCTCAACAAAGAAAATTCGCTCATTGACATTTGCATTAACAACAACAATTGAATTATTCGATGACTAAAATGCAGTCGTCAAAGCATATATATATATAAATGAAGTATGGAACTAAATTTCGAGGAAATTACTAGAATTTTCAAAATACAAAAATCTTGCATAAGATGTATCTTTCACCTCAAAAGAGGAGACAGTTGCAAGGAAGTCTTCAATGAACAAGGAATACTCACTCTGATATCAATGCGCAGTTTTTGCAATGAAAAGTTATAATGAATTTATGGAGCAATTCATAATTCAAAACTTGAATTACCACAAACACGAGATGTCCAAGTACAGAAGAATGTTGTTAATCAAGCTTTGAGAATTTTGAATAATGTTCCCAGAGAATTCTGGGAACTGCAAAAAAAAACAATTCAAACTCAAGTTCAAGCAATAGTCATCAGGAAGAGCATTTTATTGTATTTTGAGTTTTATCATTGATGTTTTTTTTAATACATATATACATGTTCTGGTTCTCTTCCTTACTGTTGAAGTTATCCTTCTGCTTATATGTCTCAATTTCTTCACGGTGTAAGCGAGTGGGATAATGTGTCCTGGGCTTGTGAATTGTTTCGATGTTGTTCTTTTTCAAGAAGAAGGGCAGAAAAGCGATTCCTGTTGGTGGAGTTCCGTCCTTTGTTTCAGGGTGTGAGTTTTGGTGGTCTTTGGTCGTATTGCTCGTTCTATCTCCCTGTCCTGTTGACCATTAGCTCCTAGAGACTTTCTAAGATGGTTGAGCTCTCCATTCAGAGATTCCGGTTTGCAAATTTGTGTCGCAATATAAACCAGTTATTTTTCCTTATGATGCCCTGTTTCGGTCTCAGGTGATGATTGGAGTCTATATAGATATCTGTCGGTGTGTGTTGCTTTCCGATATACTTTGTGACCAAGTTTACCGTCGTTACGTTCCAAAAGAATATGACAAACACCCAGCAATCAACCTGGACAAACTTGTGCAGGGGACAAGGCTGTTGGAATGGGTGTCATGAAATATAGGGAAGCAAAGCGCAATAAGCCCTAGAGGCAGAGGTGCTTTCCGGAGACCAGGTTGTGAAAGACAGGTCAGACGGCTTCCACGGAGCAAAAAAAATCGTCGTTACGTCTCGTAACAAACACATCCAAGAGAGCGAGTTGTCCGTTTTGTTCTATTTCCATGATGAATTTAATTTTTGAATTGACACTGTTCATGTGGCTGGGAAATTTCTTCAACTCTACTGTGATTCCAGATCACGAACGTATCATCCACGTACAGTAACCAGCATTTAGGTCGTTTCGTCGTGCCATTCCTTCGAATCTCTCAATGAAAAAGTTGGCTACCACTGGACTAAGTGGGCTTCCCATTGCGACTCGATCTCTGTTCATAAAACGTACCATTGAATTGAAAGTATGATAGGTGCTTGTCAACAAAGGGTGTTTGTATTTTTTTGATTTTACTTCTTCCATAGAGGTTGAAATTTCTTTTCTTTTTCAAATAGACGAATAATTTGACAATTTAAAAGACGGATCATGGATATGAAATATAATCCAACTTCCAGGAATAACAATATCTGGCTGGACGCGAAGTGAATCAAATTCTCTTGATGATGCGAACATCGAAAAGTTGATTACTGAAGTGTGTGCGAATTTCGAGACTCAGTTTGAAGAAAAGTTTGATAAAAAGTTCAAGAAACTACATGAAGAACTGGGCCAAGTTACCAAATCCCTGAATGGACTGAACCATAAGGTATCTGAGCATTCCGATTCTATAGCAGCAATCAATCTGAAAACTGATCATTTAGAACAGTTATCTGAGAGAAATTCGGTGAGGTTGTTTGGTTTCAAGGAGGATGGAAGTGAGATTATAACAGACAGTCTCATATCTTTCTTCAACGGAACCATCAGAATGGTAATAGCCAACTCCGATATCGACTGCGCATTTAGAGTGGGATCCGTAACAAATGATAAACCTCGACCAATATTGGTAACTTTCACAACATCAGCTAGAAAGTCTCAACCTATGTCTCTTAAAAAATATTGTACTGAAAGACTCTGATATAGCCATATATGATGACCTAACCAATTTTCGTACAACATCCTGAAGAAAGCGGATTCATTCCATGATTTCAAGGACCCAGATTCATTCAACGATAATTTATCGACAGTATCCCATCAAATGATAACAGCGATCATATTCACCTGTTAAATAAATATACAAACGCAAATACCAAAAATTATTTCAGATTTTCTTCTGTCAGTGCTGAGGAAGTGGGGGTGATAGTTAGGAATATCAAAACTAATGCTGTGGGCAGCGATGGAATCAATATGAAAATGTTAACGCTTCTTATGTCTCACTTGAGCAATATTATTACTTTCATCTTCAATAATTGCCTTCTTCAAAGTATCTTTCCTGATGTATGGAAATACTCACTTGTTCATCCTATTCCAAAAATGAATAATCCTTCAACTATATCAGATTTCAGGCCGATAAGTATATTACCAACCATCTCGAGAATACTTCAGAAAATTGTAGCAAACCAGTTGAAAATTTTTCTCGAAGATAAAAAAGTGTTACCCGCTACACAATCTGGATTCCGATCTGGACATAGCACTGCAACAGCACTTGCTAAAGTGACTGATGACATTTTTGAAGCTTGGGATCAGAAACAGAGTATAATTCTCATTTTGATAGATTATAGTAAAGCTTTCGATACCCTCAACCACGACGTGCTATGTACAAAGCTTCACTATTTTGGATTGGGTGAATCGGTAGTTAAATTCGTGTCAAGTTATCTGTATAATCGCCATCAGCAAACAGTCATTAATATAATGGTTTCAGGGGTCAGAAATATCTCAAAAGGTGTTCCACAAGGCAGCATCCTCGGACCATCATTATTCTCTATCTATACTTCTGACTTTGCAAAACAGTTAGAGTTCTGCAAGATCCACCAGTATGCTGATAACACCCAGATTTACAAATCTTTTTACCCATCTGCGCTAAAATCTGCTTGTGAAGGTATGAATTCTGATTTGGATTATCTCTATAAAATATCCAGAGCTCATAGTCTTATGTTGAACGAGATTAAAACTGAAATGATGATATTTGGGACGAACAATTCAGATATTATAGAAAATCCTGATCTCACCATCTCGATTAATGGAAGTCAACTAGGATTTTCTAATCAATGTAAGAACTTGGGTATTTACTTTGATAAAGATTTGAAATTTGACAACCATGTGAATCACTCAGTTCGTAAATCCTATGCAAAATTAAGAACTTTGTATATGCTTAAAGATATTTTGAACACTGAATTGAAGATGAGATTGTGTGAATCTCTGATTCTGTCGAGTATTGCTTATTGTAATGTCGTGTACTGGCCTGCTTTGACCGTTGAGGATAAGCGCAGTTTACAAAATATCCAAAACTCCTGCATAAGATTTTCTTTCAACATTCGGAAATTCGATCATATCAGTGAGTCATATGAGAAATCTGAATGGTTGAAATTAGAAAACAGATTTGTGATGCACCTTACTTTTTAAAATTATCAGAAGTAACATTTCCATTTATTTAATATCCAAACCAATGAAGAGATCTGACATTCAACTCCATACCAGCAAATATAAAATGTGCCCCTTCCATTTTGGTGTTCAAGAAGTGTCTTAGAGCATATCTTCTTGGTGCAATCGCAGTTTGAGCGGATGTTCTTGAAATTTTTGGTTATTCTCTCCTATACTTTTTCAATATAACTCTTAGCTATTATAATGCATTTCTATAGATGTTTTTGTATTGTATATGCAGAAAATTTGTATTTTCATTGTTGGTAATGTTGGGGGTTGCATGGAAGAGCAACCTGGTTGAATGCTGCCTCCCTGATGTACATTGTATATTTGGATTTGTATTCGGTTCACAATAAAGACACATGAATGAGAATAAATAAATAAAAGGAGACAGTTTCATTCGCAGAGAATTGAGCGGAGTTATTCGGAGCTAAGTGGAGCAAGTTTAGCAGATATTAAATCAGAGTTTATAGCTTAGTGCAGAGAGCTTGGTTATTGCTAAGTGCGGAAGCCGAAGTGAGGAATTTCAATTACAGGAAGTGAAGTGTTGTTTGGAGTTTTAATAAACGAATCCAAGGATATATCATACTAACAATTCATGAAATTTTACCGAAGCCCATTTTTTCATAAGCCGTCTGCCTGGTCCTTCGTGGTCGTATGAATCTCACCGTACAAATAAAATTGGTTTCACCCATAAATCAAGCGAGGATAATTCAATTAGAATCCCCACGGCCATAACCGGGAGAAGGTCCGAACTGCCAATATCTCTCCCTCGAAACGATCCCTCAACTGTTCACAAAAACCGCCTAATTCGATTCCTGCGCCCTCCACGACTTCCAAACAGCTTATTCCGAAAGAAAATAAGTCGGAAACCCGAGAAAATAGAAATTGCCCGAACGTATGGCAGGTGATATATGATACTTGTTACAGTTTATTCAGGAGGAAAGAGGGAACTGGTGTATATCACTGTGTCTTTTGTATCGTGTTTTTATTCCCGAGGAATTTCTCATCGATTGATTTTCAGACAGGTGCGCGTTCTGATATATGAATATTATGAATAAACATATTGTATGGAGCTTGGCGAATGCAAAATGGGGAGATAGAAGTTTCACGACTCGAAAGAAAGACTTTTCTTTGGTATTCGAAATCAGTCCCGCCTCGCTATGTCTCATCGAAATTTATATCAGATGCACGGTGAAGTGAGTCGATGTTTATTTTTATCAAGACAGTTTCACACATCGTTCTCTCTGTGCGAAATTGTTAGGGCATTTTTCGTATTTTTGATGTGCAATCTAAAGTATTGCGTTATACTATCAATCCTGGAATCATGTGAGTTTTTTATAGCAGCTACTACCTGGGAATAGTCATTTGTTCAACTAGGCAGCAAAGTAGTAGACTGACTGCCGTGGCTCATAGTTTATAGCCGAGCGTAGCGAGGCTAGGAATTCAGCTAAGGCAACTTTGCTGCCGAATTGAACATATATAGTTCGGGAAATTGAAAATTTTGGCTCGCAATTTTTTCGTACACCATGGATTTACCTGAAATTTTCTGAAGGTCAAGGATCATATTCTATATCATGACGCTGTACGCTAGAGCCTTGGGGGTGGTTGCCACCACATCACGGGGGTGAAAATTTTTTATTACATTTTGACTGTAGGAATCGACGGAAAAAGTAATTCTGAGAGAAAAATGTTCCATACGTTTTTTTCATAAAAGTAATAGTTTTTGAGTTATTCGAAGTTGAAACTAACAGGTTTTTTGACGAAAAAATCGACTTTTTTGAATGTTTTTTTGCAAATAACTCTAAAACTATGCATTTCATCAAGAAAAGTGTGGAAGGGCAAATTGTAGCTTCTGAAGAAACAAAAACAGTGCTTTTTTTATAATTTTCCTACGACATATACGAACTGAGATACAGCAAATTAATGCTTAGCGTTTTTCGTCAAATGTATAAATTGGAAGATTTGAAGCGAAATGAGGAGAAAAATTCACATTTTTCGAAGAAAGCTCATAGAATCTTTTTAGAAGTATACAATTAGAGCTTCAAAAAAAAATTAAAGAATGGCTTCCTAGCATGAAAATTGACCGAATTACGATCAAATTGAGATCGGTACCAGCATTTTTCTGCGAAAAAAATCTGTGAAAACAACCTCCAAAGTACCCCCTAACTGAAATTGATTGCCACCCTCCTGTGATTCTCTTTATATATGTACTTTTGATACACCCACGAAGTTAAACCAGCTCAAAATGCCTAATTTAAAAAAAATTGGAGTTTAAAGGGAAAACGATTTTTTTCAAATTCGTGTTTTTAACCCTTTTCTTATCGAACGCTACAGTACTAAATTGTAGCTTTTTTAATGGCAAATATTTCCCTGTGCGTAGATTTTTTGTAAAGTGAATATTCGGCGAGATATAGCCGTTTAACACCTACATTTAAAATCGAACATCACCTTAGTCAGGCGCTTTAAACTCTCCCCATTTAAAAATCAAGGGATCTTAAGTAATTTCATTCACGTAGTATTATAGCTCTTGTAAAGCTCCTGAAAATCGTTTCTGAAAAAAATTTCTATCACCTAAAATGAAGGAGCTATGCTTAAAAAACCGATCAATTTTTATATTTTAAAAATTTGAATTACCCGCTCCGGAGCGTAGTAATCTACATAACCGATATATTTGGCCGTTATACGTTATATCTGCTCGCGGGTGTGAGTGTATATTTCGTTGATTTCTCACCAGTGTATTCTAAATTCTGAAGATATATTATAAAAATTTCAATGTTTTCAAGGGTAGTTTATAACAAGGGTAGGTTGAAAGATTATGAAATTGTATCCCAACGCATGAAACAATCATCATTTAACTATTTTTACCTATATTTGGGTTTTTAATGTTATTTTATAATTTTTGAAATTAGGGGTAGTTTTCACCCCTAAAGAACAAAAAGCATACAACTGCACAATATAGAAAATGGACTAAAGGGTGTAATAAGCCTAATCTCAAATTTTTGTACAAATCGGTGCTGGACGAAAAAATTGCGAGGTTTTACTATTTTTTTAGCTTCATTTTCTGAACTTATAATTTTATCTCCGATTGTTTGTAATGATATATGTAGGACATTGTATTTGCAAATTATTCCGACTCTCACCATCTTCTGACTTTTTTTGTAGTGATGAATTCAAAAAAGTAGATAGAAATCGCAAGTGTTGGAGTGGTTGGTTGCCATGAAAATGTATAGGTTCATAGTGATAGTATGACAAAATTATGGTCAGTGATAGCGACTTATAAGTACTAACTCCTCCAGACACATATCAATCAGCAAAGAAGTACTTGCGCTGAAACTTTTCCTAGAGATCAATTACCCTAACACCAAACTGATATATTTGCACCCGACGCGCGTTTCGCTAACAAGGTTAGCATCTTCAGGAAAAAAAATTATACTAAATCTAAAGAGTAAGGTTAGTTGTTTATATACCTAAAGTTTCCGGTCCGATATGGACTTCGTTTGTTACTGGTTCTAATTAATTTCACGATAATGAACTAGTGCAGTCACTACCTGCAAAGTTTTTTGGTCCGTCATCTGTTATTATTGATTATTTTGATTATTCTCCCAACAATAGATTCTGGATTTTACTCTTCCGTATTTTATTTGTGCACTATGTTCCTTGAAACGGGTTCTAATAGCTCCTTGGCTCTGTCCGATGTATTTGTTTTGGCAATCTCGCAAATTCCCGACTTCTCTGAGATTTCTACTTCATCTTTGTTTTTGCAATCTCGTAAATTCCCGACTTCTCTGAGTTTTCTACTTCATCTTTTGGGTTACCAAGAAGCTGTTGTAATTTGTAAGAAGTTTTATATGCATCTTCCATATTCACTTGATGGAATATCTGTTGAAGTCCTCTAGTGAATTGAGGTTCATATTGGATTACTATGAACTTTTCATTTCTCTCATTTTTTTGAAAAGTCGAAGATTTACGAAGTTTTTCCCCATATTTACATATTGTTATTTTCTGGGTTAAAACCGTTCACTTTAGCTACGTACCTAATCACTGTCCTTTCATTGTCGTATTTTTTTCTCGAAGGAAAAGTTATTAACCTATGGACAAGGTCAGAGAAGTCGTGAATTCACGAAATCAGTTGTCAGGATTGCAACAAGAAATACATCGGCCAGAGCCGACGAGCTATTGAAACCCGTTTCAAGGAGTATTTTGCACACATGAAATAGGGAAGGGTAGAAATCCAATGTCGCCCAACACGCTCTTGACAATGACCATAAAATTGATGAAAGCAATCTTAAACTGATCAAGCATGTGCATGACACAAGACCACTCGATGCATGTGAGAGTCTAGAAATGGCAAAATGTAAAAACAGCAATTCATTGTTGAGAATGTAAACAGAATAATCGATGATAACAGATGACGGACCAACAAACTTTGCAGGTAGTGACTGCAGTACTTCATTGTCGAGAAATTAATTAGAATAATTAGCAGTAACAAATAAAGTCCATATGGACCGGAAAACTTTAGGGTTATGAACAACTAACCCTTGTCTTTAGATTTAGTATCAATTTTCTTCTCCTGAAGATGCTAACCTTGTTAGCGAATACGCGTCGAGTGCAAAAATACCAGTTTGGTGTTAGGGTAATCGATCTCTAGGAAAAGTTTCAGCGCAAGTACTCATTTGCTGATTGATATGTGTCTGGAGGAGTTAGTACTACTTATGAGTCTCTATCACTGCCCATAATTTTGTCAAACTGATCACTACGAACCTAGGAAGGAAAGTATTTACTTTGCAGAGTCTCTCCTGTTCTTACATCTCGATAATAGTAATTGTGAAAATGCTACCAGTTTCCCGATTTGAAAGATTCCTTATCTCCATTCATGACAAAGTTGCCAATGAACGCCACTCAATTTGGATCAGTTTGCATACCCTCATTGGAAGGAAATTCTGAATTTATTTGTATAACGGCGTGTTTTATCACTCAATCTTATCTGCGAATTCGTTTCCCTCCCTAGGGTTGGGTTCACTTTCCTTGTAGACTTGATTAGATAAAACCGCATGAATTCTCCAAAATCTCAGCCGTTTTCAATTTGGGATAAGGATTTATGGCGAACACTCAAAGCGGGTTTTATCCGATAGATAGCTTCAAACGAATAAATGAACTTTCACAATGTACGGAGAACCAGCAGAAAAAAATTGCTGAATTTCGGAAACGTTTTTGTGGTGGTTACTGCTGATAATTATGAAGCTTGTTATAATTTTGCTATTAGAAGAACGCTCAAAGAGGCAAATGTAGAATGTATTCGGAAAGAACATCATTACTTCGCAGACGTTATTCTTCCGTGCATAAAAGGAACTGTGTTTATAATTTGATTTTTTTTTCTCGATACTCTTTTCGAGTAGATGATATTGCTAACGAGTTCAATATAAAATGAATCGAGATGAGTTGGTCATTAGGAACAGAAAAAAAAAGATGTTCGAATGTGGCAGATGTGTGACACTCAGATCAGTTATTTTATAAAGTATAAGTGAGGTGGAAGAAATAAAAAAAGGTTGGGAGACACATGAAAAATCATCTATGGTAAAAGTTTCTCAATTACATGCGAGTTCCTAACATACTTCAGGAATGTTTCAGTACTCGATATCTTCAACATATTTTGGGATACTGTTGAAATATTTCATATAGGACTCGCCAATAAAGAGATTTTTATTATTCGGGTATAAAATAGTTATTTATGATATGAGTGCTTAAAGTGATATTTTATTTTGTGAGAAGGGAAGTTTGGGACACGACGCCGAAGGCGGAGTGTTCCATCCCTTCAAGCAGGTATATCATACACTATTTTTTCTACAAATACCATTAAAAGTCCAAATTAACGCAAACCTATTTTTCATTAATTAATTGATGAAATAATAGTCTCAAAATTATCAGTTTTGAATCCAATTTCATCTAATCAGAATAGAATAGAATAGAATAGAATAGAATAGAATAGAATAATTTATTAACCTTTTGGTGCCATACAAAGATGAAGGTAAGTCATAAAATGCGTATAACTATCTTAAAAAATAAAATAACAGTAATGGATCACACTAACAAATATTTAGACAACATTTAAAATAGTTGACGATTAAGAAGAGAAATAACCACATATCCGAGTCTATCTATTTATCTCCTGAACAAATTCCTCTAGTGAATAGAATGCGTTATCAATAAGCACTTTTTTCAACTCTTTCTGAAATTGCTTCACAGTATTGAGTTCCTTCAGAAGCGAAGGTAACCTGTTATATAAGAAGGAACCAGCATAATGAGGAGACTTTTCATAACCAGAATGCTTGTGTTGATCTAGGTGGATATTATCAGCACTTCTTGTGTAGTGTGTGTGTATGTCTTGGTTTTTTATGAAAAATGATTTATTTTTGAAAGTGTAGGATAACACTTTGTATATATAGATTGAAGGGACAGTCATAATTCCATTCTTCTTAAATATTCCGCGGCAGCTGTCTCTGTAGTTTAAATTGTAGATTCGTCTAACAATCCGTTTTTGCAGAATGAAAATGCGAAAACTCTCGCAAGATTGTCCCCAAACAATTATGTTTTGTGCAATGACTGAATACACCTGAGCGTAGTAGACGGTTGTGAGCGTATCAGATGTGAGATCATTTTTTAGCGAGGAAATTAGAAAGTATACTTGATTCAGCCTTTTGCATATGGAGTTTATATGTTCTTTGAAATTTAGATTGGTATCTATGACAATACCGAGACTTCTTGTTTTTGTAGATGTGTTCACCGTAACACTTCTATCGTTCAATTCAAACTGAAAATGTTGTTGGGTATGCGTTTTAACCCCATATGAGAAATTTAATATAACGGTTTTTTCGATATTCACGACCAGACCATTCATGTCGCACCATGTCTTGAAAGATGACATCACACTACTTACTTTCAATTTTACCTTTTCTAGCGTAGTTGCTGACAATACCATGCTAGTGTCAGCAGCATATATAAATATATCTTTATATTCTGGAAAATACTCAGGCATATCGTTTACGTACAAGAGGAAGAGCAGAGGCCCCAATATCCCCCCTTGGGGAGTGCCAATATTGTTGAAAAAAACATCCGAATATGTATTATCGATATCTACGTAAAATGGCCGGTTTGAGACATATGAGCGAATCCACGAATTTACGGGGTCTCTAATCCCTAATGCATTCAGCTTATCACACAAGAAATTCGGATTCAGGCAATCGAACGCCCGGGACAGATCAAAAAATACGCCATAGGTATATAAATTCTTATCGATTTTGTCGTGTACCGATTGTACAAATTCAATGGTGGCGGTCTCACAGGAGTGTCCTGGCCGAACCGTGCTGTTTGCTAGTGATTATATTTTTTGAGTCCAGATATGACATAATCTGGTTGTAGACGACTTTTTCGAAGGTTTTTGCAAACACACTTTGGATTGTAATACCTCTGTAGTTTGAGAGTAGTTCTTTCTTTCCTCTTTTATATATAGGCAATACCTTGGACATTTTTAATGTATTCGGAAAGGTTCCCGTTAGTACCGAGAAATTTATCAATTGAGTTAAAAAAGGAATAATTTCATTGGAACATTCTCTCAGCAAAAATAGAGGCATGTTGTCAAATCCAGTTGATTTTTTGTTTCGGAAACTATTTATTATTTCTAATACATTCATATCTGTCACCGGACTATAAAAAAAGGAACCACATGATATTTTTCTGGTTATCGTACAATCATTGTTTCTTTCAATTCATGAAACAAGTTGCCAAGGTATCAAAAACATAATTTGTTGATTTAACTTTGTTGACAACTAACGTCAATTTTTCTTTTTCGTTTCTTCGTTCCTCGATGGAAAGTGATCCAGAAAATGAATTTGTACCGCAAAAAATTGCCAATAAAGCTGCTTTTGAATCATTGCCTAGTAAGTCAAAGCGATAATACGAATTATCTTACGATCTTTTCTAGAAATGGTGTGATTAGAAAAATGTCAGTGGCAAGGAGGCCAGTAAAAGAGTGCTTCTTGCATACTTTGAAGAAAAATACAGAATATGGAAATCGTCAAAGCTTTGGTCGAATGACTCATGTTGAAGCCGATGATGAACATAAATAATCATGACATAAGCAGATATTACAAGCTTGTGGCTTCTTTGAAGCGAAAGGGTGAAGGATATCGACCGAAAAAGTCAAATAAATCACTTTCAGCACTAGTGCTAAAAATGATTTGCTTTTGACACCAGTGTCATAAAATAGCATTTTAGACACTGAAAGAATGCGTCAAAAATTATTCTTTTACTGACGTTTGAAGAAAAAATTATTTTTACATCTTGTTCCATTCGGTGATTTATTTCAAAATCTTTTTTGGTTATTTCATCAGAAATGTAATAAGGTCGGTTGATTCAATTCAAAATGCCAACGAAATTTTTGAATTGAAGTGCGTTGGTTTCATCAACTGACGATCTTCTAAAGAGATCCCATTTATGAAAATATAAATTCGATACTCAACTTCAAGTTGAGTATGGAAGATGATGATTTTCAAATTTCGAGGTTTTATGCTACAGACAACACGTTTTGAAATCAATGATTACGTTGGTTTCGGTTAATAACTGAGAACAGTGCAGTCAAATTTTGAAATTCTCATCAATGACAATGGGAACAAACACATCATTCGGTAAAACTTGACAGATATTCCTATGAATGTGTAATATTATTATATTCCTGTGAATGTGTGATATTATTTTATTACTAATCATTTCGGAAATTTATATATTGTAATTGAAATTAACAACGTGTCATGTATTATGTGTATTGTGTTTTTCTACAAACAGATGCAGATATATGGAAAGTTTTTTGCACGACGGCTTTCCAGAATAGTGAAATATAGGAAAGATAGTCAAAAGTAGGTAATATGTTTGAAATGATGAAACTACTATTATTCGTAATAGGAAAACAAATAGAGTCAACTACTTTCGTGATAAACCCACTTCATAGATGCCGCTAATCTCAGACCATTTTGCTTTTTCGTAAAATTACAATACGTAGGATGTGGATGACTATTCATTTTCGAAATTTTTTTGAGCAAATGACTTGAATATATGATAATTTGATTAGGTATTCGTTCAAAATTGATATTCACGAGATGTGAACGCATTGTATGAAGAAAATTACCCAAGAACAAAATCGCATTTCAGTATAAACGATGAGTTTGAAACCTTTGGTGTGAAAGTTAAAACTGATATTTTTGCACTCGACGCGCGTTTCGCTAACAAAGTTAGCATCTTCAGGAGAAGAAAATCGATACTTAATCTGAAGCTAGGGTTAGTTGTTTATATATCTAAAGTTTTTTTGGTCCGATATGGACTTCGTTCGTAACTGTTGATTATTCTAATTAATTTCTCGATAATAAACTCACTACCTGCAAGTTCCGTCATCTGTCAGTATTGATTATTCTGATTACTTACTCAACAATAAATTGAAAAGCGGACTGAAAGGGATATATCCCTTGTTACCATTCATGCTGTTTTTACATTTTGCTATTTCGAGACTCTCACATGCATCGAGTAGTATTATTGTGTCATACACATGCTTGATCAGTTTCAGATTGCTTTCAACAATTTTGTGGTCATTGTCTAGAGCTTGTTGGGTGACACTGGATTTTCCTACACTTTCGTATTTTATGTGTGCAAAATAAATGTTATTCACAGGAAAGAAACGAACACATTCAGATACATTCCAAATGACTCAAATCATTGTCCACAACATAAAATGGCGGCATTGCAATTTTTTGTCAATAGGTTGATAACTTTTCCTTTGAAGAAAGATGAGTACAATGAAAGGAGAGTGATTAGGTACGTAGCTGAAGTGAACGGTTTTAACCCAGAGATAGAGATAGATAGATAAGATAATTAGTAAATGTAAATTTAGGAAAATACTTCGTAAAACTTCGACTTTTGAAAAGATGAGAGAAACGAAAAGTTTATTGTAATCTCATATGAACGTCAATACACTAGAGGACTCCAACAGATATTTGACAAAGTAAATATGAATGTTGCATACAAAACTTCTTACAAATTACAGCAGCTTCTTGGTAACCCCAAAGATAAACTAGAAAACTCAGGGAAGTCGGTAATTTACGAGATCAGTTGTCAAGATTGCAACAACAAGTACATCGGCCAGAGCCGACGAGCTATTGAAACCCGTTTCAAAGTTCATTTTGCACACATAAAATACGGAAGTGTAAAAACATCCAGTGTCACCCAACCACATAATTGTTGAAAGCAATCTGATGCATGTGCGAGTCTCGAAATGGCAAAATGTAAAAACAGCATAAATGGTGACAAGGGATCTATTCCTTTCACCCCTCTTTTTCGATTTATTCTTAAGAAATTAATCAGAATAATCAATACTAACAGATGATGGAACTTGCAGGTAAGGAGTTTATTATCGAGAAATTAATTAGAATAATTAACAGTAACAAACAAACTCCATATTGGACCAAAATACCTCAGGTATATATACAACTAACCCTATCTTCAGATTTAGTATCAATTTTCTTCTCCTGAAGATGCTAACTTTGTTAGCGAAACGCGCGTCGAGTGCAAAAATATCAGTTTGGTGTTAGGGTAATTTATCTGTAGGAAAAGTTTCAGTAGTTATGAGTGTGGCAACATTGATTCTTTCTACCGTGATTTTTTTTCTCTTTATATCAAACACTCTTTTGAGTGCACCCAGAGAAAATGCGGGCAAGGATCTGCTAATTACCTAGGGACACGAAGTTGAATTACAATGAATTGAATATCTTACTTATCTAACTCTTCTTCATGCCATACGTAACTTGCTTGGGAAAAGGTTTTTTCAGTCAAATGGGCAAGATAGTTTCAAGATTATTGAATGCAGAATATAAAGAATTGGTAGATCATTTGCTGATCCTCAATTCGATTTCCGTTACTTGTGACGGGCACTCAGTGCTAGTGTTCCATATATTCCATGAAGCATATTGAATGAACGCATTTTCCTGGCATCCCTACATCAGAAAAAAATAATTTCCATTCTCTTTTCCCTACTAAAGTATTTACCGGATGTACGGAATACGACCCAAGGAAGTCATAAAGTACCTGAATAAAGCAACCTTCCCGAATATTCTATCAAGAAGATATATACAGTGAAACATGAGGATCCGCTCTCTTTCATCTAAAGATCTCATGTGCCGTGTGCATACCCAAGTGTTTCTCGCACTTACTTCCACTTTGAGTTTCTTGAAATATGACCACTACCGCTGTGAAGTATACGCATTTCTTTCTTGGGAAAGACACGTACTGAAGGGCAGGTGGTTTGGCATATTTTCGACTCGTTACGTTGAAATTATTGAATGATTTCGGAGGGCATATTGTTCAAATACTGTTGCATGTCATCAATGAAGTCATGAAATCAACGCAGTGGTAGCAATCCATTGATGGAAATGCATCGGAACGTTTACATTGAATTTCAAATTTGGCGCCTGTTTTTTTGGTATTTGGTTGGCAGCACTCTCGATGTTGCCGCAATTTGTTTGAGGTCAGTTATTTACCAATTCACATTTTTCATTCAGTGACAGTTCTGTGTTCACGTCTTTTTGATACTTCAAATTAGAGCAATATTTTCTCAGTGAATTATTTGAAAGCATCCCATTTTCGCGTTCAAATAATTGGATACAATGACGTCACATCCATCAAATTTGCAAAAAGAACGTTTGAATCAAGTGCGGGTACGTCAACTGTCCTTCAATTCCAAAGAAATGTTCGAAATAAAAACTAAAAATAAAAATAATGAATTGTATTACCATTAGCATATCCATGTTAGTAGTTATTACCAAATATTATCTTTGTTATGGCCACAGTAAACTGCAATATACTTATTCCAGGTTGAGGTTATAACATTTATGCCCTCACTGTTGGTTTGTGACGTATATTATATTGAAATTATTAATTATTACGATGATGAAAACGACGACGTTTCTGATGAAATCATATTTTGAAATAATTTCAATATCTTCAACCGAGAAAATATGGCTTAGATAATTTTGATCAAAAACTGTATATTTCGATGCTTATATAGAAAGTATCAGTCCCAGGTTCTTCGTAAAAATCGAGTACAAAGTTTGCAACAAATTAAATAACTCTTATTTATTTCTAGTAACAAAAATCTTGAATATCATCTTCGATGTTCGAATCATTCGATTAAGATTCTGATGTTGACCCACTTGTACTAAATCGGAATCGTTCCTTGTCTCTTGTCTGATGACTTCAGGTTGTTTAAACATCTCTCTAGCGTCTTTATATAGAGATTTCGCCGGTCTCTGGGGCAATTTCCTGATGCTTGAGAGAAATGGATCTGATGTTACGAGAAGCCTATTGAAAATGTCTCTCATATTCGATTCTCTAGAGCATTTTCTAGAATGATATAATCTGTACTTAGTTCGACAAAGAATATTTTCAATATGAATGATGCATGTTAGATTGCTAACTGGTGTCCACAAAAAATATGGTTAATTTTCTGAAGATACACGTCCGTTGATGTCACGCCACGTATTTCTCCCGAAAAATTAGTGTAACTATTCTTTGAGCACTCCTGAGCACCCAGTTTTTAACTATATTATACTTTATACTATACACTATCAGTTCCTTGTCGAAACGAGGACGAGACTCGCGAAGACATTTTTAAAACTCTATTAGAAAATCGATTTCAGAAAAAAAAAGTTCAATTTTTTATGTTTACTTGTTGCAAAATTTAAATATTTCTAACATACAATACGCAATAACTGTGCATAACTGTACATTCTGCATACTTTCAAAGAGTGATTCCATTTTTCAGAATCCAAATTGCGATAGTTTCGTCCGTTTCACAGCAATTTGAAACAGGCAAGGATTTTTCGACGCGTATACTTGTTTAGTGTGTACCGAACGACGGCTGAATGTCGACTGATGCCGAGGGGACCCTAGAGCAGGTATATACCTGCTAGGTCAGGAATTTCATGCTAAGACTACCTGTAAACCAGGTCTTAACGTATATAGACGAATACATACAATTCAAAAATTTGATTTTTGGCCAGCTTTTTGGGATTCTGCCCCACTGTGCGACATAGAGTTATGTTTATAATCTACAGTCAGATTTTCATTTCTATCGTATTGCAGGTGATTTGAAGTCAAGTATCTATACTGTCAGTATGATTTATCAAAAGATCATACTGCAATACTACAGTATTAGATATAGGTGTTATGCCTAAAAATATTTATACTATGTAGGAACGCAATGAGTATTTTGGATTTGGATGTGGCTAGTCAAAATTTATGATTTGAAGCTCTGAGCATATATGACTCTCAGTTCCCTATTGGAAAATTTCCAAGGAAAGATGGATGGGATTCCATATTACAATGAATGATATACACGTACCCATTAGGAAAGAAGGTTTGTAAGAATTTTTTATTCTCCCTTCCTCATATTCAACACGTCACTTTGAATTATAAATGAAATTTCATATTTCTATGACAATCTAGCTGCAGTGTACTTCAAAATTCAATAACACCCATGATATGACATGATATTCTAAGGAATTGTAGCGCATTCTGATAGATTTCACAAATGTCACTTGCTTTTCACTGATTCCAGATATAATGTTTTTTTCAATGGTCTTGAATCACTCGGCTCAAGACGAATTATCATTATAAGGAAATTAGTACTTCCTTGATGTTCTTCATTAAATTAATGAAATAATGACGGCCATCAAAATGAAGTTTAGCCATAACACGCGATATGCACATCGGCTGTGTTGGGTCTCCTATCGGTTATCATAACGCTTTGATAACAGAAGATCGAGTGTTTTGTCTTAGTCGGCCGCATGCAGAAAGCTATTATTTTTTCGAATCGTTTCATTTGCTCAGGATTCACGATTACAGAAACTAGTGGCCACTCACAGTGAGGTGTGGAGAGTGGTCTTTGGTTATTGTTACCAGTTCGCCGCTCACTGAGTCGAAGCAGTGTAATTACGGATCGGACTGGAAAGGTACAGTCGAAATAATAATATAAGCAAAAAAATTACTCCATTACTTCAAAAAACCCTATTTTTTATTTCAACTGCCTCCGCGTCAAGATGCCTGAAAACCCTGGTGCGTTGACTGATATGCTTTTGTTTGGTCAACTCCTCTCTATCTGAGAAATCGAAGCGAGAGCTTAAATTTTTTGAGGGTAGGTTATGGTGCAAATGCTATTTTTCAAAGCTGCAATTCCAATCAAGTGACAGCTGACGAGAGAATTTCGATACCGACGGTCTCATTGGTTAAACTCTGGTGGGATCTTTCGTTCACCAAGGGAATAATTGCTATACAAATTACATGTAGAAAGGCCACCTTTTGGAAAGCTAACCCCTTACATAGTTCAGGAAATGAAGCATTTTGGTTCGCAATTTGTTCGTCCACCATGGATTTACCTGAAATTTAGGGAATAGCTCAAGGATCATTTTCTATATCATGACGCTGTACGCTAGAGCCTTGGGGGTGGTTGCCACCCCATCACGGGGGTGGAAATTTTCTATAACATTTCAACTGTAGGAAACGACGGAAGAAGTTATTCTAAGAAAAAAATGTTTCATAAATTTTTTTGTAAAAGTAATATTTTTTGAATTATTCGAAGTTGAAAATAACAGTTTTTTGACGAAAAATCGACTTTTTCGAATTGTTTTTTGCAAATAACTCTGAAACTTTGCATTTTATCAAAAAAAGTGTCCAGAGGCAAAGTGTAGCTTTTGAAAAATCTCTCTCTTGAAGAGAAATAACGAGAAAATTTTGCATTTCTCGATGAAAGCTCAAAGGATCTTTTCAAAAGTATTCAATTAGAGTTTCCAAACGAATAAAAAAATATCTTCCTAGCATGAAATTTGACCGACTTATGATCAAAATAAGATCGGTACTCACTTTTTACTACGAGAAAAATCTGTGAAAACAATCTCCAAAGTACCCGCTAACTCAAATTGATCGCCACTCTTCTGTGATTTTCTTTATATATGTACTATTATTACACCCACGAAGTTTAACCAATTTGAAATGCTTTATTTTAGAAAAATTGGAGTTTAAAGAGAAAACGATTTTTTTCAATTTCGTGTTTTTAACCCTTTTCTTATGAATAAGACAAAATGGTTAAGGCTTTCAAAAATCTCAAAATACTAAAGATACGAAAGAAACGATACAGTACTAAATTGAAGCTTCTTCAATGACAAAAATTCTCCTGTGTGTGGTTTGTTTGTGAAGTGATTATTCGGCGAGATTTAGCCGTTTAACACCTACATTTATGGTCGAACATCACCTTAGTCAAGCGCTTTGAACTGTCCCCATTTAAAAATTAAGGGATCTCAAGTAATTTGCTCCACATAGTCTTATAGCTTTTGAAAAGCTCTACAAAATTTCTATTACCTAAAATGAAGGAGCTATGCTTGAAAAAAACGATCAATTTTTTTTTTCAATTTGAATTACCTTCTTCGGAGCGTAGTAATCTACATACCCAGTATACTCGGCCGTTACGTTATAGGTACCACTTTTTCCATTCATATTGGAAGACAGAGAAGAAGAAAAATCTGATCGCGTGTGTGAGTGTATATTTCGTTGATTTATCGTTAGTGTATTCTGAAGTTTGAAGACATATAAAAATTTCAATGGTTTCAAGGGTAGTTTACAACAAAGGTAGGTAGAAAAATTATGAAATTGTATCCTGAAGCATGAAACAATCATTATCCAATTATTTTCACCCATATTTAGGTTTTTGATATTATTTTATAATTTTTGACAATTAGGGGTAGTTTTCACCCCTGAAAAACTGAAAGAGTACAACGGCACAATAAAGGAAATGAACTAGAGGGTGTAATAAGCCTAATCCCAAATTTTTGTACAAGTCGTTACTGGACGAAAAAATTGCGAGATTATACCATATTTATAGCTTCATTTTCTGAACTAACGGACAAGTTTGATACTTCAATTTGAAGTATTTGAAATTTGAATGCGTTTTGAAGTTCCGATAAACTCGATATTCAATTCTATTTCGATAGTTTTGTTCGTTTCTTTTCACGTTGTACTTTTCACGTTTTCGTCTTTACTATTGCTACTGTTGAGTGAATTGTCCACCTTGAGTTACTTTTATAATGAAGCATCTTGCATTGTTTTTGATGTTAATAGTGCCGAATCTAATATCCATCTCCATAATATATTAAGTAGCTACCGCAGGAAAATTATGCCTGAGTGCTAGGAAATATAATGATGATTTGAATACATATTTCAAAAATAGAAGATATAGTTTTGAAAAATCCCAGAATCGAAATTGATGTCTATTGATTATAGAACGCGAGATTTTTCTGAGAAAGAAAACCATCTTCACCATGAATGACCTTTCTCTTACTTGGGTAGATATAGTTGTGTGATTTACTGATTGCCTTCCAGAATCTCGCAGCTTAACATACTTTGGCCAGCATAAGTGACAATCGTGGTTTCGTGCCCAGTAAAAAAGGATACAAAGACGGTAATTCGAAATCGTGGAATGAAAGATCTTTCAGGCGAGTGTTCTCGAATGCCTAGATCCTACAAAACTGCTCTCGAACGTTCGGGAAATTTAGCGTTACGTTACCAAATTCATAAATGTACATCTCTTGGCATTCTCTTGAAAGCACTTCTTTAGTTAACATTGTTCAAAATCAAGAATGTTTGGTTTCGAGAATTTGGATTTTTCAGGTATAAGTCAACGCAGGTTTTTATGCATCTTGGTCCGCGTTTTGTGGATGATTCACCGTCCTGATGGTAGGAAATCCTTCTGGAAGGACATTCGCAACCACTCAACCAAGGGCCTATGGAATAGTGAGGATTTCGGATCCCATTCTCTATATGGAACCAAACCATAATCATGTAGGGATTGAAATATCATCATTCGAAACATCAAGGTGCCATACTGATGTAATTGATATTGTTTTCGACACCGAACTCTCATCAAAGCTGCAGAGAATTTAAAAATGCTGCAACATGAGCCCATGCAAAGAGTTTTCTCCAAAAATAGCAAAAAACGGCTTGTTTTTAGAAGTAACAATACGGTTCTTCAGACAAAATGATTAAGGCTTTCGCGGCCGAGGTGTATTACTACTTTTCTTCGGGTTTGAAGGCCTTTGTTCTTTGGAATTTCTTCCTAACGTTTCGCTAGTGCGAGTGGCTGGCTTCTTCAAAGGCTCACTCATCTCACATCTATTATTCCGATGACTAAACTTTTCCATTTCGTAAGGCGTATTTATATTGATGCGGGTGGTCTGGAGTGTTCATTACTTCTGTCGGGTTCGGAGAATAATCACTACCTGCCGTGATTTCATTAGTTATTCTCGATTTTCTCAGAATGGTCAGGTGAGCTGAAGTCAGAAACCGAGGAGTTCATAATAGCGTGCCAAGATAAAGAATTCGATATTCTTGTCAACCGAAGCCACATAATAGGTATAGAGGTTCCTATACCAGATGCAAGGCTTGCGAACAGGCTACAGAGAACAAATAATACCTTATCTACCATCCTGTGCGAATCATGCGGTGGATCGATGAGTCCATGATGATGAAACGTTTCTCATGCAAAACATTTTCTTCAGGAATATCAAAATACACAGCTTCTCTATTGAGCTGAGAATCGCGTTCTTCAGGTCAGGTGAGCCAAGGTCGAAATCTGAAGTCTTCGATACCCTTGTCTACCGAAACGGGTAATGGGTAGGTATAGAGGTTCCTGATTGTAGCACTTGCCAACAGGCGCCCGAGAATATAATACATTTTCTACCATCCTGTAAAATTCATGCATTGTAGACATATAGCCTTCGCCACAAAGCTGCTTTATAGGTGGTATAATATTTTCTTCTGCATTTGTTCGGAATAGATAGGATACTGCTTTGTGATCCAGCGGATGTGAATAAATTTCGAAGCAAATATTATTTTTAGTGCAATCAGTCATAAGTCGATGATCGAAATCATATCCACTGAAAGTTCAATCCTGAAATTCATTGAGCTGGGGTTACTCCAATTTAAGTTATAATGTATGATATTTGTCCTGTTATTGTACAAAGGTATCTATTTTTTCTTTGGCTTCGTAAGGAAACGATTTGATCGAAATCCGTGTTGGTTCTGAGTTAAAATATACATATTCAGGAAGTTATGTAGAAATTCCAACCTTATGTTTTCGAAGAATTGGAGAAACTATAGAATGGTTCAGTCAGTGGGGCCTTTAAGAAACTTGAAAACCTGGTGCATCTACTGATTCGACATTGTTTGGAATTTCTTAGCGAAAAACAATCGACGATTATGATAGCTTCCTGATTTTTTCATAGAGGGCGTTATATTAGCATTCTCAAAAATCTCTCAAGTGTTTGTTTGTATGTATGTATATACCATTTGCTAAAACCAATCTGGCCTATAAGTCTCCCAATTTTATGGCGCCCAGAATATTCAATCATCTACCTATAAATATTGAAGAATGTGCTACCCTAGCTTCATTCAAATATCGCCCTAAAGGATTTTTACGAAAAAACAGTTTTTATAGTATTGATGAATACTTGTCCCATCAGTATTTTAGTAGTATGTAAGTAGTTGTAATGTAATTTGATGTCTCCTATACAATGTTCATTTGAAAGAAATAAATAAAGAGTATTTCAGGTTGCCCTTGAAACATACAACATTCAGTGTATAATGAAACTGTATACTATTTTATAGTTTCATACTAACAAACTCCAACTAAATAAAACTAAAACTCAAAATATAGTGTTTTCAACTAACAATTCTCGATTGGAAAACAAAAGTGTAAAGCTACTGGGACTCACAATTATTGATGATAAAGTCAATTGGAACATTTATATCGACCAACTGTGGAACAAACTCTCAAGTACATTTTTCTTACTTCGTCAATTGAGATGCTACGTCGGGTTCGACACCCTAAAATCTACTTACTTCAGTTTATTTCATTCACATATAAGTTATGGTATATCAATCTGGGGTAACTCTCCTCAAGCTCATCAAATTTTTCGACAACAAAAAAAAGCAATTAGAATCTTAGCGGGTTGCGGTTACAGGGATCACTGCCAACCATTGTTCATCAAATTTGGAATAATGCCTTTACCATCTCTACATATCTATTACAATCTCCTGGAGATTCACAAACGTTCACCATCTTTGGTTACTCAATGTCAAGTTCATCGGTATGGAACGAGACAGGCAGATCACCTAAGAACTCCACGATTTAGACTTTCGTTTCCCAGAAAAAATCCTTAAACGTCGACTTATACAATCTTTTGCCTGCAGGGTTGAGGTCGCTCAATTCATTCTCTTTCAATAAACAAATTAACCATTTGATTTTGAAAAACTGCTTCTATTCAGTTTCCGAATACAAAGAGCGTGTGCGTTTGCTTCGATAAAATTCTCAACATTCGCTAATATTCTCAAAATTGCCCTTAGCAGGCAATCATAAGCTTGCAGGATTTTCGTTCGTTGAATGACTTATTTTATGTGTGTAATTGTGTATGTGTGTGTATTTGTATTCATGTAGATATGTATATGAATGTCTTTGCTTTGTACAATTCTCAACATTTGTTGTTTATTATGATATATATGTATATTTATGGTATATTATTATGTGTGATTTGGATTAATGTTTTGAAAAACCAACTGACCTGCTATAAATGTACATTTGTATAAGAAATAGTCAAATAAAGATTCTATTCTATTCTATAATATTTTTTTCCTCTAGGCTGGATTTCGTCCAGAAATCATGACTCAATAGGGTCACTTCACGCTAATGAAAGAGACAAAACGAAACGGACAATGTCAGTGCTGTTCATTAACTCAATCAATCACTCACTAATTGCAATCAATACGTCCCGATGCTGTCTCGCCACTAGAATGGCGTTTCATTATGGGCTACGATATGCACATTGACAGTGTTTGGTGTCCAATCATGCTCCGTATCGCATAAATAGCGATGGATTGTCGAACGTAGAGCCACAATGGACTGCTAATCTAGAGAGGAACGGACCGGGAATGAAAAATGTGCAGCCACTTGAATCGGTTACAACAATTCTGTGATAACCAACAATTGTGTGGAGTGCGGCACACAGGAAGCGAAATGGTGGATGTTTGCGAATTAGATCCGAATTAACCAACAAGCCAGAGGAATTACATTCAGTTGTCTTGGAACTGGCATTTCTCTGTGATATCCCCTTTAATCTTCCAGGAACTTGATTATATCTGGGAAGAGAATGGAGTTTGAGGAAATATCTCTTGGTGTTTTCTTCTTCTGAGAATGGGAAGGAAATAAATATCTTTTATTGAAGAAGTGAAATCAAAAGTTATTTATGATATAAGTGCTGAAAGTGATATTTCATTTTGTGAAAAGGAAAGTTTGGGACACGACGCCGAAGGCGTAGTGTTCCATCCCTTATGAAAAAATCACTTTTAGCTGGTATATCATACACTATTTTTTCTACAAACATCATTGAAAGTCCAAAATAACGCATACCTATTTTAGATTAATTAATTAATTAATAAAATAATAGCCTCGAGATTATCGGTTTTGAATCCAATTCAATCCAATCAAAAACAGAATTTGTTGATTTGTCTTTGTTGACAACTAACGTCAATAAATTACGAATTATTCTTTCTACCTCCGGGAATTGAAGAAGCTGCCAATAAAGCTGCTTTTGAATTATTGCCTAGTATGTCAAAGCGACAGTACGAGTTTTCATACTATCGTTTCTTGAAATGGTGTGATCAGAAAAATGTCAGTGGCAAGGAGGCCAGTGAAAAAGTGCTTCTTGCATACTTTGAAGAAAAATCCAAAATTTGGAAATCGTCAACGCTTTGGTCGATTTACTCTATGTTGAAGTCGATGATGAACATAAATAATCATGACATAACCAGATATTACAAGCTTGTGGCTTTTTTGAAGCGGCCATGGAGTTACTTACCATAATTGTAGTTTCACTAATTGTACGTTTAATTGAATGAACACTTCAGCTTGAATTATGTTTTTATTTTTCCTCTACAAATAAATATTTTTCAGCACTAGTGCTGAAAATGATTCACTTTTGACACCAGTGTCATAAAATGGTATTTTGGACACTGACAGCATGCGTCAAAAATTATACTTCTACTGACGTTTGTAGAAAAAAATGTTTACGAGTAATTTCTTTTGATAGGTACGTGAATATTATTTCTATACGTTCATTTTAACAAAACGGAAGAAAAAGTTCATCTGAAACAGCTACTCCTTTGCCTATATGGTACGAGGGGCACTGGAATACCAAGAAATCACTATCTCTTGGTTAATTTGTGTACCAGTCATACCAAACTTGAATAAAGAAGATAGCATTTATAGAAAATATCGATACAGTGAAACAAAAATGAAGAGTAGTTTGTAGACAAATCGTACCCGCCAGGATACTATTTCATGAAACCCCAAACAAGATCTTGTTTCGCTCAGAAAAAGCTATTTTTTTCCCCAGTGGGCAAGTGAACAAATTATAAAAAACTTTCACTAGTTCCACCAAATATTTTTCGATTTTTTTTTTTCGTGACTAGTCTGCCATCAGAGAATATCAAACCCAGCCATCGGTATAGTGATATTCAGAAACTCAATTATAAAATAGAAATCTTCTATAAGAGAAGTAGAATGAAAAAGTTCCACGAATACCTTGATGATAAAGCACGTGTTATGATTTTCTTTTCGCTTCATCTAGGCAGGGAAGTAGGTTTCAGGTGTGTGGTTATACCACGAGTCCTTCAAATTTAATCAATAAATTTTCATTTTCCACAAAAACTCTTTTATTTGGCAAAAGTATGAAAACAAACCGATTGCTAAAAGTCAGTTTCAAATCTAATTTCTATTTATCGTTCGAACGTAATAAAATCCAAAATAAAACTATGGTTAACTGATGAATGGATCATTCGATTTTTTTAAATGAACCAGTGTTGAATGGAGTTTTGGAAGACTTTTCCAACAATATATCATTCTTCGATTTAAAATTATTCAAATCTTCTTTCAAACAATTCTTTCATGCTAGCACAGTAGGTTTTAGCAGGCACCTGTCAGAAAACAACTACTCCCCTGGCTAATACCATGAAGGGCATTGGATTATACCCAACTGGTGCCAGTACAGGTTTCTTCAAAGTAGAAAATTCTGCATTTGCTTCTGGTGATATGAATGAAGGAATTGATTTTCAATTATAGGGACGGACACACTTGCAGACCGGTTTCGGGCTATTTGGCCTCTCGTCAGTACAAGGCAGTGCCATCATCAACATAAAGTCGATGACTACCCAAAATCAAAAATCAAAAACCTTCATAGTATCAAGCCCCGGCCAAAGCTGATGCGAATAACGAAGTTATTGCGCCATCTACCCATGAATGAGGTATTCCAAAAACAAACCGAATTGGCCCATTTCTTCAGCGTGGAAAATGTAAAAACATTCGACATAGTCTTAGGGCATACTTGAAGACTGGCGTTAAATGAAATCTTCTTTCGAACAATTCGTTCAGGCCAGCCTCAAATCTACCTACACAGTAGTTTTTGTCTGGCACCTGTCAGAAAACAACTACTCACCTGGCTAATACCACGAAGGGCATTGAATTGAATGATTCAAATTGACGGAACTGCAATGTATCAAGAAATAATACATGTGAAACAAGCGAAATCCTTTTTCAAAGTATTTCAAAAAGATGAATATGTTTAAGGGATTGCAGTAGAAGCATTTGTTCAAACTTGTTCCCATGTGTGGACAACCTCCGTTTGCATTTTCCACGGTGTGTCAGAAAGCTTAATTGTTCGCTCTCGTATGTGAATTTACTGGTTAAAGCTCGAGAACTGTTCAATCATTTTCGAATAATGTCATATTCGTCATTAGTGAAGCAATTCACTGTTTTGTCGAGGGAATTGAAACAACTGAGCTATGGAGTACCCATATACAGTATATTGTTACATTTCGAAAAAAAGTGTACAACCTACTAGGTAAACGGGGTCGTTATTCGAGATTGTGTTGCCGTGTTAATGAGTTTTGAATTCAGAGCATGCACGAACAAAACACGATCTCCCTCGTGTTAGCCTGTCTGGAAAAAGTTGGCAAACATAACAATGGTGGACCACAAAGGAAAACGGCTATTGTTACTGATGATCAAACGAAATTCCAAATACTGCCCCATGTTCATGTAATATTATCAGCAAAAGGCTGGTACATATCTTAAAAATCTTGAAAATTGAGCTAATAGGAAATAATGGATCAATTCATTTGATTTTGGTTCGAAATGACGATTGAACAAATGTACAGGTTGTCATGAACACATTTGAAAATTCGTAGAAGTTGAAATGTCTGAAATAAGGCATCTGGAGGTTATTTCAGTTTGCGATCCTCTTTGACACCAGAAGACGATTCAGAACTTGAGAAGACCAAATGACGTTTCAGATATTAATGGAAACGATTCGGGTCACAGCTACCACATTGACATTTCAAAGATTCGAATGCCGTTTATTTTTGTAGTTCAATGTCCCCCAACATTAAGTTCAGTTGCGATACATCAGTTGTGAATTCCATATCACATTATATAGAATTATAAGATTTAAAATTTTTTCTTCATTTTCCATTCACCCACCCAGAATTGTCTCCAGGGAACTTCCAAGAACTTTTTGTAGAGATCAATTACCCTCACATCAAACTGTTATTATTTTGCACCCGTCGCGCCTCTCACTAGCAAAGTCATATAGGTTCGACAGGTCTCCAAGTTCACAACGAAGCGATGGGAATTCTGTACTCGTCAGGTCACCCGTGTTGATACTGCCGAAGGTGAAATGATCGACGACAATTCAGAAGAGCACCGTCCTCTTGACATCTGAATATTAGATAAAGAAAGATCAGTATGCCTGGATTTTCCCAGCATTAAATTCAACCAAGTTGATATTATTTCATTGTATTATTCTCGCATAGTCATTAACAATTCTATTGACGCTGATGCTTCTCTGAAATTTTCTTCCTCGTGCTGTTATGGGAACTCCGGAAGATGAACTAGTATGAAGAGTACTGTCGTCCGCAAAAATATGCACTGAATGAGAAGTTTTCCCCAGCAAATTATTGATATGGAGCAGAAACAAAGTGGGTGCCAGAATTGAACCCTGTGGAACACCTGCATTTATTGAAGGAATATCAGTCAGATGTCAAATAATAGTGAACATGACATTTTTCATTCGTCACTTTGAATAACCGTATTAACAAAGCGAACATGTATCTGTCAGGCAGAACACTACCTTGTCAAAACCAATTTCATGACCTCTTCCAACCAAGTTGCTGACAAAGCAGTGGAAAACGAAAATCTGACCTCATTGGAAAATATTATAGCCCCTGAAATTAATTTGCAGAATGCAACAAATTGCACGTTCAGTATTAATACTAATGATAAATAATTTATTTGTAATAATGTATTTGATTACCAATGTTTCTCCATATTGACTTTTGGGGGTTTTCCACACACTAATAAAGAAATTGTGTACCTTAAACGTACGTAAAATGACTTTTCCGCACTTGTTAGGTGATATATTTGTTTTCAGGGGATGAAAAACCTAAAAAATAGATTTGAGTACATCCCTAATTACTCAAAAAGCATTCAAACAATAATGGAAAAAAGATTCAATGATCTCCATTTTCGATATTATTTCCATTATAATATTCGTCACAAAACTGAGATAGGAAAATATTTGCACGTGGTGATGATTAAAATCATTTGGAGTTGTCCGGATTCCGAATCGTGTATGGGTTTTCATGAGCCCCTGGCGACACCATTAGCAAATTAAATATTCAACACGCAGAGTGACGATAATGGGTAGTTCATCCCTATCATAGCTTTGTGCGTAGAATAAAAAATATATCAATCAGAGTACTGGATAATGGGATATCGATGCTTATAACGGGAACATCGGTATTTGACTTTTTCCGTGTTTCTGTTAGCAGGTGGGAGGGTGAATTATTTTTTGTGTCTGTATCAAAACATAGAATTCACAACTTCTATCAAAGAAGTGAAATAAAAAAAATTACTCTCTGTTGACATTCAGGTAAATGTTATTCAAAGACGTCTTTATAATTTTTTCAAATTTATTTATTTCCAGTTTCTGATTCGGAGAAGGAAAAACAAAAAAAATTCATCAAGTTTCACTTCCTCCACAAAAAAATACTACTTGTTATCTTCTTCAATTTCTTCGGTGAATTTGATCCGTGGATGCAGTTCATTCAAGTGATTGAAAAACCTCACAACAACAACAAGCTCGCATTTCTCAATGTTTTAATCGTAAAAAAGGCCCTTCGGTACGCTAGGCCACACGGTATACATACCAACAGATACCTGAACGCAAATTCACATCACCATCCAAAACAGATTCACGCTGTGGCAAAAACACTAATTACACGTTCAATCAGGTTGGCAGACAACGAACATCAAAAACAAGAGCGGAACACGATCGAGGAAACTTTACGAATGAATAACTACTCGGAGAGAATTATAAAAACAGCTTCCAAGAACAAACCGAAACAGCAGAAAACCCCAGAAACACCGGTCATAACAACCAGACTACCATACATAAAAGAAACCACAGATAAAATCAGCAGAATTCTCCGCAAATACGACATAGCTACTTCGTTCGTACCAGAACGTACAATAAGATCGATACTCCGTAATCCGAAGGACCAGATACCACTGGAGTCCCAGGGAGTTTACGAAGTACCATGTCGAGACTGCAACAAGTCTTACATCGGCCAGACCAACAGACGGATCAACGTACGCAAGGATGAACATGAGCTATCAGTGAAAGGAAAAGTCACCACATCTTCCATCTTCCAACACGTATTGGAGACAGGACATAACATCAATTTCGAAAACACAAAAACTTTAGCGAGCGATGAAAACTTCTACTCTCGAACAGTCAGAGAGGCTATCGAAATTGAGAAACGTCCGAGTACTATGAATAAGAGAGATGACGCCCAAAGATTACCAAGAACGTGGAAATCCATCCTATCACAAAACAAAAACAAGCCGATCACACCAGAGGAACAAGGTCGGACCTTACCACGTAATTACCCAGACATAATGACAAAAGTAGTCGAACCAACGAAGAAAGTGGGAGGGGCCCAGATCGAAGATACCATCAATGGACACCCCTATATATTGAGAAGCAGAACTCGAATTAATTATTCGAGTTCGGAGGTCGAAACTCAATCATCACCTAGAAGATGGCAAATGAGACTTTACCGAAACGTTGTGACAATAATCCTTCAGAGGATATATATATATATATATATATATATATATATATATAGATGATCGAAATCTATTTATCAGTTTCCTGATTCCTCTGCTTCACAGCAAATACTCGAGAATTTCAGATTTTCAAAATAGATAACATGAATTCCTTTCTCCACTTTTCTCATTCCTCATGGTCTTTTCTGAACATCAAACGATCCACTTTCAATGAAGATGAATATAACACTTCGAGATAGATATAAGCTCATGCACCAACTGACAAATTGTTCACCAAAATTCGAAGAAAGATTTCTCAATCATTCGAATTCGTTTGGAATGTTCGGTAAAGTGTTAAACATTGTTTCCCGTAGAGGATACGAGAATCACCCACATTAGAAACCCTTGGTTACACACTCAACCGCACTTCGTTCTCATTTGAAGTTATTACTGTTTTCGGAACAAATAACAAGTAACTTTTGAAACCAGCAGTTGGATGGAGTTTGTTTAATGGTTACTTTCATTGTACACAGCACACTGGAATGGCGATGAATTCTAGTTATCATACCTATTTCATTAGAATATTAAGCTTGAAAGGTATTTATTGATTTCTGACACAGTAACGTAGAAAGGGTGATATAGAGGGAAGTGATGGGTAGTGTTGAAACTACATATATTACAAACAAACATCCATTTGGTGTTCGGAAAGGTTGATCTCTGGAGACGATTAACCTTTTGAAGAATAGGAAGATTTGAGGAGATGATCCTTGGATTTTCCATCAGATCTTCATCGGATAATCTTTGTTTTTTATATGTAAATAATTCATAGATTTTCAAGTCATTCACAGAAAGGAAGAAAGAGTCTATCTGATACAGCTACTTCCTTGTGTATATGGTGGGACGTGCGTTGAAATACATAGAAGTCACATTTTCTTGCTCAATGGACCATATAATGTGGACATCATTGTAATTTTAATCGCGTGACATGTTAGTTACCCAAATATCTAGGAGATGCCGTCAAGTGTTTTTTTGTATTAGAGTTCGATAACTCCGAGATATCTGTTTATCATTCGACTTTAAAATAGTTATAATGCACGCAAAACGTTTCATGTTTTCTGAAACACGAAATATTGAATAATGAACACCACAATTGAAATTGTGCTTTCAATAAATCATTCCGAAAACGAAATCTTCGTTAGAAATATTAAGAGACATGATTATTTTTGTGAAGGAAGATTTGGAAAACAAGTTCTTGGCATGGCCTTTTTGTTAATATATTTCTTGAAGAGTTGAAATTTTCAAGTGATTCTCATGAATTTTGTCAAAGAAAAATGCAACAAAAGCAGTACATTCCCATGATGACCAAACTACAAATTTTATTTTCATTATTTTCCATCGCATTTCCGATATTGTTAACCAAACTTCAACAATATGAAAACATATTATGTATATGTAGTGATTTTGCTGAATTGAATGAATTTGTGAGGAAAGAGGAAATTCAAGTCACACTTCTGTACCTTTTTTTTCGTTTTCTCTTTGGACTGTCGAGGTATATTTGAAAAAATTAGGTAGCATTTGAAATGTTTTTTCCGGAATATCAACTTCATTTTCTCTCGATATAATAATTTCCATGTATTGAATGGAAAAAAGTATCGATTCTTTCGAGAATTGTAAGAGAGATAATGTATTTCTTGAGCTATATCTACCAAGTTTGATTGGTTGAAAAACTGGCACAACCATTATATTTTGAATTTCTGCTCAGCAAATGACTTGAGTAATAACTCGATAAAATCCCGAGACCACAAGTAGGGAGATTTCATCTTGAATTATTCAACACGAAAAAATATATTAAAGTCTACGCATTATGGTTGATCGAGTTTGGTGTGAGAGAGGTATGTCGAGGTTATTTTCAAAAAAAGTTTCCAAAAAAGGTTGACGACAGAATTCTGGTCAATTTAGTTTATCAAACAGATCTAGTGCAATCAAGCGTGAAACTCTGTAAAAGCTGGTCTTCAACTGTTTCGTGGGTTATCAGCATTAAGGGTACTAATCGATGAAGAAGCTATTTTTTAGTATCACTTCGATTTCGAAAATTTATCTTACCTGAATGGAATTTTTTTTATCTCCATCTCTTCTCTCGAAAGTTATTGAAAAGTGGAGCCTTTCAAACATTTAGATATCCATCTGAAGTGAGGAGTTAGCGTCACGGCTGTGCTAACTTAGAATTGAGAGAGCCCAACTCCATTTTGTCGCATACCACGCGGGACAAAAAATATGGATTATTCAAAATAATCAGAAGGTGAAGAGTTATGGAAGACTAGGAGTTTCATTTCTGGATTGTTTTTGAATGGATGAGCCATCTCTATATGCATGATAACCAAGTAACTGGCTTTTCAATCACTAGATGGATTTTTTCATTGTGGAAACCATTTTTTGGGTTCTTTCTCCCCTAGAAATGAGAAGAAAATATCTATAAGTTCTTATAATATATGTTTTTTGTTAACTGCAATATTAGAAAGATGCAAAATTGAGTGTGAAAATTTTCATTCCAAATTCTTTATAAAATTTAATTGAACATGATATTTCTATGAAATTTATTGTTCGACAGTTTGTGTATTGGTACTGTAGCGAGTTTTATCCATGAAACTAGCAATTCTTTCACGTACTTGCTGTCATCCAGTGTCTCGTTCATCATAGGATAATGAAGAAATTTGTTCGATACCAGCAGAAATTACCGCAATTTTCACCCATGCGTACTTTCATGCTTGGGCACTATAATGGTTGCCATTATCAGAATAGTCTGCAGGTAATAAGAAGGTAGTATGATATTTCATCACAAGAAGTCACCCCGAAAAGCCACCCTGTTGGAAATCAATGATCCAAAAAGCTTCCCCTGAAATGTCGACTAATTGAGCCAGAGATTCCAAATGAATATCTCGTAATTCTCGTATCAAATCATTGACTTCCATTGAAACAATTTTCAATTAGTAATTTATATCGATCATAAATATATTCAATTTTCCAGCATGTTGTGAACAAACATCCGGTATTTCATTGAAACAAACCTTCAAAAGACCCGATAAATCAAAATTCAAATGTGTACTACTCTGTTGTTGCTACAATTTTAGGTAATATTATTATTTATCCTCAGCCATCAAATATCCATGCCATATGTGCCCCAATGGTTTTGAATTCATCACAAGCCTAATTATTCATCGTTATTGGTATGCAGGATTTTGTGACAGAAACAAAAATGATTTGTTCGTTCCAGACCACTTCATTGTAACGTATCTATTGCCTGTATTCATAATTATTCATAACCAGGAAGTATTGATAACTAGTTATATATTACTGATGGAATATATTCGTTATACATGGCAAATTGATGCGTTCTTCGTATTTTTAGTCATGGATAATTGTAGATATTTTTTTCGACTATAATACTTCTCATAGAAAGAGCTTGATGGTTTCGATCGGTAGACTATTATTATTGTTTGGATATCTCTTCTCTCTTCGTAGGTTTTTGGGTTCTGAACCTACCACAATCTAAAAAAAATTAGAATTAACCCATTAAGGCCCAGAACTATTTTTTTCCAAAATTGGTTATTCTGATAACTTTTTCGGTTCAAGGAACGTTAGAAATGACTCAGAAAAATACTTGGAAAAAAATCCTATCTCTTTGGTTTTTGAGTTTTGAGGTGGGTCGTTAACGACCCCTTGGGATTTAGGAGTGCAATAAATGTACACTTGAGATATAAGGTGGTTCATTAACTTTATATTATTAGAAATTAACTATGATGCGTTTGAAAGCATTTATCATGTAGCGGAAGTTCACAAGCATCACAAGACTTGTTGGTCTTATTTTTGCATACCACACATCAGAGTCTTCTTTGTCCAGTTAAGATTATGTGTTTGCGGAATATCTTTCACATTTGGCCACTGGGTCTAACCCATACTCATTAGATATGAGTGTGACAATATTGTTATCCCTCCAGCGAACACCAACCACATTATTATGGTTATCAAGTGCAGAACACATGGAGCCTCTATCAAGCTTCTTCATTGTTTCAGTTTCTATCAGTTTGCATTTGCCAGTTCTGTTTTCTCTAGTGGTACCTGTTGTTCCTATACCTTTTTGACCCAACAATGTGATAAATTTTGAAGAAGTGAAAAAATTGTCAAAATAAAGGGAGAATTTTTGATCACCATGATGTTTCTTCAGTATTTCTGCAAAATGAAATACTACTGATTATCCCAGTCCCATACCTTTGGCGATATCCATGTTGTTATCTTTGCCTTGATACACTTGAAACTGTATACAGTATCCGTACTTTAGTGCTGCAACCCATGCCTTATATCCAAAACGGATAGGTTTACCTCTTATGTATTGTTTACATCCATGCCTTCCATAGTAAGGAATCATGGATTCATCAATGGATATGTTGCTTTCAACAGGTGCATATCGCAAAAAGTTATTATTTAGTGCATCAATAAGATACCTCTCACTTTGGCAAACTTATCGTTTTGAGGCAAATTATCGTTATCTGTAAATTAAATGATATTTCAAAAAAACGATTTCTGCGCATAGACTTGGCTACCAGAGGATTGTAAACATCTTCGTTTGTTTCCCAATACATTTTTCTTCGTGGTAATGAAGCATATCCACTCAAAAGGAGAATTCCTATGTAGGTGCACATATCGCCAACATCCAACTGAAAGCCTGCTTTATTTCTTTTCGCAGCATACAAGCATGAGAATCTTACTGAATTTTCAGTAATTTCTGGGGTCAAAAATAGTTCAAAAACATCTGGAGGATCACTCTCCCTGGAAACAGTTAGGGGCTGACAAAATTTAAAATCAGTATTGGTTTCATTTTTCTGGAAATCACCTGGTGCTTGCCATTTGGAATCTGCAATTTTTGGCAATGTTTGTGAAGAAATGAAGTTTCCAATATTATGATTCGCAGGTGAGTTTTTAGAAGTAGAGGGTTGAATTGTCTCCTGAATTACTTCTGCGGCTTCTTCGCTTTCTTCTGGAGGGTCGGAATTGTCATGAAAGAACTCTGCTTCAGCATTTAGTTGTGTTGCACAAAGACGGTCCGGATCCCTACAGTCTTCGTTTCCTGAACCTTCGGTACTCTCATCACCATCATTAGGTGGTAATATCACAATTCCGTCTGGAATCACATCATTTGCCTCTCAATAAGAATATTCGAGAACTTCTGAGGCCCAAGGGGTTGTTAACGACCTACTAAAAAAAAGAGCATGCAGTTTGGCAACCACGCAATCGAAGTTTGATTTCATAAAACCTCACTTGTGAGAAATTTTTTATAATTGTACTAATTTACCAAAATAAGCAATGAAATATCAAAAAAGGTACTTACCAGTTCCGATATGAAGTTATTGCACGCACAAGAAAAAACTACTATTTTCAAAAAAAATTCTGAAGCCAGAAAACCACAAAAACCCTGAAACAAGCGGCCAGCATGCAAAAGGTGAACAATGCTATTATGGAAATAAGTTTCGATTTTTTGTTTATGCAAAGGAAGTTAGGTGTGACAATAAAAATCTGAAGTGGTTCATTAACGACCCCAGGTCCTTAATGGGTTTTAATATTGAAATCTATACAAGTGTAGAAGGGCAGATTTTCAATCTACCCCGATAAGTTGCTGCGTCAGTTGAAAAACAGTGCCCCATAGTGTCTGAATGGAACACGTTTTATTAATTAGCAACTTCTCGTATTTCTCATATTTGCCCATCAGTAAAATACAACTTATATATATCAAAATAATTATATTTGACTTTTCGGAAACCAAATCGATTTGTGTTTTCAAGAAACTTTTACAAAAATTTTCTTTTGGTTTCCTTGTAAATAACAAATCTCAAATTTACATCGAGAAAAACAATCTCGAAGAATATTAGTAAGAGTTATTCGAAAACGGAAACGGATTCGATTTCCGAAACATACATTTTTTAGATTCCAATACTATTTCTCATTTTTCCAGATTGTGGTAGGTTGAGTAACCCAAAAAACTACGAATAAACTATTATTATGTGATACGGGGTTGAAATCTCACTATCTGTTTCGGAAATCCAAACAGCAAAAATTGGCCAGTCGTCGGGGGAATGAGCCCGAAAAAAATACGAGGTAGTGTGTTTTTTCCTCTTATTGGGATCTGAATCCCAATAATTATGAATCGTAGCCGCCATTTTCTATGGCAACATGAGAATATTCTCGCGAGAAAGTTGAAATTCATTAGAGTTCAAGATGTGAAGGCTGAAAGCTGAAAGGTCAACCCAAAACTTGTGAAAAACATTTACATCTCATATTTCTACCCGTAATCTAATTTGAAAGCCTCAGACAAAAAAAATCATACCAACTATTATAGACAAGTCTTTAAAGAAAGATGAATCTGATAAATCGCAATACCGCGTCAAAGTTGCCCTCAAATCATCTATAAGTATACTCAAAACAAAAAAACTGTCGAACATTATACTGAAGAAAAACTCACGCTAATCAGAACTCGATAGAGCAATCAGTTACCCAGATAGAGCGGGTTGAACATTGAGAATGAGTTGGGAGACGAAATTAAGTGAGTAGGTATCTTGGTATCTAATGGTCATAGCGAGGTCGTATTGGCCTTATTTTTTATTCATACGTTCTAGTTTGTGAAAATTTCATGTATTTTTCCATCACAGGCTCTGGGCATGAGCTACGAGGAAAATGGAGAGCAACAGTTTTGGATTGGTTTGTGGTACTCTGTCTCGAAAACTGATTATCACAGGATATTCACCTTTATCGCATTCTTCTATTTTGGATTCGAGTTTTTGAAAATTGGGATGCATTTCTCTGGTCCAATTCTTGAATGATCTACGAGTCAAAATATGAAAAGTAGGTGCTATTAAATGATTTTCGCTTTTCGAAAATATTTTTAATCTAAAATAAATTCGCCAAATTCCAGATATTTTCGCAAAGATGGCACGAAAAGTGAACATTTTGAAAATACAGTTATGCTATAGTACAAAAGTAATCAGAAATCAGGATTCTTGACATTTATATCACAAATTGCTTCAAGTTAAAAAAAAACACTATTATGTTTTTTCCGAGTCTACTCTATTTTAATTCCTGACGACTGGCCTGAAATTGAAATCGGCAATATGGAAATTGAGAAAATTGGAAAGAAGTAATACCAGTGAACAGAAGTTGGTCAGAAAAGAAAAATATAAGAAAGAATCAGAGAGAAAGAATGAAGAACTACATTTAAGTTGGACCAAAGTGCGCGAAACCAGTCTTCAAGTATGCCAATCACAATAACAACTTCATTCTGGCAAACGAGAAAGATTTGAGGAAATGTATTGTGTGAAAAATCCTACACTAGTGGCTGTTAATGATGCGCCAGTCTCCAAGTTCCTAGTTTAACGTTGAAGATCCGGTTTTTCAATCTACTATAACAAGTTAACTGCCGGCTAGATACTCATCATCCAATTGAATTATTTCTTTAATGATAATCCTCATTTCATCAACCACTTTCTCGAGTGTGCCAAGAAGACAGACCCTTCTGAGCGAGGATCGGCTGATAGTCTTAGGTGCCAATACATCAAATTTCAATTGATTTATGAAATCTAGATTCATCAAAGCATTTGTTACATTCACCTTTCAGAGCATGCTGAGTGATCTGCTCATTTGCCTCAGATGACATAAATGATGGTTTTCTATTGTAAAACGGTGAACATTAAAATTTATGGGTTTCAGTATCTTCTATCTGTTTATCCGGGTGAGGCAGAAAGTGGTCTTTCCCTTTGACCTGCTCTTCTTCAGTGTATTATGTATGGTGGAAGGAAATATTCGGCAAATAGTGTTTGGAGGGCAATTGAAATCTGATGAGATACTACGAAAACATCTCGCTTCGAACCATGAAATTTGAATTTTGCGGAGAAAAAAAATATATTCGAAATGTCAATACGATGATTCTAACGGAATGCTTTCAGGATATACAAATTCCCTTAAGAACGCAATCATTATACTATTCAGTGGTTGTTTATGTTTTTCACTTAAAATCATTAGACTCGCTACTGGCGAATGAATTGCGATCCGAGGTATGAGCCCAACAAAATTAATTCATTGCGTGCTTTTATCACGATATTGTGAGGCTCGTAAATATCTCAGTAATGATTTACACGATTCCAAAAACAATTCACAGACACTATAAAATATCTCATAAAATACGACAAACTATATTTCACACCAACAAACACAATACTTGTTGTATCTTCGCTATTTCAAGTAATCATTCGGAAGATCAATTACACCAACAGCAAACTCATAAAACTTACACGTTTCGCTTACAAGGTTAGCATCTTCAGGCAGTTCGAGTTGGAGCGAAATTAGTTTGGTATTGTGGTTACTGATTTCTATATTTAGTTTTCATTTTTACACCAAATATTATCCATAATTCACTCAAGAAAAAATTGAAAGCCACTGGCGATTTTACGAAAAATGTTTTCTTATGATGCAGCGGTTTGGAATTATTCGGGAGCATTCGCCAAATATCGAAGAGGTCGTTTTCGCCAAATATTCGAAAGATCTGCGTTCGCCAAATATTACAGTTAACCAATCAATAATTATTGTGAGCTGCTAACAGGCAAAAATGCAGAAGCGTATTGTTTGGCATATATTGAGTTGAAAATCGATTCATACTAATCTGGTAGTGAGTTTTCGCTATACATCCTGAGAATCTATCAGAAATCGATGATTCTAAAAAAATTTCTGGTTAGCAGTGTCCTCTCATTAGGACTCCTAACAACTACTAACGTTGTCAGTATCGGTACATGAATTATCTGAGTGCTGGTTTCTGGTTAACAATATGGCGAGGTTCGAATATTTCTCAGAAATGATTTACACGATTCTAAGAATTTATTGACACTATAAAATCCCCCATGAAATACGATAAACCATATTTCACAGCTATGAACACCAAATTTGTTGAAAACATCAGTCACACTAAGATCAAAATAGTATTACTCGCACACACGTTTCACTAACAAGAGTAGCATTTTCAGGATGGTCAATATCGAGTGAGATTAGTAGTAGTAAATCTCCATTGAAAGTTTTCAGTTCCATAGCAAATTTTCAATTTTACCTATTCATCTACTATTTCACTTATAGAAAAATTGAAAGCAACTGGCGGTTTCATTAGAATGTCTGCTTATGCAGCGGTTGAGAATAATTCGGTAGCATTCGCCAAATATTCGAAAGATTTGCAATAAAAAAATATTCGAAAGATCTGCGATTGCCAATATTTCAGTTGACCGATCAATAATTGTGGATCCAAAATACAAAAATCAATGAGTCTATTGTTTGACATATTCTGATTTGATTATCGATTCATAGTAATCTGGTTGTACTTTTTCCTTATTCTTCCTGGTAATCAATTAAAAGTCGATATTTTTTAAAAATTATGATGAATGTTGTAGGTAGGACACTTAACAAATAATATTTTCATCAATAACATTACACGAATTATCTGAATTTTGGTTTCTGATTAACAATATGGTGAGGCTCGTAGATTTCTCAGATACGATACACACGATTCTAAGAATTTGCTGACAGTATAAAATCCCTCATAGAATCCGACAAATCATATCTCACAGCTTTAAACAGCAAATTTTTGGAATCTTGGTTATTTCAAATACTTTCTGATTCAATTTCACTACCCTCAAACTGATATCACTCGCACACACGTTTCGCTAATGGAATTAGCACCTTCAGGATGTTCGAATTGGAGAAAAATTAGTTTGATATTATGTTATCTGATCTCTATATAAAGTATTCAGTTCCACACCAGAACTTTCGATTTATTGAAGTAACATCAAAGGGATATCACTAGCACAATCGTTTCTCTGATAAAACAATCGTCTTCAGGATGTTCGAGTTCGAGTGAAATTAGTTTGATATCAGAGTAACTGATCTTTATAAAAAATTCTCAATTCCACACCAAGTATTTTAATCTCACCTATCTATCCACTTATTCATCTACGAAAAAATCGAAAGCCACTGGCGATTTAACCAGGATGTGTGCTCATGCCGCGCTTAAAAATAATTCAGGAGCATTCGCTAATTTTTTAAGATACCGTCACCGCTGAATATTCAAAAGATACGCGTTCGCCAAATATTTCAGTTATCCAATCAATAATTGTGAAGCAAACATGCCAATCAATAAATATATTCTTTGCCATATTATGAGTCGAGTATCCAGTTATACTGATTCGCTGGCATTTTTCGCTATCCATCCCAATAATTAATATGAAACGGATCTCCTAAAAATTATATGAATAATGTTGTGGTAAGTAGTGTCCTCTCATTAGGACTATTAAAAAGTGATGACGTTATCAGTGACGGTACATGTATAATATTATTTCTGGTTTTCAGCTAACAATATCCTGAGGTTCGTAAATTCCTCAGAAATGATTCACATGTTTCAAAGAATTTATTGACGGTATAAAATTACCCATAAAATACGATAAACCATATTTCACAGTTATAAACACCATACTTGTTGAATCCTTGCTATTTCAAATAATTTTTGAAAAGATCAATCACACTAACATCAAAATGGTTTCTCTTGCACACACGCTTCGCATCTTCAGGATGTTCGAGTTCGAATGAAATTAGTATGGTATTAGGGTGAACTGATCTCCATAAAAAATTCTCTGTTCCGTACCAAATATTCCAATCTTACATCCTCATCCACTATTTCACTAATGAAAAAATCGAAAGGCTGGTGATTTCACCAAAATGTCTGCTTTTGCGGCATTGAAGAATTTTTCGGGAGCATTCGCCAAATATTGAAGACCTTAAGACCTGAAATATTAGATCTACGATCGCCAATATTTCAGTTGACCAATCAATAATTATTGTGGAGCCAACATGTAAAAAACAATAAGCCTATTGTTTGGCATATTCTGAGTTGATTATCGATTCATACTAATCTGGTACTACTCTTTCGTTATTCAACCCGATAATAAATCAGAAATCGATATCTCTTGCAAATTATAATCTCACCTATTTATCCACTAATTCACCTATGGAAAAATCGAAAGCCACTGGCGATTTCATCAGAATTTGTGCTTATGAAGCGGTTCTGGATTATTCGTGAGCATTCGCCAAAAATTGAAAAGGTCGCGATCGCCAAATATTCGAAAAATCTGAAAATTGAAAAAAACGTGATTTTTTGTTGTTTATTTTTTATAACAAATGAAAAAATGGCATTTTCAAGTAGAGGACATGGTGGGTATGAACTACGGACTGTCCTGCACGGGATGACACAGGCGGGTTCTAGGTAATATCTTTGTCCAAAAAGCAATCATTGGATCTATTGCTTGGTGTACTTGGTGATTATGACATTTCATTACAACTCAGACAGGATTGATCAAAGAACGTAAGCTTTCACGGCCAGAAGTAACTGGTACTGGGGAGTTATCCGGGTTTATTTGCTGTGGTCCACAGGTTTTTATTCCTGAAGTTTCGCCTACATCTGTGGTAGGCATTTTCAAAGTCTGTGAGGTAACGGACCCAATGTTCTTGTTCTCACTGCAAATACTACTTCGTTCAAGATGTTCGCTCTTTCAATGCTCTCGTGACCGACGTCCACTGATATTCTGTTAAAGATGGGCGTGACTTGATTTCTTTTAGTTGGCTTGATTTGTGTTTTCTTCAGTGCTGGTAACCAGATCTCATTGATGTTTATGCCTTCTTCCTTCCTGTTGAAATTGTCTTTGTGTTTATGTATCTCAATTGCCTCTCTATGCAATCTAGGATAGTAGCTCTGTGTCTTGTCCAGGGCTTGGGTCTCGTCGTATGCAATGACGTGATTTCCTTCTTCAAGTGCGTGTTCTGTTACTACCGATTTATCTGTCTGTCTCAGGCGACAATTTCTCTTATGTTCAAAGAGCCGTGTCTTGATACTCCTTTTGATGGTTCCAATGTGAACCGATCTACAGCTACAAGGAATCCGGTAAACACCTGGAGTTGTCCACGGCTCCTTTGAATCTTTGGCTGACCTTAAACTCTCTCTATTGGTTCGTGTTGGCTTCAGTATTATGTCTATATTATGCTTCAACGTTCGTCCTGTTCGATCTGTCACAATTCTTATATATGGCAAATAGGCTATTCCAATGGCAGGCGTATTTATAGTTTCCTGGACGTTATTTCTCTTAGGCCTTGGTGCCCGTTCGAATTCGGTTTCACTATACCCGTTCCCTTTTAATGCTTGTTTCAGGCGGTCAAGTTCCTCGGAGAGGTTATGTGGTTCACAAATGCGGCGAGCCCTCTCAACTAAGGTCTTGATTACACTTCTGACGTGGTTGGTGGTTGGAGTTTTTATTCAGGTATCTATCTGTATGTGTTGGTTTTCTATATACTTTGTGTCCCAGTGTCCCATTTCCTCGTCTGTTTACCAGTACATCCAGAAAAGCTATTGCCCCTTAGGTTTCTTGTTCCATTGTGAATTGGATTTTGGTGTTCAGAGAGTTCAGATGTGAGGGGAATACCGTTAATTGTTCTTCCCCATGGTTTCAAAGTCTCTTGCTCTGAGGCCCGCTGTTCAAATTCCTCCATGAAAAAGTTTGCCACCACGGGGCTCAGTGAGCTACCCATTGCAGAACCGTCGGTTTGTTCATAGAAGACATTGTCCGACTGGAAATATGGTCATATCCCCGGGGAAAACATCTTCAATCAACTTCATTGTTTCTTTGACAGAGACCATTGTGTATGAGGATACCACATCAAAACTCACTAGTATATCATTTGGACCTGGTCTCATGTCTCTTATTCTTTCAATAAAGTGTACTGAATCCTTGATGTATGAGTCTGTGTTTCCTAGGATTGAAAGTGAATATTCTTGGCTCGATTCCACTGTGCATATCCACAACAAATTCTATATCGAATCGGTCTTTCACGACCAATAAATCATTCATCGCGATATTAAGTTATTTTCCTATTCATTATCATTACAGCTCAACCGATGAAAATTACACGGCCTGAAATAGCTAACCGGCAAATCGACCCGCAGTTTGAATTCAAAGGCGTGCATAGAGAACGAAATTATCATTACGAATGAATTAATTAGAACGCGCTAGCTCTGAATTATGTATCGTGATGTTGTCGATCTGAAGAGGTCGTAACTTTTATATTATATTATGAAAGATGATGTTGTTCGACCAGCAGCAAAACGGTAAAACAGATATAAAGAGCGTCGGCTACTCGATGTAAATATGGTCGCGAGCTCCAAGAAATAATCTGAACAAAATCTACTTTGCAAAAACACGGCTTCAAGAGGAAAAAATGTAAAAACTCCTTGAGGAAGCGACTTTTCCTTTTATTTTCAAGTTGATGCATAAAAAAGCTAAATTTATATAAATGAAGGAACATGAAATATTTAGCAAGCAATCTCTGTTCATATATGTTAATCATAGAATTACAGTCATCTATAGAAGAGGAGAAAAGTCGATTACGAGCTGATCTATTTTAACTGTTATAGCGAACGGAACCGTGAAAATGTATGAATGTTTGATATGATGTAGATCTCGATGCACTGATCGAGTGTCTATTGCTACAGACTACAAAAATCAACAGTTTTCAAGATATAGCCCTGTCAATATCCGGTTCTCTTCATTTTCTAATTTGTGATCCATAATCGCTAAGCTCTTCTACTAAACAAAGAATTTTATTTTCTTCGCAGGAATTCACTGAGAAATAATTGTTGTTTATTTTCGGGTCACTGACGATGTATCTGAGTAATTATTTTCAACTTTTGAATTTTCGTATCCGTAGAAAAAATGGCTCTTGTTATTACAAATATACTTACATCCAAGAAAATCCAATTGTGGCAGTTGAAAGAAATATTCGATGCACAAGATATTTGAAATGATTTTTCTCTGATATATTTTTCTTCAGAAAAATAGTGGAGAATGCAAACTGAGCATCTAGAGAATCGTATTCATAAGGTATACTGACGAGATGAAAACTACTATCGAATGCAGTTTTAATTACCGAGTGTTGAATATCAATAGTAACAAGGTAATACATATTTACTATATTTATACTCTATTTGTTATAGGCGATGTCTTATTCAGTTGAAGGATTTATGAGTTGAAGATGAACACTAAATGACATTTCATCAGAAAATCTTCGATTTTGTTTATGGACCCATTGAAATAAGGTTACTTAACTATATGTGTAGACTTTATCAAATATATTAATTCTTCATTGAAATTATGATGATTATGCAAGGTATTTGCAAACGTAATATGTCTGGTAATTGACCGCGAATCCAAGTTTGGAGGGACAAAACATGACATTCTGTCTGAACAGCATCACATCACAGCTCAATGGGTTGAATATTCGAAAATGATTACAATGATTCATTCGACAAAACTTGCATGACCCCGCATAGGATGACCGAAAGATCTTTCGAAGAAGAATTTTCAACTGTGAGTCAGTTTGTGGACTTCAATCCTGGCAATACCATTCTAGACATTCAGCCATCTTCACCTGGATTGTAGAAGGAAAATCTTTATGTTGAATAAGTATTTTTGAGAATGTGTGTTGCCAATCTTTGAGTATCGCTCGAACTCTTTAGAGTCGTTCTCCCATTTCCAGATAGGTTTCTTGGATATGCTCGCCATGATCAAAATATTTGCTATCCCTCCACAAACTTGTTGAACGATTATTCATGATGCAGCTGATAGAAATCCACAATTGCATCCCAATAATCATTTCATTGTGGAACAGACAAGTAATAAGTCAATTGAATATCTAATGAATGACCGAGAAATATTCATATCTAAAACTTTCCTCTCAATGATTACAACAACTACCATATCATTTCATGGTGCGCTACCAGAATTTGTTTTAAACATACATTTTTCGTTCAATAGTTCACCGTTCAGTTAATGCACCTACATTTCAATTGAATTGTGTTAGATGTAAGTGAATTTGTAATAACTAGAGCAATTCGAAAGTTCTTGTTTCAACGAACACAGAAATAATACAGAAGTTGAAAATTTTAACTCGGCTACAGCGTCAGTGACAAGCAGTGTATGATAATTTCTCCAAATGGGTCTCTCTGAAAATAAAAACCAATAATTTTCTGATCAATTCTGTGCAGGAGTCAATGAAATTCAATTTTTGTTGAGTATAAGCGATTATGGGCCACAATCTAGAAAATGAGGAAAATCGGAAATTGATCCATATCTTGAACACTGTCCATTTCTGTAGCAATAGACACTCGATCAGAGGTGCATCGAAATCTATATCATATAGAATATACAGACATGTTCACGGATCCTTTCGCCATTAAGGTTCAATTAACGATTATAAAAGATTATTGGGTATGTATTCCCTTGGCTCTATAGATATTTAACACTCGGTATAGATGAACTCTAAACAAGTATTTATCTAGTCAACATACATTATGAATACGATTTTCTATATGCTCATCCTGCATTTTCCACTATTTCTCTGACGACCAGGATAATAAAAAAAAAATATATCAGATTCAGTTCATATAGTGTGTATAGAATATTCTTCTTCTGGTACCTCAATAATGAGGTGTTGAATATTTGTGAAGCTGTGATACCTAGAGCAATTAAGAAGTTTTTTGTTTCCACGGAAACGGTAATATAGAAGTTGAAAATAGTCGTCCAATCACATCGTCAGTGATAATTTCTTCAAATGGGTGTATCTGAGCCGAAAAGAGGAATTGTTTTTTCAATCGATTCCTATACGGAATTCAATAAAATTCCATTTTTTTTAAGTACAAGAGTGACTTGATTATGTGCTAAAATCCAAAATAATTCAAAAAATTGATATTGATGGAGCCATATCTCACACTTCTGATCAGTACATCGAGATCTACATCATTCCAAAAATTCGGACAAATTCACGGAGAGCCATTCAACATAAAAAACGTGCGTGATCCTTAGTTTTATTTGGTAAGGTATGAATCTTGTATAAGCCGTAATGAACCCTACAGGATTGTAGCGGAGGGGTTGTGTAGACCCGCTCACGTTAAACCTTAGCTGTCTCGTTGTCGATGAATAACTCAATTTAGATAGCTACCAAAGTTTGACAGCGAAGAAACTAGAAGGTAGTAGTCGATTGGTGCAACGTTGTGTCAATTAACTACCCACATTTGATTGTACAAAATATTCTTCTCATTGGAACAAATCCGTTGGAACATCGTAGAAGGGTCAGAGACTTGTCTCCCATAGATATTTCCACAGTCGGTGCTCTTCTGAATTGTCTTTACTTGTTTCATCCTTGGCAGTATTTTCACGGATAACACGACGAGTGCAGAATTTCTTTCCTTTGTTGTGAGCTTGGAAACCGCTCTTTGCTCAGGGATCTATTTTCAATAGGCCAGCTGAATTTCAGAACTTCCTGCGAGAGAGGTTTTCCTGAGTCTGATAAACTTCAAAATTCGAAGTCAATGTTAATTCGTATCTTAATATGTGAAAAAAATCAGATGTGGAATATGATTTTCTGGGCTAAAAATAAATGATTGATTGATTCTTGATCACTTTCACTATGAATCACGAAAATCAGAAGGATATTGCATCAGCAAGATCATTTCCTGTGGACGCATTCATATTTTTTGCATATTCATAAAAATTGAAAAATGTTCATTGTCTGATTTGATCACGTGAGAAATGCAGAGCATTGAATAAATTTTCCAAATTAAAACCAACTATGTATTCATAAATTTCAATTAGGAAAACTTTCATACACCGCGGATGTTAGATATCATAAAAGTTTGACTGTCGAACTCTGAAACATTTCAAAATGAACCCCCAAGAAAACAATTTTTTTTAACCTCTGAATTCATAAGTCATCGCCAATTTTCCCAACGTGAAATAAAACCAGAACTAGAACATCCGGTTCACCTGAGCTCCCTGTCGACTCTCTACTTCTTTCGACAACAAATTATTCAAATCTGTACAATATTCGTATTCATTATCATTATTCCAAACTCCGCCAACCGTCCCATAGTTTATATGCTCAGAGGCGTTTGCACCAACTCCACCGAAGTTATCGTCACGAATGAATGAATAAGTACAGCCCTGAAGGTAGCATAATTTGCTCTGTTGATGTAGTGAAATCTTAGCACTTACCTTGGGGCGCTTCCTGCGATGTTTGGTCCTGTCGATGGGAGAAGGCATGTTTATCCTAGCAGATAGAAGTTAAGGAATTACATGTGTTTTGTGATCTATATCATCAACATTCTGCAAGGGCCCCGAATAGTGCAACGATCATGTAATGATGGTTATTAACAAGAGCATCAACCGGGATACGAAACGAGCCCAGGTGAGTTTCGTATGGCTGCTGCGAGTGTATTCATAACCATTACATGAGGGTTGCATACGCTATTTTACCAACACCCAATAAATAGTGAAGAACTACAAATATTATATTTATATTTTAAACTGTAGAAGGTATATTATATTTTAATTCCATGACATGTGAAACCATGTTCAGGATGTGTGGCCTTGTGTTTTTTACAATTTTTTTCGTAAGGGCTATACAAAACTGTTCTTCAACAAACTGTCGAACATATATTTTGAATCTTATTTTATATTGTTATATTTTTTCTACTTGACATGTGAACTCATTTTATGCAAATTGTGTTTGTGAATATTTGTGCTTTTACAATTTTTATCTGATCATATTTTTAAGTACTATATACAACAATTTTTTTTAACAAGCTTTGTCAACAAGGAATTATTTTTCTTAGACAATAAAGTATATATATATATATATATATATATATATATATATATATATATATATATATATATATATATATATATATATATATATATATATATATATATCTATTGCACACAATAATACTAATTGAACAAATTTCTTTGAAAAATTCTATAAAATTGTAATTATTGGTATTACTTGGAGAAATAAAACGATGAGAAATGAATAGAAGATCAAAATTAAAAAAAAAAAGATTACTGTAGACTGGAATCGAACCCGTGTCTCTTCCAACTCGTAATCGATTTCATTATAAAACTGGTTGAGGGCATATAAGTGTATTATTGGAGTACGGGTGTAGATAATAGTATATTATGCAACGATCGTGTAATGATGGTTATTAATATATGAGCATAAACCGGGATACGAAACGAGCCGAAAGTGAGTTTCGTATGGTTTATGCGAGTGTATTATTAACCGTTACATGAGAGTTGCATACGCTATTTTATCTACACCCGATTAATAGTGAAGAACTACAAATATTATATTGAAATTGTATTGCACACAATAATACTAATTTAACGAATTTCTTTGAAAAATTCTACAGAATTGTGATTAATGGTATTACTTACAGAAATGAAACGATGAGAAATGAAGAGGAGATCAAAAATTGAAAAAAAAAAAGATTACTCTAGACCGGAATCGAACCCATGTCTCTTACAACTAGTCCAACTAGCTAAAGTCCGCACAAGGGCGGAAAGTACTTTCCGCACGGCTGTCAATAAGCCGTCAAATCCGTGAATTCTGATTCACTGATGCAATCATTAACTGTTATTATTTATATAAAAACTAGATTAATTATGCATAAAAAACAAAGAGAAGAAATAGAAGTGTTGTATTAAGTACTTTACCTATTCTCATATATTCAAATAAACGTTAATTATCATCATTTCTTCATTTGACTGCAATAGCTATTGCAAATTCATGTGCACTTTTTATAGAAACAATATTTAAACAGACTGACACAAGAAAACCTTAGTAAGGCAACTCAATTATTCACAGTTCACAATAATAATATTAATAATTAAATTACTAAATAATAAGTATTTATCACGAAAATCAATACATTGAAGCAACGATTCTGGCCGTGGCCGACGCCATTAAACATTAAATCTATATTCATTTCATCAAGCTAGGTACCTACTGTCAGCTGTCGGATTGCTGTTAGTTGAGGCATAATAAGAACTACCTCTATTTAAAATAGGCAACCAGTGATCCTGAGCCCTATACGTTCGACGGACATATGAATCGTTCAGAATAACGTAAAGTAATACGGCATATATGTGCTGAACTAGGATAGAACATCACAAGCGTATTCGTTTAGCTTTCGAGAATCGGGACCCGGGCGCGGGCACATATTTGAAAATACAAAATGCTAAGTAGGCTCTGAAACAATTAAAAGACACAACAAAGTACTTATTGTATTGTATTTTTTTTAAATAAACGTTGATTATCATTATTTATTCATTTCTCTATGTGTACTCATGTGTACTTTTCATAGAAACAATATTTAATAATAGACTGTTACAAATATAACGTAAGATTAGTCAGGCTACTCAATCTGATAATTGTTACGATTTGTTCGAATAAATTAGTGGTCGTAGGAGAAATAGTGTACAATACTCGTGCGAAAGTTATTTTGTCACTTTCCGCACTAGTAATGTAATATACTATATATAAATACACCATTTCTCCTACTACCACCTATTTTATTGAACAACATCTGAATAATCAAATCTTGTATATTGAGTTTCCTGACTAATATTACGTTTATTTGTGACAGTCTATGTTTCAATATTGTTTTTATAAAAGGAGGGCATAAATTCACAATTATGGAATATCGATAATTACCGTTTATTTGAAAAAACTTCAGTAAGTGAGTACTCATTAGATAGAAATAGGGAATGAATTGAATTATATGGAACCATGAGAATCAATGAAAGTACAAGAAATATCATAATTAGATGTATATCGACTTATGAGATATAAGTATATATCTCTGATGATGTTAATTCAATATAACTACTTCTCTTCGGGCTTGAAGGCCGTCGTTCTTTGGAATTTCTACCTGACGTTCACAAATTCTTCGAGCACGTGAACCAGAACATCTAGAGCAGGAACTGGAACATTTTCGAGTGACCTTGAGGTCCAATGGGTACAGTGTATCTGAGATCAACAGGGCCATGAAACCGAAGAGTCCCACGGTTCATAACAGGGAGGACTCTAGGTAGTTGCGAATGCATATCTGCCATATATCCCGAAGGTCACTGACAGAATTGGAAAACTCTTGGGAAAATATAACATAAAAACGGTTTTCAAGCCGACCAAGAAGATCCAACAAAACCTCAGGTCGGCTAAAGACAAAAGAGACCCACTGTCAGCGGCAGGGGTTTATCGCATACCGTGCACCTGTGGGAAGGTTTACATCGGTACCACGAAAAGATCCATGGGTACAAGGCTCAAAGAGCATCAAAGGAACTGCAGGCTGGGGCAAACCGACAAATCGGCGGTGGCGGAACACGCATTGAGTGAGGGCGACCACAGGATTCTGTTCGAAAATGCAACACTGATTGCCCCCAACCAGGGTTACCATAGCCGACTGGTACGGGAGGCAATAGAGATCCAAAAACATGCGGACAATTTCAACAGAAAGGAAGAAGCGTTGACTCTATACAGAATCTGGAATCCGATTCTGAAGAGATCAAGAATAACTAATGAAATCACAGCAGGTAGTGCGGAAACTAATAATGATGATTATTTTCCGAACCCAACAGAAGTAATTAACACTCCAGACTACCTGTATCAATATAAATACGCCTTGAGAAATCGAACTGTTTAGTCATCGGAGATGAATAAGCCTCTGAAGAAACTGGCCACTCGCGCTAGCGAAACGTCAGGAAGAAATTCCAAAAAACGACGGCCTTCAAGCCCGAAGAGAAGTAGTTACACTAATAACCTCGGCCGCGAAAGCCTTAACCATGATGTTAATTCAATTATTATTTTGCTTTGTGTACCTATTCCTACGTTTGCTATCTATTTGATTCAATTTCCATATGCTTGGTATACAAATTGTGCAATCAAAAGTGATTTCTAGCAACCCAGTGCTCGTCGTTGCCGTATAGGCAGGAGAGTACCTGTTCTAGATGGCCTCTTTTTTCTTTCTCGTGAATGGATCAAACGTCTTTGAATGATATATACGTACCTATCAAAGGAGAGTGTCTGTATTTTCCATTTCATTTCACTCATTTCATAGAAGTTGTCATTTCTATTTTTCGATTCGGAGAAGAAGAAAGTCACGAAAAATTTCATCAAACGTTAATTCGAATTTGAGTTAGCTCAGTTGGTAGAGGATCCGGTAAGATAACTGCAAGGTTGTGGGTTCGAATTTCGTCGTCAACACTTTTTTCCTCTCTTCACTTTTCATAAAAAAATGATTTTCAGTTCAGTTTTTGTATAAATTACAATTAATAATTACATCTGTAAATCCTAAAGGACTCACGGATTTGACGGCTTATTGTCAGCCGTGCAGATAACACTCTCCTCAATGGTGCAGTAAGTAACTTTCCGCACGTGTGAGACAAAAGGTCACTTTCCATGGGAGTAGTGAGTGCGATATGTGTTACTTTCCTATGTGATCGTAGGAAAAAAATCATTTTTCACGTCTCTATATGAATTTCACATTTGATTTTCCAGTTATCAGATGGAAATCAACTTATTCGAATTGAGGAAAAAATATTGGAACCGTGCAGAAAACTCCATAATCATCACGAACGTTGAGCACTACCGCTCTCAGACCAGTAAAGTTGTCACGACGCTCTTCCTCCAAATAATTGTCTTCGACTGATAAGATGTGCTTTCCTAGACCTCGAAGGAAAGTAACACAAATTGCACTTTCTACTCTCATGGAAAATGGCCTTTGTTACTTTCCGCACGGCTGTCAATAAGCCGTCACACCCGCGAATCCTGTGAGATTTACCTATGTAATTATTGATTGCACTTCCTCATTATGTAAATAAAAACTGGACAATAAACTAATCATTTATGAATATAAAGAAGAGGAAAAGTGTTGACGCTGAAAATCGAACCCAAAACCTTGCAGTTATCTTACCGGATCCTCTACCAACTGAGCTAACTCAAATTCGAATTAACGTTTGATGAAATTTTTCGTGACTTTCCTCTTCTCCGAATCGAAAAATAGAAATGACAACTTCTATGAAATGAGTGAAATGAAATGGAAAATACAGACACTCTCCTTTGATAGGTACGTATATATCATTCAAAGACGTTTGATCCATTCACGAGAAAAAAAAAGAGACCATCTAGAACAGGTACTCTCCTGCCTATACTTCAGATTCGAATTAACGTTATCAGATGTTTACATTAATCTTATTATATTTCTCGTATCTTTATTTCCTTGAAACAAAATTTACCTATTTTGTAACGAAAGCTCAAAACTGTTAATTAATTGTGAATTCATGTGCACTTTTTATAGGTATTCAAACCTCGACTGTCACAAACAAAACGTAAGATTGGTCAGGCACGATATGATGTTTACATATTGTTTAATAAAATAGATGGCCTAAGGAAAAATAGTGTACATTACTATTACCGTTCTCGATTCTATATAAACTACTCTAAATAGTCATATTCAAATTGGGCATACTAGTTGCTTCTGGTGCTTGCTTGTTTGTGTGTATGATATCAATAATATCAGATATGATGAAGACTATGCCTTCAACGTACTTCTTTTTTCGAGCTAGGTGATTCGTGATACTACGGTCTGCCGATAAGCGTCCTAGATGAGTATGGATGTCTAGCTTATGCTGAGTAGTTTACTATTTTTTCGGTATTTGTACTCAATAATCAGGACAATTGGGTTCGTTGCGAAGAATGAAGGGTGACCAGTTTTTTTCTCTTTCCTGACCTCAGGTAATACATGTCAATAAGCCTGAAATAATCCCATTCAACCACCGAATGACACGCTTTAGGTTATAAGGTTTTTGACGGTCAAAAAAAATATCAGAATATAGGAGGAGAAACGAACAAAATTTCATGATTTGCTTTAGATCTCCGTAGACTGCATCCAGACCATTCTGTTCAATTGGTGTTCTGATTTTAGGTGTCCTTCGTGGTTCAAAACATCCCCTCCCTGAGGAAAAGACCATACCGGCACTCCAAAATTTGTCAGGTGTCTTAACAGGTCGTTATATTCGGCCTGTTGTCTATGATTCTCATTGACAGTACCTCACGATACCAACATTTCCAGCATGGTTGATGTTGAGCAGTGAGTCAGAGTGGTCATCACGTAACTCAACTGTATTTCGTTCAAACTACTAATAATAATATGATTCAATATTGATCAAATATATTCACATTATATACACACGAAGTAACGAATATCTGTGGCATCTATAAACATAAACAAAACCTGTTTTCGTCAGCTGATCAGTGATGAAATGAAAGCAGCTAAAAAAGAATAGGATACAGAAAAAATGACAACAGGGTCTTCTTTAACGACCACCTCTCACTTGGGCATGATTGGTCACTTCCGACCTGAAAAATAATTTTTTTGTTTCTCTCTTGTCATATTCAAATCAAGAGGAAATGAGACATGTGTAAGTTGAATTCGATTTACATATTAGCAATGATTGTTTTCTCAATTCCATTGATTTTAATCAATGTTAATTTCATCACAATTCCGGAAGATGCCAAGCCTGAATAGAGAAAAGGGGAGAGTTTAACCAGGCTCACCAACATTATGTATTGAAAGGGATATTCATCAAAATAGAAATAAAAATGCATAATCATAATACATATTCATTTTGTCCAATTATGTGTTTGAGTCCAACCTCATATTTACAAAGCAGAAAACGAGATAAACAAATATAAAATCCTTCAGCACAAGTCTATCGATATTGTTATCACTTCGAACTTCACCAAAGAATTACAGTAATGAGAAAATATCGAATAATATATCTTTGAGGGCGACTGGTGATTGTTTACAAAATGTATGCCAAGTCTGAATCGGACTTCAAAAGTGAGAATTATGACTTGATAGATTTCTCTGATACATTCGGTACTCAATTTTCCATTGTATTTCTATCAGAATTAGATTCCTTATCACCGGAGTTAAAGCCGAGTTCAACATTTAGGAGAATTTTGTTGCACTATTTGAATGTCATTAGTTTGTGGTGGATCGATTCTTCCTCCTTACTTATTGGATTTTCAACCAACCACAATCTGAAAAAATAGGAATAAATATTGAAATCTATTCAAGTGTAGAATATCAAATTTCATATCTATCTTCTTATTTGAGATACACGAAAAGTTGCTGACTAATTGAACTTGTTCCACTCAGAAGAAACTATTTTTGAATTGTCGCAGCAAATTCTCGGAGTAGATTGAAAATCTGCCCTTCTATACTTATATAGATTACAATACTACTTCCTATTTTTACAGATTGTGGTAGGTTAAGGACCTAAGAAAACAAGAAGGAATTATTCTGTTGTTTTTGTTGAAAATTGTTAGAAACATCCATGCTATTGGTGTTAAATTATGGACGCCGAATTTGACGTCGCTAAATATGGAGGCCAAGATGGTTGTTGAGCTGTAACATTGTTCAAAGAGATATAGTTCGTGAATGTCTGTGTAAAAAGGATTCGAAGCGTTTCTGCTATACCTTCAACCCTATTGTGTCGACATTTCTGTTCACTTTACAATAAACGACGAGGTTTCCTTCTTTAACGAAAAAGATAGGTGCAGATTTCTTTCTGGTAGTTTGACTGATATGTTGAAAGAACTTCGAAATAGAATTGACGCTAGAATTTCATGGAGGAAATGAAAGTTCAGGCCACAGACTACAGACACAAGTTTAGATAGGCAACGTCATACTTTCAAAAACCCAAAAGTATGTGGCGCAATTCCTGTGGCGATTCGCAACCCCAACTATTCAACAAAATTGAATGGATTAGAGAAAACTGTAGGAACTACAAATGCAGAATACTGTATTATCGACGGGCTGATAATGGATTTTCGATACTTTAATCGTTCGATACGAACCAACCAATAATAAAAATTCACAGTTCACAGGAGTTTACCACGACTGTTGTAATAAATTCACATAGAGGAGTTCAACTAAGACCACGCCGCTGAAGATGGCTGCCGCAGATGTAGCCGAAAGCTCCGGAAGTCAGAATTCCACTACACGGCCCTCAAGCCTGTAAAACCAGAGATGATCTCAGGTAGTCGGTGTGATCCTGACAATGAGCAATCACTTCACAAATATCGGTCAGGTGGCTTTCAATGTCTGGCATGGTAGTTGCCAGGAATTCAGTTATGTTCTGACGCAGATTTTTTTTATATGCAGATTCACACGAAAGGAATGGCCTGTAATGTTCAAAGAACACCGCGGTGAATCAAGGGACAGGAGATACGAATTAACATTCACTTTGAATTCCTGAAGTTTGTAAGCCTAATGAAAAACCTCTTTTGGCAAGGAGTTCGACAGGTTTCCAAATTCACAACAAAGGGGTGGGAATTCTGTACTCGTCGAGTCATCCGTGTAGATATTGCCAAGGAGGAAGCGATTGATAACAATTCGGAAGAGCATCGACCGTGAAAGTATATATAGAAGAAAGACAAGTCTCCGACCCTTCTACGATGTTCCGATGAAGTGAGCGAGTCTGTGAGCGAAGAATCACCAACAAGACGAATTGCCTTTCTCTGAATAGAATCGAGAGGCCTCAATGAATGTTGTGGTGACGAACTCCACACATGAAAACTGTATTCCACGACGGGTCTTATCTGAGCCTTGTAGATCATTATAGAAGTATTTCTCCGCACGAAATAGAAATCCAAGTTTCTGGGAAGCACTTTCAGCGATCGATCTCACATGGTTTTTCACGTCATCATGGGCGCGGATAAATTTTGAGGTAAACTGTAGCCAGACTGTCATAGAATTATGGAATTTCAGATATAAGTTGAAGTAAGGTGTTGAATATGGAGGAAAAAGCAAAAATGTCCACAAAACTGTGTTAAAAGTTATATTTATATCATTCATTGAAATATGGAAGCTTATCCATGAAAAAGCTTTTTCGTTCGTTATTTTCAAATAGGGAACTTTCGAATATATATATATATATATATATATATATATATATATATATATATATATATATATATACGATAGAAGTATTAGTGTCTGTGTGATTAACAACGGAAGGTTGTGGATTCGAATTCCGCTCGAAGAAGTTAATTTTTCTCAAATTCTTATGATTTGTCTGAATGCCGCTATGATTTCATTCCATTATATATATATATATATATATATATATATATATATATATATATATATATATATATATATATATATATATATATATATATTTATATATATATATATATATGTTGTTGTTGAGTTCGGGTTGAACCTCGTCTGGAGTTTTGTTCTCGACGTTTCGGCTCCGATTTTGGAGCCATTTTCAAGAGGTGAATGTGACTTCACGCTGAGGTCTCAATCTGCCTACTCCTCAGGTGTTGTCACAGGGGGCAAGGGTTTGTGACTTGATGCCGAGGCCTCAATCTGCCTACTCCCCAGGTCTCGTCTCGAGTTCTTTCTAAGGTCTCAATCTGCCTACTCCTTAGATCGAACTTTTTTTATATATATATATATATATATACTTGACTTAAATTCTGCTGCAACACGATAAAAATAAATATCTGACTGTAGACTTTGGACAGATTTTCGAAATTTTTCAACTCATACTTTTGGCAATATCTATCGACGCAGTAACTACGAAGAAAAAATTCATCCACCACAAAATAATGACTTCCAAACAGTATTCAATTTAATTTTCCAAATATATAAACTTCACGAGTTTGAATTGGAAGTAGCAAGCGATCTTACCGCTAGTCACAATATCACTTTATCACTTATATCATTATTGATGATATTGATGATTTCACCTCATTTTGTTACCACGAGCCGACACTCCTTACAAATAATATAAAATCCCCCATTCTGTAATAACACAACTATCAGAATAATTCAATGAAGCACATGAAAAAGTATAGCACAATGCTCTGCTTCGACTCCACTGCTCTACTACATACGGTGAAAGATCGTTCCAAATACTTATCTAACTTAGTACAAAGATATCATTCATATAACTCACTATGCACACTCTCCTCTGCAGAGTATTTTTTATCACAGTTGTTACATTGTAAGCACTCACACTTCTTGTCCTTGTTCCACATCTGACCTGTACGAATAAGGGCTTCATTTAAGTTGTGAAGAGGATCAAATATGAAACGACAATTACCCATAGGAGAGAAGCGGTGATAGCACTTGATGAGCTCTTAACTGAAAACAAAAATAACCAGTTAATAATCAGTTATGGATGTCAAATGAATGAAAAGTCAAAGTTTATCAAAAGGAGAATACATGTTTGTGCATTGAGATGAGGGTTGCAGCAACAGATGTAGAGTTATTTATACAAGTGCATGGCGAAGCTCTTTTTTTTCGTGCGTGATAAATTTACGCGCAGGAGCCGTAGGCGAGTGCCGTAATCTCACAAGTGTAGAGAAGACCCTTTATGTACGAGTTGCATACAATAATTCTTTTACGATCATAATAAATGAAACATATTACATATTTAAATAAGTAATTGTTGAACAAATATAATATAACAAAATAGAAACGGTTGTTACTTTAAACAATTTAAAAACGTTTCACTTCATTGTAGCTATGTTGAAAGTACAATTATGTGGATTATTCATAGTAAGCTTTGTTTCAGTTCTAGGAGTTCTTGAGTTTCGTGTTACGGGTATGCTATGTCCATTCAGTTCATTCAGATCCACTTCTTTGGTAACAGTATATCTCTAATATGATGGTAAATTATCGGTTATAATTGCACGAGTGCATGAAAATTACCGATAATTTTGCAAGAAAGCGTGATATCTAAAAATTGCAAGAGTTTATTTTCATATTTTGGTGAAAGAAGGACGAGGGCTCTTTTACAAAATATGAAAATAACCGAATGCAATTTGTATAAGATATCATGCTTGAATGCAAAACTATCTGGTCTTTTTTATGCACGAATGTAATTCATTGGAATATTTCACGAATAATGAAATTCTCAAGGAAATGTTATTTTTTGTTCATTTATACTTTCCTCTATAGATTGTATGGAGTACTCACCTAAACGCGAAATGTTTTTCTATTTTTTAAGTCTATCTGACATTCATTTGTGTTGTTCACTGACGTCTAGCGATACGGTTTCAAATGTGTTGTTATGGTGACTTGATACAATGCAATTACCGCTGTAAATTTTCGATAATTGCATTGCTCTCATGGGACATTTTATATATGAGGGAAATATTCGTCAATGTTGGTTTCGGAGAGAATGCTGGAGGCACAGATAAAATACGTATTAAGAGAACTGTCTACATATCCCTCTGCAACCGTAGACGACTTCTAACCAGTGTTTTTTCACGACGGCGTATTAATGTCACTGTAAAAATGAATCACCATTGACAAATTTCAATCCGTCAAAATGCCATTGACTGATAATGATCTGTCATTGACAGGTTTCAATCTGACATTGACAGAAAGTATACGTTATACGTAACTTTGATTTCGATTGAAGGATTGATTTAAAATACCAGAGGAAATTTTACTTGCTACATATACCACAGGGTCCGCCAGAATTCTGCAGCATGTCGAGAAAAAAAAATGATTTTTCAGAAAATTTAACTTTCGAAACAAATGTTGTACCTTGTCAATAAACCAAAACTCAATGGTCGGTTCCATTTTTTTCTTCGTCTAATACAACGGACGTTAAAAATGCAAATTCTATATAAGACGGTTTTATTTATGATATTTAGAACCTTCACAAGAAACACAAATTGAGTGACAAAATCTCAGAAGTCATATTGTATTACAAGAAAAGAAAAACAATGTTGGCAGTGAAGATTGCAAATTTGAGTACCTATTGAGTTTGTATTCACAAACAATATTTCCTCGCGAAAGTTTTCGACATTTCAAAAAATTATTGTATATTACTTCTTGATGAAATTCATAGTTTTTTATACATGCATGCATACATACTTATATCTGCATTTCAATATTCACATTTTTGTCTACGCTGAGACCATGAAAAAAAATTGACTATTGCATTTCGGAATATAGAACAGAGCACACATTTTCATAATGCAATTTACTGAGGAATCAATTGAATTTTTTTTCGTATGGTGCATACATACTGATATCTTCATTTCAAATTTGATCCGAAATTGAAGAATGTTCATTGAAACTAAAACGAAAGATTGATATCAAACGGATATATATATATATATATATATATATATATATATATATATATATATATATATATATATATATTAGCTGACAACTACTTCTCATGAATTGGTTTGTGCTTGCGATGTTCTTTACATCGAATAACTGTTCTCAGAAAGCTCACTACCTATTTCTCTTTCACATATATATTCAGTTAATTAGTGGGAATGACTCAATATGAATAATCTCTTCATCTTCCTTCGATGAAAATAGAAAACTCTAGACAGATCACGTGTATCATGGAAACCTTGATGATGTCAAAGTCTCTACATTTAAAATCGGAAAATTCAAAATTCAACATTTATCAATCCTGTTTCATAGGATTTCCGTTAGAAACTATATGACATTTGCTTTTTCATGAAAACGTGAGAATAAGATGTTCTGAAAGAAGTTTGGGTAGTTGTACCAGTGAAATACCTATTATGACTGATACAAATTGAAGCTGAAGATCGAGGAAAAGTTTCATGCTCAAGTTCTGATGAGATATAGTCGACTTTGCCAGTTGTTTGCATCTTTAATAACGCTACCTTGCAACTTATAGGTTCATGACGAAACACTGAAAGGAACATATTATACTGCCGTGGCAAAGCATTTCTAAAAGCTTTATGATTCCTTGGGGAGAGTGGTATGTATACTCTGTCCCAAAGGTAAGACTTTCCCGGCGGAACAGAAAAGGGAGGTAAATTTATGAAGCCTATATAGGTAAGTTGCATAAGAGTTTTCAGGTGGGCTCAATCGCAGATGGAGACGGTGGGTAGTTTATCGAGAGCTTATTTCAGCATTTCTTACCGCTGAATGTTTCAGCAGTTTCACTTCGGTACACTATACGTGCTCATTGCTAAATTTTTATATTTATACATGCAGACCAATGAAAATCGATAAAGCCCTTCTTGATCGCAACTAATCAGGGAGAGTTGACTATTGTATATATTTTGAAAAATGAATATTGGCGTACTTTCAGATCAAAAGCAATATGTTTTCAAATAGACAGAGAATGAGAGGAACAAAGAGAAACAAATGAATGTTAATTGCCCAATTCGGATATGGGTAAATTGCATACCTACTAAGCTTGATAACGCTCTACTTTATACCATTTTCTACCGCTATTACGCCAAACTGCTCAATTTCAACTGTTCTTGATAGAATAATGAAGTGAATTGTATGTCTTCAATTCCATTTTCTTACCTGATTAAACAATGACTTCATTGTATTGCCGTTGTAGTTATCGATTACACGATGACTTACTATTTACTTATTTGATTGTACCGGAATGGAAATTTTGAATGACATCAAATTTGGATTTTATGTTATTTCTTTAATAATTGCGCTGTTATAGCTATAGAAAAAGTATAGTGTATAAATCGCATTGAATGTAATTTCTCACTTATATGATTCGCATTTACTATTGCCACGTTGAATTTTGAAATTTTGTCGGATTCAGTAGACATTGCAGAGGAATGAAAAATAAACATCAAGCTCCAAACAAACGTAAGTGAATGTGGGGAATTATTAATACTTGACATAAATCTGTTGTAAAAGAAATATTTCAGACTTTTTCAACTTTCAAACAGAACTGTATCAGTTCAAAGTAGTGGGACAGTTGTTGTGTCACATATTTTGGACGAGTTCACAGTCAGTACACAGATGGAAGACTAGGCGAACGATTAAGAACCAGACAAATGACGACAATAACATGAGGCAAAAACATCTCGTGTTTTAAAATGATTTGGCAAGAATCAGAAAAAAAATTAACATGCTTCCATCTCTAACATTTGGATTAGTTTAAATGACTATAGTATAACTACTTCTCTTCGGGCTTGAAGGCCGTCGTTTTTCGGAATTTCTTCCTGACGTTTCGCTAGCGCGAGTGGCCAGCTTCTTCAGAGGCTTATTCATCTCCGATGACTGACGATAGGAGTCTTACCAGAATGTTCTTTCCATTCGATAAGTTTTGAACCTTTCGAAAAACAATTGTGAAAAATTGAAATTTCATTTCGACCCTTGTTCCGATAATGAGTTGGGTTTATCTTCTGGTTTTTGAGCAAGCTTGATTTGATTTTTACAAGAAAAATGATTTATTTCATTTCTGTTCAGTATTCATTATCATCAATATTCGAAACATCTTTTTTTGTCAGAAAATAAAAATCATAAAAACTATTTAAAACAATGAAATTATTGTTTAACTTTCGAATTCAGTGGATTCTGATAAGATATTTGATTTTTCTGTTATCGGAAGAATAATACAAGAATCAATGCCAAAAAAAATCTCGATAATTAAGGAGATTCTGAAAACGGATATGTTGACACTTCCAATTGAGTTCATCAGAGCCGTATTTGAAATATCATAGTTACTTGATGAACTTGTGTAAACTGATTACTACAGTCCAAAGATGTTACATTCATTCGACAGAGAATAGAAAATATCATTTTCTACTCCGAAACCGTGGGTTAAAATCAAAATCCGAATATTTTATTTTGAGATATGCTTGTTTCAAAAAAAGTGTCGTACTTCCTAAACACCCTATGCAGTTTGACTGGCAAATCACTGTGAGTACTACAAATTATGAAGAATATTTCAAATTAAACTGTCATCATTGGGATTTCGAAAACCATAGGATGCTAGATAATGATGATGTAGCATATTAATGTGACAAACAAGAGAGATATAAAGTCCAATCATTTTCTTTCAAGATGCACATTGCTGTCTTCACTTTCGTGTGATGATGCTTCTTTTCCCGTCAAAGTTTTGGCCACCATCAGTGATTTCTTTCAAATTAGTGCCATACTGAGTTTCAGCTGTTTTTTTCTCTTTCTCATCCCGCCGATGATATTTCACAAGTCACTCCTGTATTTCCGAATTTCCGAAATATCGAAGAAATTTTTTTTGGGTGGTGGAGGCTTTGATTTTTTCTGTCATATGGTAATATTTAAATAATATTTCAATACAATGTTGATTAATTCATCATCAGAAATGAACCTTGAGAATTAAACAAATTGAGACATAATAAAAACTCATAGAAGCCTTCAAACTTCGTCAAGTTATTGGATAAAAATGACAAGCTCAAAAACGCTTCGAATAAACCAGCAATAATTATAGCCATAAAAGCATAAGTCATAAGAGATTACTCAACCTGTTTTCCGTATTATCAGAAAACATTTTCAGTCTTCTATATATTACGCACTAAGCTTTTTATTTTCCTTCTCCCTAATCTTATTCCCTAAAGACGTCGAGTTGAAATTCTTCGATATTCTGGTATTTTTTTCGCCTACGAATTTTATTTTCAGTATTGAGTGTTTTAAAGGAACTGAGATCTGGAAATATCGATGATCAGATATCTGCTTCCCAGTTTTTTTTGGGTTCTTAATCTAACACAATATGAAAAAATAGGAATTGATATTGGAATATATATATTTAAATATATATATATATATATATATATATATATAAGAGTAGAAGGGCAGTTGAACGAGTAGAACGAGTTCCACTCAGAAGGCACTGGTTTTGAATAACGGAGCAACTTTTCGGGGTAGATTGAAAACCTGCCCTTCTACACTTGTATGAATTCCAATATCAATCTTTATTCTTTTAGATTGTGCTAGATTAAGAACCCAAAAGACTGAAAAAAAATTCCCTCACCACAAAAAAATGACTTCCAAACAGATACCTGCCTTGTGCTATAAGAAAACCATCGAATGGTACCAGACGATGGAAAACATTATTAGTGTGTTTTTGGAAGTGGGCGTCTTCATACATTGGAGTACCCATTGTTATTGAAATGAGTACCTAACACAACGAGTTCCTTATTTTGCTTTATGTTTGTGGGTATATTCCATGAATGTTATAACAGATCTTTGGCTCCTAAATAGGTGCATCAAAACCTATCAACACCGAAACATTACAATTATAATCTGAATATGATGAAACATTTTTTCTTGGTTGAATAGGATGATGTTTAACGAACGGTAGGGTTTGTAATTGTTGTTTTACCTTTATTGCTCTCCTAGGTACACACAATAATCCCTCAATATTTTCTTTCTAACACTGTACCTCTATTTCAACCTATCTGTATCAGTTTATGTTTACAGAATAGTCAACTTTACAATTTACAATTCCTCTGCTCTGTTACTAGTGTGGTAATTGCTGAAAGGGTATTATTTTTGTATTATTTTAACATTATCATTTGCTTATCAGCAGTTCTCAGCTAGTTCATACTTTAGCAAAAATAATCCCAACGCTAGATCACCAGATGTAACGGCTGCGAGAGTTATTGTTATTGTGTATGAACTTCCTTATATTTTCCTTCGCTTTACATGAAACTCGTGTCCACAAAAACGAATCAAAACAGATAACAATCCCTCCGCACGTCACTTGATGTAATAATGGCAAAAGGTTATTATTTCCGTTAATTGCAGCTGCTGTCACCAGACGTAGATTTCTCCATGTCAAATTTTGGATGTTAAGGCAATTTCCGAAAGAATGAATTCGGCCCTTTGCACGAAGAAAGGATCTTTAGTGAGAAACCTAGGGTTTAATTTCTGCTTCCTCATATATTCTGAAATCCGAAAATAAGGCGGCTTGTAGGAAATGAAATCCTCTGATATCTTTAAGCAATATATTAGCGACGAAATGAAAATAGGAACTTACAAAATAGATTAGAAAAAAATATATAACAAGAAATATGCAGTGAAAACAATTCATAACAAAAAAAATGACATTTACCGTACCATTTAGTCTAATCAAAATATTGAAAAATGAACTGAGACCGGCAATGGTCTTCTATATGCAAAAGAATAATGAAAATTCTACAAACAGAAAAACGTGTACTCAGAACACAAAAATATGATGTACTTATATCTATGAATGCCTCTAAATTTGCCCTACTGGCTGAATGTATACTATAGGCCGCCCTACGGCCTATCTCAATAACTACACGATGTCAGAGAGAGTCAGAAATATTTCTCATTCAAACAACAGATATAGAATTGATGATGGCTTCTCTTTCCAAAAGTGAATAAAATGGTTATTTACGTTAACACACATCAAAATTGACATACCAAGTCTTCTGTCTATTTTGCATGGCTGTTTCCAATCCATTCCATTCCATAGATTTCTTGGTTTCTCCAAGATATGGCACTTTGCACACGAATCAATTTGACGTCATTTATTTTCCCGATTTTTCCGACCGTAATTAGATTCTCGTAATGAAACCTTGAAAGGCCGTCCCTTCGCGTTCGCGAGTTATTTTCCCTTAGAACTTATTCTTGTTTGACTCCTAATCGTGTCTCCGGATCAACTACTAAGAGCGACTTTTTCGTCCACTCTCAATTCGAGCCAACGCCCGTCACTTTTTGCAGATTTTGCAAAATCGCATTTCTTCCACAGCGTGCAAGCTTGCCCACGCTGGATGAATGGAACCATTCGTCGGACTGATCCCGCGCGAAGGCGACGTTTTGTCTATCAAAAAGTTTACACATTGAAATCTCAAATCCTGTCCAGACTGAAACAAAGACTTGTTTCATTGGGTGTTGCGTGAGAGGAATTCTCAAATGAATTTTGATACATTGTATATGAAGCTTTCATGTACAGGGTGCGAATACTTATATTGAGTTCACTTGAAATGTTCAGCATTACAGATGCAGTGCTAAGCAATGTGGTCATGTGATTAAACTCCTCGAGTTCACTAAGGGATTTGAGATGAAACGGAACTAACAAAAGGTGCAGTGAGTGATGCATGAATGAAATATGCCTACCATCGAATCTTTCTACGAAGATGGACCACTCACCGAGTAGCAGCGCCTCCCTTATGGGTACGCTCTGGCTCTGAACCACACTTTCTTTATCGCTCTGGTACAAAATCGGCGCTATGGAGGCGACACATTTCACTCTCATCGAACCTCCTCGGAAATGATGATTGGTTAGTTTGAAAGTTAGGCCAAGGGTTGAAGATATCAGGTCCTTGGGGTGGTGGGTGTTTGGATAAGGAATGAGCGCTTCCTTTGTTTGGATCTGAAAAGAATAGTGGTAGATAATTTTCACTCTGAGATGGCTTTTGCTAAGTCATTTATTGGTTTGACAATGTTATTATCGTTCACTGAAAGTTTTTAATATATTTCCCAAATATTTAAGTCATTCGAAGTTTTTGTAAATTGCATCAAATACAAATCATCTTTCGAACAATCTGTTCAGGCCAGTCTCAAATTACCTACACAGTAGGTTTCGGCTGGCACCTGTCAGAAAACAACTACTCCCCTGGCTAATACCACGAAGGGCATTGAATTATATCCGACCGGTGCCAGTGCAGGTTTCTTCACAGAAGTAAATCCTGCATTTGCTTTCGTCGATATGAATGAAGGAATTGATTTTCAATTATAGGGACGGACACACTTGCAGACCGGTTTCGGGCTATTCGGCCACTCGTCAGTGCAAGGCAGTGCCATCATCAACAAACATAAAGTCGATGACTTCCCATAATTTAAAATCAAAATCCTTCAGAGGATCAAGCCTCGACCAAAGCAGATGCGAACAACGAAGTTATTGCGCCATCTACCAATGGACGAGGTATTCCAAAAGCAAACCGAATTCGCCCATTCCTCCTGCGAGGAAAATGTAAAAACATTTGACATAGTCAGTGGGCATACTTAAAGACTGGCGTCAAATCAAATCACTACTACTGTGTAGGTAATTTGAGACTGGCCTGAACAGATTGTTCGAAAGATGATTTGATTTAACGCCAGTCTTTAAGTATGCCCACTGACTATGTCAAATGTTTTTGCATCGAATACAACTGAGGGTATTAATATTAACGTTATGTATAACTATAGACTTTACTTATAAAATGTATAATAATAGTCGATGTTCGTGAATAACCTTCATAACTTTCCAGTTATTTTTCTGATCTGGTGACACTTATCAGGGTTTTGTGTAATTGATTCAAAAGCTATAATCGTTGGAAATATTTATTCAACTTGAATTAATCATTGATTCCACATACAATTCGTTATATTATCATTTTATCAAGGTGGATACTATCGTTGCTTTCAAAATCGAAACGTTGAAATACAGAAAAATTTTATATCTTCATAGTCATGGGCAGTAAATTGAAATATATGCCCACACAGGCACAAGAAATTAGTGTAATAACTGAGTAATAAAAACACAAGAAAGAGTAGTAGTATGATATAAAATCTTTCATGAAAGTGAGCGCAACCTGCCGAGAGTTGGACCAGATAATATGGCTTTCATTGAAACTCAGGTTGAATTATCTAAGGTACATACTCTCTACATCGGTTTTGCAGCCAATTCTTGCTTTAAATTTGAGGGTGGTATCTTGTTCGAAATATAACATAAACGAATTCATTTTTTTTATAACTGTAGGCATAATCATCGCAAGAAATATGTCATAGGCCTTTCTGGTCGTTACTCTGATTTCCTCAATTCAACTTTTTGCCAGATTTCACTTTCGATTTCTCTGTCTGCCTTTTACTTACATTGATTGAAAATGAACTTTCATTCATCACTGTCATTAATAAATTTTGTGAAAAAGTGTTGTTCTTACCCTCTGTTCATTGATGTACCAATGGAGAATAGAGGCTGGATGACTTTTCCCCGATGTGCAATTCAAGTTGATCTCGTCGCCTATTTGATATTCCATTTCGACGCCTGTGATAATAGGATCTTCTTCAGGTAACGCTGGAACAAAATTCACTTCAGAATGTTTGAAGTGTAAGGCTGGATTCAGACAGATCCGAAATCCGATCGTGCGACGATCCGATTTCGGATTTGTCTGAGTCCAGCCAATTCTATATGAAAATGATATTATTTAGGCTGGAGGACCACGGCCGATGGCCTATTGGGTGGTCCAGTAAAGTATATCAATTATTAATATTTATGATATTATTCATTGCGAAAATAAAACACTGTTTGAAATTAACACCATTGGAAAATAGTCGAAAAAGTGATTCAAAGCTCTGAAGAAGTATGACACCAATTGAATATGTTGAATGATAAATATTTTCGGTACATACACGTCAGGCTTTCATATGATCAACAGATTTGTCAGAATAACTCATTCAGAATTATACAGAACATTGAAAATTGTGTAGCATGTGGAAGTTAGGGCGGGTTATATCAAAAACAATCCATAGTTCGAAGTAAGAACAAGTTTTGCTACGTTTATAAAAAAATATTTGATATACCAATGGAGAATAGATCTTTGATAAATCGACCGAAATCCTCATAAAATTTAAATATTCGCGAAACGTTTTGGAAACGGAAACAAAGATGAGTATTTTTACAATAGTTCTTGTAGGCAAATTTACGTTATACGAGAAGTTATTTCAGGAAGGACTGTTTTTTATTAAAGCAGAAACTTTTTGGGGTAGGTTGAAAATATGCCCCCCTACATAGTTCCAATACTGATTTTTTATTTTCCAAGATTGTGAAAGGTTGATAACTTAAAAAACTATATCCCCCTACACTCTATCGAGACTAAGGCCATATAACTCATCACCGTCCCTAGTGTTGTAGTAGTTGAAAAAACCGTGTGATGACTTCACATGGTTTCTTCATGTGTTTGCATTTTAATATTATAATTTTGTTTTCAATCTTATATCTTAACAGAGAACTTTCTTCTTTTTCACATTGGTAATTAGTGCAAAGCTTCCCAAATTTTCGAAAACAGAGTTGCGAAATGAGAATTGTCAATTTCAGATCGATATGGATAAAAATGTGGAATATTTCTATTCCACTGTTTTATTTAGGATATCAATGAAAAGTTGAGTACTATAATATTATACATTATTTGTCTACTCGATATATGGACCAAATATCATAAAAATGAAATGAATATTCCCTTTGCAAAAAACGAAAATTAATATATTCAATTGAGTTTTCCACATTTCACGCATGTTTGTTATTTACATACTATTGTTGTTTTGAAATAACGCGAATTCCGTCTAGTTGATTTTTAATCACAGAACACAAATATCAATCTATAGAAAATATGGAAGAGGTAGTTAAAAAAGGGGAAAGAGTTCACTTCATTTCATAGAGAATGAGGATAATAATCAGAGAGTTCTGTATTTTTCTTTCAGATTCGTTTGGATATTTTCTCTACACCCGCAACGTGACCATTTTATTTTATTTTTCATTTTATCCATTATTTGATAGAGGATAACAACAGGCACAACTCAGCTCGTTATCCATAATTACATTTTGGTGTACAGAAATAAAACTGAAAATTACTAGAGAGTTGAGAAATATTCAGCGAGTTAAATGTTAACTACATATCATTAACTAAACAAATTTGATTTTTGATTTGAAGACATCACAAGAACAAGTCAACATATATTTGTGTTCGAACTTATCATTATATTGAGGTGAATTTTTTTCAATATTTGTTCGATTGAAGTTCTCAAAAAACATACTATTGCTCCTGAGTTGTCGGAGTGGTACATTGAATTTGATATTTGTTAATATCTCAGGAGAGTCAATCAGATCATTCAAGATATCAATAGAAATGTCATATCAAACAGGAACCTAAGGAAATTATTTTGAACCATTTCCAATCTTCCCTTGTACTCCAAATTTGCCAAATTCAATATGCTATAGACATGCTTAGAATAGTGTTTTCATTGCAGGAAATGACGTAAATAATTTGCATTTCCCAAGGATAAGTCCCAGAGTTTTATTGCATTTGGATGCAACATGGGCAATATGAGATTGAAAGGTTAGTTTTTGTCAAAATTGACTTCCAAATTCTCCATTTCCTCAACTTTGTACAAAAGCGAGTAATTCAAGAGACAATCATAGGAAAATGCGTTGTGGTTTCTGGTGAAAGTGATTAGGCAGCCTTATCTAAATTAAATTATTAAAGGGTTGATACGATTTCATATCCACAGAAGGAGCAACCATGGTGAAACGTCATAATCGTACACTGTCAACTTGATGTTCACAACTCCGAAGCGGTTATCTCTTAAGAGACACTGAATTTGCAAATGTTTTATTTTTCTAACGGTTCTTTCATCGAAAAACCATTCTCAGTTATATTTTCAGTACTAGTAACACTAGCAAAAACTTCGATGAAAGTCTTTCAGCGAGTACGTCTCGTTATCAACTTTCTTCGTTATACCTCAAAGGCAACAGTTTTGTGTGGGGTTCCACAAGGATCAATCCTTGACCTGTTCTTTCTTTGAATAAATCAATTCATTATTGGATTTATAGTTAGCTGGGGGAGTCAAAATGTTTGCTGATGATATAGCCTCAATATATATGATGGATATAGTTTACAAGAAATCAAAACGAGAATGTTGAAAGACATTGAGAAAATCTCATCTTGATTTGTGGAACATAAGCTAACGTAAAATTGGGAAGAATCTTCCTTCAGATTTGTAACAAAAGGATCTGGTTTTATCAACTTGGAAGATCCCATTACTTTCAGAATTGTGAAAATCCACTTGAAAATTTCTTGGTTTGTATATCGACGAAAATTTATTATGGTTCAAAGATATTGAAAACTATATTACCTATAATCGGTATTCTTTTCGCAAGTAGGAACTGTTTGCCGTTAAAATATCTGAATTCGATTTATTATGTATCTGATGGTGGTTTCCAAACTGCAGTATTTGGTTTCTGTTTGGGAATCGGTAAAAGAATGTACCCAAACCGTTGAAAACACTAGGAAACAAAATTTTCAAGTGTATATCCAAATTCGACAACCAGGAATCTACTTTCGACTTGAATAAACCAAAAAAACTTCTAAATTATTATTTCCTTCATGAACTCAAAATTTGTACTTTCATTCAACTTCAAGCACTCTCATCTGATTTTCAAACAAATCGAACAATTTCTCATGCATGAAAATGTTTTTTTACTATTTGCACAATTTTACATTTACAGAAGGGGTTAAAGTATTCTGATTTTATAATTTCAATGTGAAAGTTCTGCCTTTCATTTTATTGCATCTTTTTCCCTAATATAAAGATAATGTATGTTACTCAACAAATATGGTCATCATCTAGTCACCCTCTCTCGTTGCACAACTCCCAATTGCCAAAAATAAAGGACAATTATCTATCACAGTTGAAGATTCCAAGGACTCTGCCGCAATTTCTCCTCGGCTAAAACACACTGCGGTATAACAGAGGTCAGGTTTCCTTGAAAAAAATAAACACTAACCTCCTAAAATGTAAACCACGTTTGTGCTCTCCGAATTTCCTTCAGTGCATTGTAAATGAATTCCTTTCACAGAATCCTCTCGATGAATATTCCGATACCCTTCCTCGAGAGATTCTCCTATTCCAAATCCCTGACAGAAGCAGAAGCAAGCAACAATTTTGACAGCCCTGCCATAGTTGATTCAATGCTCCTCACGCGCGTGAGGGAATATCGACAACGATCAGCAAGCAGAACAGCCTTTCCATTTTACAAATCAATAAGTGATTTCGAGTGCGAGTCCTAGGTATTGTAGTCGAGACACGTACGAAAGTATATTCTCAAAATGTAGGCTATTCATTATTCATGGTTGGAAGGTTGGGGCTGAAAACTTCTAGATCATTTATCAAGAAAATGGAATACAGGGCTGTGAGAATTCTGTTGTTACTGGGCTCGATTTATCATATTTATTTTCGCTTACAAAGGTGAGTTCGCAGAATTTATTGTCGCTGGCTGGAGATCTAGATGTACAATTACATACTTGTTTTAGTAAACGGCAATATTTTTCGGAAATCACAGTTGACTAAGGGTGACAAATTGAAAATCATCACCGAGAGAACGTTGACCTGGAATTTGATAGTTCAGAAAATGAAGCTGAAAAAATAATAGAACCTCGCAATTTTTTCGTCCAGTACCTACTTGTGAAAAAATTGGGGAGTAGGCTCATAACACCCTCTAATTAATTTTATATATTGTGCCTTGGTACGCTTTTTGTTTTTTAGGGGTGAAAACTACCCCTGATTGTCAAAAATTATAAAATAACATTGAAAACCTAAATATGGGTAAAAATAGTTAAATAATGATTGTTTCATGCTTCAGGATACAATTCCATAATCTTTCAACCTACTGTTGTTATAAACTATCCTTGAAAACATTGAAATTTTCATAATATGTCTTCGAACTTTAGAATACACTGGTGAGAAATCAACGAAATATACACTCTCACACACGCGAGCAGATTTTTCTTCTTCTCTGTCTTCCAATATGAATAAAATTACTTGAGATCCCCTAATTTTTAAATGGGAAGAGTTCAAAGCGCTTGACTAAGGTGATGTTCGATCGTAAATGTAGGTGTTAAACGGCTATATCTCGCCGAATATTCACTTTACAAAAAATCTACACACAGGGAAATTTTTGTCATTGAAAAAGCTTCAATTTAGTACAATATCGTTTTCTTTCGTATCTTGGGTATTTTGAGAGATATAAGAAAAAGGTTAAAAACACGAAATTGAAAAGAATCGTTTTCTCTTTAAACTCCAATTTTTCTAAAATTCGGCTTTTTAAATTGGTTAAACTTCGTGCGTGTATTGATAGTACATATATAAAGAAAACCACAGAAGGGTGGCGATCAAATCGAGTTAGGGGGTACTTTGGAGGTTGTTTTCACAGATTTTCTTCTTAGAAAAAAGCGGGTACCGATCTTATTTTGATCATAAGTCGGACAATTTTCATGCTAGGAAGACATTTTTTTCATTTGTTTGAAAGCTCTGATTGAATACTTTGAAAAAGATTCTATGAGCTTTCTTCGAAAAATGCATATTTTTCTCGTTATTTCGCTTTAAATCTTTCAATTTATACATTTGACGAAAAAAGCTAAGCATCAGTTTGCTGTATCTCAGTTCATATGTTTCGTAATAAAATTATAAAAAAAGCATTTTTTTTGTTTTTTCAAGTGCTACAATTTGCCCTCTCCACACTTTTTTTGATAAGATTAATAGTTTTAGAGTTATTTGCAAAAACCATTTGAAAAAGTCGATTTTTCCGTCAAAAAACTGTTACTTTCAACTTCGAATAACTCAAATAATATTACTTTCACGAAAAAAACGTATGGAACATTTTTTTCTCAGAATTACTTCTTCCTTCGATTCCTACAGTTGGAATGTAATAAAAAATTTCCACTTCCGTGATGGGGAGGCAACCACCCCCAAGGCTCTAGCGTACAGTGTCATGATATAGAAAATGATCCTTGAGGTATTCCCTACCTTCTGTGAAAATTTCCGGTAAATCTATGGTGGACGAAAAAATTGCGAGAAAAAATGCTTCATTTCCTGAACTATCAATGGAAATATGTCTACCTAACAATCATCACAGAGGTGCTGCTTCTGATTAGTACTAGGAATATCACGCCAAACCTGTTGATATTTTTCAATTCACCATGGATTTTGAAGGCAATTTATAATTCGAATAATGATGTTTATTCACCAATTCGAAACATGAATAATGGGAAGGTATCGAAAAGTTAACAAATAGTTAAGTATGGTTATTTGTATAAAAACACGGTTGTGTTTTGAATAAACATTTACTATGAACACATTCTGAGAAAAATCAAGATAAGATTAGAGATAACAACTCATATCTAGATAATATATATAAACAATGGTAATTGTTCTCCAGAAAAAGTTAGTTGGGTACCATCATCAATTTTCATCATCAAAACAATCGTTTTCTTGCCGACTCATCGACTTTAATTGAATTCTTCTTCAGGGCACTGTAACAAATGCATTTAACATACCTCCCGCAAAACTAAAATGAATATTATCATTTCAATTGTACGAGAAATAATGAAGTCTTGATTGAATGACCCACCAAAAAAAAGTATCTTTATGTTAAAGATAACTATTTTATAAGCCCTCAAAAAGAGAATGACTTTTGGTTGGATTCCTTTCCTTCTTTATCAAAACAGAGTTCAAGAGCTGAAATATAATTATTTCTCCGTCTATAATGGGAAAAACGGAAAAACGATCCTTCGATATTAAAAGTATATTATTTATCAGGTAGAAAAAGCCCAAACTTCCTGGACGACTGTGAAGATTGTCGAGGCGAAAGCCGAGACTAAAAAAAATCGAGAAAAATTATTTTCCCAAATAAATCTTACTTTGAGCCGTCAAACCTGTGAATACCCGTGAATCCTGATTCACTGATGCAATCATTAATTGTTATTAATTATTTAAAAACTAGAGTGATAGGTAGGTAACTAATTATGCATCAAAAACAAAGAGAAGTAGAAGGAAGTGTTGTATTAAGTACTTTACCTATCCTCATATATTCTAATAAACGTTAATCATCATCATTTCTTCATTTGACTGCGATAGGTATTGCAAATTCATGTGCACTTTTTATAAAAACAATATTCAAACAGACTGACACAAGAAACCCTTAATAAGGCAACTCAATTATTCACAGTTCACAATTATAATATTGATAATTAAATTATTAAATTATGAGTATTTATCACAGAAATCAATACATTGAAGCAACGATTCTGGCCGTGGCCGACGCCATTAAACATTAAATCTATATTCATTTCATCAATCTAGGTACCTACTGTCACTGTCAGCTGTCGGATTGCTGTTAGTTGAGGCATTGTATTTAGATTACATAGTAGGCCCACCTTATGGACTTATCATTGGAGGACGATGGAGGCGAAATGTAGTTGGCAGCACCGTCGAATGGATGCAGACGTTTATTACGGTTGAAAATCGCTTGTTTTCGTTACACCCGACAGACTGGATTGTAACAGGACCGGCATCGGCTATTTCGTAGCTTTACCGTACCTTTCACTTGGATTATATTCATATATTTGTTGTATTTAATATCATTATTGTTCACAATTTACGAATATTTGATATTTATATGAGGTTTATTCACTTGGTTTTATTTATCAGAGAGCTACAGTATTGATTGACACCAATTTTCGGGTGTAGCTAAATTGCAGGTCAGCAAATGATCCCCGAGTTATTTTTGAATTAAACAGAGGTGAAACTCGACCAAAAACCTGCTTCAGTGGAAAAAAAAATCAACCCTTCACCCCCTTCTTTCGAAAATGTAGGTTGTATTATACAGAGGTGAAACTCCACAAAATCTATTTTTGTTTCAAATATCCGAGAGAACGGGGGTGATTGGTTTGATTTTTGTAACAAAAAATTAATACATAAGGTCTAGTTTCTGTAAGAATTTTTGCCGACTGCAAGATTGTTGTTTGAATTCCGAGAGGACAACGTTAATTCTTCATTAAAAGCTTCCGTCCATGGTAATATTACCAATAAATGCCTATATTTCAAACAATCAAAAACTGAATATAAACTTCTTTGACATCCCAACCCTCTGGAATGGTAATCTACCAAAGAGTAATGTGTGTGAAGTTAGCAACGAAAAGTTAGCAACGTTTCTGTAAAATTCGTTGCCAGCCACGATTCAATCCTGCATTGAAATTGAAACGTATTGACCAAAATCCAAGTTTTACTTAGCATGAATCGTAATCATAAGCATAGAGGATGACTGAAAAAACTTGAGAAAATAGAAAACATCATTAGTAGACTTTTGAATAGTACGGAAAACGTTAAAATTGAAAATGTCATTTTTGATGTTCGGAAAATATTTGAATTATATAATTAACCATTAGTCGGAAACAGGAACGGCTAACACTTGAAGAATGAAAATGATGACTGAAGAGTTCTCAAATCGGAGGGAAAGCCTGGAAAATTTGAAAATCTTTATTGATGATGTCAGTTTAATTAGATAATGGCTTATAAGTCAGTATATACTGAGTATATACTGAAATTATTATTAAGAACATTAATTTATAAGTATTGTAAGACTGTTTCGAAATCAATAAAAACTCGAATAGGTACTAACAATGTAAAATTATCAATCTTACAGCATAGTTGAATTTCTATTAGATTTTTTTATTATAAATGTATGTCTTTAAACCCTCCTATATGCACGCTTCGGTCACCTATGCTTTCGCTCCGAGCACTTTATCTCTTCGATTGGGGCTTGGGGCCAAGTTAGCGCTCAGAGCTCACAATAAATGACTTCAGGTAGAATTGTTCGATACACCTCAGGTCACGTGATCAAAAATCCTGATCCGAGATGTGATTGAAAAACTGAACTACAACATTTGTGTTCGGTATGTACTGATCTGTCAGGACTTCTGTTCGCTTACACCATAACGTGTTTGACAACTGTTGTTTATGACAGTTTAAGGTAAAACACGATTAAATTTAATTTGAATAAACACAGTGTTCATAGTACATTCGCTTGAAAAATATACAGTGTATCGAAAGATGTCGCGAAGACATTACATTATGTGGAAATTCAATCGTGTTTCACCTTATAGTCTCACAACTATGGTTCCCTTCAAGTAACCGCAACCTCAATAAAAAATAAAACTGTTTTTTATGCCTTACTCACATTCCAATATTCAACTACATATAATATGGATCTATTTACTCTAAATTATATTACTTAAATGGCCAACTTGGTGAAAATACATAAAAAATTTCATTGAAAATCAATTGTGTGATTTCCACTAGACATATTGCCAAACCGCTACACGTGTTTCACTATAGAATAGCTTCTGAAGGCCTGAAAAAGCTATTGTGTAGTAAAACACGTGCAGCGGTTTGGCAAACTGTCTAGTGGAAATCACACAATAAAGTGTTTTTTGATAACGTCAATTATATTATTAGTTTTGTCTAAATCACTGAATTATTCAGGTCAGATTTTTTTCATACGTATTTGTAGAAATATGCATGGATTAACACTCCACTCCAATGTTACGAATATGATTACACTATTTCAAGCGAAGAGTACTCATAGTTTATTAGTCAACTTTTTTGAATTAATTTGCTTACAATTTTTTCAATACGGGCCTGTCTCGACTTCACGTGCCGGTCAAAAAGATCGCTGTAGCGATGATATTTCCATCCAACGGTAAATACATTAGCGTTAGCCTACTAGGTAGTCTATATACAATGGTTGAGGCATACATACAAACTACCTCTATTTGAGATAGGCAACCAGGGATCCAGAGCCCTATACGGACGTATAAATCGTTCAGAATAACGTAAAGTGATACGGCATATATGTGCTGAACTAGGATAGAACATCACAAGCGTATTCGTTTAGCTCTCGAGAATCGGGACCCGGGCGCGGGCACATATTTGAAAATACGAAATGCTAAGTAGGCTTTGAAACAATTAAAAGACACAACAAATGAACATTCTTTGAACTTGATACCTACATAATCGAAAGTGAAACCCTGTCAAATCTCACACTTGTACAAAAATTCCAGTGTGTACACCACGCATATATCAAATACCTGCGTAATAATTATGGAGTCTGAAAATGAATTGGATTGCACTCCACCAGAAATCATAGAGGCAGCAAAAATAACCCCTTTACAAATTCTACCAGAAAAGTCCAAAAATAGGTATGAACGAGCTTATAATGAATTTATCAACTGAAGAATGAAAGAAATCAAAAGTTCTTTCTCTGAATATAATTCTAGCATACATAGATAACTTATCTAGGAAAGTACGACCAAATACACTGTGGTCTCTCTATTATATGCTGCGCATTACTTTATACATTAATTATAACGTAGATATTTCAAAATATCTTAAGGTGAAAGCTTTTTTGAAAAGAAAAAATGACGGTTATAAACCAAAAAAAGCAATGATCTTGACAACTGAGCAAATAAATCAGTTTATTACAACAGCACCTGATGATCTATTTTTATTTGTCAAGGTGAGTTTAAAACAATATGATATTCATTAGTTTACTAATAGGATTGCTAATTTTCGGATATCAGGAGCATGTCGCAAGCAAGAATTAATAAAAATTACTGTAGATGACATCGAAGATCTAGGTACAGCAGCAACAGTCAAGATTGAAAACACAAAAAATAAAAAAAAATTCTTCGAGCACGTTCCGTATATGAACCAGAGCATCTGGAACAAAAACTGGAACATATTCAAGTGACCTTGAGGTCAAATGGATACGGTGTATCTGGGATCAACAGAGCCATGAAAATGCAGGTTTCCAAGGTTCAAAACAGGAAGGACTCTCAGGTAGTTGCAAATTCATATCTGTCATATATCCCGAGGGTTATTGACAGAATTGGAAAACTCTTGGGAAAATATAACATAAAAACGGTTTTCAAACCGACCAAGAAGATCCAAAAAAGCCTCAGGTCGACTAAAGACAAAACTGTCAGCAGCAGGGGTTTATCGCGTATCGTGCACGTGTGGGAAGGTATACATCCGTACCACGGAAAGATCCATGGGAACAAGGCCCAAAGAGCATGAAAGGAACTGCAGGCTGGGCAAACTCACAAATTTACGGTGGTGGAACACGCACTGAGTGAGGGTAACCACAGGATTCTGTTTGAAAATGATAAACTGATTGCCCCCAACCAGGGTTACCATAGCCAACTGGTACGGAAGGCGATAGAGATCCACGAACACACGTACAATTGCAACAGAAAGGAAGAAGTGTTGTGTCTAAACAGGATTTGGAATCCCATTCTGAGGAAATCAAGAATAAACTAATGAAATCACGGCAGGTATTGCGGCAACTAATAATGATGATTATTCTCCGAATCCGGCAGAAGTAATTAACACTCCAGACTACCTGCATCAATATAAATACGCTTCACGGAATCGAAACGTTTAGTCATCGGAATAATATTTGAGAGATGTGTAAGCCTCTGAAGAAGCTAGCCACTCGGGAGAGCGAAAAGTTAGGAAGAAATTTCAAAGAACGACGGCCTTCAAACCCGAAGAAATGTAGTATTACTAATATTATTTAGTAAAAAAATATTGGAGTCCGATTTTTGTCCGATTTACCTTCACTTATGTGTATGTAAATCCGAAAAAAATTAAGTTATTATTTCCCGGAAATAAGGGTAATTCCATAGAAATTGATATTTTGATATCCGCCAAAAAAAATATACATTATTCCAATCACGAGTCCTTTGTTTTCAGTGTTTTCCTCTCTATTCGTTTCGAACAACACTGTCTGAAAGGGATCTGTGTCCTTTGTCATTATTCTCAGGTCGATATTGACTCGACATCAAAACCGACCTGAAATGTTTTCTCATAATACCATTTTTATCATGGCAATCGAATCAAAGAGTTTTTTTTTCAAATGTCTTTGATGAGGGTTTTAAACATTGATGATTGTACCATTATTTTCTTTCGATGGAACTCTTATTTTCCTGTGAAGGAATTCTTGCAATTAAGAAGGATTAGAACTCGACTTTTTGATATGACGAGGAAGCAAAATTTCAAAACGTCCATTTACTTTCGATAACAAATAATGAGTATGACATAATGACTTCTTCGATGGTGCTCATTTGATGACATTTTTTCATCGAAAAGCATTGATCACGGAATCTGAAAATAATTGAAAGGACAGAAAAACCAATATACCGGGATACAACGAAATCATTGAACACGCTTGCATTAAATTTTTTGTTGGTTACAAATTTGATATTTGGAATTGAGGCATCACTTCGATACCTCTTCCGGTTTGGCCGAGTCAAAACTCAAATGAAACCCTACATATTTCTCTAGATCATTTGATAGAACATAAAATTATCCCTTTTAAGATATGAGTCTAGTGGCCATTTCTATTTGAAATTGCGACACAGGAGGCGGAAGTATGACTGGATGAACCATATTCAAACAATTTGATGAAGGCCAAATCCCATTTCGTTTTTAACATAGCGTGGCCCTCTCAAGACCGGAGCACTCTCATAAAAATCTTTTTCCAATAGGTTATTTTTATGTCAGTAGGAAGGATGAATTTGCAAAATATCATCCTGAATTTCAGTACATACTCTGATATTTTTTTTAAAATTGATGGATTTCATTACGATCTTTTTCGTGAAAATTCGACACCACCACTGGATTCAGCATCCTTCATTTAGGTAAATTCTAGAATTTTATTTTGAAATATTATTTGGCAACAAAGTAATGAACATATTAATTTCGATAACATATTACCATTTATGAATATTTCAGACAGATTATGAAAATCGGCAACACTGCCAAGACAAACGTAGGAAATGTTACACATCGTAAAATTTGGAATTAAAATCAAAATTGAATGGATATCATGAGGAGCCTGTTTCTTGTCGTTATGGATATATTTTTTTAGGAACACCTTTTTACAATATTTATGTTATAACTCATATAATATAATATAATATAATATAATATAATATAATATAATATAATATAATATAATATAATATAATATAATATAATATAATATAATATAATATAATATAATATAATATAATATAATATAATATAATATAATATAATATAATATAATATAATATAATATAATATAATATAATATAATATAATATAATATAATATAATATAATGTAATGTAAAAATGGGTCGGTTGTCAAAAAAATAGTGTACGCAACACGACCGAAAACAGTTTTTCAGGACTTGTTACGTAAATAACCATGTCTTGTGTTTTTCACTCTTTTGCGTTTTTTGACAAAAGTTTTGTAGATGAGATTTTTTGAATAGTCAGTTCGGAAAACATTGTGTTCGCAAGTCGCAAGTTAAGGGATTTTTTCAATTAAAAAATTTTTCGGAAATAATTCATATTCCAGAGAGATCATAAGAAAGAGGAGTATTTTTCGTAGATTTATTTTGCTTGAGACAATTCGAAGGGAAATATAAATTGTTAGAGGAATTCCTCAATTGACGTTTATACCACACTCTGTATACCTAGTTTGTAGCTACACTTTTCAGAAAGTAGTGGATGTGTTGTGTGGTCGTGGGTCGAAAGAATACAATATAAATATTGTCTTCCTCCGTAGGTTATTGTCTGGGATACGGGACAAATAGAAGTGGTTTTATACGGAATTCTTTTTATGCAGTCCCGTGTGTTCGTATTTTTATTTAATGTCACTTTCACACACTTTTTCCCTCGGCTTTATGTGTGGTCACGCTTTCGTTGGAACAATGCTGACAGGAAACAATATGTCTAGAAAATTTAGAGCAATTCATTCTTCGTGAATATACAGGAAACTTTGTCCTTTGTCGATATATTGGAAACAAGCCCACCTCTCAAGCTCTGCTTCTTCCCTAATCAATCCTCATTAAAACTTTTTGGCCGGGGTATGGAGACTTTATTATCAATTTATGGACAGAAACTAAATTTGAAGTAGCTGCTGTGATGAAAGTATTGATTCATCACGAATTATTCAGTCGAGTTTGTTTCCATTTCAATGTGGAAGTATACCAGATGACATTATAACTACCTTATGGATGTTCACAAAATCGCTTTCAGATTTGATTTGTTTTGTCTTTGTCCACCATGCCAAAGATGCATACGTTTTCATGCATATAAGGAATACCAACTCCTCAAATGTAGTAAAACATAATTCCACCAAGCATGAAAATTCTCCCAGGTATATAAAAGTCATTTTGTTCGATAAACTACTGAGGACGTGCTGCAGATGAGTTCCAATTACTTCAGAATACGCTTGAGGTAATGTTGTTGAAGAAATTATATCATTTTATTGAATGTTTCTTCGTTGTTTCTGTTTTATTCATTCATGTGAATTGTAATGCCGGTTATAATGTATCTTCTCTGAATATTTTCAATCTGTTATGCCGAACATTTTGTTTTGTGTTTGTCTGATCACCATTGTGTACATGTTTTAATCCCTGTTCTTTTCGTAAGTGCGCCTGACTTCAAGTGTCATCTCTTCTGTATCGTTCTGCCACAGTTTCAGGTTAATCTTAAATTCAGTCACTCAAAGTTATTCAATTTTATATGAGTTGAATTCCTTATATTATCCGATCACACTTCTATAGGGGGAGCTTTCAAAGTCTAAAGGATTCAGTTTTTGAGTAGAACTCAACCGAAAACTGGAAAATCAAGAAGAATCTGTTCTTGGACATCTGGCTTGAAAACTGTATAGATCTCGAGTACTGTGTGATAGTCACTTTTTTGTAGCGGATGAATGTTTTTCTGAAGGTTTTTGGGATTACTAACCTACCACGATCTGAACATTTATGATTTAATTTGGTCTATACAAGTGTAGAACAGCATATTTTTAATATTTTCCGAAAAGTTCTACATTTATTAAAAATAGTTCTTTCTTGATGAAACACGTTCTATAAGTCTGCAACTCCTCATATAACCATGAAGAAAACCTAGAAGAAAATGTTTTCCATTGAACATAGTAGTTTATTCGAAGAAAATTATTCATTATTCTTGAGGTTGTGGAAGAACATTTATTTTATCTTTTTCTAATTTCGGTGCACTAAAATGAATGATGTTTAAAAATCCCACAAAACGTTGAGAAGTATCTCCTGTATTTGGCAATCGATTTCGGAAACGCTATCACATATAGGCAATGGATTTTTCAACTATTCTTCTGAGAGATTTCAGGAAAATTCGCATTATTTGACCATTCTGGTATCGATATAAGATATTTTGAAATCTTTATGTTTCGAACCTAGAACTTTGAATGAAGAAAAAGCTCCTGAGACTTGATCGCTAGATGAATCTCCAGGCTAACAATGTAAGGGGAAGAGAGAACATCAATGGAAGACGAAATCGTAGAAAATTGTAACAACAGAGATTCATTTTCAATTTATTTTATAGTTTTTTGAACACACGAGTTGAGAGACGGCCAATGTTCTTGAAAGCCGTAGCGTTTCAGGGTGTTTGGTGATTTTTTGAAAGCATGTGCTATTTCAGCAGTACGGAAAACCAAAAAACTACATTGAACTCGGGTCGGTTGGGAAAGCAATCAACCAACAAACCTCACTTACCATCTTTTGAAGCACAGTATGTTTTATGATGGATCATTTCTCACTCAGGAGATAAAAGTAGAAGGGAAAAAAACAATGTGTTGATACCACCGCTGCTATAGTGATAAAGCACCCTGATTCTGACAGAGAGGGGTTGTGACAACTTTCCTTCAGTATTTTTTTTTTTCTTTTTTCTGTAGCATTTTCTACAAACATTATGTTGGGTCGCTTCAGAAACATTTATTTCATAGTGAAATATTTATCCTCGCTTCATGATGAAGTGGATGTGTAAGTGTGTAACACAAAAAATAGTAAAAACTATATATTTTTATACAACTCGTATTGAGTATGAAGAACGGTAAGCAAATTCTGACAATTGGAGGAAATTGTTGTTAGTACCATATATGAAGGTAAAAAATTGGGAAGGAAAATTCAAACTCACAAAACTCGCCACTACTGGTGTCGAAACGAAATGTCACGTGAGAGGACACGAAATGATAGCACATTTTGCATCAAATCTCTGCTATATAGACCGTTTTCATGATCTATATAGCAATCGGAACTGAAAATCTGTTGGAGTGAAAAACATGCGTGTAGTTAACGACCACGGGAAATTTCCTGTTATGTCTTCCAAAGCGCGCGCTACAGGGTGGCGTTTGTATGATCTACATGGCACAAATACGACCTGTCTTTAAATATAGTTCTCATGTGTGGATCTCGGTACCAAAACATTCATTGAAGCTTCTTGATTTTATTTAGAGAAAGGCAATCCGCCATAGCAACCAGCATACAAGACAAACCGTTTCGAAAACCAAAACTCATATTTCTCCCTTTTTGACCATATAACCAAGATATATTTCCGAGCAGTTTTGGTTCAGAATTAGTATTTGAGACGATATTTTAGTCGTGATGAGACGCTTTCATCTCTCAGGATCATCATTGGAAAGTGTAAAATCAGTAAAATTACTATAGCTTTTTGTGAGAGTCATGATATTTTCGGTTATAATTGCACTAGTGCATAAAAATTACCGATAATTTTGCAAGAAAGCGTGATATCTAAAAATTGCAAGAGTTTATTTTCATATTTCACAAAATATGGTAGAAAATAGTTATTTATGATATAAGTGCTGAAAGTGATATTTCATTTTGTGAGAAGGGGAGTTTGGGACACGACGCCAAAGGCGGAGTGTTCCATCCCTTCAAACACAATAAAATCACTTCTAGCAGGTATATCATACACTATTTTTTCTACAAACACCATTAAAAGTCCGAATCAACGCAAACCTATTTCACATTAATTAATTGATAAAATAATATTCATGAAAGTTGCCAAGGTAATCAAAAACAGAATTTGTTGATTCGTCTTTGTTGACAACAAACGTCAATGAATCATGAATTATTCTTTCTCGTTTCTTCGTTCCTCGGTGGAAAGTGATCTAGAAAATGAATTTCTACTGCCGGAAATTGAAGAAGCTGCCATTAAAGCTGCTTTTGAATTAAGTATTGCATAGTAAGTCGAAGCGACAGTACGAGTTTTCATACGATCGTTTCTTGAAATGGTGTGATCAGAAAAATGTCAGTGGCAAGGAGGCCAGTGAAAAAGTGCTTCTTGCATACTTTGAAGAAAAAAAAGTCCAAAATATGGAAATCGTCAACGCTTCGGTCGAATTACTCTATGTTGAAGTCGATGATGAACATAAATAATCATGACATAAGCAGATATCACAAGCTTGTGGCTTTTTTGAAGCGAAAGGGCGAAGGATATCGACCGAAAAAGTCAAAAGTATTGACAACGGAACAAACCGACAAATTTCTCGCGGAAGCCCCGGATGGAATATATCTAACGCAGAAAGTTGCTGCGATTTTTGTTGTTTTTGGAGCCTATCGTCGAGAGGAACTGTGCGATTTGACATCGAGGTAAAGTTTCAGAATGCTGGATTGCCTCGGATTTCAATAAAATTGTTAGGGAAGCTTCAGAATATCTAAAAATGAATGAAAAGTACAAAAATTCGGCGCGGAAACCACAGCAAGTTCCTTTTCAAAAGGAAAAAAGGGTGAAATTTTAGGTTATGTAACGAAAAAATCACTTTTGATTTGTCACTTCACTTACCATTTTCTGTAAGAAAACATATCTAACTATATTTTTCTGCAAGAAATATCACCAGAATGTTCATTTATAACGTTCATTCTTTGCAGATTTCCAATTAAAATTTTACTAGAAATGACAACTAGCTTTATTAATTTCGGCTTCGATTGAATTGGAGCGACGTTGTCAGATTGTGAATTATATTCAACAATTTCATATTATATATGAATGATTCGTACAGTTTATTTATTGATCTTTCGTGATGTTGGTTCTGAATTCCAATCAATGGAATCTACCTCTTTATGGTTAGTATAGATTTCATGATTTTTTTTTATATTTTAAACGCTTTTCCGAGAAAGTTTTTGTAGCCGTGTACTTATTCATTAATCAAAAAAGGATTATACGACTGATTTTCAATCTAATATATCGAGAATCGATCTCGTTCTACCCACAGTCTCCGAACATACCCGAATGATTCAACTTTTACAAAATTCATCCTTCTTGTCGATAGGTCCACGATGAATGTGTTATGTTGGGTCAGGTTTGTTAGGTTTGGTTGGGAGCATGTCGTTGCACCCACATTTCGTTCTACCCACAGTCTCCGAACATACCCGAATGATTCAACTTTTGCAAAATCCATTCTTCTTGTCGATAGGTCCACGATGAATGTGTTATGTTGGGTCAGGTTTGTTAGGTTTGGTTGGGAGCATGTCGTTGCACCCACATTTCGTTCTACCCACAGTCTCCGGACATACCCGAATGATTCAACTTTTGCAAAATCCATTCTTCTTATTGATAGGTTCACAATGAATGTGTTAGGTTAAGTCAGGATAGTAAGGTTTGGTTGAGATCGATTTAATAAAAACATTTGTTTTTCGCGAGTTTAGTAATTTTGGCTACATTAGATATAAGTACTTGATTTTTCAATTTGGCAACGTTGTTTGAGATTCGAAACAGTCTAGAGCTGTCAAAATGACGGTACAAACTATAAACTATATTGCTTGGTATGTTTCTCACCACCTCAAAATGAAATGAAAATCTTCACTTGGAGGATATATGGGCACATTTTCTTAATAAATTCAAAGAATGGTGTGTGTGAATAATGATCTATCGGAAAATCGGGTATGTACACTGACAAAATAACAGTTCAGAGTAGAATTTCGGAATCTGGATTGAGTGCTTATAAACATTTTCTTTTCGAAAAAATGACTTTTTTATGGTTTCCGCGCCAAATTTTCTATTTTTTTATTCAACTCGAGCCTTTTTAAACGTTCTCCAAAATTTTTGTTGAAATTGGACGCAATCCAGGATTCTGAAACTTTTCCGACATCGAATAATATCGAGGATTCCGGAACTTCACTATTGCTGAATTTCTAAATTTGCCTGATTCCCATCTTTATACTGAACATTGTTTCCGACGTTTCTCAGCAAGTTTGTTGGCGGACTCTGGTGCTAGTCTTACTACAATTGAAAGACATGGTGGATGGAAGTCCAGTACAGTAGCAGAGGGTTATTTAGAAGACTCGCTACAAAGGAAACAGAACAACTTCGGCGGATAACATTGTTCTCTACCCTGGTACAAGCTTCACCATAATAAATTCTGTTACAACTACCAATGAGACTGGCCATAGAGTTTCTTATAATAATTGTAGTTTTACTAATTGTACGTTCAATTGAATAAACACTTCATTTTGAATTATGTTCTATATTTTCTCTACAAATAAATCACTTTCAGCTAGTGCTGAAAATGATTTCCTTTCAACACCACTGTCATAAAATAGCATTTTAGACACTGGCAGCATGCGTCAAAAATTATAATTTTACTGACGTTTGTAGAAGAAAAATTATAAATACCCATTCTCCCAGTTCATGCGAAAGAGGAATCATGGAAACTTCATGAAAAGCTAATCAACTCTGAATTACCATTTGTTATTGTTTCGTTAATTTGGGTTGTTTCCTCGCTGTTTATATTTTTCGATTCCTCCTCAGTGCTATCAGCACCCACATTTCATGAAGGATAAATTCAAATTAGGCGAGAAATGATCTCGGTGAGATTTCTCTACGTTCCGAAAATATTTCCCTAATTACAGGGATATGGACGGGAATTTATGGCTGTTGCCGAAGTTCGCGAGTTTAATAAATGAACCGAGTTTGTCTGAAACTGTAAAAATGTATCACGATTCGTTACGTTTTATTTGGAAAGTTGGAAACGAACTGAGAAACGTTATTCTCCTGACCGTAATTTCCGAATAAATGAGGTTACAAATGTAATGTTCAGCTACTATAAAAACAAAAAATCGCCGCGGTACATCGGAAACTTTTATCTCTCCACCTCTTGTATATGGTAATCGTCCATCCCGTCCTCCATCTCGTAGGTATTTTATTGTCGAGGATTAAACTCGGAAACGAATGATAAACGCGTTCTTATCCTATAGCTTGTCTCCTATACCGGATGGCGAAAATTTCATTGCACACTTTTGCTATATAAGTAACTGTGAAAGATACAATGTTGGTTAAATCAGACAAAAGTTGTATTATATACAAGGTGTAACTGAATAAGTGTGAAACATTTGAGGAGGTGATTCCTCATCAAAAAAAAAGATAGGATTTTTCATATGAAGAAACTTCATTGGAGCATCACTTGTTAAGATACAGCCCCTGAAAGGAGGTACATAATATGTATAACAATTTTTTTTACAAGCACTGAAAAAGTTACAATATTGAAATTAACCTGACGTTGTGTACTACAAAAAAGACACTTAGCCAGTAATTTAATCGGTTTACCCAATGGTTGTGAGGGGTGGAAAACGCAACCTCTAAAATTTATTTCCAATGTAACTTTCTTCTTATTATTTGTTTACCATTCGAAAATTATTTTCCGATAGCCTGTGTCGTTCTAAACAAAACATTTCTCTTGGGTTTCTTGCCCAAAATAAACCAGTTCGCAGCAAAAGAATATTTCACGAACAACTACAGAGATACGTCGTCATAAATGCGAAAATACGAAACTAATCTATCTAGTAGGTCGCTATTAGCGATAGTGACAATTAAATTGGTATGATGCTGTCTGTGAATTTTCGAAATTGAATCAATACTAATTGTGTGCTGTTGTTCTGTTCTTGATTTGTTACTTTAAATTTTATGTACCCCCTTTGAGAGGCTGTATCTTAACAAGGGTTTCAGTTTCAGATCTCTACGATCAGCGGTTTGGGCTGTGCTTTGATTCACCCCCAAAATGAATTTCTACCCCTTCCAACCCGGTAAGGCAGTGAATTTCCATAAAATATGAAACAAGTCCTCTATCAATTCTGTTGAAGATTGTTTATTCAAAATTTCAAGAAGATTGGACCAAGGCGTCACGTTGTTCCTCACAAACTATGCCTCCGTTTTTCACCCCCTTAGGAGACGAATTTCGGAAAACCATTTCTCATCAGTTGCCTACATCATACAAAGAACAGAACACCCCCTTCGAATTTCAGGTCTCTAAGATAAGCGATTTAGAATGTGCATTTCATATGATTAGATCAACAAATAAACCTTTGTAGTTATTCAAATATGAAGTCTGGCAATATGGTATCACGGACTTTTTTGTACAACTGATAAAACAAAAATATATTACAGTTTCCTGTATGATTTTCACTCACAATGGGTTTACAAAACCGCGACACGTGTTTCGCTATTACAATAGCTTCTTCAAGAAGCTATTGTAATAGCGAAACACGTGTCGCGGTTTTGTAAACCCATTGTGAGTGAAAATCATACAGGAAACTGTAATATATTTTTGTTAATATGGATTTTCATCAAGTATCGGCCAGTTCAATTCAACTGATAAAAACAAACATTTCGGGTGAATATAATGTTCGTCTCTACCGAACTGTTTGATCAGCGCACACCATTAAAGCATCATACCTCGCCCGCTTTTCTCCGACTTAATTTATACCACTCCTGAATAGTGTATAGTAGTTTTCACAATAAATGGTATTGACTGAAGGATTATAATAAAACCAATTAGACCCTTAAGTTGTAAAATCCGAGATGCACATCATAAAAGTAAAAGGACCGGATTCAGGTAATTTTGTTTCTCAGAGAGGGATTGTAGAGGATTACAGCTTACACTTCTTGTTTATTTTAGTCTTTGTATTTCAATGGAAGTGTTCACTTGTGTTACGGCGTGCAATAATTTTATAACATTTATTTGTTATTACAGACATTAATAGCAAAGATTTTATACCCCAACGTACAGAATAGGCAGTATGTGGCGTCCGTGGATAAAGAGTAATAGTGCCTCTTCCAGTGGTTCGTTAAAGAAGAATCACTTATCTTCTGACGCGAAAATCATTATGAAAAATGTGTATAGTTCCTTACTTCAGCAAGGATATAACGCGGGTGCTGCAACCAGTAATTTGACGAAGGTGCCTCTTACTTCAGTTAGACGAATTGTTGAAAATTCCATGGAATCAAGAAAAAAGCGTAAAGATTCCGGTGTCACAAAAAGTCTAGACGACTGGGAAAAAGATTCGATAAGGCGAAAAATCTACACTATGTACGATGGGCAGCGTGTCCCTACAATCAAAAGTCTGAAACAACAACTGTGGCCTCACTACTCTTTGGCGAGCTCTGTCTGCAATGGGCTTTAAATATTGCAAAATTGACAAGAGACAAGTAAGAATGGAATCCACACGTTTAATAAACTGGCGTTCTGAATATGTAACGCCAATAAGAAAATACCGGTCTGAAAATCGGCCAATACTCTACCTCGACGAGACGTGGTTTGACACGCATGACACCCTTTCCAAAGGATGGTCTGATTCCTCTGATAAGTGTAAAACAAAAACACCATCAAATAAAGGGAAGAGAATCACAATATTACACGCAGGATCAGAAAATGGTTGGATCCCAAACGCTATGTGGCTTTCTGCCAAAAATATTAAGGACTCTTGTGTTGATTATCACGAAGATACGACAGCAGAGCTTTTTGAAGATTGGTTTAAAAATTGTCTGTTACCCAACATTCCGCCAAAAAGCGTTATAGTAATGGACAACGCAAGCTATCATAGTCGACAATTGCAAAAAATTCCTGGCTCAAAGAATACGAAATTAGAGATTCAAAACTTCATGGCTGCAAATGACATATATTTTGAGGAAAATTATACAAAAAAGGAAATTTCACGAGTGCTGCGGTCATTTTCTTAAAATAAACGTTTGTTTGTGATACAATTGCAGAAGAATTGGGACATACAGTGTTACGACTACCTCCCTACTACTGCGTGTTCAATCCCATAGAGCTTATGTGGCACCAACTTAAATCGGGCGTGCGCTAAAAAAATACTTCTCCGACTTTAAGTGGTAGTGTGGTAGAATTAATTAGGAACTGTATGAATGACATTCCTACCGAGAGTTGGAAAAGTTCTGTTAGTCATGTTATAAATGTTGAAAACTCGTACCTTTCTGTAAAATCAATTGCGCCAATTATAATTAATTTAGATGAGGATAGCGATAGCGACACTGAACTAAATATAGAATAGAATTGTAACATTTAAATAAATTACTTGTATATCTCCTACATAATGCAAAATTCAAATTTCTTAAGTTCGACCCTGTAGCACATTTGCATCTTTTACCAGATGATTTCCTACACAATGGGATTAACTCGGGTAGTTTATTGCAGTTAATAAGCCAATACCATTTACTGTGAAAAATACTATAACTTCCAGTTAACAGAATCAGAAATGAACCTCTTTAGAATATCGGTATAGATAATGGATTTATATCGAGAAATACAGGCTATCGTGAGCCGTTTTTGAATTATTCGAAATAAATTGCAATGGTTGATTTTGATTTTTCTGCTCTGTTATCTTTTTTATACTCACGAAATATAAAAAAAAATTTAACAGGTGTTTGATCGAACTTCATGAAGGCTACAACATGCACTAATTATATTTTCATTACAACGTTTCGTTCTCTTAGTGTCACCCTCAAATATTTTTTTCAAATACGGACCTGTATTTACCGATACAAAATCTGATGCTTTTTTCAATTCTGCATCCATCAATTCATCATTTTCTTGACGTTTTGTACCAACAAATATCACTATTTGCAAAGAAGAGTAATCAATTTACTTTTGTATCAGTATCTGACTACATTTATATAATATTCAAATATACTCTTTCCAATAAAAAATTTTTGAATTTCACTGAAATGTAGCCAGTATACACATACAATGATAATTTGTTTTCTCTTCTTTGCAATAGTGATATTAATCAGTACGGGCTTGGCCCAGTTCTTCAGGTTGACTGACAGTCATTCGATATCGGAAGTTAAGCAACGCCGAGCGCGGCTAGTACTTGGATGGGTGACCGTGCAGGAAAATACCGTGTCGAAGGCTGCAGCTGCAGCAAAATAGCATATTATAGCTCGCAGGCAATATATCAATGAGCACAAGATATATTGAGGATATGCCGTCCTTCGGAGGGGACGTTAAGCCGTCGGTCCCGAGTCCATGGATGTTGGGCTCGTTAAAGACCCCTACCTCTGGTTGGAATACCAGAGGGTTCGGCAAAATTTCCGGTTGGGGGGAAGTGTGCTCACTGCTCACCGGCGTCGGCGATTGGTCTTGGTAGCGGAAATAGGCCAACGATAAATAAGAAACAAAAAAGTCAAGAAAAAGATGGAGTGCTATGAATTAATGAATGCAGAATCAAGAGCATTAGTATTTGTATCGAAAAATACAGGTCCGTATTTGAAAAAAAATACTGAATTTGGCCCTAAGCTAAGCAAACGAACCGTCGTATTCGAAATATAATTAGTGCATGTTATAGCCTTCATGAAAATCGATCAAACACTTCGACTTTTTTCATATTTTGTATGATGAAGATACTAGAGCACAAAGAACAAAAGAACGATTTTAACATCTGTTCGGATTATTTCAAGAACCTCTCACGATAGTCTGGATTCTCCGATATGGATTGATTCCATTTTAGGAAATACAACTTTCGTCCCATCAACATTTTATCTTCTACCATAACCATATAGCAAAAGTGTGAAGTAATTGAATTTTTTCCACCTTGTCTAACCAGTTCCAAGCAACCTCCTTTAAAGAGAAAGGAAGTGGAGTCAAGTATATCTCATCAAAATACCGAAAGACCTTGATGAACTACTTAGAAAATTATCACTATTTTCATGGTTGTCATTTTGTCTGAAAGTATTCAATTTCGAAGAAACCATAATATTTTTCCATAGTCCTAATGATATGAAGAACATTACTGGAGAAAATTTCCATAAAAATTATCTCATATCATATCTTACCAACATTCATCTAACTCATAGTGAAAATCACTCTGATGTTAACGATAACAATTGATAACAATTTTCCACCGCTTTTTTGTGATATTTCGGAAATACTTGATATGTATCGATTTCTGGAAATGGGTTTTGCATGACCCGTGATTGATAGGAATTGAAATACTCGGTGATTCCCTGATCATTTTTCATCAAATTATGCAAAATATATTATAGAAATCGGTTTGGCCAAGCGGTCTGAGGCGCATTCCACTACTGGTTCGAACCACAGTCGGGGCAGAATTTTTCTGGTCGGTTCAGTGCGATAGCCAATTGTTAGTTGCCTAGATACCAGTCTGGATTGAATACACCAACTGAACGGTAGGACTATGGGTATTCTTGGGTTTCCCTACAGTTGGAATATCAAAAGAGCTACCGTGAAAATCAGTAAGACGCTCTAGAGCGCTTTGGCACCCAAAATGATTACCCGACCCTTGCCCGCAAAAAGCTCTGCTTTCTGGGCGCACTCGTGATAGTGTTCACATAAAGAAAATGTTAAAATAAAATTATCATTCGAGTTATGTGAATCCGCAACGACAAATTTCGAACGACGTGTGGCCGATTTCCACAAAGGGGACCTCTCAATCTTCTACGAACAGTGGAATCGTCGTGTCTCGTTTGTTCACCGTTGCTACAATTTATATAATTTATCATCACAGACTGAACGAGAGGACAAACCCTATGTATAATTCAGAATTCAGAAGCGGAGTAAAGAGAACTGTCGAAGAGTCTGGATAGTTCAGGAAAATTTAACAATTTCTCCTCAATTGTCTATTTCGACCCTACAAACACTCTCATAGTCTGAGAACTACACCCTTTTTCAATTCAGGAAATATCAATTTTTATTCAGATTAGTCACCTATAATTCGGAAAATACCAATTGTAATCCAGATCTTGTCAATTGAAATTAGAAACTTGTTAATTGTAATTCAGAAAATATCAAATGTAATTTGGCTTATATGGTTCATGGGGACAAACGACGTATGGACAAATACTTATTGATTGTACAAAAAAACCTTTATCATTGGGGTAGCTTCATTTGTCAAAAACCCATTGAAAACTTTCGACTTTCATTTTACCAATGCTCCTATCTGCAGGTATTCAGGCATATTTTTAAACAGTATGATGTTTTGCAATTTCTGCATTTTTGCTTTGCCAATGATTAGGGGTTTTTCACCATTATTATCAACAATTCATACTTGATATTCAGAAACTTCAAAATAATAATCGAAACTTATTTACTCAATGAGACATATCGAAACATTATTCTGAACAGTGAATACTAATAATTTCAATAGAATCGAGAAGAGTACGTGATACTTCTGATGCGAAATGTACCGAATGTATACAATGATGATTGTTCTTCCAATCAAATTGTCATGTTGTTAATTGTTATTTTGTTCTCAGATCGATGCTTTCATCTGAGTATATTTCAGGAAATGATCTTGATGAATACCACTGTGTCTTGAAATTTTCACAGACGAATGTCACTTTTTTTCAAATTGAAACTATGTTATTTTTGATCAATGCCAATAGAGCAACCAGCAATAGATAAAACCACTCGCCCTACAGACTCGTGGATTTATCATGCTGATTCCTCTTTTGGTATTTCTAAACAAAATGTTTTTTTTTCAAATGGACATTTATTACTCTTATCACAGCGACGACTTGGACATCTGGTATCCCAGTTCAGAAATGAGCATCCAGAGTAATTATAGTAGTAATCTCGATTTCACTTACAGTAAATATAACTCCAAATCTCTATTTATTTCAGGTTAACCCGATTCGAAGAATAATGAATTTTCTACAAACATTGAGGAAAAGTATCGGGAATACATCAAAGCCCTAAAAGGCCAGTGATGCAATGAAACAAGAAGGCCTCACGAGATCCGTATTCAAAGCAATCAAAAAACATATCTTTTTCAAACACGATAGTAATGATAGTGAAGTGTCAGTGGCTCGTAAATGAAAATGTGGATTAAAATTGTATTTTCATTAGTCCGCGTAATTTCTCTAGTGCTGAAATTGAACGTTACATTTCGTTTACTTCTGCTCAAATTGGGTAAAAAAATATTATTCTCTGCTTATGTCAGAAAATGTCCACTATAATTCGCTGTACCTTACCTCTGGGGAAAAAATTTCGAATAAAATACCTGAGTTGCCATAGTAACGCGAAACAAAATACGCATTCCATTAGTCGGAAACTGTTGGCGTGAAATTTTGAGGCCTTGTGGTATGACTTTCGACATCATATAGAAGTAAAGGATAAGTAAATTCACTCTCCACCATATTTGGGTCAGAATCCCCTCCTCGAATTTCATGCTCAGCCGACCTACAGTGAGTTGTTGAGTGAGGCATCGAAAATCATTACAGAGTGAGAGCAGAAAAAAAGCTCTCAGCCGACACCATCCTGCTCCGCCACACGCCAACAAAAAATGAAATGTGGACACGATACATCAAAGGCGCCGACCGGGAGTGAATTTATTTATTTTTCATTTCTATACTGTGCTTTTGACAATCCAAATAGCGTCGCCACTGCTCCAAGCCCACGCCACCTGCACACTAAAAACAAATAAGCCGCCGTCGTTCGTGTGTTGTGGTCTGTTCAAAGCGACAATCATTAATCTCGAGAATGACCGATCATTTTATTTTGTGTCTTATATCTGGTAGCACGCGACCACGCGAGCCGTTCTTTCACTTGTTTCGGTAAATAACGTACGCGATAATTGGAATACTTTCGAAGAATAATGATGATCTCCGGAAAATGGAGGGCCATCGTCATGTGAGCGGACAGTAATGGATAGATGCTTCGGGAAGTGCGTTTTGTGCCGAACGCTCCGACCACTTTGATGAGCTTCATGATACTTGTGAAATATATATGTTCTTGTTTCTCGTATATCCTGGGGAATATTTTGTTCTTCGTTGGGTTTCATTGCGGAAGATTTGGACTCCTACGAGTCGTTTATTGTGGTAATGACAGAATACAATCTCATCGACGGTGATCATACTAAATTATTTTGATCTGGAAACTGGAAGAAATCATAATAGTATATTATGCAACGATCGTGTAATGATGGTTATTAATATATGAGAATAAACCGGGATACGAAACGAGCCGAAGGTGAGTTTCGTATGGTTTATGCGAGTGTATTAATAACCATTACATGAGAGTTGCATACGCTATTTTATCTACACCCGATAAATAGTGAAGAACTACAAATATTATATTTATAATTGTATTGCACACAATAATACTAATAATTTCTTTGAAAAATTCTACAGAATTGTAATTAATAGTATTACTTCGAGAAATAAAACGATGAGATATGAAAAGAAAATCAAAAATCAAAGAAAAAAAGTTTACGTGAGACCGGAGTCGAACCAACGTCTTCTCCAGTTAGAATAATCAATGTCAGTGCCACAGACGGCTCGGCTACGGAGAGCCCACAAAATTGGATGAAAAAATAAGTAATAAATCATGCATTTGTCAAATGAAAAATTTAATCATTCTAACTGTATTTCTGTGGGTGAAGGTATCGAAGGTGATTCTGCCATATCGCTGGTATCAGACATTTTGTTATGATTATCGAAGTTTGTCTGTATTCTTCAAAAATCCAATACCTATACCGATTTTGACTTGACAAACGTCAAATGCAGAGCATGCACATCATGCTTGATTGAAAAATAATGGGTTTCTATTGGTTAAAAATCTGTATCGTAATGAAAATCTGTATCGTAATGGATTTCATTATAAAACGGGTTGTGGGCATATAAGTCTATTATTAGAGTACGTGTGTAGATAAACGTTCTAATGAGCCATTATCTTGATAAATTCAATATACTGCATCCTACTTAGTCAGGATTTTGAGCTGAACATAGCTCTACAACTGCATTGTTGAGAGTTATGGACGATATTCATACTTCGGCTGATAGTAATAATTTTTGTTTTCTTGTATTTCTCGAAAGCTTTAGACATAACTAGCCATCAGCTTTTACTGGTCTTATTGAAACATCTCATATTTTCACCCAACGCCGTTGAACTCATGAAAAACTATCGTAGTGATCGCTCTCAGTGTGTTATGCTGAAGAAACTTAAATCAGATTTTTTTGCTACTAGGAGTGGTGTCACGCAGGGGTCCATCCTAGGACCACTTTCGTTTGTAACATATACCTCCCGATTCCGTCATTGCCTTCGCTTAACAAACAGAAATAGCTACGCGGATAAAACGCAGATATACATGCATTTCGAGGAGTCTTCTGTAAATGATAGTTGCTGAAAAATTAATGGAGATTTGAAATGTCTGATTGACCTCTCGAAAAAATACTGTCTTTTTATGAATGTCGACAAATCGTTTGTAATGCTTTTCGGGAGGTTAGCAACGAGAAAAAGGTGCTTAAATAACATAAGTACATCGATAACGTGTCCTTACCAATAGAAGGCGATGATGACAATTAAAAAGCCTTGGTTTGCTAATGAATCCGGCGCTAAGATTCTCATCACATGTCTTGCTGAAACGAGGGTATTATAACTCAAAACAATCTACTGTAACCGTGAACTACTGAGTCGCCATTCTGAACAAATTCTTTGCGAAGCACTTGTTTTATCCCAAGCGAACTATGCTGATATGGTATACGGTCCTTATCTGTTGCAAATAGATAAGAGAGAACTTCAAGCATCACACAACTCATGCGTCAGACTAATAACGGGTTCACGAAAACGGGATCATGTCACACATAACTTACCGAGTCTGTGTGGGTTGAGTATGAAAAATCAGTGTATCTCACATGCATGAACTTCAATTTCTTGAAATAATACGTAATATAAAGCCTGTTTGTCTCTTTAACAAACTCAGGTTTCGAACCGATGTTCATAATCTCAATCTGAGATTTAAGAACTTGCTCACTTTCTCTCATCAAAAATCTTCCCATTATCGTGCATCGTTTTCTTATTTCATAAGCTCATATAAAAAATACCTAATGAACTAATCAATTCAAATTGTATATGTTAAAAAAGAATCAAATATCTTTTGCTGAATGCAGTTCCTAGTATAATAAATTTCAAATGCTAGTATTTTTTTCTTTGAATAATGTGTTTTTCTCTATTGATTAATGTATCACACTCGTGTTCAGTGTGTCTTACACACCATTTTATGTAGCATCTCTAAATTTGTGTTTTATTGGTGAAATATTTCCTAGTGTGCCATTTGGAAGGAGGTCATGTTTTGCGTAATTTTTTTTCCATCAATGAAAGCTATATTATTATCATGCAGGCCCTTGACAATGACAGATTTTCTGGATACATTCTCTACAGACAGATAGCAATAAATATTTCATAAACATTCCTGAAATAATCTTATATGGAATCTTATATCATACTATGAATGTGCCAAGAATATTCATACCTTTATAGAATATTCCCTGGAAATTCTCCTGGTTATGCCAAAAATATTTCTCGAAGATTATTCTATGAATATTATCCTGAATATTCGTAGCTTATAAGGTTAAGGAATATTCCAAGAGTATCACTCAAGAAATATTTTCAGAATATTCAGAATATGAACGAATATTTTAGGAATATGCAAAAAAATATTCGAGTAATATTCAAATGGATATACCAGAATTATTCAGATATTCTTCAGCATATGGGCGAGCATATAAACATATGAAGCATATAAACACACTATGAATATCATTCCATATATCGTTTTTTGAGACTACTCTCATCGCTTAGATTTTCAGAACTATGATGGAATGCAGAGTTTATATTTTCAAAATTCAATTTTGCCATGATTCAATAGTCTTCGTTCATACTACTAACAATCACATTGAGATGTTGAAGTACTGAGAGATGCTGCTGGAATTATGCTGGAACCAACTTCATAGTTATTTGCAATATCCATATGGACAACGGAGCCAAGCCCTTGTAACCATTTCTTGATTCCTTCCTCCAACGAAAAGTAGGCCAACTTTGAACATTTTATGTTATTGCAGCTTTCCTCCATGCTGACATCCTGGTTGAAAGCAGACTATGGGTCAATTTATACATCTGTTTTTCTGTTTTAGTCCTGAATCCATGATACTTGGTTAGTTCCACACTCTATTTCGAAGAATTAGGTGATTATTGATCACATACTGCCTGAGTAACATTTTGAAGAATCAAGGAAAGACTGAAACAGACGCAGTTTTTCAAATTCTCTTGAATATACGTCCAAAATCAACTTTGTTTCCAAATGAAATGAAGACTTAGATCAAAAAAGATTTGTTTGGATTCTTGAAGGAGAAACTGATTTTGAAAAATACCGCCAGTTCTTGTGAGCGCCCTTTCGACTATTCTGGCATTTTTCAGAAAGGATTGTGTGTATTATAGTTTGTGAATAAAAAAACAGTTCCTAGTCGCAACATGCACCAAATCCCAAAGCTGTCACTTTCAAACTAGAAACGCCCAACGACAAAAATTCAATTAAGCTTGGCAACATCAAATATGTTGCCAACAGTATCACAAAGAATATCAGGCGCGAATTTTGAAATTGAATGTAAACGTTCCCATTTATCCATCAGTGTAATGGTGCAACTGTGATGGTATCATGTTCTGAACGATAAACCTTGAACAATTTTCATTTGGTACGAGGTTACTTAGTCACTGAGTCTAATGATTGGCTAACTTTTCAGTAGATGATAGGAATGAACTTATAAATTCATGATCGGTGTGTCAAACATCATACGTCGTTTCAGAGCTCCAGCATCAATTGATTTTTTCAGACTGTTTTCCAAGTTGAAGACCCCGCTGAAGAATCCTGGCAACGCGCCTCTGCATAATCTTGCCCAACGTTGAAGGAAGACCGAGCAGAGTGAGAGAGACCAAACGGTGAGTATTTTACATTGTCGCGTGCTTGTCATACTTATCGCTTTTATCAAATGACCACAATAAAGCAGAATATTTTATTGCATTACCAGAATGGAGTAGGAGTACAGCCTGGACAAAGATTAGGCTAATTTATTCGCTGGAATTTTTGCCTCGGATCTAGACTCCCTTGGGTAGATGAAAAAAAAGCTTGAGCCAGACTAAGGCGATTATACTCGTGATTCATCACTTGAAAAGGAAAAATGAATTATGAACTCTTTCCATTCAGTTTGTAGACCCGTTGTGAGAGATCTCATATGCCTAGTATATGGAACCTAAGTTTTTGGTCAAATCTAAGGTGGCTATATACTGGTGTGTTCACTCCATATAAAAGGTTTTCAGCAAATCAGACGACCGATATGGCCAACTTGATCAAAAAATTGATGATGTAGGCGTAGTAGTACTGCAAAAAATCCGCCCGGTACCGACACTCTTGCAGTGGAGATGACAGTCCTGTGTTGCCAAGTGGCCATGTCGTTGCGAATTCTGGTCTAGATAAGTAGAAACAATGCAAATTTATTCCAACTCAGAAATTATTTTCAAACTACATGGAATAAAAAACGCATAAAGTTAAACACAAACACAGTCCCGATAAATTCTCTATCCATTTACAAAAACATCAGTATTGGCAACAGCGTGTTCCATGGATCGAGTGATCACGAAAATTAATAGAAATTTTTGATAACCAGTGCTCCCTCATGGCCACTGATGAACTACCACGCCTTGTCCACAGGTTCGTCTGAAACAATATCGCAACATTAGAAACACCAGTATATAGACATCTTAGTCAAATCTAACAGATGGCGTTCTTCCCTAACTGATTACACCATCCCCACTAGATTTCAATGTTTTGTTTTGTGAGCGACATTGTATATCCAATCGAGTACCACTGACGAGACCTATGGTGAGACGAAACAGCAGAGATTTTAATTTCATATCACTCCTAGCCACATTCCCAACATTTGGTAAGGTAATTTGCTAAGTGAACTGAATATGTAGCAGTCTATATGGCAAAGAAATCCCTTTGCTGTAGTTACGCTTTTTTTACTTGGCAAGTTATGTTTTTCAGTGTGATCAGGTGAAATAAAAAGATCAGTCATTGCATTTGAGCATGATTGCATCTCATTGCAATCGATTCGATACAATATACAGACAGGACAAATATGAAGGGGCAATATATGTACAGTTATTTGAATTTTGAATATGATCTATATCTATACGACTATAATAAAGAGGTGAAATTTGTTTGTAGGGTTCTTTTGGAAATACTAATCAGATCATAAAAATGATTCCACTAATAAAAAGCTTCACTATTCATGGCCGGTATTCTGTCGTCCTGAGCCCAAAGGGTGTATTTCAATGTTTTACGAGTTTTAGATTTTACTCGCTTAGACTCCTTTATAACCTACTTATTAATTTCATCAAGAAACTTGGCCGGATCTCATTGTGCTAAGCCTTCAAAAACAGTAAAAATAGACTTATATCCAAAATGACCAGAAATCCTAAACTATTCAGACGTAACTCAGTCGGGATAAGCAAAATGGGCGCATCTTTGACATACGTCTTATTTGCTTAGGATATTTTACCTTTTGTTTGAACATCCGGAGTACATGGCCGTGAACGTTAGCCGTTAGACTTTTCTGTTTAAAATTTAGAAATAAATGTTCTTTCCAATCATTTTTACTGTTCATTTGTCATTTGTCGGCTTATCTCATTGTAGTTGCATAAAAATCTTTAGCGGAATAGGCTTATTTCAGTTTTTCATCTTGATATCAAAATATTTATTATATCTTATAATCTTCACCTTGTGAAGACTTAAACTGATTCAATTATTACAAAATGGTCAATATCTCAAAACTAGTCAATATTGACTTACGCCCTTTGGGCTTAGGACGGCAGTATAGGTTCTACTTCATTATGATTCAACAGAATATTTCAGTGAAAATAGAAAAACATTTCGCGTTTAGGTGAGTACTGCATACAATCTATAGAGGAAAGTATAAATGAACAAAAAATTACAATTCGTTGAGAATTTCTTTATTCGTGAAATATTCCAATGAATTACCTTCGTGCATAAAAATGACCAGATGATTTCGCATTCAAGCGTGATATCTTATACAAATTGCATTTGGTTATTTTCATATTTTGTAAAAGAGCCCTCGTCCTTCGGACTCGTGCACTTTCGCCAAAAAATGAAAATAAACTCTTGCAATTTTTAGATATCACGCTTTCTTGCAAAATTATCGGTAACTCTTATGCACTCGTGCAATTATAACCGAAAAGTATTACTATAAATGAGTATAGTCGGAGAAAAGCGGGCAAGATGTGATACTTTACCGGCGTGCGCTGACCAAACAGTCGACGAAGTTAGTTCATTATATATTTATAATTGCATTTACAAATTTTGTGAGTTGGGAAAATCCCAGGATCCAAAATAACAATCATGTCATTCAGAGAGCTAATACGTGAGAAAAAGACGATTTGTGATGTCCACATAGATTTGACATTCTAAGGGCTGGTCTTTTCACTTATAGATAAAGTCCTTGATAACCTATCTGTCAGATATCAATATGTATTCCTGTGTAGTTTATGTGATGGATAGTTATCTGAGACCTTATCTATAAGTGAAAAGACGGGCCCTAAAAGTATATGCAAGAGTGTCCTATTTGCTCATAGGCTACAAACCTGAACAATTATTCTTCTTCAAAATCTGAGCTTATGTATGTGAATATAATATACGATTGAGTAATGATATAATTTTTGGTGTGAAAAAATGTAGGAGAAAAGAAATTATCAATTACTGTTAAAAAGGCATTATTTTGTGGTGGATGAATCTTTTTTTGTTATATGTACTTGTTATATGCAAAAAGAAACTGTTTTTAATTTACGACGCAACTTGTTGCGAATAGTAGACTACCCTTCTACACTTGTATAGATTCCAATATCATTACTTATTTTCTCAGATTGTGGTGGGTTAGAAACCCACAAAACTACGAATAAAAAAGTAATCAATGCCAACATGAATCGACTTGCATCTATATCAGTCCAAAAATCTGATACAACAAAGTCTTTCAATTGCTATGACATAACTCGCCAAGAATTGGCACATCGGGCAAAATTGAAAAAACCCCTCAATTTGTTGCAAGTTTTTTATGTATATTTTTTTATATATGCAAATCCACACCTGAAGGGAAGCCCTGTAATGTTCAGAGAACACCGAGGAAATCCAGGGATTGGAGATACGAATTAACATTCACTTTGATTTTTTGGAGTTTGTAAGCCTCAGAAAAACGTCTCTCGGCTAGGAGTTCCAAAGTTCTTGAATTAAAATTTGGCGCCTGTTGTTTTTAGGAATTCAGTTGGCAGCACTTTCGGTGTTGCCGTACTTCATATGAATTTTGAGAGTAATCAATTCACATTTGTTATTCAAAAGTAACAGTTCTGTATTCACGTCTTTCTGGTATTTCAAATTGGATATTGTAATCGAAAACTGTGTATTCCGATCATCATATGGCTAGAATCAGTCTCAAGCTATTCGTGGAGATGCCAAAACATGTAAATGAGGGCTGCGAAGAGTTGGTGGCATCTTTGATTGGTTATTTCAAAAGAGAACGAGATCATAATGACTCAATGCTTCAACGGCTGTTAGAGAGGCAAATCAAGAATAACAGTGAATTGTATTCGTTATCAACCGATTCATACAGGGCTATTAAAAATCGTTTCTGTACATGGGGATCTCGTAAACGATAAGAGATAGAGTGCCGGTTGAATCGTAGCAAAGTTGCGTATTTCAGAGACCTATTCAATGATGTAAAAAAATCTAATGTAGCTCTTTTGGTTCTGGAGATATGCAGGGAAAACCAAAAAATCCCAAATTATGTTTTTGCCTGTGCCTTCTTCATTCGCAAACATATGAAAATCTGTCTACATTTTTAAACGATCTTTATTTTTCTGCTCATCAAAACACATATAATCTATTTTTATTGTAGATATTTTTCAGATAATCACAAATAGGTTTAGCTAATCGAGGTTCATTGCAGAAATCGCACAGGACAATGGGAATGTGAAAAAATATGAAAAGGTGTCTGAATATGAAAAAAAAACTGTCGACAAACTCTACAGTACATAGGGAGACGTGAAAGTTGCGTTTTCATGTAACTTAGTCAACCAATTTTCAGGGACGTAATGTGATTAAGCCAATTATAATAAAATATTATCGATACATCCCGAAATATGAAATTTAATTGAATCCTCAGTATGAAGTGAACGTCGATGATGCAAAAACTACAACAAAAAATACAGGCCCGTATTTTAAATTTCAAAGAAGGGGGGGTTGCCCAAGCTCTTGAATCGCCTCGAAAGCGTTAAACCAAGAGGTTTATAAATGCCTGGATACAAGTGTTATTCGCAGCAAAAGTTATAGCATTTATGAACGTAGTGGGTGTTTGGTTTTTGAAAACAGGAAAATCTCGATTCTTCGGAATTGAACCCTATTGAAAGAACTACACGAGGAAGAACTATTTTATAGATGAACTTCTATATTTAAATCAATAATACACTCGTAGTTAGGTATTTTTTTTATTTTCCTCCTTTCATAATAAATGCATCACTTTTATTATTATCTGATATTCTAATTATATGACAATCTGGCTTTAGTTTACTTGAAAATTTGACCTAGACCCTAATGACGTGCAACAGTTATTAAATTGTACGAACCTTATCTCGTTATGTTTCATTAATTAGTTATCAATATTTCCATTATTTTCATTGACTTCTCACATAAAGCTGTGCTTCGTCTTCCTACTAATCACTCAGAATATGTATACTAGTGTAATTAATTCCGACGTATTCACGCGAGCACAGCCAGGGGCGTGAACCATTTCAAACATACACTAAATCATTGTGTAGGAGACATTACCGAACCGATCAATCTTCGCCAAATGGAAAACAGCCGAATTGAATTTCCTACTATTTAATATTAACCGGGCCGTCATTCTGGCATTAACCTTGCATGGAATATATTCCGTGTTTGAAAAAGATTCATGGACGAATCTCATTCGGATTTCGATTGGCTTTTGAATGATTGTGACACGTAGGCAAGCGACAAGGAACTAATTTGTTATTATGACATCTGTAGGCGATAGATGAATTTGTTTCACTATTGATCGTTCAGAGTAGTTGAGTGCCGTAAGACGTAAACATTATAAAATCTTGAAATCCAAGGCAAGTCAATGAATCTTCATAAAAACTGTTGGACTGCTTTGTTGAAAGCTGATTTTAAAAGGTTGAAAAACAAAAAATGTGTGATGTTGATTAAAACTAATTTGAACAACAATTTACTGATAAAATGAGACGGACAATGAAGAAAAATGTTCAAAGCAAAAATATCTAATGAATAATATTTGCAGAGTCCGTTTTTCATTATTTCATTGATATTTTGCAATAAAAACGAGTAATAGCAAAAAAATAAGAACACATGAGAGAAAGTAAATGTAAAAACCCCACAGCCCTCGTAGAACATGAAAAGGAACATGGACACATTTTTTATTTTCATCATCCAACTAGGTGTTCAACCATATTTATCCAATGGACTACCTGAATAATTCCCCCCTTTTTCAGTCTCAGTCTTTCTGTTGTTGATAAAAACAGACAGCACGTTATCGGAATCATAGAGGAAGCCGTTTGTTTTATGTCGCTTGTGTTGTTTGTTTGTCTATGAAAATTTTGATGCAGTTTTTCATTTTTTTTATCATGTCTCTAATAAGTCTTATGTTTCTTAAAAAAGTTATGAGGTTAACACGAAAAAAAACCTTTTTCGGTGACTGATTTGATGAAGAATTCATCATTTACTGTGAAATTAAACGACAATAACCATTTAGGTAAGTGTAGTGAAAGGTTCATTCATGAAAATTCATTGCTACAGAGCCCTGGAAAAGAATTCAATTAAATTCGAAACGTCGACAAGAACACATTTGTTATTTTCAAGTAAAATTAATCATATTACCCAACCAAACTTTCTGGGAAAAAAATATGATTATTATAAACTATATACAGTGGCTGCCTTTTATTTCCTTCCGCCTTTCATTCTTTGAAAGACTCAACTGAAAAAATTGAAAGTTTGGATAATGAAATTAATGCATGAGTTCTATATTTAGGAGTGAAATTGACAGATGGATATTTCAAGGTGGCGGCTATGCGTCATCTAGGTAAAAAAATGAATGGAAAGTAGGGGGGTATCGTGAAACATCCTTTTGAAGCTGCTGACAAATACTTTACAAACCTAAAATATTGAGTCGATATCTTCAGCTCCAACAAAATGGCGGACCATTCAATAATTGTCTGAACACAACGTTTAACTTCATAATTTGAGGAAATGAGCTGAGTTCAAGTCAGAAGATACTCAAAATGGTTGCCTTGAACTTTTTGACATGAGAACAGCATATTCGATATTTCAGGCCGGACATTTTCGAACGCAGGAATTCAGGCAATCAATGAATGTTCCACCATTTTGTAGTAGGTGAAGAGATTGACTCAATATTCTGTACATTATTCGCCAGCAGCTTCGAAACGATGTATCACTGGACCCCCCTTTTCATTTTTTTTTTCCAGAAGGAGCACAGTCGCTATTTTGAAATATTCATTCGTCAATTCCACTCTGAAATATAGCTTTGAAGCATCAATTTCATTAGCCCATTATTTAATTTTTTTTTTTTTTTAGTTGACTCGTTTATAAACGTACATTTTTCCTGTAACTAGTTTTTTTGTGAAATATAAATGAATAAACAATAAATTCACTATGCAAATATAACTCATTAGGTATTGATCTTTGGTCCAAAGATTTTCTCCCTTGTCCTTTTCATTTTTCAGTATATTGAACACACATTTTTTGTATTTAAACTTTTTTTGAACTTCGAACAATGCTGTCCAACAACATTCTCCTACTATAAAATACCTTAAGAACACATGAACGTTGTGCCTTTGGGAGCAAAAGCGATTTTTTTTTAGTGTGGAAATTGACCCATAATGCGAAAGTTCTTCTTGAATCAAAGTTGTAAACTACCTGGACAAAAAAAGTGATCACTTTGATACCTGCGGAATGGTAATAATGATTAAATCTCAAATATATTCCAGTATTTAATGTCAAAGGAATCATTTTTTGTTTTTTTTCCGGAGAATGAAAAAATTTCGAATTCTCATATCTGAATTTGAAGCAAATTTGTATATTTTTCTGATACGTAACTGCAATATCATAAATAGGAAAGTAGGCTGATTTTTTGTGCATGGTGATGTTTATACTGGTCAAACATTAAGACCATTGTAAATAAGAACTGCTGAACTTAAAAATAATGATTATTTTTCGCCTAGTATTTCATATTTGATATTTCAATTTTTTGTCACAACATTCGTTTCTTTGATTCATCAAACCTTTGACTTTATTTTTGCCCAAAGAAATCCATTTCAACCTTTTGTTGATTTGTATTTTTTTATCCTTTTGTTCTTAGCAACAGGTTTCAATGAAGTTAATAATATAGACAATGGACTTTCGAACCATGACCTTTCCTGGCCTCCTTATGGGGATAAAAGTCGTACTTTTTCACCCTAGAAAGGAAAAGTAAAAGTGGCATTATGGTACGTCACAAATAAAATAACTCATACAGGATTGACGACCTAAACTACTTTCTATATATAAGGATTCATTTTACCTTTGATAGAACACCCTCTATTTTGTAAAATGGTAGAAATCAGTAAAGGAGGTTGGATATCCTCAAGAAGTAGACATATTGAGAAATTAAAAGTTAGCAATACGAGGTGTTCATGATTCCTAAGAAGTTTCCTGTCGTCCCGGTATTGCTTCGAGTTGGTGCACAGCTCTCTGTTCATAGTAGGCTTGTAGGTGTTGGTTCGAGTTCCAGCGTCGACACATTTTTTTTTATCTTTTGATCTTTGTTTCGTAGATAATTCTTTGTTTTTCAATACTTGTAAAACCAAAGCACTTGTTTTTAAAACCGTTCAAAATGTAAAAAATACTAGGCCACATATAAATATTGATAACACGATTGTGGAGGTGTGCAATAGCGTGAAATTTTTGGGTATCTATGTTGATGATAATCTCAAGTTTAAAACTCATTGTAATAAACTCTGCAATAGTTTGAATAGATATTGTTATCTGTTGAGACACTTGAAACGTGTTTTAGATCGTTCAGCAATGATTTCATTTTACTTTGCTGAAATTCAATCAAGATTAACTTATGGCCTCATCATTTGGGGTAGTACCAGTGCTGCCCATAAGGTATTTCTGGTACAGAAACGAATTGTGAGAGTACTAGCAATTGTGACAAAAATGGTTTTTTGTCGCGATTTATTCAAGAGGTTTGGGCTACTGAAGTATTATTCTATATGCATGAAAATAAACATAATTTTGAAACGAATAACTCAATTCCCAATTATGACACTCGAATTGAAAATAATATTCATATACCAGTTACATCTTTATCATTGTGCCTCAAATTATTTGGTCATCTTGGTCCGAGACATTATAACGGTTTGGCCCGACATGTGAAAAACTTGACTTACAGCCTGTTTAGAGAGGAAATGAAAAAATCCTTTCAGAATCATGTCATACGGTTGAGGAATTCTTTGAATTTCTATTTAGTGTGCAGTAGTATGAGTATATTGTATATTTAGACTTTTTTGTGATATTTATGAACTTGTTCATTTCTTAAACAGTTGTATATGACTTGTCCAATAGCACTCTATGCTCTTTTATGGATCAAATAAAGAATTCAAATTGAGGATCTCCTCATTCTCGGAATTTCAAGAGCATGCAATACTTCACCTATTTCTTAGTTTCAGTTCTTTAATGAATTTTGTTTGTGAGTTTCATGAATAATTTAAAAATGACTTTTTATCAAAGGGAGGCGTATAACATAGGGGCGAAGTACCTTTCCTTCCCTTGAATGATTAAACTTCATCCGCAGGAGGGAAAGTAGCACTCTCCTCCAACAATGAAACTGTAGGGAGTTTTATCAGTTGTTGGACATATTTGTGATGAGGGTATTCACATACCAGTTACCTGAAGGCGAAACAGGCTATCGAAGTTAGTATTGTTATTTGGCTTCTGAACACGGATATTTTTTACACTTTTCTCCCATACAGGGTGTAATTGAATAAGTGTGAAACATTCAAGGAGGTGACAAGCACTGAAAAAGTTACAATATTGAAATTACCCTGACGTTTTGTACTACCAAAAAGGACACTTACCCAGTAATTTAATTGGTTTACCCCATAGTTGTAAGGGGTGGAAAACGCAACACCTAAAATTTATTTTCAATGTAACTCTTTTCTTATTATTTGTTTACCATTTAAAAATGTATTTCCGATAGCCTGTTTCATAGTTAACAAAAAATGTCTCTTGGGTTTTTTGCCCAAAATTAACCAGTTCGTAGCAAAAAATTCTTTTACTAACAACTACAGAGATACATCGTCATAAATGCGAAAATACGAAACTAATCTAGTAGGTTGCTATTAGCGATAGTGACAATTAAATTGGTATGACACTGTCTGTTAATTTTCGAAATTCAATCAATACTAATTGTGTGTTGTTCTTCTGTTCTCAATTTGTTACTTCAATAGTTATCCAAATATTATGTACCCTCTTTAAGAGGCTGTATCTTAACATGGGATGCTCCAATGAAGTTCTTCTACATGAAAGATCCTATCTTTTTTCGAAGAGGAATCACGTCGACAAAATGGTTGAGGCTTTCGCGGCCGAGGTTATTAGTATAACTACTTCTCTTCGGGCTTGAAGGCCGTCGTTCTTTGGAATTTCTTCCTGACGTTTCGCTAGCGCGAGTGGCCAGCTTCTTCAGAGGCTTACTCATCTCCGATGACTAAACGTTTCGATTTCTCAAGGCGTATTTATATCGATGCAGGTAGAGTGTTAATTACTTCTGTCGGGTTCGGGGAATAATCATCATTATTAGTTGCTGCACTACTTGCTGTGATTTTATTGGTTATTCTTGATTTCCTCAGAATGGGATTCCAAATTCTGTTTAGATTCAACGCTTCTTCCTTTCTGTTAAAATTGTCCGCTTCTTCCTTTCTGTTAAAATTGTCCGCATGTTTTTGGATCTCTATTGCCTCCCGTACCAGTCGGCTATGGTAACCCTGGTTGGGGGCAATCAGTTTTGCGTTTTCGAACAGATTCCTATGGTCACGCTCACTCAGTGCGTGTTCCGCCAACCGGAGGAAATCAAGAATAACCAATAAAATCACAGCAGGTAGTGCGACAACTAATAATGATTATTTCCCGAACCTGACAGAAGTAATTAACACTCCAGACTACCTGCATCGATATAAATACGCCTTGAGAAATCGAAACGTTTAGCCATCGGAGATGAGTAAGCCTCTGAAGAAGCTAGCTGGCCACTCGCGCTATCGAAACGTCAGGAAGGAATTCCAAAGAACGACGGCCCTCAAGCCCGAAGAGAAATAGTTATACTAGGAATCACCTCCTTAAATGTTTTACACTTATCCAGTTACACCCTGTATATACAAATGGCTATTGCGCTCAGGTGGTACAAAAAACTATTGAGAAATTTTCAGGGCTCTTAAGGTTATTGTCCCGAAAAGATGCATTTTTTGTACTAGTTAAACGAATGACTATTTCTTCGTGGCGTTACCACATATTTGAATCGTTTTCAACTGGAATTGCCCCGCCCAATTCGTTTTCCCCGAACTTCTCATATGCATACAAATAACTCGATACAACAGAACTCCAGAACCCATTCTATACCAGAGAATCCGAATAAAATCACAAGAAGAGAAATACAGTATTTCCAACAGAGTCAAGTCTGAGTTTTATAGTTCCTTGGCAGTCGGCCCCATTGTTAGAATATGAGAAAAGCTCAATTTGTAAATGGCTGGCAGCTAATTCCAACCTGAAATGGCTCCATAAAAACTTCACTTCTCCTCATAAAACAACACGTACTAGTACTTACCGTGTGCAACAATATAATTGTGTACGCTAATTTGCATTGGTGCAATGTTAAAAAAGTTACGGCAATCGCGTTTTTATGGCTTTCAGCATGAGCAGACATAAAGGCAAGCAGGGGCGTCTGTTCTGCACTTTAATACTTAAATGCATCTTTGAAGTTACGGTGGAGGATTACATGTTTTCATTCATCTTGATGTGATTACTCATTGAAAAGTTGCGGAAGAAACTTTCGGAAGCTTCAAGTATTGGAAATTATCGGAGTTTTCAGATGAGCCCCAACGAATATGTTTTCGATTCCATTTTTTTTGGGTTCTCAACCTGGCAGAATCTGAACAAAATCTTCACTACAATTCAAATAACCATACAAGTGTCAGAAGAGGTAAAGTAAAATGTCTTTTCGATAGAACAAAAGTAGTATGCATTTCATTAGGAAAATTCGATGAAGAGAAAGAGGTTAATATCATAAAATCAATACTGTCGATTTGATTAAAAGGTACACATTTTTCAGTTGAATGTTAGCACTGATGTTCAGTTCAGTCCAACCCGAGTTTCCATCCACTGATTTTTTTCCAAACGATATGAACAAAATAGTGATAAGCCAAGGACATTCGATTACCCCCTCCACGAACTTCATCGATCTGATTCGAACAAAGATACGCACCAAAGTTATATGGACTGTGCTATCCAGTGTTTATCTCGGAAGAGCTCTGCAGGCGATTTATCTTCCAGCGGCAGATCACGCGACGACAAGGTCGGACTCTCAAATTTGGGCAACACGTGCTACCTGAACAGCGTACTCCAAGCGCTCTTCATGACGAATTCGTTCCGCAACGAGGTGTTGCAACGCGAAATAGGACGATCACATTTGTTTGACAGGCTGCAGGAGTTGTTCGCCTTGCTTCAGTTCTCGACGAGGAAGTTCTTCGCGCCTACCGATTTGCTGCGCGAAGCGAAGCCGCTAAAGGGTCTCCTCGGTTAAGATGGTCGAAATGCCCTTGATCACGAAATTTCGATTTGACCCTCGAATGATGTTACCCAGGTCTGAAAAACATTCACCATATTTTTTTTTCTTCCTCCCCCTATCTTCCCCCCTCTGAGGGTGAAAAAATGGCATTTTTCATGTTTTATTTTTTTTCTCTCACTCCAGGACTCGAAAAATATTGAAAAAATTCAAGTATATAAAAGACAGTCTGTTTTTCGAAATAAAATTTTTTGGGCCTCTGGGCCCCCCATGAAGACCTTCAACAAAATTTTTAAATTTTAAATTGGAAAAAAATGACAGAAAACCCCGGTGTCCCTGGTTATATTATTTCATCATTTCAATGGGGCTGATATGTACTATAACAACTAGTATCGTTCATTTCGTTATCAGTGGTGGCACTTGAGAAAAAGGCATTTTTTGTGAATTTTTTATGAAAAATTGGCTGTAACTTTTTTGTCATTAATTTTATTGAAAAATTTCAAAGGACAAAAAATGTTCAAAATGCAATTTTACATAGGGCACACTCAAATTCAATTGACTTATTCTGAAATGTTGAGCTATTATACAAGTTGAAAGATTTTCACTTGGAGATTTTTCACATTAAATATAGCCAATAACTGTTTTTCATAAATTTTCACAGAAATCTGATACACACACACGAAAGCGTACCTTTTATTGTCATTTCTTATTTTTTTGCCCCCCTTGTGAGAATGAAAATTTTGTATTTTTTACGATTTATTATTTTTTCTCATAATCTATAATCCTGAAAAAAATAATATCAATGGAAAATAGTATGATCTCCAAAATAAAATTTTCAGGCTATCTGGACCACTATTCAATTCACTTATTCTAAAATGTTGAGCTATTATACAAGTTGAAAGATTTTCACTCAGAGATTCTTCACATTAAATATATAGCCTATACCTGTTCTTTATCAATTTTCACAGATACCCAATACACACACACGAAAGCGTACCGCGTGTTTGATACTTTTTCTTTTCTTTTTCTTTCCCCTCTTTTCCCTTCTGAGAGTTAAAATATATTATTTTTCACGTTTTATCATTTCACACACACACATTCGACATAGTCGGTGGGTGAACGAATTGTTCAAAGATGATTTCTTTTATTATTTTTCTCATAATCTATAATATTGAAAAAATAATATGTATGGAAAATAGTATGGTGTTCAATATGAAATTGTCAGGATCCTCCGGGCCACCCATTGAGGCATTTGAAAAGAGTTATTGAATTTTCATTCGAGAAAAATGGCATGGTATGTCCCGGGCGATAACCATTCCAACATTTCGATAAGACTGATATGCGTTATCACAATAAGTAACGTTCGTCGTTTTCAGTGGTGATGATTGGCAAAGAGGTAGTTTTCAAGAATTCTCAATTAAAAATTATAGGTTACTTTTTTATCATTCATTCCAACAAAAATATTCAAAAAAATTAATGATACACTATGAAAAGTTGAGCGACGTTTGAACGATGTTCACCAAGGCATTTCACACATTGAATGTAACCAATTCCTTTTTTATAGAAAACTGATAGACACGTAAGATTTGTTGAAAGGAAATTCTAAATGTCGTCGGTTACGAGGTTGAATAAGATATGTTGAACAAAAACACAATCAATAATATCATCATAATAATTTTTGGTTGAACACAAAAAATTATTGTTTTGTCAATTCTCTCACTTATAACCTTTCCTCGATTGGTAATCATTCGATTTTCCATTGGTAGTTTTTCAATATTATCAATTTCGCTCCGTTTGAGCATATATAGAGGATTACGAAAATCCTTCATAACTAATAATGGAATGGTTATCGCCCGGGACATTCCATGTCATTTTACTCGAATGAAAATTCAATAATTTTTTTCAAATGCCTCAATGGGTGGCCCGGAGGGTCCTGAGAATTTCATATTGAACACATACTATTTTCCATACATATTATTTTTTTCAATATTATAGATTATGAGAAAAATAATAAAAGAAATCATCTCTTGAATAATTCGTTCACCCACCGAATATGTCGACTGTGTGTGTGAAATGATAAAACGTGAAAAATACTATATTTTAACTCTCAGAAGGAAAAAGAGGGGGAAGAAAAAGAAAAGAAAATGTAACAAACACGCGGTACGCTTTCGTGTGTGTGTATTGGGTATCCGTGAAAATTGATAAAGAACAGTTATAGGCTATATTTAATGTGAAAAATCTCTGAGTGAAAATCTTTCAACTTGTATAATAGCTCAACATTTTAGAATAAGTGAATTGAATAGTGGTTCAGATAGCCAGAAAATTTTATTTCGGAGATCATACTATTTTCCATTGATATTATTTTTTTCAAGATTATAGAGTATGAGAAAAAATAATAAATCGTAAAAAATACAAAATTTTCATTCTCACAAGGGGGGCGAAAACATAAGAAATGACAATAAAAGGTACGCTTTCGTGTGTGTGTGTATCGGATTTCTGTGAAAATTGATGAAAAACAGTTATTGGCTATATTTAATGTGGAAAATCTCCAAGTGAAAATCTTTCAACTTGTGCTCAACATTTCAGAATAAGTCAATTGAATTTGAGTGTGCCCTATGTGAAATTGCATTTCAAACATTTTTTGTCCCTTGAAATTTAAAAAAAAAATTAATGACAAAAAAGTTACAGCCAATTTTTCATAAAAAATTCACAAAAAATACCTTTTTCTCAAGTGCCACCACTGATAACGAAATGAACGATACTAGTTGTTATAGTACATATCAGCCCCATTGAAATGATGAAATAATATCACCCGGGACACCTGGGTTTTCTGTCATTTTTTTCCAATTTAAAATTTAAAAATTTTTTTTGAAGGCTTCATGGGGGGCCCGGGGGCCCAAAAAATTTTATTTCGAAAAACAGACTGTCTTTTATATTCTTGAATTTTTTCAATATTTTTCGAGTCCTGGAGTGAGAGAAAAAAAAATAAAACATGAAAAATGCCATTTTTTCACCCTCAGAGGAGGGAAGATAGGGGGAGGAGGAAAAAAAACATATGGTGAATGTTTTTCAGACCTGGGTAACATCATTCGAGGGTCAAATCGAAATTTCGTGATTAAGGGCATTTCGACCATCTTAACCGAGGAGACCCTTTCGAGCAGGGCCAACAGCACGACAGCTCCGAGTTTTTGTGCATCTTGCTGGAGCATTTGCACGAAGAGGAGAGAAAGTACGGAGGGGCGAAAGAGGGGTCGATTCCCAAGCAAATGAACCCGGAAGGCGCCGAAGGTGAAGCGGCCTCTTCAGTAATACCATACCTTGGTGCAGCAATCTTTTGTGGGCAAGACTTTAACTCTATCACGATGCGTAGAATGCGGCACCAAAAGCGAGAGGGGCGACAATTTCAGAGAGCTGCAGCTGTCTTTCACCAACCACTCTGATAACCAAACTGTGCAAACGCTCCTGGATTACTACCTACAGCCCGAGAAATTGATTGGTGACAACTAATACCTTCGTGACTTCTGCAGCCGATTGACGGACGGCGAGATGGTAACAAACATCATCGAAGCTCCCGCAAGGCTGATACTTACCTTGAAGCACTTTAGGTACGATCCGACGTCTCCCCAACACATCAAGCTCTTGCAGAACGTCTCGTGGGACGAGCACCTCTACCTGAACAATTACCGCTACGAACTGTACTCTGCGGTGGTACACTGCGGCTCAAGTTTGGATTCCGGTCACTAATACACGCTGGCCAGGGAGAAGAAGGGATGGTACAAGTTTAACGACTCCTTGGTCTCCAAGGCGACGCAAGAAGACCTAAGTCGCTTTTCGCTGTCGGATACACTGTACATCTTCTACAGCAGGGAAGATGTGTCAGATGTGGTCGATCTGTCGTACGCTATGTTGCCTTCCAAGTTGCAGTTGCTACTTCACAACGACAGTTTGGAGCTGGAGCGCGAGACAGCGAGACCGTCTTTGAAGCTGTACGACATCAAACACAAGAATGACGTTGCAGGCGGTTTTCCTCGACTTCGAGCAATATATTTTAATTTTGTTTTATATTTCGATTGTTTCGTTTATTATATATAAGGACACTGATGATTACGAAATATTCTGGTGCGAATAGACGGATAAAGCTTGAACATCATTACATATAATGGTATATTATGCAACGATCGTGTAATAATGGTTATTAATACATGAGCATAAACCGGGATACGAAATGAGCCGAAGGTGAGTTTCATATGGTTTATGCGAGTGTATTAATAACTATTACATGAGAATTGCATACGCTATTTTATCTACACCCAATAAATAATGAAGAACTGAACTGAACAATAATAGTAGGTAATCAGTCGTATTTCTTTGAAAAATCAAATAAAATCATGATAAATGGTATAACCACGGAAAATACAACAATGAGAAATGAAAAGAAATAACCATGAAAAAAAAATCTCTGCTGAGGTCAGGACTTGACCCGGACGTTTTTGATCACAGCCCTCGCCATTGACCACTCGGCCATGATAGCTCATTCGATTTGGTCGAAAATAAAAACATGTGTTGCATATGTCAAATGAAAAATATAATCTTTTCGATTGTATTATTTTCTTGTCCAAGACATCTGTGGAGGAGTCGCTGGTAATTCTTCTATATCACTGCTATAAGACATTTTCATTCGATTATCGAAAATTGACTAAATTCTTCAAAAATTCGATACCTACTGATTGTGACTTGACAAACGTCAAAATGCAAAGCTTGCACATCATGCTTGATTGAAAAATAATGGGTTTCTATTGGTTGAAAATCTGTATCGTAATGGATTTCATTATAAAACGGGTTGTGTGCATATAAGTGTATTATTAGAGTACGGGTGTAGATAATAGTATATTATGCAACGATCATGTAATTTATTTATTTATTTTATTTATCCTGCATATATACAGACTTAGTCCAATTACATATACACAGTCCTATCTAAACTTATCAGCTATCATAGGCCTAACCTAACACAAAAAATAAAAGAACTAAATATTACGAGACAAAAATCGGTAAAATGATGCAATAGCATGAAATAAAAAGTGAGTGTATTAATGATTCCAATATAGATTCAAATGAGATTTGAGTTTTGATAGTGTACTGTTAAAAATATCGAAATCATTGTTTTTAATAAAATCATCTGTTACTGACAAGCAATGGTTAATTGGAGAGTTTGGATTGGAGTCATGGAACACACGATCTCTGCGTCTCAAACGGATATCGGGCACACTGAAATCGATGGATGCCAGCACTTCCGGAAGGAAAATGTTATTCTTGAGGATGTTAAAAATGAAAGTGATCTGACATTTTTCACGGCGGTGTTTTAGGGACATTATTTTAAAGTCTTCTAGTTGTTTCTTATAAGATATTAGAAACGGGTATGTTTTATATTTTTTCAAATGTTGTGATCTAACAAAGCGTTTTTGTACCTTTTCCAACATGTCAATGAGAGATAGTGCTCGAGGTGACCATACTACGCATGCGTATTCAAGTTTTGAACGAATATAAGAATTGAACAGTATCCTACATGTATTGTGAGTGAATTCATGGCAAGCTCTGAGTATAAAACCAAGTCTTCGAAAGCATTCCGCCTGTAACTTTTCGATATGAATGTTGAATCTAAAATTCGATGTGAAAAAAACACCCAGATCCTTAATTTCATTGCTTCGTTCTATCGGGGTATTGTTGATACAGTATTCTCTGAATATGATATTTTTCCTCCTAGAAAACGATATCACTCTGCATTTCGATATATTCAGACTCAACTCGTTGTTCTTGCAGAAAACGGAGATAGAGCAGATGTCACGTTGTAAAAGTTCAGTGTCTTCAAGCGACTTGATAGATCGATATACTTTCAAGTCGTCAGCGTATAAAACAAATTTTGAATTTTGTATGTAGTCAGATATGTCATTGATAAACATGACAAAAAGCAGAGGTCCAAGTATTGAGCCTTGCGGAACTCCTGATGTGGGTATGAAGGTATTTGATTCACTTTCATTGAATTTAACAAACTGTTCTCTGTTGGAAAGATAAGACTGAAGAAAAGATGAGGTATTTGCAGTGAAAGAATACGATAATAAGTTTTTGATCAAGACATTGTGACTGACTCTGTCGAACGCCTTGGCTAGATCAGTATAGATTGTATCAACTTGTGACTCTTCAATTTCATTGGCAATGTAGTTACTAAATATGCAAAGGTTTGTTACAGTGGATTTCTTAGTGATGAAGCCATGTTGTTCATTAATAAGAACTGGAGCAACATGATGATAAATTCTGTTATACAATACTCTCTCAAATATTTTCGAAGGTGATGGAAGTACCGTAATAGGTCTGTAGTTTTCAATGAGGCTGGTATTACCCGACTTATGTATTGGTGTTACTCGACCGACTTTGAATTTGGTGGGAAAGATCCCATTCTCTAGGGATTTATTGAATACGAATTGTAATGGAGCCAATAAAATATCCGCGTATGCTTTAAAAAAGTAGGTTGGAATACCATCGATCCCGACGGCTGATTTCGGTTTTAATGTGTGAATGGCTTCACGTATTTCATCCTGCGTGATGTTGTAGATGTTGAAACAGTCTAGATCGTAATTCTTATATTGTATATCACCTGTTCTTAAAACACTTTCTGTGTAAACAGACTTGAAATACCTAGCAAAGGCGTTCGCAATGTCATCTTCGTTTTCATAATACTGGCCTTCATGTGAAAATCTATAGGCCACTCCGGAGTTACGTCTTTTTTGTTTTATATAGTCCCAAAACTGTTTTGGATTTTCGGTAATATCATTTTCAATATTTGCCAGATGATTAGAATAACATATTTTCATAGCTACTTTGACTTCTTTTCTTGCTTCTTTATAACTCTGCACGTAAGCAACATTTCTCTTTGATTTTTTCAGATACTTCTGTTTTAATTTAATTTTTTCAATCAACTCTTTTGTGTACCAAATTGGATATTTGTTTTTGTGTTTAGTTTTAGGAGGAATACACTGATCTAAAATTCCATATAAAGTGTCATAGAACTGATCTACGCATTCATCCGGATGGCCTGAGGTAATAGTCTGGGACCATTCACATTGATTTAACAAATAATATAACTTGTGATAATCGCCTTTTTTGAAGTTGTAGGTGCGAATATTTCTACAACTGTAATTAGTGTTGTTAGAGGCTCTGCCAGGAATTCTAGTCATGTTGAAGTCTATTTCTAGGGGAGGGTGATAATTGTCTATGTTCACAAGAGGTATCGCTGATTTTATCACTCTTGCTTCTGTTACGTTTGTGAAAACTAAATCTAATGTATGATTCAAATGATTTGTAATATTATTGAGGGAGTACAGATCGTACTGGCAGACCATGTTATGAACAATCTTTGCTTTGGGCGAACCCTGTTCAAGAAAGTACTGTGTTCCATCGATCTCAGAAATGTTGAAATCGCCCAAAATGAATAAGTTGCTCACCTGCAAGTCATCGCACTGTTCCAGTGACTCCAAAAATTTTTCATAGACTGGTACGCCGGAACCAGATCTGATATATACGCAACACACTGTTAAAACTATTCCGTTTATATTCAGCTTTATACAAATCAATTGGAAATTTATATCTTCGTTCTTAAAAATGAGTATTGGTTTGTGAATTTTTTTGACACAACACATTACACCGCCTCCTCGTTTCACTCCGGCTTCGTCATAATTTTTGTCATTTCTGAATATTACATATCTGTGGTCACATAGTTCGTGGTCATAAATTGAATTATTCAGCCAGGTTTCTGTAATGCACATTACATCAAAATCGTTCACTAATACATTTTCATAGAATTCTCTGGTTTTTGTCCTTAAACCTCGTACGTTTTGATAGAAGAGTACAAAATTGTTTGGTTTTGGAATACTGGTAACAGTGGAAGTACCCTCAGACAGTGGTTTCACTTCTGAGCTATTTGTTCTAAAAAAGAATTAGGCCTTATTTCATCTTCTTCAGTGAGAATATTTCTTGTTTTGTGCTTTTCGTAGTGTCGATTGAAATCAAACCTTCTATAGTACACTCCCTTGGGCCAGAATGTTGGACTATAAAAAAGGTCTTTGAACTTGAAGTCACCAGCTACCATGAAGGTTTTTGACCTTACATTCTCTTTGAGATCTTTAACTATGAACTCCTCTGAGGCGTCGGTTTTCCTTTTCAAAAAATCTGAAATGTCTTCTTCATTTACGTCTTGGGTCACTTTATATAAATACATCCATATCCTTCGTTTTGCTCCCTTAAATTTTTCGTCACTTTCTTCTAATTGTCCCACGTTTCTTTTGTTAGATCGCCTTCTTCTTTGGACTTCCCACTTTCCTCCATCATCACGGTCATTTTGTGAGTTTGATTGTTGTTGTTCATCTTCAGTGTTTGAATCATTTTCCAGGTTGATAACATTTTTCATTATTTTTTGTGAATCACTTATGTGGTTTTGTTGTTTGTTGTTATCGCTCTCGTTACCAGTCAATTCTATAATTTCCTTACATTTTTCAGCTGTATGGATCTTCATTAATTCAAAAGCAACTTCGCTTTCCTTCAATACTGGCCTGTTTTCTGTTTTGGAATCTCCCTTGGCATTATTCACCTTTGATATTGGGTTTTCCCCTGTGTTGTTTTTTGTTGAACTGACGGTACTATTTATCAGTTTCGTTTTTGTTGATGATTTTTTTTTGTCGATAGTCTCCTCACCGTTTTTGAATTGATGTTCACTTTTATATTCGTTTTGTGATTGTTTATTTCCAACTGTTTTCAATTTCTCTTCAAGAAGTGATACTTTGTCATGCAAGAGTGAGATAATATTGTCCTTATCGTCGATTATGATATTCTTGTCTTTTATGATCTGCTTCAAGAGCTTATTCTCCTCTTTCAGGTAAATTTCCTCTGATGTAAATACCTCATTCACTTCACTTTGTGTTTTGTCTTCGTGCTGAAATTTTTCTCTGATGGGTTCATTACAACAATTCTTGTTTCTTGTAGCACAACTATTATGGTATACTGAGTAACACTTCACACAAACTCGTCCATTCGCAACATTTGATTTGCAGAATTTGCATTGTTTTCTCAGAGCATCTGACCATGCTTCATCACTTGCCGACATGTTGAGTTGATAATTATGGTTATCAATACACGAGCATTAATCGGGATACGAAACCAGCCGAAGGTGAGTTTCCTATGGTTTATACGAGTGTATCAATAAATATTACATGAGAGTTGTATACGCGATTTTCGCTACAACCGATAAATAATGAAGAACTATGAATATTTCATACTTATATTTGTATTGTGGGTCCCAATGATTTGAAAGTGGTGGAAATATTATATTTATTTCCTTATTACTGATCTCAATTGACTTCAATATTGCATTGGAAATGCAAGAGATTAGAAAAGCCGAGGTCACATGGATTCAAAGCTACATCTCGAGAATTCATTCCGAAAATGAAATCTTAAATTTTTTGTCAAATATATTATCAGGATGAATTCAAGTAAAGTAAACTTAATCCAACGATGTAAATGATTCTCAATTTTTTTGTAATCTGAATATTGTAGTGGATAAGATGAGTTCCCCAAAAAAATACTGCCATTCCATATGCTGCAGAGGAAATATTACTTGATTTTTTTCTACTGAACAATACAAAATACTTCGACAACAAAAAAGTTACAAACACTCTGTTGATATGTGTATTGGGTAGATACCAACATTTTCCCGATAAACACAAAATACTACAGCTTCCTATACGATTCTCGCTAACAATTGGTTTATAAAACCACGTCATGTGTCTGGAACTCCCAAACGAATGAGTCGACCGACCCGGTAGAAATTCGGGTTTTCTTGGATTCCCCTAGAGTTGAAGTAGCAAATGTGCTACCGTTACGATCAGTAAGACGCATCAGAGTGCTTCGGTACCCAATAGCCGACCCTGGCCCGCACAAGTCTCTACTTTCTGAGCGCACTCGTAGGAGTGTTTGACAAGTGAAAATCTGAAATTTTGAAAAACATGGACTTCATTTCCTAGAACAGCAGAAACTAGATTAGGTAGTAGTTATCTACTGTACTGTTCGAAACTCATCAAAAATCTACCCTTTTCCTCTTGTAAAAATTCCAATATAAATTCATATTATTTCAGATTCTGGTAGGTTATCTATTGTTGTTTTTCATTTGAAGTTTAAAACGAAACACGAGTAGCTCTGTTGTTTATTCTGGGTGTTCCCATGGTTGAAATAGCAAATTCGGCAAATGCCTGAGAGCGCTACCGAGTAGAACATAAGTCGTCCCTTGCCGAACATGCTTTCCTTTCTGGGCGCACTCGTAGAGTATTTGAAAAAGTAGGGAATATCAATGATATGAACATCAACCGTGAGGAAAAACAATTGAGACATTTTCTACGTCAAATATTTGTTCCTGTAACAATTTCCAAAGTATAGAAGGAAACCCACTTCAGATCATACGTTGATAACATATAACAAAATAATATCACCAACCTAAGTCCTTCTTTCCGAACTCAACAAACTTTGAAGTATTCCCCCGCTCTGCGAACATCATATTGGACAAAAAAGTTAGTGTTTCATCCCCAGATGGCAGATAAAACACTTCTATATTTCCTTCTTCAACTGAATGGAACGAGCACGAAGTTTGGTAAATTTAACAAATGCGAGAGAAACAAAATTGCGATGAATATCTGTCAATAATAACAGTTTCCCTCGTGAATACTTGGATAGATACTAAGCGGACATATGCTTGGATCGATAATATATTGTTTACCAGGTAGGAGAAGCCTAATATCCCAAGACGAGATTTAGCAAAACAGAGTTCAGGAATGTGGCTTTACCTACGATAGTTCAGGAAATGAAGTATTTTGGTTCGCAATTTTTCGTCTACAATGGATTTACCTGAAATCCTTACAGAAGGTAGGAAATAGCTCAAGGATCATTTTCTATATCATGACGCTGTACGCTAGAGCCTTGGGGGTGGTTGCCACCCCATCACGGGGGTGGGAATTTTTCATTGCATTTTAACTGTAGGAATCGACGGAGGTAATTCTAAGGAAAAAATGTTCCATACGTTTTTCTCGTAAAAGTAATATTTTTTGAGTTATTCGAAGTTGAAAGTAACAGTTTTTTGACGAAAAAATCGACTTTTTTGAATGGTTTTTTGCAAATAACGCTGAAACTATGCATTTTATCAAAAAAAGTGTGGAAAATCAAATTGTAGCTTTTGGAAAAATGAAAACAATGCTTTTTTTATAATTTTCCTACGACACATACGAACTGAGATACAGCAAATTAATGCTTGGCTTTTTTCGTCGAATGTATAAATTGGAAGACAGCTCATATAATCTTTTTTGAGTTGTCAATTAGAGTTTTCATCAACTAAAAAAATGTCTTCCTAGTATGAAAATTGACCGACTTATAATCAAAATAGGATCGGTACCCGCTTTTTTCTACGAAAAATATCTGTGGAAACAACCTCCAAAGTACCCCCTAACTGAAATTGATCGCCACCCTTCTGTGATTCTCTTTATATATGTACTATTTATACACCCACGAAGTTTAATCAATTCAAAATGCATAATTATAGAAAAATTGGAGTTTAAAGAGAAAACGATTTTTGTTAATTTTGTGTTTTTAATCCTTTCCTTATAAATATATCTCGAAATACTAAAGATACGAAAAAAACGATACAATACTGAATTGCAGCTTTTTCAGTGATTAAAATTTCCCTGTGTATAGATTTTTTGTAAAGTGAATATTCGGCGAGATATAGCCGTTTAACACCTACATTTACGATCGAACATCACCTTAGTCAAGCGCTTTAAACTCTTCCCATTTAAAAATTGAGGGATCTTAAGTAATTTCATTCACATAGTCTTATAGCTCTTGAAAAGCTCTACGAAATCGTTTGTGAAAAAAAATTTTTATCACCTAAAATGGAGGAGTTATGCTTCAAAAACCGATCATTTGTTTTTTAATTTGAATTACCCGCTTCAGAGCGTAGTAATCTACATAACCGGTATATTCGGCCGTTATACGTTATATGTTCCACTTTTTCCATTCATATTGGAAGACAGAGAAGAAGAAAAATCTGCTCGCGTGTGTGAGTGTATATTTCGTTGATTTCTCACCAGTGTATTCTAAAGTTAGAAGACATATTATAGAAATTTCAATGTTTTCAAGGGTAGTTTATAAGAAAGGTAGGTTGAAAGATTATGAAATTGTACCCCAAAGCATGAAACAATCATTATTTAACAATTTTTACCCATATTTAGGTTTTAAATGCTATTTTATAATTTTTGACAATTAGGGGTAGTTTCCACCCCTCAAAAACAAAAAGCGTACAACGGCACAATATAGAAAATGAACTAGAGGGTGTAATAAGCCTAATTACAAATCTTTGTACAAATCGGTGCTGGACGAAAAAATTGCGAGGTTTTACCATTTTTTTAGCTTCATTTTCTGAACTACGAGGTGAACATAATATTTTTCGGGACAAATTTTAATTGATTTTGAAAAAAACGCACATTTAGAAATAAATGGTGCTTTGAAATTCGTAATGAAATACTTGGGTTACTAGGGAAACGGTTTTCAGTCATTTGGTAGAACGCTAACAACTGTAGGGAAATATCATTTCCTGATAATGAGAAAATTTCATTTCCTGGAATACAAAAATTTCCTAGCGACTTGAGGAGAAATAACAGCAGATATTAATTTTCCAAAGTAAGGAGTGTCCTGTCCAGGCAGAAAAAGTAATACTTTGCTTATTGATATGTGTCTGGAAAAGTAAATACTTCTAAGTCACTATTACTGTCCATAATCTTGTGTAATTATAATTGATATGAACATATACATTTTCATAGCAAACAACCATTTCAACACTTGCGATCTCTATCGAATTTTGTTTTAATTTATCACTACAGTAAAATTATAAAAATTGTGAGAATCGTTATGATTCGCAAATTCAATATCCTACAGATATCATTATAATCAACCGGAGAAAAAATTATATCTTCAACTCGGAGTGATGGAGACGGGTTGAACTCTCAAACAAATGAAAGAAAATATTTCACCAAGAAATACTACAAAAGTAAGACTTGTGTATAAAATTTTTATTACATATCCCACTCATTAAGATACTGCTCAATGTTAAAAAAAACGAATAGTGTAAGCTCGGAGCTCTTCCTTTTTTATGAAGTGATGTTTCCTTAAATTTCAGAAAAAAGGGACTTCTCAACAGGCAGCTGTTAGTTGATTTCTGAATGAATTTGAACAAGCTGCGTCATTTAGTATGCGTTTGGCAGCCGTTGATAGCTCATTAAGCATTATTTTTTGCTGACAATTCAACTCATGTATAAAATATCCCATAGGCCGCCGTGATTTTGTCATTATGACAGCGAAAAAACTTTTCCCTAAGTTTTTCAGCGACAAAACGGAACCTAACCCTTGAAAGCATGGCAACCAGAATTGTAAAGGAATCTTTGACGGCGTCTTTGTCAATGTTTCACTTGCGGTGTTGAAAGAGTATATTTGAGGCCAGATTCTATTTCACGAACGATACAAAGTTTGAAATTCGTTTGATAATATTGGATCTCAAAATGATTCATCCGAACATTTTTCAGCAAAAATATCTGATCTTAGATAAGATCAAGCTCTGATGACAAATACAAGAATCGCTTTTTGTCACTTATAACTACACGAGAGCTCTTTTTGTCGATGAAAACTTGACATTTCGATGAGAATTTTGTTGGCTGGCAACTCAACGAAGAAGACTGAGTTAATTTGCCGGAAGGCAACTGAACTCGAATCATAAATGTCAAGTTTTCTTCGGCAAAAAAAGCTCGAGTGTAATTCGGTACGACAATTTAATGAATACAGTTTAGTTCATTCAATTCAACGGAAAAGAACAATTGTTAAAAACACAATTATTATATTCCATTTCCACAGATCAGATATACTCTTCTGACAACGCAAGTGAAAAATTGACAAAGACGTCAAAGATTTGTTTACAATTATTCTGGTTGCCTTGCTTTCAAGAGTTAGGTGTCGTTTTGTGGCTGGAAAACTTAGGGTCACTGGATCTAGTAAGCTTCGCTTACTCGGGTACGGACATTGGGTGGAGCTAATCGGAACGATTACCCAAAAATTGACCAATGGCATTGCACTGTAATTTGTTTAAACAAATTAGAAAAGAAGAAGAACTTTCATTTTTCAAATTGACGTGACATTGACATTTTGATGCTCGATGCAAAATGTAAACAATCACAAGGGTTTTCGACTAAAATTTTGAAACTTCAAGAATGTTCGTTTTATAAAGATATACAGATGAAAGTCTAATTCAACACAGGTAAAAAATGTGAATGAACTAGGATGTCCTCTCTTTTAGGGCTACCTACGCTGACAACTGATTTAATAATTAATACTTTGGAAATGAAGACTATTTCAATCAAGTTACTGGGATTAACAGCAGATTTATACAACAGTTTCAAGTAAGATGAAATGATCAACTTTCTGAATAATTATTGTTCATATGGAATAGTAATGTTGAGCTTTTTATAGTGGAAGCTCACTTCGTAAATTTGTGTATTTGGTGATTCTTTCTCAGAATTTCCCATTTGAAGAAATAACTTCTACCCAAGTTCCAAGTAAACATCGAGAAAGGTCCATTTAATTCAAGGTGAAGTTTGTTTTCATTCGTGTTCTATAAAAAACTATATTCGGTGGTAATCTAGTAAAAAATAATGGTAAATAACTCACCACTAGAAATGGAAAATAGTTCGTGACTTTGTCATTGTTTTTACAGTTTTTAACTGAACAAATTTTCATTTCAAAATTTTGAATTTCAAATCTGAATGAAGAATATTGTGTAAGTTGAACTCTGTTAAACTTTGAACTCAACAAGCATACACGAACACGAAAGGAGAGATCTGAAATTCAACAGTAACTTCCGTCAGTTCTATCACCGTTGCCTCTCTCTCTGTTTGTCGTTCGTCACAAACAGAGAGAGAGGCATCAGTGACAGAACTGATGGAATTTACTGTTGAATTCCAGAACTCGCCTGAACTCAAATACTTCTTCTTCTCATATTCTCCGAATTCGTATAAACAAATTATCCTACATTGCGATTGGCCGATTTTTGGGTATCTTCTGGGATTGGCCAATTTACAACAATTTTCGCCAGGGCCTCGCCCATTGTCCGTACCCGAGTAAGCGGAGCTAACTATATCCAGTGACCCTAGGAAAACTTAGGTCAAAGTTTTTTCGCTGTCATAATGACAAAATCACGTCGGCTTATGGGATATTTTATACATGAGTTGAATTTTCAGCAAAAATATCTGATCTTAGATAAGATCAAGCTCTGATGACAAATACAAGAATCGTTTTTTTGTCAAGGATATCAGTCACTCCGTGGTCTTTTGTACTCCAAACGTTCAGTCAGTATTCAACGTTCGAGCGATATTGAGAGAAAAGTATTTTCTTTATGATATTTTCGAAATCATTTATTCTCCCCGGGGCTTTCTTGAAGCTTTCGGTACCTCCAGTGCTTTCCTGTTTCTTCTCCTTTGAAAGCCGCCTGGAAGCTTTGTTTTATTTTTATTTCTTTCTCAACTGACTCGCGCTTCCTGTGTCCTTTGTAACGAATCGGAAACCAGAGTATGAAATTTTTCGGAAAGGGGCATCGATCTGACGGTGAACATGAAAGGACAAGGACTCGATATAGGGTGGACTAACTCAAACACCGAAAACGTATCGTGAAGGAAGGAAACAAGAGCGCATTGCTCTTCACCTGCGGACTGCCTCAAGTGAAAAGCATCTGGAAGCTGAGCACCTATTATATTTTTGTGAAGGAGGTAAGTGGCATAGAATAAACAACGAATGATGGCTCGAATATACCAAAAAAGTATTTAAACAATACACTGAAAGTGTTATAATAGGCCTGAGGAGCAAAACCCTGTTGATTGATAAACCTACTCAATGTATTCACATAATAGTATATTTTTGCAAAAAGTGCAGAAAAGTGCTAACTTCTCAAGAGTTTGAAAGAGTTGCGACACTAACGCAAGCGGGTGCTTCAATTCAAACGAGTGTGAAATTGTATTTCTGCTCGTGTTACACACTATACTTCTACTACACACTTCTTGCTGAAAATAATACCATATTATAAAACGGAATGAAATGTCAATGAATAAGCTGAAATTGTATTTTCAGATACACTTCTAGTTTTGTATTTTTTCCTCCAATCCACAAACAGTTTGTATCCAGTTTCATAATTTCCTCTTGAAGTTAAAGAGTGTAAATTCAATGACAATGAATTATCTTGTTCTTTCAGTTCTGGCGGAGTATGTTCAATATCAGAACTGTTGCTATACACTTTAGTTCAATCTCATTTGAAAAATCATGGGACAAGAATATCTGACAAATATTTTTTGACTAATATTTGTTGACATTCAAGTGATTCTATAGATGTTGCTCCGTTACCTAGCAATGGACAGTGTGTATTATATTTTGGCACAGAAATGTCACTTTGCGGCACACTAATGTCATATTTCGAATATTGTGAGAAATAATCATGTTTGTGAACGTAAAACTATACCAAAAAGCATGTTCTGGAGAGTGGTTGTAGATGAAATACAATATTCAAATTACAGTAAATGGATTATAAAAGATGTAATTCAAAAAACACAATTAATCGCATTGAATCTGAGAACGCATCTGCATCAAAACACTGTAGTAGGAGAGCCCACGATGCTAAATCGGGATTTACTCGAGCTTCATAGAGACCTATTGTGTTCTGGCCAAATGTACCCTTAGGGAAACAACGGCCAGAAAAACACAAGAAGAAGGAAACGTATTGTGTTGCGAAGCTTCGATGATAAAAAAAAGTTATATAATGTATACCTTCTCATCGGTGGAGGGAGCGGCTAGCATTTTCAGAAATGTAAAGAAAAAACTATTGCAAGGACATACTCGAGCGCGTCAGATATTGATATCATCTATACGCCCTAGACGTTGTAGTCTCATAATCTGACGATCCTCTGGGGGGATTTGCCTATTCTGTCAATTTGATTTTTTTTTAATTCATTGAACTTTTTAATTGAGAAGCTCAGGAAAAGGCGTGAAAATAAAAAAGTGTATGTTTTTTCAGTAGAATACTTTCATTTATAAGAAAATAATTATAAGCAATTACATTTTTAACTTTATAGAATAACTTTATTGCTCCTCAAAACATTAGTTTTACAGCAAGAGTTTGGGCCTGAACAGAAAATAAATACATTTGGTTGGGGAGAAATATGAGTTTTGAACCAATTTACAATGAACAGCAAAACAAAACAAAGATAATATTTACAACTATTCATTCATAATGAATGATCTCACTTGCAGAATATTACGAATATAATTGTAAATACGCTGAGCTGCATCAGAATTAACACTTTCTAATGTAGTGATAAAGTTTTCAGGATTGTCAAAGGTTCTACAATTGGGTTTCATGGCAGTATATATCGGACATTCAAAAATTATATGGAAAATATTCTCATTTTCATAACGGTTACACACAGTGCAGATTTGATTAGGATCTATTATGTAGGACAGTCCATCAAGAGTAAATTTCAGTCTAAAATTGTTACACATACGTAACTGAGCAATAGTACGGGTGACCTGTATGGGGAGTTTCAAATTCAAGTAACTACTAGGTTTTTTAGAAACACGGAGATGCCTATAAAATGGTAAAAAAGATGAACGGGTCATGAGAGACACGTCTGCTTCATGAAGTTTAGCATAATATTTTTTAAGCAGAATTTTTCTGTTCATTCTCAGTGAAGTGGAATTCAGGGTGTCCCATATATTACTAGAGTTTATAGATGAGAAAAAAGATTTCAGTTGTGAGGCCCAGTTAAACTTGTCCTCACAGAGACCAATTAGTCGCAATTGCCTTTCGAAACATATTTTAGGATATCGACTGTCATCCATAGCAAGTACCTTGTGGAGCCAATTCAGAGACATTTTAAAGACATTATATGCCAACTTTACACGACCAGTTTCGAGTCTGATTATATAATCAGGTGTATTGTTCGGGACGAGCAATACTCTTTTCAGGAAAGAAATTTGGACTCACTCCAGTATATCCAAATATCGGAGGCTCCACACACCAATACAATTGAACAAGGTGCTGAGAGCTAAAGCTTCAAATAATTTTATTCTTGGATGCCATGTATCGAATTTGGTTTTTGACATTATTGGTAGTATTGCTCCGATTGCCTGTTTCGCCTTATCAGTTGCTGTATTTGACATTTCTCTGAACAAACCGGAGGAAGTGAATGGTATACCTAGGTAGACGTAATTGTTTGTGAAGGGAACCTCTTTACCCTTGAAAGAGAATCTGAATTTAGATGTGGTCCGACCTCTGGAGAATGACATGATTTTCGTCTTGTTAACGTTCACTGATAATTGTTTGAGAGTGGTATAGTTTTCCAGAATTTTTAGTTTCCTAGCAACATCTACTTCCGACTGGCAGAGAATCACTAGATCATCTGCATATAGTAGACATAAAACATCGTTTCTTTCGTCGATACTTACACCCTGAGCACCTTTAGCAGAGAAATATTTTTCAATATCGGAAATAAACAGTGCAAACAATAATGGACTCAGTGATTCACCCTGTAAGACACCAGTGGTAACTTCGAAAGGTTTCGAAAAGCCATTTGAACCTTCAACTTTAACTGAGGCAATAGAGTAAATATTTTTCAAGACATTTAGTATTCTAGAGCTTACACCTACCTCAAATAAAGTTTCCAAAATATTATTGAACAGGCAGGTTATGTATAGTACCCAATTGTGGGGTAAATTTTTGAAAAATTCGTAAGATAAATAGTTGTAAATATTATCTTTGTTTTGTTTTGCTGTTCATTGTAAATTGGTTCAAAACTCATATTTCTCCCCAACCAAATGTATTTATTTTCTGTCCAGGCCCAAACTCTTGCTGTAAAACTAATGTTTTGATGAGCAATAAAGTTATTCTATTCTATTCTATTCTATTCTAATTACATTTTTAAAATTTCAAAACGTTGGATGTTCGATGTAAACAATATCTTGCCACGAACGAGTCTTTGTGATCAACTGTCATGGCTTCATGGAAACAGACACCAGAGTGGGGACGGAGTGGGAGAGCAATTGATAAAGAGTGAGAGAGAAATAGAAACGCGGAAAGGGGAATGTAGGCATCACGTAGCTGCACGCAATGAACATTATAGATGAATTTTTATTATTTCGGCTTGTGGAAATCGTCAGATTATATATTTTTTGTAATTCTTGAATTAATACCTTCAAAATAACAAAAAATTTGCCACGCTCGGGAATGTCGAGATGAAATTACAAATTTGTAGCCCTCCTCCTTCTTCAGGTCACTCTCGAATTGTCAGATTAATGGAATATATACGTTTCAGGATGTAACTAACTCACCCTACCTCATTCTGACGCGCTCGAGAATTTCAATTGATCATTTTTTTTACTAATCTGATCCTGTATCCTTGAAGGGCGGTCATATATGGTGGAAGTACTTAACCGGGTACAAGGCATCCCCTGTATATCAATCTGCCGCGCTTTAGTAAATTCCGAAATCTCCGCTTGGACTCCCCTATTACTGGGGAGCACTTGAAACACAGGGTATATCAATCTGTCGCGCTTTAGTAAATCCCGAAATCTCCGCTTGGGCTCCCCTATTACTGGGGAGCACTTGAAACGCAGGGTTCCATTCTGGCGCCCACTTTCTTTCTGCTTTATATCAATGATTTGCTGGGCAAAAACATCTTGTCCGATGTATAGTTGTGCGGACGACAGTATTCTTCATACTAGTTTCCCTTCTAGAGTCCTCATATCAGCACGAGAAACAAAAATACACAGAGGCATTAGCGTCAATAGTATTAACGATGACTTGGCGAAGATGATATATTGAGGTAACATCAACTTGCTGGACTTTTTTGATGGGAAAACGCAGGCATGTCTCTTTTTAAAGATAGCCGATCCATGTGTATCGAATATTCAGATGTTAGGAGTAAATTATATTACAAAGTCAAGTACCCCATTGCTACGAATTATGATCAGATATAATCTCTCATGGAACAATCATAGAGCGCTTCCCAGAAGATTAGATTTATATTTCGTGCGAATAAATACGTCAGCTTCTAATGATCTGAAAAGCAAGGATACGGCCTGTCTTGAACAATAGTTCTATGTGTAGGGCGGGGCTCAGCACCAAAATATTCCTTGAATCTTCTTGATTCTTTCCAGAGAAAAACAATCAGTCTTGTTGGTGATTCAGATGGGTCATTTCACAATCAATTGGTAATACTGGCGGACAAAAGAGCTGCTGATTTTTAATAGTCGGACATCCTTAATGACGCATTCTCGGACAAACATATTGTTTTGTATTACAAGTCGGACAAAAAAACTCTTCTTATTATAAGATCATTCAAGTTTTTATACGCCTACTTCAATGTTGTGATATCACTACCACTACATGACAATGGCTCAAGAGATTTGAAACGAATCAGCTAACATATCACTCTCCAAAAATGGAGCTTTTGGGCTGGAAAAGCATATGATTCATCTTACTATCTCGTCAGAGGGTTTATTCTTTGCCATAAGCAAAAGCATATATTGACTATATATCGACTATTCTAATGCCCTGCACAGTTGTGATTTTACAATGTGACCAGAATTTTAAATGGTCAGTCTGTATACAGTATGCTTTGTTGTTCAGCAGGCACCGAACTAGTCTGTCGATATTTGTGCTGGCTACTTTTGTCGGGCTTAGAATATGACCGTTCAAGGACAATAGCTCTAGTAAAAATATTAGCCGTACGTTAATATTGGTTGATAAGATAATTTTTTGGTTTATTATGTTCAATTCTAATTATATGAAGTACTTTTCAGATATGTTTTAGGAGAAAAATGTGATATCGTCAAAATGGAGCTATTAACGAAGTTTCAAGTATGTGGTGCTCACTGCTCTGTCCAGATCATGTACCGTGGACTATAATGGAAGTTAGTTATCTGAAACATGCGGTTTTTTATGAGACTACATAGTTGAATTTTCGAATATCCCAAACAATTTTTGATTTGAAACAAACTTGAGCCCACAACAATAACATTGTTATTTTTTTCCTCCACTTGAATTGTCCCATGTCAAGCGGAAAGATAAAATTTATTGTTAATGGAATCGTCTAAGTGCAATTTAACCGGCCAGCGAAATAAAGGTGCACATGGGGCATAGTATATCGTAAAATAGTCATAAAATGAATCTGTACTAGTGGAACATTTACTACATCGTAAAATATGTTACGGAACATTATACCCATTTATATCTGCACATTAATCTGAACAAAACAAATAATGCAACCGAAGAATGAAATCGCAGGTGTGCTGCAGGAGAAAATTCATTGCTTTGTGTAAATAAAGGCCAGCTGATTTAATTCGAATTGTTTTAGGGTAGAAATTACACGAATACTACCAGCAAAGATACTTATTTCAAATCATGATTTTTGCTTGATTTGAGATGTTTCTCTTGCTCAAAGACGGTATTGATTTTGGAAAATTGATTTCGATAATACTCAGATTGAATTTCAGACCAATAAAAAATAATCCGCCCATGACTGATATCGATTTTATGAAAGGATGGTCCAAAGTCCTCTACAGTATTGAGGATTTTCACACGAATCTCGTGAATATGAAATTGCTCATATACACCAGTTGCCAAAAAAAATTACTGAGGATGAAGTTCTAATCCATTCGTTGTAAAATAATTACAACTTATGGAAATATATTGCAATATAATGTTATGCAACGATCACGTAATGATGGTTATCAATACACGAGCATAAACCGCACTAACGAAAGGTGCCAAAGCCACTAAAAAATGTCATTGTTGTAATGGTTGTAATGGTTGCTTAACTCATCAACTAAATATTATCGATTACTCTGGTGGGAGATGAGTAACCATAGGGATCATAACTAATGGACTGGTCCTGAGAGAGAGAGACAGAGGACTGCTAAATGAGCAAGATAGAATACTTCAAGTCTAGTTGATGGTTCCTTTTCATGAAAATCTCTCGCTGCCAGAATGTCTACTCGAGTTGGTGAATTTCTCTCACTCCACCAATGAAAAAGGAATAAGAGCAGCCGAAGCAAATTTGAAAAGTTTGACATATTTTATGTTATCATGACATTATTTGAATTTTTTTCAAATTTGAAGCGTTTGTTCTTCAAATCACATTTAATAAACATTCATAATGCCCTCATTTTGTGTAGTGTTTAACTGCTTCAGCAGATATAAGAGAGAACTCAACTTGAAATTCCATAGGTGAAATACTATTTCTCATTATATTTCACAAATTATTATAGGTTTCCAAAAGACCAAGAGTTGAAAGAGAAATAGGTGGTATCACTAAAAAGAAGTTATTACAATTCTCTTAAAACCGCAGTGACTTATAGAGAACAATATATATATACAGGGTGTCCCAAACTCGATGGCCTATTAGACATTTTTGGAACACGGGACATAGGATTATTTTGAAAATTTGATTTCTTGGGTAATTATTTCTGTTCTATCGATCTGAAATATTTTTAGCGCTGCGACGTTGCCGCTTATATTGAAAAGTAGCAACAACATTGATATTTCAAATAGGACACCCTATATATTATTGCATTTCTCGGTTTGTTATTACTTTCCGATTTTTTTTATATGATACTTCCCTATACCTATCTCTAGTGGTTTTCGAGAAATCAAATGCTTATAACTGCGGTATTTGGATTCAAAGACAGCTGAAATTTTGGATGTAGTTTGACAATGCCTTGTGTATCAGTTGTGTCTGAGGAAATTCTTTCTCCATTATACAGGGTCTTTCGAAATTTGTGATTTTACCGATACAAACAAAAGTAGTGAAAAGTGCATTTTTTCAAATGGAACATCCTGTATATCATCGAAAATCCTGAAAGACAATTGAAGTTCCCTTCGAATGATGTGGCATGTTCCTATACCTAAATAGTCAGGTTTCCGAAATGAATGCAGGTTTCCATTAAAATTGGATTATTTTGACATATTTTATATTAGGTAGCTATGAAATGTCATAGAACATGCCAGTATGAAAATTCGACAATTAATGCATCACTAATAAAACGTTTGCGCGTCATTAACGTAAATTTGATTATAAAAGAATCAAAATAGAAGGCGATAATAATTCTAATGAAGTTTGATTGGGAAAGAATCAAAATGGAAAGCAATAACAATTCAAATGAAGTTTTAATAAAATTGATAGTTCTTCATGGTCAATGTGATCAAATTAACCTTCACTCCTCGATCTCCAGTGATGATAGCCAGCTCGTAAGACAACTCAGACCTAGACGCAAGACCACTCAGTCTTGAAAATGACTCCGAAATGGGATCCGAAACGTAGACAAGTAAATCATTTCCGACGCGGATCAACCGGAAGTTCCAGCCAGCACATTTCTAACCGCGGAAGCCTAGCCGACCAAATATATATATATATATATATATATATATATATATATATATATATATATATTATATATATAATATTTTCTACTCCAATTTAATTCAAGTTAATTATTCCAGACTAAACGAGTACATATACCGAGTGAGTATTCCGACAAGAAAAAGAAACGATAACCTTTCCTCGAAAATTCAAAAGTACATACCAAAATAGATACTGAAACCATTTATACAACCGAAATCATTGAGAGAAGCATACTTCATACGATAATTAAAAAATGTGATTTATGTAATAGCGAAAACACTTTCAGATATGATTTGAATACATGGGTCCTTACACAAATAAATACTGATCATAAACTAAATTCGGCATTTCAGAATTCCCCTCTGTATGTGGCTTGAAGAAAGATAGCTTGTGGAGGACGGAATACTTTAAGTCTAAACTGAGGTCTTCCTCCTCCTATTCACTTTAGAATACGGATTCCATCTCTCTCTCTAATGTATTCCGCGTCGTGTAATATGGAAAACTGTCATAAAGGCCAGTCCATTAGTTATAATGTCTATGTGAGTAACCAACTTTTCAGGAACCATGTTCCGTTACCAACCACATTTCAGGCGGTCACTATAGCAACCAGTACAACGGAACGGCAAATGGTAGCAATATTTGGAATTGGAACACGGCCCCAGTATTCACTGAGCCGGTAAATCGCCATTCACAAAGCTTGATCTTATATTTTATAATGATTATTTTTTTCACTTGTCAAAATGTGACCTTTTTGGCATTTCAACCAATAGTAGTGGGTTATTCTATGGTTATTCTGGCCAATCAATCGGTATTATACTGATATAACTGCCTGGTCCTTAATAAAACGTTGTTTACCTTTGAACTGTCAAAATTGTACGGTTTAGCGTGTCGATTCTATTGAACTGGCTCATATTTATATAAATTATCATTAATGAAGAGTTACCTTATTATTAATAGTCATTCACTTTTCACTTTATCGGCATAATAATAATATGAACAACACATTTCAATAAACACTCAAACACGTAAATAGCTTATAACCCCAACTTCATGACATATATAGCGAACGACCGATTCAAATATTTAAGGTTTCCTGAATGAAGATGGCGTACAATTAGTTTTTATTAAATACAATTCATTTTTTGTGGTATGAGAAGAAACCGTTGTATGAAGATTTTGATACGACATAACGAATGATTTTATGTTCCTTCTGGCACGATTTTCATTTCATAAGAAATTTTCAATTATCAACCTTGTACAATGAGAGGTGTTACGCAATCTCTTGGTATCGTCAGCAAGCATAATCATATGCACTGCGTGAGCATCATATCTCTTCTGGATAATAGAAGGCATACATCGTTGTTTGATATTTCAAATTTGTGAAATTTTCACCTATTCTCCTTTCCTTCTTATGTAAATGAAATACTTATCAATTAAATTTCTCTTCCTTCTATTTGTTCAAGAAATAATCTGTCCAAATACAACTCGATCTTCAAATTTAATAAGATAAATTTTCATTTTCGAAACACCCAAACTTTTTTATTCTGAGGCAAAAGCACTCAAAGCGAATTAGATAAAATCACTCGTCCTACGGACTCGTGATTTTATCAATCGGTTTGTTTTCATACTTTTGCCAAATAAAAAAGGTTTTGTGGAAAATGAAAATTAATCGATTAAATTTGAAGGACTCGTGGTATTACCTATGATAATAAATATTTTCCTATCGACATTCCGAATCTTCGAAATTGATGGAAGCATTATAACGTTGCATATTGCTACGGATCGAATTGGCCTTTCTCTTTCAGAAATCATTCCAACTTTGGCATTTTTAGAATCCGTTTATTGATATTTTGTATCTATTTGGAATTCCGACAATTGGAAAAATGGTTTGGGCATCACATGAATGATTTAATTCATTTAGTTATTTCACAATTGACTCATTTCACGAAATGATTCATATATCTGTCCAAAATGTGTGGGATCATCAAAATATTTGGTAATTTTCTATGCATGTTGAATTGAATTTTTCTGAATGGTAATAATAATGGTATTGATCCAAGTTTGATCTTCTCTCAGCTCTCTGAAATTGATTGGCTTGATTTACATGAGCCTTGTGGAGGAATGTTTACTCCATGACAATAATGATGGCAAACAAACAGCATCGCCTAGGTCGAGTGACGTAACTTCCTGGATCGCTGTGTGAACAAGTTCATTCTTGCGAGAACAGCTTTGAAACTTCATAATATTACCATTTACTGATATATGAATGATTCTTCAAAAATTCAAAAATTTTTCCATGTTCTTCTGACACATTTCATAACATGCAAACGCTCCATTCATGAAAATCTGACACAAAGAACGAGAAAAGCCATAAAACCTAAATAAACGTTCATCCGCCTCCTTCGACGTAAAATCAGATCTTCAAATCCGCATTCGGGAAAGCTCCTGCTTATCGTCAACATGTTCTCCAATGATTGCCTGGAACATATTCAAACCACCCTTCGCGTGCCCGCTCATAAATCCCAATCGACCTCCTCCTATCAAAATAAAAGAAGATTTTGGACTTCCAAATATTTCTACCGCTGATCTCCTGTCAGAGATGCAGTCTATCTGGATGGGGTTAACTTTGAACTGCTGAATCTCGAGAGCTAAATTTTTAAAGTGTCTCCTAGTCGCTGTCGGCAGGGATGACTATAGCTCAATATTATGGGCAGCGGAGTTTGGGTGAATTACAGTTCTCAGAAATGTGTGGGAACAAATTGAAGTATACGTATTACGTACATCATTGTTGTAGATTTTACGATCCGATACCATAGTCTATTCAGATTTGATTGCATTCCGGGTAAACACTGATCAGAAACACAAGTTTGAATAGAAAGAGTGTACTTGGATCATTGTTTATTGAATCGGAGCCGAAACGTCGAGTACAAAACTCCAGACGCGGTTCAACCCGAACTCGAACCCGAATACATAGACAGAAAGATGAAGTTTGACAATATATAATACAGCGGCTGTTATATAACTGAAGTGCCAATTTATAATGATTAGAGAAGCCAATTTTATTGATTTTGAGTTATCGAACTAGGGAATAATAGTTGCGGATTTTTATCAAGTGATAATAAATATGAATAAATTTCACTCATATGATTGAGATCAATTCTTTTATTCAAGCAATTGTCCGATTGTGTGATATAAGCCATCTCCATGAATAGTCTCTTGGAGTAATTACATTCCTTTGTTAAAATTTTTGTGTTATTGAAATCCATGAGATGTCCGTTCTCTTTAACATGTTCACTAAGAGCGCATCTCTCACGGTGAAGCCTGCAATCACTTTTGTGTGATGTTATATGATCTTTTGAGGTCTTTGAAGTTTGACCTATATGGTTTTTTTCGCAATTTGAACGAGGAATGCAATATATCGTTTCTGATTGAGAAGTTAAGAAGATTTTGTCTTTAACTCTGGTGAAAATGGAATTTATACTTGAAACTGTTCTATAGCGATTTTGATGTGATCAAATCTTTGAAAACCCGAACGAGTTTGGATGTAACATCTCTGATGAAAGGAAGGGAAAAGAAAGAATTACGAATTGGATTAATATTTTCAGTATTTATATTATTTCGAAATCGTTATTGATAATTTGTTCTGAATTTTGAGAAACCATGGTAGATGTACTGAATAAAATCTTTTTCAATAAAGTTGGGGGATACGAATTATCGATCAATGAGTCATAAAGAGATTTCAAATTTTTTTGATGGAAAGAACAATCGGAAATACAGAGTAAACGATGTTTCATTTGTTTGACTGAATTTATTTTTATGGATTGTTTTTGATAGTAACAACTGTCGAGATATTGGAATAAAGTGTTGAAAGAGTACACATTTCTGCTTGCTGCTTTACCCAATAACAATCTCACAATATATATATATATATATATATATATATATATATATATATATATATATATATATACATCCAGCTATCTTCCTGGCGTCTTTTCACAACTCAATCTCTGAGCGTCCGTCATGTAGTTCTCAAGAAACCTGTAGTTGTACAGATGAATATTTTCAAGATTCATACACGACGTGTCATGGAAACTGCTTGGACTTTGTTTTTCGACTATAAATAATTGGAATTTTCATTTGTCCATTCCTTAGCGTCCTTTCATGGAGCCCCTTCTCAGCGTCCAATATATTCAAGAATTTCCGCTAGCTGGCGTCCGCTTTATATATTTTACTTTCGTCCTTCCGATTCGTAAGCGCCCGGCGATGATGCCAGATTAAACCATAACGGCAATAGGTAACTTTAATGCTACTCGTGGGTTGACTCTCTGAGCTCTGATATTTTGCTTTGATACTTTTTCCATTTCACTATTTACTTGTTATTATTATCTATACACTCATATGTGATTTGTTAAATATATACAATTTATGTAAAACTGACTTTTTCCACAGCTTATAAACATCAGTATTAATTGCCACACTACCTGTGGTCATGTTGTTCGTTATTTAGCTTTTTATTGAGCTTACTCAATACCAGTCCCTACAAGAAATTATATATTTTTCTTCAAACATTACTAAATCATGACATGACCACATATCTGGAAAATGGCCCTAAGAATCACATTCCAACTCATAAAAAATAAATAAATATATTAAGAAAAATTTATTTGTGGAGATACTCTGTTATAAAAGGGTACACGGCAAAGTGTTCACTTGTGTTTGTAATGAGCAGCCAAAATGTATGTTGAGAGGGGGGCCAAACATATACAGTGTCATCCCCAAAGTATGCACCATATGGGAAACTTATTTATTGAGGGTTTTTCGACAAAAAGTTATTCCTGATAAGAGTTTGTGTATCCCCTAAAACTAAACATGCACCAACAAAATACAGTAAAACACACGTAATATACGAGGAGCCTTCAAATATTTGATTTTGAGACAAGAGTATTTTGAAAAATCTCGGAAAATGTTGTTTGGAAAAGTTGTTCAGCATCGAAAAATACATCCAGATTCGAAGGCATGGCCATCTAAGTGAAGTTTTACTTCTTTACCCATTTTCTTCATAACTATTTTGGACAAGAAAATCTCCTGAAAATCAATGAGTTTTTTCCAAAATACCTATTTTATTTTGACGTTTTGTGACTTGATATTATCGAATATTAAGTTATTAATATAATAATAATAATAATAATAATAATAATAATTTTTTGGAACTTTTCATTCCCCACCCTCAGGCAAATACAGGCCAATAAGCCTGATATAGTCCTCTTCGACCACCGAAGTAAGACGATATTCGTTATTGAGTTTTCGGCCCCTGCCGAAACGAATATCGTCCGAAAAGAGGAGGAAAAACGGACAAAGTACCAGGACTTACTTTACGAACTCCGCAGGCTCCACCCGGACTATTCTGTCAAGTTAGTGGTTCTGATTATAGGTGTTCTCGGTGGTTCCAGACCAACGCTACTCTCGGAGCTCAAGATCATACCGGCATGCCGTAATGCGGCAGAGAACTTGGCCGGCCGCATGCAGAAGGCCGTTATTCTCGGTTCGTTGCGTCTGCTCAGGACTCACGATTCTCGGAGCCAGTGACCACTTACCCCGCGGTGCGGGGAGTGGTCATTGGTTAATTTTACTAGCGCGTTCGCCCACTGGGTCGGAGCAGTGGGGAGTACGGACCCGACTAGATTTGTTTAGACGACAGATAATAATAATAATATAATAATAATAATAAGGTTTATTCACAGTAAACAACATATAAGTACATACAAAAAGTTTCTATTAAGACTAGAATACAGTGATTCATTATATGAGATAAGGGGTGAATAAACACGGAAAAAACACAGAAGTAGCTGTGAAAGCTACTTGTTTATGTGTATATGGGGGGTGGTACCAAAATTAGTTAAGTTTAAGAGTACAAGTATCCGATATAAAATAACAAATCGAAATCATAATTATAATTATGAAATCTGGAGTTTGACATAATCGATAAAAAATGTAATATCTAACACCTAAGTATCCTTGTGTAAAAACAACCACAATACTATCAATCACATTCAAGGTATTTTCTCAAATCAGTAATATTCAAAAGTCACAATCAGATTAATTGATTTTACATTTTCGGGGTAACGTCGTGTACTACCGGATAACATGTCATAAAAGACACATATCCTTGTGGATTCTTCCTAAAACAACGGTAATAGCTGTAATTTACTCTTTTTTCTTCATGGTTTCGGCTTGAAAAAGGTGTTGATTATTGATCTATTACTGACGATCCACTTTTTAATTTTCTTTTTGAATAATTTATAAATAGGTATATTCTTAAGCTCATTCGGTAACAAACTATATATTCTCGGGGCGAGGTAATTTGCACTTCGTTGACCTATAGATTTTTCACTTCTGGGAAATAAAATTGCATCAGCTCTTCTAGTATTGTAAGAATGATCGTGAGGGGTGAGTTGGATCTTATTAGCTTTAACATAAAGTAAAATCTTATTAACAAATATTTGTCTCATATCTCTACATTGAGATTCATTATAAAGTGCGTCAGAAGGAAATGTCAGCTTCTTTCCAAACATGATTTTCAGAACCCATCTCTGCAAAACCTGTACTTGGTTCAAAAAGCAATCATTGACCCCGCCCCAGCCCAAAATCCCATAGGATAGTAAAGACTCTATCAAGGAAGAATAAACAGTTCTCAACTGGGTAATGTTCAAGAAATCCTTCAAGTATTTGAATTTGGATAAAAAACCTCTAATTTTTCCGGATATTTGTTTTGTTTGCATATTCCATTTCATATGTCGATCGACAACGATTCCTAAATACTTTATTTTGTCACCTTCGAGTATTTGAGAGTCTAGTCCTACATTCAAAGACCCAAGATCTGGTAAACCACATGTATATGAGGTGAAAGGTAAGTAAATTGTCTTATCATAGTTCAATGTTAATTTGTTCCCTTTCAGCCAGTTTGATATGTTGGGAAAGTCATTCTCTACTTTCTCTTTCAGTTCTTTCCAGGTTGGCGCTTTGTACACCACTGCAGTATCGTCAGCAAAGCTAATGATTTCACCACTGCTGTTTGGGAATAACATACTGTTTATGTATATACTGAAAAGAAGAGGTCCGAGAACAGTTCCCTGATAATTCCATCAATTTCAACTTTTTGTTCTCTACCCAATAAATAGCTTTCTAGAAGGTTATAAATATTTCCTCTTATTCCATAACGTTTCAATTTATCGAGGAGTATTTTGTGACAGACAGTGTCAAAGGCTTTAGACAGGTCTAGAAAAATACTGAGAATAGGAATTTTTTTATCTAACGATTCATATATCATATTCGTCATTCTCAGAATAGCGTCCTCTGTAGATCTACCCTCTCTAAAGCCATATTGACGATCTGACAAAACATTGAATTTGTTTAAAAAAGAGTATAATCTTTTCTTGATGATTTTTTCAATTATTTTCGACAAGTTAGAGATTAATGTAATGGGCCTGTAATTAGCGACATATGATTTATTTCCACCTTTATATAGGGGTTTTATTATTCCGATTTTAAGGATTCTAGGAAAACGCCCCGTATCGAAACATTTATTCACCAAAAATACTAGGGGCTTGGCGATTTCTGATGCTGTTTCTTTCAAAGGTTCTGCCCTCAGTTTGTCAGGTCCAGGAGATTTTTTTGGCTTTAAAGTTTTTATTATTGAAATGATTTCATTCTCATTTGTTGGATGTAAGTACATGGTATGATCCAAAAACTCGATTCTGTCGGTATAATTGTTAGAATACTGTATAATTTTCAGTAACATTCGGTGTCAACAAAAAATAAAAATAACCTTGCACCAAAAACTTAGAAAAGTATTTAACCCGTCAAAAAAATTGACCGTGGTTAACACCTTACTTGTGTGATTTGTAATATTACAGCCTTCTAAAATAAAGCGTGGTATACAGGATGCTGTCTATTTATCGTTTTAACAAATTTTTGTTTTCGTAGTCCCCATTTGAGAAAAGTGGGTATTTTTTGATGCTGAACAACTTTTCCAAATAACATTTCCCGAGATTTTTCAGAATAAGAGTACTTTACTATTGTCTCAGAATCAAATATTTGGAGGCTCCTCGTATATAACGTCTGTTTTACCGTATTTTGTTGGTACATATTCGGTTTCAGGGGATGCACAAACTTTTATCAGGAATAACTTTTTGTCGAAAGACCCTTAATAAATGAGTTTCCCATATGGTGCATACTTTGGGGATGACACTGTATAGGGCTAGAATTGGTAGTCTTTTTTAATTAAAAAAGGTTACTACAGTTGCCACTGTACGGATGGATATAATAATGACTGCAAAAAAATTTCATGATTCCACGCCAATATTTTTATAAGAAAATACGAAGTTCTGAGACACTGAATGATATTAAATATTTTTTGTGGCCCAACATACCCGAAAACAGACGTAGCAACTCATCGCACCAAAAAAAATCATGCAACTCGAAAAACCTGCATGAATACATGCAATTTTCTGGAGTTTTAGGCGTGAGTTTTACAACAACAGCAACAAAAGCATAATCAAACCTTCCCCTAAGTGGAGCGTTAGGCGTTAGCACTCGAATCATTCAGAAAGAAGTAAATGAAATGATAACTCTTCAAATAAGATATTTCTCGTTCAGAAAATATCGAATTTCAAAATTTCAACACTACCTTTGACGAAAAATGCAAGAACCGATTCTATTTCACCTAAATACGGACCGTTTTATTCCAATAAATTTATTCGAGAGGTTTCTTTGTTTTTTAATGCTGTGCAGATCCTTCGCATATTTTTTTTTAATTTTTAGAGTGATGTAAATTTGCTACTGTTATCGCAGACTTCCATTGTCTGAGTTGTTAGTATCAGCACGACGCGACGTTTTACTCTGGTGCTCTGAGTTCAGATTCTACACAGTTTCTTCAGAGCGTCCATATATGGACGCTCTGTTGGAGCCGGACGCTTGGAAGATAGTAATTTGTTAATGTACGGACGCTCGGTAGATAGCGGTATGCTTATATGTATATATATATATATATATATATATATATATATATATATATATATGTTATATGATGTTTATCAAGCAAAATTCATTGTTAACGTTCACATAAAAATTGGAAAACACTAAAAAATGTGATGGTATTATGGTAAAATTATACAGTTTAGGATTATCTAGAAACGTCTGAGTCTTAACCTTGAATAGCTTATTAGTTGGAGTTTTCTTGACTGTGGCGCTGCAATCTCAATTCGAAATCCCAATAGAGATATAGTTAGTCGACCATGTTGAAATATCATTTGAAGGGATGGATACTACAGGTAGATGGCACTAGTGAGTTCGTTTCAGAGACTCTTCTTTCATTTTTCTTACGGACGTCGTAGCCTGTCGTATGATTACTCATACGTAATATTAAAAGATTCAGAAACAGAAATGGAATTTTTTGTCAATGTCGTAGATCATTCATGTTCTAAGAATCATTTTGAAACTTCAATTTCCTTCATAAACCTCTATTATCAACTCTATTTTGAAGCTTCATTATCTTTCTTTCAATATCTCAGTCAAACTAACAAACAGAACTCTGCATAGCACCAATATATTTCTCCAGAGTAGGAAACTTTGTCTTGCATTGTCAAGTAAACGTAAATATCGACATTTTAGTGAAGATGGATGCAGAATCCTGTATTATCGACAAGTTAGGGCATATTTAGGTACCCACCTAGAATTTCCAGCATGATGAGAGGGTTATGTATGTCCTCTTTCAATAGTGGCATCGTGAATTTCAAAGGAAAACGTGCAAAATGTGGGTTGAAAATTCGATTCCGGGGACATTTTTAAAGTTTGGTGGTTTGTTTCACTCTTTATTCCGAGTAAGATGAATCCGCACATTTTTTGAGAAACATGGTCCTCATCCATAATTGGAATAAAATACATCTCGTAACTCACAGAAAATCTTTTTTGAAGGAATAAAACCAAATTTCATTAAAATAAATTTCAAAATTTCAAAATAGCATTGCTTCTCAGTTAGACGGTAGACATCAAAGTCAATTTCACCATCATAGAAATCTGCTAGAGTCAGTAACTCCACTCCTAGTTGGAATAAAATAACCGCCCCAAGTTCTGAATATAATTCGCGTTCAAGTTGGCATTGCACATAGACGAACTTCATGAAGCTCCAGCTTCAGCTACTCGTCTTCTTCTTGTTGAATCACTTTTCACTTTTCAAGTGAAAGTAGGTAAGAAATAAGATCATTTGCGAATGATTATAAAACAATTTTTTCGGAATTCACTGAATATCTGTTTATAGATTTTCTGGAGGTCAAAATATCAATTTTATATTTGGCCACTCGCTTGGTTATAATGCAATCACTCACACCTCAACTATGCAAGGTCCTTCAAAATGAAAATTTCGAAATCACTATGAAATGTGAAAACACTTTTGAAAACATTTTTTAACGAGACTCAGAACAAAGAGACCAAAAGACTTGAAATTTAATATCATATCTATAAAATACCATGTGCTGAGTGTGAGAAGGTACATATAGGGCAAACCAGTAGGTATCTGAAACAAAGGATGCCTGAACATATCAGGGATTGTAAAAATATTCATAACCCACTGAAAACAATGAAAAATACCAGAACATTGTAAGTCATCACTTCATACTTCACATTTCAATCCAGTCAGTATTATAGAACAACAGACGATATTGAAGAAAACATCGTTGAATGAAATGATTGAACTAAAACATGGAACGAAATGTGTTAACAAAAGGTCGGATATTGAAAATTCACACCTCTCATATTTTAATCTAGTGTAAAAAAATCAAATTTTTCCATATCATTAGCAGACAACTCTTTCAATTACAAATCTCCATTTCTTTCATGAGCCTTTTTTACATTATAAAGAAGCGACTCACCGACAGTTTACTTCGTTCATTTCATCGCGTCTGTGTCAACGTCTTTCGTGAACCTGTGAATTCCACCCTAAATGTAAGTACCTATCAACATTGTCTTCTGTATTTTTGTTTATTTTTAACGATTGTAGTCTTGCATAATTCATTTTGTTTTGGGGAAAACTACATATTAGAACCCCTTTTTAGCATGTATGTTCTTGTTTTTATAATTCAGAGCCCTGAAGATGAAACAATAAAATTTCGAAACGTCGAAAATTCAACAATGGGTTTTCTTCAATATTTCGACCGGGACCATAATCCTCTTCAATTCGGATATAGAGCATCTAAAAGACAAACCAGTCCTTTAATTTTCGACATACTACCTCATTATCATGAGTTTACTGCTCAGTTATTACTAACAGTGTACGTTGTGCCCGTACCCTCATAAAGCTCACTTCATGACCGCACGGGTCATGAAGGCATAAACAACTACTTTATACCCTTGATTCAGTCAAAGAAACGAGTTTTCGACCTATTTACGTAAAACCGTTCTAAAACACGCATTGTAAACACGAAAAAAGTTTCACTCGCAAATATCTAAAAACATATCTATATTACGGAAAAACTTCATGAAACAGTTTTCACTTACAATGTTCCCATTTCAGTCCAGTCTATGACCACTTTCCCGTGTATTTATCCCATACGGCACCGATTCGCATGAAAATTTGTTTTCAGGATCTACATATAATCTTTTTCAGAATCTACCCTGTGCCGAGGGTTGCTTTCTCCCTGGAGTGGATGCCACCCCTTCTTGGAGGTGGAATATTTTTTATTGGAAATAAGTGCGAAAATCAATAGATTGACTAATTCTAAGCACTTTTTGTTCAATGAAGTTTTTTCTGAAAAGCAATACTTTTCGACTTATTCGCGAGTGGAATTGTCGGTTTTCAGTCAATAAAAACACATTCTCAGATCCTTTTTCGTGAATAACTGGAAAATAATGCATCTAATCGAAAAACCTGCAGAGAGCAAAATTATGGGTAGCTTTTAAAAAAACGAAGGCGATTGTTCATTCAAACCCACTACAAACTGAATAATTGCTTGTTGAAAATTGATTGGTATTTTCAAACGCCAAAATGGAAATTTTCTACGTACAATAATCAAAAACCAATGCATTTTTCGGGAAGAACTAATTTAACCTCTTCTGAAGTCCCTCAAAAATCCTTCGTTTTTGTTATTCACAAAAGTTTCTAGCATCAAAACTGACCGAGGTATGAAGGAAATAATGTTCAATTTTTTCCTTGAAAAAAAATTGTGAATAACTCATCCTTGCTTTCCCCCCTCTTTGAAAAAAATCGTTGCCTAGTGGAACTATATGTATATATATACATATATAATATACATATAGTTCCACTAGGCCTAAAATATAGTTACTATGTGTTTTCTTCAATATACTAATGTATATATTCTAATTTCTACAAAAATTGTTTTTGTTTTTTTTTCCCATAACTCTCTTAGTCTTCAAGCAATTGAATCCACCAAAAAAGTATTTTGTAGTTTTTTTCAAGAGCTATAAGCTCATTCACTTTTTGTTTTGTTTCAGATTATATTTTTGAAGAGGTTCATGCTGAAAGAAAGGGCTCAAGAAAGAAACTTTGCGCGAACCCTCCCAATATTTAACTGGCCATATCTCACTCTATTTTCATCCTGCAGAAAAAATGAAATACTGAAATTCTCAGGGAAGAATAGCCTTCAATTTTGTACTCTAGAAAATTTTGCATGTGATCAATACTATTCGAGTTATTTCGAAGAAATTGTGATTTTTAGCTGAATTACGTATATGATTTTTTCTCTTCAATCTCAATTTTTTCCAGAACTACGTACTTTCAATTGATGAAATACTCAGAACTCATTGAAAGAACATAAATGAAGTAATATGGAGTAACAACGATTTTTTTCTAAGGGGGGAGAAGAGAGGATGAGTTATTCACAATTTTTTTTTCAACGAAAAAATAGGATTCAACATTATTTCCTTCATACCTCGGTCAATTTTGATGCTAGAAACTTTCATGGATAACAAAAATAAAGGATTTTTGAAGGACTTCAGAAAAGGTCCAATTAGTTCTTCCCGAAAAATGCATTGGTTTTTGGTTATTGTACGTAGAAACTTTACATTTTGGCGTTTGAAAATACCAATCAACTTTCAACAAGCAATTATTCAGTTTGTAGTGGGTTTGCATGCATCATTAATAAACGATCACCTTTGTTTTTTCAAAAGCTATAACTTTGCTATCTACATGTTTTTCGATTAGATGCATTATTTTCCACTCATTCGCGAAAAAGGATCTGAAAATGTGTTTTTTTTACTGAAAACCGACAACTTCACTCGCGAATAAGTCGAAAAGTATTGCTTTTCAGAAAAAACTCCATTGAACGAAAAGTGCTCAGAATCAGTCAATCTATTAATTTCCGCACTTATTTCCAATAAGAATTCCTTCACCCCCAAGAAGGGGTGGCATCCACCCCCAGAGTGAAAGCAACTCTCGGCACGTGGTAGATTCTGGAATACAGGGTAAGTAGAACCTATATCCAAATTTTCATACGAGTCGGTGCTGTATGGGATAAATGCACAGTTTACACTTTTTTCACCGTCATAGACTGGAGTATTTCCGAGATTATTTCAGATGATACAATTTCATCTCCAGCATCCACCCTGTGTAATGAAAATAATCATGAGAACCTGAAAAAATTCTTAAACTTTTCAATATGTAATGTATAAAACATGAACCACGAAACAGTTCGAAGTAATTGGATTCGGAGAATTCCATATTTTAAGCTCTTATATCACGACTACACTTCATTGCGAAGTTATCCCGCTTTTCCGTCTGGTTCAAGTGGCAGAACCCTTTTCATCTGTAAACCGGCTTCGCGATTCTAGCCTCGCTTATTTGATCAATAATCACGTAATAGCCGCGAAAAGTACCGAGCCATTAACTTTAATTCCCATTATCCGGAAACCAAAGGCAGACTTAACAAACACGTAACTATCGGAGGCGCTGTTTAGGACAGAGGCGTATCAATGCTAAGAAGAATGGGGAAGATGACCCAAAGCTTTTAGTTGGTGGCAGCACGACTGCATGTGCCTAACGAGTGATTTTGCAGTTTATGTTTTATTTTTATTTAAATGAATATTTTCAAAAGATACTTAAGAATCATAAGGATGTTTTCTCCAACCGATAGATATAGATGTTTGTCTGTACCAGAACTGAAAAGTTTGTTGAGGGAACGTGGTGGATCCCTCAAAGGAAAAAAAAAGATCTGAGTGAAAGGTAAAAAATTCAAACTGATTACAGAAGTGTTTCGTTAAAAATCATCATAATAACCATCTACTAGCCCTGCTACGTTCTTTTGTAAGTGACTGGAGCATAATCTAGAATGTTCAGAAGCCTGAAAGCTCTTTCTTTTCAGGGCTACTTCCCACTGCTTTTTCATTTATGTTTCTTTTGGAAATGAATGCGTACCTACATTTTCACATCCGAATGCAATACATAAGACCATTTTATGTCGATTTCAAATCTTTATATTCTTAATTATTGCAAATAAGGGACGTTCAATGTTTTGAATTGTGGTCATTTGACTTGAGAGGCTGTCAAAGGCACATGCAGTGGTGGCGCTCCTAGTGGTAGAGTTTTGCAGCCGTCATCCCCATTGATGGCATTCTTCGGACCAGGATGCATATATTCCTGGTGAAATAACCTCTATACTAGTACAATTTTAATGTTTCCGTCAAAAACGCTAGACCTACGGCTCACTTGATAATGACATCCAGGGAAATTCACATTCTTGAAATTTCTTTACATATGGCGTCAAGCGGCAACTCTAGACACATGATATTATGAAGTCTGATGAAATTTCTATTAGCGAATTGGCAATTCAAGATTAGATGCCAGCGCCAAAAATTCGAACCACTCTCGAGTACATTGTTATCATTGTTGTCTTTGGGTTTTCACGGTTTATCTTTGAATATTTTCATTTTGTTTAAGTTTTCAGTTTTTTCATGCACTATTCTTCATTTCAAGACTCAAGTGAAGTGATTTCTCCAGGTCGTACAACAGCATCATTTGTTAAAACTCATTTTGAAGGAATCTTTGTATGTATTAATCACCTTTCAAAAAACATTTATTTTGTGGGCTGGAATGATTCACAATAATCACAATTCTTTTCTTTCATTTCCAGGAACACTAAATTTGTCATTCTCTTGGATCACTAGCTAATAACAATAACCTACTACTTTTTCATATTGGACTTGATGTGAGTCAAAAGTGATGAAAAATGCCTTAATTGATGAATATGTTTCAGATTATTTCTTTGTATGAAGTAATGCCTGGAATACTGGGAATTAAATAGTCTTTCTTGGTAAAATGACGAGAACAAACTTTCATGAAGTTAGACACCGGTTTTCCTATTCTCAGGAGATATATCCAGGCCCGCCGTCTGTCTATAGACTCTCTTAATCCTAGACTAGTCTGCACCATAACGTTTCTTTCATTTTCCCGCGGAAAAAAGATAAAAACTTATTCCAGTACTACTTTGCCGTTTTGCCCAAGAGTCACATTGAGGTTCACAACTTCCAGAATGCACAGATTCATAGGAATTTAAACGTAAACACCGATTTCAATGTACTTATAAATAGTTTCAAAATTTGACACCAGAGGGAGTACTCCTTATGTTGAATTCCCAATTCTCTAGCACAACTCGTGCAGAGTCAGCGTGTTACTTTCTTTTTTCAACACTGTACCTGAAAAAGGATAAAGATACACGAATTCTGTCAAAAAGTGCACGAGTTCCTACCAAAGAATTCACTATATTTTTTATGTTTGTTTCGGTTCAGACGTAAATACGGATATGCATCTTGATACATATATTATATTGCAGATAGATGCATTTGCTTCATATTCTCGATATATGTTATGAGAAATTAATATCAGAAGTCATAGAAATTCTTACTATTCGGTGCTGCTTCAGATAATTTGATGAGATTCTTCGAAATATCGGTTACTACTTGAGAGGTAGTGGAGTTGTATTACATGAAAAAAATAGTACGTCAATATACAGTTTATTGAGCATTATATTTTTTAATCCGAAATAAATTGGACCCTCCATAGTCCAGATCGACCTGAGTGACTTCAATTCATTAGGAAAATAGCTATAGTGCAGGATATTATGGCGCTGTACAAGAAGACCGTATTTGAAAACAGTCCTTCACTATTGCATTCTTTTACTGAGTATGTAACAACCATTGTCACTAATGCTGGAACTTGGGATAAATATATTGAACTGGGAAATTCTGAGAAGCAATCAACAAATAACACAAATATAACTTCTACCAAAGTAAAAACTGAGCTAGATGAACTTTGTTTTTTTTTAACAACGTCAGACTAACCTCGCGTTTTATTGACCAGTTGAACTTGAGTACATCTATTTTGAATGTTTTGTACTAACCGTCGGAACTTGATATAGATGAATAGATGATTGATTATTTCGTCCACGAATAATACAACAGCCTTTGATATCCATTACGAAACACTATTTAAAACACCACTTGAATTAAATATTAAACAAACGGAAAACAACTGATAATTGGAAGCAACGGCAGATAAACGACATATAACTAAGAAAACTTCTGTAGAGAATTGATCTGGAAACGACAAATAGCTGGTTAAAAGGAAAAGTAAAATTATTGAAAACTTCTAGCAAAATTCAAATGAATTGGAATGCAAATGTCAAAAGATGACAAAATTCGATTCTTGCACCATCTACTGGAAATCACTGTTAATTCCGTGGATATGATTGATCTTGTCTAGAGTTTCGGAGGAAACGATATCGAATCGGAGATCGCACCAGGAATATATCTTGCTATCTTGCTTGGGAAACATGTGATTGTCTTTAACGGTCATAGTTTCGCAGCCGTCGACAGTACTCTTCATACTGATTTCTTTTCCAGACTCCCCATACAGGCACGAGAAACAAAAATTCAAAGAAATATTCACGTCGATAGAATTAACGATGACTTGGCAAAAATAATAGATTCCATATGAATTTTAATTTTTTCAGATTGTGGTAGGATAAGAACCCAAAGAAGCTAAAAAACACAATACATCCACCACAAAATGATGACATTCAAACGGTAAATAGAATGTGGTAACATCAAGTTCGTGGAATTTAATGCTGGAAAAACCCAGGCATGGCTCTTCTCAAAGAAACCCGATCTTTCTTCATCCAACATTCAGATGTCTGGAGTAACTATTCCTACAAAGTCAATAGTTATGGTATTTGCATTCTTATATTGGGCCTAAAAATTTTAACTACCCCAAATTTGATCTAAATATATGAAAGCATTGTGTTTATTGCATTAGACAAAGTTAGGTTAACTCGGTTGACAACTGATAACTGTGGTTGGGGGAAGTTGGAATAGAGTAGGATTTTTGTGCTTTGAACTATGTCTCATCAAAGGTCGATACACGCAGCCCTTACAAAAAATATCAATCACCAACTATCATCAATGAATGAGAAAACTTCATCTACACCCGTACTATTATAATACGTTTATATGCTCATACTTATTGTGTTCAAGACAAATATAATATGTATAGTTCTTCATTATTTATTGAGTGTAGATAAAATAGCGTATGCAACTCTCTTGTGGTTAACATTGAATCTTATTAACCAATCATCCACGTTTTTGCGTGTGGTGAATGAGAGTTTTCTCAGTAGTTTTATTTTGGGTTATTAACCTCAACAACAACATTTATAGAAGAGAACTGTTTGCGATGAGTTTTGAAAACAGAAAAAAAGATTAGTTTTCCGAAATTTTGTGAAAGTCAAATTTAAGTCACACGAGAAGTTTCTGACATATATATATATATATATATATATATATATATATATATATATATATATATATATATATATATAAAATATATAAAAAAACTTTGTTAAATCAATGCAGCAACTTTTTGGGTTAGATAACAGATCTACCCTTCTACACCTGAATATATTTCAATATTAATTCTTTATTTTTTCAGATTGTGGTAGGTTGATAACCCAAACAAAACTACGACGAAAAAATATATTGTTAATAATACAAAACACTTTTGATGCAGTTTATTCGACTGGGCAAATATTTGATACAACTGATGAGCAAAAAGAATAATTATTTTCAGTTAACAGCTCTGCTGTTTTCTTTCTTAAAATGACTTTCTTGTCCACTGTAATGGAACAAATGGGAAAGCGTATTCTTCAGTGAGGGTTTCCAGTTACTTCCTCCATTTAACTTGGAAGCAATTTCATATGAAACGTCAATTAAATATTTGGCGGACTTCAACCTTCGACTCGTCTCGTATCCCGGTTGATGCTCGTGTATTAATAACCATCATTACATGATCATTGCATAATATACTATTATCTACACCCGTACTCTAATAATACACTCATATGTCAACAACCCGTTTTATAATGAAATCCATTACGATACAGACTTTTCATTACGATACAGAGTTTCAACCAATAGAAACCCATTATTTTCCAATCAAGCATGATGTGCATGCTCTGCATTTGACGTTTGTCAAGTCAAAATTGGTATAGGTATTGAATTTTTGAAGAATATTGCCAAACTTCGATAATCATAACAAAATGTCTGATACCAGCGATATGGGAAAATCACCTTTGACACCTTCACCGGCAGAAATACAGTTAATGAATGAATTTTTCATTTGACAAATGCATGATTTATTATTTAAATCAAATTTTTTGAGCTCTCCCTAGGCGAGCGGTCTAAAACGCTAAGATTATATTAGCTAGTTGGACTAGTTGGAAGAGACATGGGTTCGATTCCGACCTAATCCGGAGTAATTTTTTTTTTAATTTTTGATCTTCTTTTCATTTCTCATCGTTTTATTTCTTGAAATAATACCATTAATTACAATTTTGTAGAATTTTTCCACAGAAATGAGTTGATGTAGATAAAATAGCGTATGCAACTCTCATGTAATGGTTATTAATACACTCGCATCAACCAAACCTTCGGCTCGTTTCGTATCCCGGTTAATGCTCGTGTATTAATAACCATCAGTACATGATCGTTGCATAATATACTATTATTACAATATGAGCGATTGAATTGCTAACGGAAACATTCTTCTTAGGAAGATTGAGGATCACCAATCGGACCCATATAAAGGAAATGGATCGAACCTGTTTCATTGAGGGACTTTTATGATAACGTTTCAATATTAGGTTTGAAAGCGGACTGAATGGAATAGGAACTCTGTCACTGTTCATATTACTACTACAATAAGCTTTTTATAAACTTTCGAATGCATTGTGACGTACGTCTTTGAACATGCTGGGCAACACCGTATTTTTTCGTCTTTTCTTATCGGATATGAGCATAACGCTTCTTGAAACGACTTTTCATAGCATGCTGATTTTGGCCAATGTACTTTTTGATTCAGTCTTCACAACTGATTTCATATATTATCCACGACTTCTCAGGTCCTTCTGATTTATATTTCTGATTGCCTTAGAGTTGTTGATCTGAAAGACGTTCTATATACAACTTGTATATTAGTTCTTTCAAAAATCGATCATGCGAGTTTTTGCACTCGTATATATAAACGAATATCTCCATCATAACTCCTGTAAATAAATGACAACTCCACAACCATGTTGGAATACTTAGTTATTTTATTTTCCATCTAATGTTGATTCAACGTAAATGACAACTCTCAACTCAAGCACCCTTCGTATGTCACCATTATTGCTTTATACAATGAGTGGATATAATTTCTGGCAGAATTTTGGTGTGGCAGTTACCACATCAATTATATCATCGCCGTCCCTGATTTCAGCTTAGTGCACAATTTACTGAAACTCTTTCAAGTGATCGTAGGCGAATTTCTTGTTCCATTTCTTTTATTTTTCCAGCTGAGAAGGGTGGATGGATCCAGTGTAATCCAGATCATCCGGGGCTAGCATTTGCAGTCATTTAAGAAGAGGGCGAAAAGACAATTCGCGAAAATGTGGGAAAGAGCTAACTTGTAATTACAGTTGGATCAATCGCAGAAGTTGGAATGATAATTATTTAACGAACTATGAATGTAACAATAAGAATGCATGGATTTGATTCTCTTTCATTTCATCTATCTACTCGACAAAAACGTTCATCACCCATTATTATGTCTGCTATGGATGTATGGACATTGGCGAGTGTGAATTTGTGCCTTATTGGTAAGTAATACTTTGCATGGAAGACCGGACTTGAAGAGACTCTCACTACTTATACTTTCTAGTGCTAGGAATCACACTTTGAAAGATGAGACCTCGACAACTAGCTCGCACAAGTTCCCACTTTTTAGGGTTGGCGTTAGTAGAGAGACGTCTGCTGTTTAACAGAAAAATGCATTTTCCAACTTCTGTATGTGGTTATCTGATTTTTTTGACAGAGGCTAGTCTACATATGCGGATTGATTTCCTGTGATACCTAATCTGTTGATTGTTAATTATTTTGTTTCATCTTCGGTATTTATATTATTTTTGAAGGCACTGAAAAGGGTCAATTCATTGAATATATGCTTGCTTGTTTTGAAGTTGAAAATAATACATGAACCTTGCTGATTTTTATGATTGATGTTTCTCGAAATAAATTCATACTATTATTTCAGTCCAGGAAATGAAGCATTTTGGCTAGCAATTTTTTCGTCCAGCATGGATTTACCTGAAATTTTCACAGAAGGTAGGGAATAGCTCAAGGATCGTTTTCTATATCATGCCGCTGTGCGCTAGAGCCTTGGGGGTGGTTGCCACCCCATCTCGGGGGTGGAAATTTTTGATTACATTTTAACTGTAGAAATAGACGGAAGAAGTAATTCTGAGAATGAAAATGATCTGTACGTTTTTTCGTAAAAGTAATATTTTTTGAGTTATTCGAAGTTGAAAGTAACAGTTTTTTTACGAAAGTATAGACTTTTTTAAATAGTTTTTTTGCGACAAAATGGTTAAGGCTTTCGCGGCCTAACGTTTCGCAAGCGCAAGTGGCCAGCTTTTTCAGAGGCTTACCCATTTCCGATGGTCACCCTCACTCACGGAACACGCACTGAGTGAGGGTGACTACAGGATTCTGTTTGAAAATGCAAAACTGATTGCCCCCAACCAGGGTTACCATAGCCGACTGGTACGGGAGGCGATAGAGATCCAAAAACATATGGACAATTTCATCAGAAAAGAAGAAGCGTTGAGTCTAAACAGAATTTGGAATCCCATTCTGAGGAAATCAAGAGTAACTCATGAAATCACGGCAACTAATAATGATGATTATTTCCCGAACCCGACAGAAAATTAACAATCCAGACTACCTGCATCAATATAAATACGCCTTGAGGAATCGAAATGTTTAGTCATCGGATATGATTAAGCCTCTGAAGAAGCTGGCCACTCGCGCTAGCGAAACGTTAGGAAGAAATTCCAAAGAACGACGGCCTTCAAGCCCGAAGAAAAATAGTTATACTAGCTTTTTGCGAATAACTCTAAAAATACGCATTTTATCAAAAAAAGTGCGGAGAGCCAAATTGTAGCTTTTGACAATCTTTTATTATTATTTTTCTACGACAAATACGAACTGAGATACAGCAAATGAATACCCAGCTTTCTTCGTCAAATGAATGAATTGGAAGATTTTAAACAAAATAACAAGAAAAATTTGAATTTTTCGAAGGAAGCTCATAGAAACTTTTTCAAAGTATTAAATTAGAATTTTCAAATGAAAAAAAAGTCTCCCTAGAATGAAAATTGACCGACTTATGATCCAAATTACCCACTTTTTTCTACGAGAAGAATCTGTGAAAACAACCCCCAAGGTACCTCCTAACTAAAATTGATCGTCACCCTTCTGTGATTCTCTTTATATATGTACTATCAATACACCCACGAAGTTTGAACAATTAAAAATGACTAATTTCAAAAAATTGGAGTTTAAAGTGAAAATTTTTTTTTTCAATTTCGTGTTCTTAACCCTTCTCATAAAAATATCTCCCAAAATACTAAAGATACGAAAAAAACGATATTGTACTGAATTGTAGCTTCTTCAATGACAAAAGTTTCCCTGTGTGCAATAACTACATTTACGATCGAACATCACCTTATCTCAAGTAATTTGATTCACATAGTCTTATAGCTCTTGAAGAGACCTACAAAATCGTTTGTGAAAAAAACCTTCTATCACCTAAAATGAAGGAGCTATGCTTAAAAAAAACGATCTATTTTTTATTTTTTTGAAAAACTCAAATTACCCGCTTCGGAGCGTAGTAATCTACATAACTGGTATATTCGGCCGTTATACGTTATATGTTCCACTTTTTCATTCATATAGGAAGACAGAGAAGAAGAAACATCTGCTCGCGTGTGTATCTCATCAGTGTATTCTAAAGTTCCGAGACATATTATAAAAATTTCAATGTTTTCAAGGGTAGTTTTCAACAAGGGTAGGTCCTAAAGCATAAAACAATCATTATTCAACTATTTTTACCCATATTCAGGTTTTTAATGTTATTTTATAATTTTTGACAATGAGGGGTAGTTTTCACCCCTAAAAAACAAAGAAGGTACAACGGCACAATATAGAAAATTAACTAGAGAGTGAAATAAGCCCAATCCCAAATTCTTGTAAAAATCGGTGCTGGACGAAAAATTTGCGAGGTTTCACCATTTTTTTAGCTTCAGTTTCTAGACTCTCAATGAATATTTGGAAATTTGAATCATGTCATTGTAAGGCATATCGCATACTCCAGATGATGTGCAATAACTTTCTACTAGCTGTTGGATACTTCCGGAAGTGGCTTGGCATTCTCAACTTTGATCAGAACTCTCAGAATCCATATTTCATCGGCGACTTCAAAAGTGCCATGAAAGGTGCAATAAACGTTGAATGTGGCCGTTAAAAACACGTGACCTGCATCGACCGGTCGTTCCTCATAAATAACGACGATATTCTCGAATTTCACGTGGAGTTTCGAACGTTTGCCATCAAGAATTCATCCCAGTATACAGCGGAATGACTGAATTTGCGCTATGATACATGGCTCCAACTTGTAGAGAGCTCTTCGGTGGATGGGATCGAGAAGAACGCGATTGGAGTAAGTGATATTGGAAAATGCATAGGAACTCTGTTCGACAGGAAACTTGGTAATAGAGCAAACAATGTGATGATATTTACGATGAAGGAAAGCTCGAAGTCGTCTCCACAATTTAATATACCATAAGGTGTTAGGATAGTAGTTCAGTACATGTTTCGAGCCTATATAGGTTCATCATCAGCTGAATATCGAAACATGTACTGAACTACTATCCTCACAACTTATGGTATATTGAACTGTGGAGACGACTTCAAGCTTTTCTTCATCGTAAATCTGCTACACTCCACTTCGAGACATGATGGACTTCTACCACAGGTTAATGTGATGCTAGTTTGGTGAAGAGTCATGTAAGGTAATCCTACTAGAAAAGTACAAAAGTGGCTATAACTGTGATTGTCATTAGTTTCATTCCAATATTAATGGTCTGATTTAAGTGCTTGTATATTTTCAATACATTTTTCATTCTCAAAGGTGTGAGCTCGTACTTGTTTCTGCTTTTATATTGAGGATGTTAAACGTAAAACTTGGAAATATATCGATAGAAATGACTGAAAATCTTGAATAAATGAAAAAGGGTGATTTTTTGACAGATTATGACTCGTTTCAAATTCAAATTTTTCCTATTCCAAAGGCAGACTGTAAAAAATTGTTCTAAAAAATCTGTCACTGCCGCCCGGTCTGTTATTGGAGTTTCCATTTCTGTTACATTCATTCGAAGAAGAAAACACCAAAGGTTGTTTGCACAATAGACGACAGTGTCCATGTAGTGAGAAAGTTTTTGTATCGAGATACCAAAAAAGGTCGAGACGAAAAAAAACATGACATAAAATTTTCGCTACATTTATTCAAATCGGCACACCTAGTGAATGAATTTTTCGATTTCAATTAGCATCAGTTTTTCCAATGCACGTGGGAGCGGAGGAATGTGGAGATTCTATTGTTTACATAAAAACGATATTTACAGCAAACAATTAAATCACCACATTCCTCCGCTCCCCCAAGGACAAAATCGTCAACGAATCACAGGGTATATATGAAATACCATGTTCTGATTGCCATAGAACATATGTAGGCCAGACCAACAGACGTGTGACAAGTAGAGTATACGAACATCAACTTGCTGTCCGAAAATCAGACCCATCCTCAGCTCTGTCCAAACATCATCAAGAGACAGGACATAACATAGACTTTGAGAACACTAAGACCATCGCCACAGCAAAAACACTACAAGCTCGTATAATTCGCGAGGCCATCGAAATCGAGAAGCGACCTTCCTGCTTAAATGAATGTGACGACGGTCAGAGAATTCCAACTGCATGGAAACCCCTGATTTCCAGATGCCCAATCCCCATCAAGACATTCGACGGTGCTTTAACAGCACCCGCTGCTATAAATACCACCCAACATCCCTCGATACCTCAGTTCGATCTAAGGAGTAGGCAGATTGAGACCTTAGAAAGAACTCGTGACTAGACCTGGGGAAGAGGCAGATTGAGGCCCCGGCGTCAAGTCACAAACCCTTGCCCCCTGTGACAACACCTGAGGAGTAGGCAGATTGAGACCTCAGCGTGAAGTCACATTTACTCTCGAAAATGGCTCCAAAATCGGAGCCGAAACGTCGAGAACAAAACTCCAGACGCGGTTCAACCCGAACTCAAAGTATGGTGAGCTGTTTCCTCTGGTTTCATTCTGTGGTTTTTTCATTCATTAATTTTATTATTTCAATTTTTTTTATTTACACATTTGGCTGCCCAACAGAAAATAATTTCCAATGATAGGGTTGCACAGTTTGATAATACGTACTGCTTATAAAAAATAAAATATGAATGATAGCTAATGTATATAGACAAACAATAATAGTAGACATCAGATTAATGATTAACAACGAAATTAGATGGAAAAATATTGTGAAAAATTGATCTAATTCAAGGATTCAGATGAATATGACACAATTTTCTTACTACTTTCAAAGGTGAGTGAAACAAATCAATTTCGGAAAAGTTGATGTTATAAATGTGTTGAATTCTGGTCAAGGGTGCATTGAGTTTATAATTTGTGTTTGGGTGATCAAGATAGAATGAATATTTATTTCTCACTGAGTATCTATTGACTTATAATAACTTATGTTTTGATCCTCTGAAGGATAATTATCGCGACGTTTCGGCAAAGTCTCATTTGCCATCTTCTACGTGATGTCTAGAGTTTCGAACTCGACTAATTAAATCGAGTTCTGCTTCTCAATTTATAGGGGTGTTCATTGATGGTATCTTTGATCTGGGCCCCTCCCACTTTCTTCGTTGGTCCGACTGCATTTGTCATTATGTCTGGGTAATTACGTGGTAAGGTCCGACCTTGTACTTGTGGTGTGATTGGCTTGTTTTTGTTTGGTGATAGGATGGATTTCCACGTTCTTGGTAATCTTTGGGCGTCTCTCTTGATAATACTACTCGGTCGTTTCTCAATTTCTCTGATTGTTTGAGAGTAGAAGTTTTCATCGCTCGCTAGTGTTTTTGTGTTTTCGAAATTGATGTTATGTCCTGTCTCCAATACGTGTTGGAAGATGGAAGATGTGGTGACTTTTCCTTTCACTGATAGCTCATGTTCATCCTTGCGTACGTTGATCCGTCTGTTGGTCTGGCCGATGTAGGACTTGTTGCAGTCTCGACATGGTACTTCGTAAACTCCCTGGGACTCCAGTGGTATCTTGTCCTTCGGATTACGGAGTACCGTTCTTATTGTACGTTCTGGTAAAGTTGTTGCGTCTATTGATGAACCTATTCTATCCTTCAGGATAGAATGAGTCCAATTATTCAGAATTATTTTAATTATACGAAGATTGTCAGCTAGAGGTATTTGCATTTGAACAGGAATTTGTGTATAAGTTTTTCGAATGGAATAAGCAAATTTGAGTTGTACAAGAATTTGCAGGATAATTTGACTTGTTCTATCCAGAAAGAACTGTTTTTCAATATATGCAGCAACTTTTCAGGTAGATTAAAAATCTGCCCTTCCACACTTGTATAGATCCTAATTTCAATTCTTATTTTTACAGATTGTGGTAGGTCACAAACCCAGAAAACTAAGGAAAAAATATTGATCCACCACAAAATAATGATCATCAAACAGTAATCAAAGCATGGGCATACTAATAACTAAGTGCAATTCAGGATATCTCGGTGTGTTTCAGAGTATGTTCTCGTCTTGAAGCACAAGACTATCCAAGACTGGAATTGATTGATGTTGCCATTGACCTGACTACTCAAACGTACTTCAACTTATGACGAGTATCGTTCTATACACCTCACTCATCAATAAATCCAAGGGGGTGTTACAAGTTTCGAATCTGTTGTATTAACATTCTTAAAACGGAGTCATACCGTACCAACTCTGACGAAAACTCCCAGCCTCAGTCAATCACTGTTACGTATCCATAACTGAATTTACGATTGTTTCGTCAACTCCGAAATAATATCCATGCAAATTATTATTCACACGCCGTAGGGGTATCTCATGATTACCTCCAGAAACAGAACGCGCTCTAAATTATTCATGCTCAACATGAAACGGTGGAGCTATAGAAACAATCTTGCACATCTGTAGCAGATGTATTTTATACTGAAACAACTTATTTTGGAAGTTTTCCTGGCGACACTGGCGTTGGAAATAAACGTCTGTGTGGGTGGAAGAGCATCCGAAATACGAGGAACACGAGAATCTGGATTTAAAATATGAAAATTGATCACGTGCGTGTTGGGGTGGATCTGAAGTTGTCAGCTTGTTTTTGCAACCACCAGATTTCACCGAAGCATTCGGTGTATTACTTTATCTTATAGCTCAATGCACAATGCTCAAAAATGTATTTGAATGCATTACCCTACTGGAAATTTCAGAAAATGGCTTTCACCACAGGGACCTTGAATAATATAAGAGACATACAGAGGGTTTATTTGATATTTCCATTTTTGTGGAGTTTTTCCCCTGAGAATGAACAAGCTTTCAATTTTGATAATATCAGTTTATAGTTCATGGTTATTTATGGTTATATTGAAGCAAATTCTCACATACATGTGGGCATTAATGCTCTTGGGGAATTTCTAGAGATATTTTAAAAATATTTCAGACATAATTGCATGCTTTCATTATCATTTTCATCTACCAAATTATGGTGCTCTCAGATTTTTAAACGACGTTTCGTCACTCTATCACCATTATCAATTTCATTTTTCTTACGGGTGCCATAATAAATTTCAGTTATTTTCGATCCTCCTCTGGTATCTTCATTCAGAAGCTCGTGTTAAGTATAATAAGTTTTTATTGATGTATGAACTGTATCATAACATTATGTTTTCTTCAGATGTTTTTGTAAAATGAAATAAAATATTTTCGAGAGCTGGACAAGTAACAAAGAGTATACACCCAAGAACGTTAGCTCTCACTACCACAATCTTCAGAAAACAATATTATTGAATGTTTGTTGGGAAGGTGAAAATTGTCTGAATTCCATTTTTTGAGTTCTTTTTTTTTAATAAATTTGTTAAGTAAATCTTCGAATCCATGAAAATACGATACGCAACTGACAAACTCAGTTTTGCATCTTTTCCATATTGCAGTAACGTATCGGGGAAAATATACAAATTTTACCATAAAATAGTTATTATAAGAACTTGAAGCTGTTTGGATTACAAAAAATGTTCACCTCCTCAACAAACAATTTCTGAAGTATGTGCTAGTTCAAGGAACCGTTCTTGGATTCTATACCTACTTGTTTTACATATTCAATGTAATAGAAATGCAGTTCACTCACCTTAAATTTCGTAACGATAAATATCCATTCAATCTTCACAATCGTTTGAATAAAAACGTCCCTTTCTAAGACTAATGAAAATGAATGAAGTAACTGGGAGCTGCTGCCTAATCAAGTTGTAAGGTCTTGCAGTGTCAAATTGATGTTACTTATTTCCTCTGGCCGCAATAACACCGGCACAGGTACGAAAGATGTTTCTTCGTCTTATTCGACGAAAAAAAAACACAAACTCATACGTTCTAAGAGATTGATTGCTCGATGAAAAAGATGTGGTAGTTTTAAGGACAAATTATTTCTATAAATACGAAGTTCGAAAGCAGAAATTCACAAGGTGAAAAAATCACTTGAATGAAATGAAATTGGGTGAAATATTTCATTTAGAAATCAAATAAAAAATTATTGAAAATTAGCATTCTTCAAAAAATTTGAAAGGGTAATAATAACAAAATTGAAGTTCTTCATCATGAAAAGCCGAACCGTACTGATATAACTTGCATTTGTGGCGTGTTTTGCTAACGAGTTTAGCATCTTCGTAAGAAGAAAATTGAAAACACAATTCAATCGTCTTCTCCTGAAGATGTTCAACCTTGTTAGCGAAACGCGCGTTGAATGCAAGTAACATCAGTTCGGTGTTGGGTGATTGGTCTCTAAAAAAAGTTCCGATTGATTTGAAGGCGTATCCCACATAAACTCAAAAAGTTGAAATGACTTTCTATGAGGAAGACTTACAGATTTCACCCAGTGTTCCTGTTTATTAAAGTTTTACTTCACAAAAGCTCTCCTCACTATAACAAATTAAAATTCGAAAATGTTATTCACAACATTTACACAAAACCTCAATTTACTGACATGTCTTCCAAATATAGCTGCAGTTTTGAAAGATGTTTCTGGTTATAATTGCACGAGTGCATAAAAATTACCGATAATTTTGCAAGAAAGCGTGATATCTAAAAATTGCAAGAGTTTATTTTCATATTTCGGCGAAAGTTACAAAATATGAAAATAACCGAATGCAATTTGTATAAGATATCACGTTTGAATGCAAAATTATCTGGTCATTTTTATGCACGAATGTAATTCATTGGAATATTTCACAAATGAAGAAATTCTCAAGGAAATGTTATTTTTTGTTCATTTATATTTTCTTCTATAGATTGTATGGAGTACTCACCTGAACGCGAAATATTTTTTTATTTTTGAAGTATATCTGACATTTATTTGTGTTGTTTACTGACGTCTAGCGATACGGTTTCAAATGTGTTGTTATGGTAACTTGATACAATGCAATTACCGGTGTAAGTTTTCGATAATTGCATTGCTCTTATGGGACATTTTATATATAAGAGAAATATTCAGGATAATATGTACAAACCTCAGGTGATTTATCTTGAATTCAAGTTATATAAAGATTGAATAGTTCAATGAAGGTAAGTTAAAGTTGATCTGTTAAATCTTTTTCCATGTGTCTCTATTATCTGACGAGATGAACTACACAAAGCATCGCCTTCATGAAGTCAAAATGAAAGACAAAATAATTAAAGTATGCGTTTGAGCAGATATAATAATATATAATAAAATATATAATAAATGCTAGCTTCCACTCAGTACATCGCATAGAGTCAAACATATATACGCCTGTCGTAGTCAAAGTTTCAAAAAACACAATCAACTAACAACGATTCACTATTTTTCGTATATTTGCTGTGGTGTAACTGACTTCAGTATAAAGTTCCTGCGGTTTGAGGTCCGTTTTACTAGAGAAATGAATATTCTGCTAGCATTTCATATTTCATATGAGAACTTCTCAGGTTGTACATTTTCGATTGTTGGATTGCTAGCCACTTCGGGTCATGATTACTAATTTCAACGAATTTAATGTAAACTATATGATAGTGCACAGAGAAAGATCCATTGATCCAACTGTACTTCTGAAGTTATATCAGTTTATGAACTCAATGCGTATTTTTGTGATCAAAATAAGATTCACCTTACTTGTAATACATACCGAAGAGTTTCATTTTGTATTTCTCCAATTTGCTCGAAGAACTAAACAAAACCGGAAAGTTTGAACGCGGTTTTGACCAACTTTGAAATGTCAGATCAATTTGAAATTTCGCTTACTTATCAAGGACCGATGACGTTTCGATAATGTGAAAAAATCGTCCCGATATCGTCACTAGGACCTTTAGAATTAAGGATTTGTTTTTCTAGCGATTTTGGATAGAACGAATTTTATGGCGAAGGAGACGGGATCAAGTATATTATAAAGATATACCGTCAGTTTCCTGCAAAATATAACTACGAAACCGCTGAAAGACGTACTTTGCCATTGATCCTGAGTTGGGCATCGACTGTCTACAAAATGCAAGGCTGCACAGTTTATTATGCAGTTATAATTTGAGGTTCGTGATTGTTTGCCGCTGGACAAGCTTATGTAGCCCTTAGCCGCTTGAGATCTCTGAACAGTACTAAGATAGAGCCATTAGATGAGATGGCTGGATTACGTCGTGATTTATAAAAAAATTTGAGCGTTTCGAAGAAAAATCACAGTCCATGCTTTGGTTGTCAACTGAACAACTGAACTATTTTTGTTCAATTTATTGCTTACAATTCTCGGCAAGACCCCATCCATCATAAATTAAACTTGAATATTCACAATCCACAGAAAGTGTTTGCAGTTCTCTGAAATTTTGCGCATTTGGGTGCTTTTTGTATAAAATAATAAGCTATGAAAGCAGCATATTCTTCAAAACAATGATATTTAAAAAAAAATAAAGAAACACGCTTCATGAGAAATCCAACTGAAAAATTAAAAATAAATAGTTGAAAATCACTAAAAAACGCTCTTTCGTGAAAAAATAAACTGAAAAGTAAAAAATAAATAGTAGTTTTGAAAAAAATTTAAAACGCGCGTTTGTGAAAAAATGGGCTAAATTAAAAAAAATAAATATTCTAAATGAAAAATTTGTTCAGGCCAGCCTCAACTCACCTACACTGTAGGTTGACGGACTAACACCTATCAGAAAACAACTCCCCTGGCTAATACCACGAAGGGAATTGTTCAAACAAATTGTTCATTTAGAATATTTGATTTGAAGCCAGTATTCAAGTATACCCGTGAATATTTTTGATATTCGTTATTTCCTAGTAATAGGAATTGGGCCCTGCGGATATACTCTTGGTTAGTACCTAGTCTACCGGCAGATGGCGCAGCAGCGGCTTTTTTGTTTGTTGTTTGTATCAGCCTAGGTCTAGGGAAGATATTCTGTTCTAATATGATTTTCAGTTATGGGAAGTCATCGACTTATGTTGATAATGGCACTGCCTTGCACTGACGAGAGGCCAAATAGCCCGAAACCGGTCTGCAACTGTGTCCCGTCCCAATAATTGAAAATTAATTCTGGCAGTTGTATCGCCAAGAGCATATGCAGGAATTTCTTCTGTGAAGAATCATGCGCTAACACCTGTTGGATGTAATTTAATGCCCTTCGTGATATAAGCCAGGGGAGTAGTTGTTTCCTGATAGGTGTTAGTCCGTCAACCTACAGTATAGGTGAGTTGGGGCTGGCCCGAACAAATCGTTCATTCAGAATATTTGATTTGAAGCCAGTCTTCAAGTATAGCGGTGAATATTCTTGAAATAAATAACAGTTTAAGAAAAACACCCTTTTGTAAAAAAATGAACTGAGAAGTAGATAATTTCTTCATTTGAATTAAGAATAATGTAAATTGAAAAAATGTATATCAATGTTGAAAATCATGGAGTGCTATTTAAATAATGTATTGACACCATGAACCCCATGCTGTTTTTATGTTGCAGTACATATTTTTTATTCGCACTATTCTTATTTCAAATTGGAAAAAAATTAATTTTTTTTTTCCAGTTCATTTCGCAGGAAAGCGTTTTTAAGCTTTTTAAACGATTTTTTATTCATCATGATGTTCGAAAGTTTCTCATCCGTTACTCCAAAATATTCACCTCCCCCTTCCGCACTATTCATCGCAGATGATATTCATCTATATTTTCCTGATCCTTCACTAATGTCAGGGATAATTATCATGGAAGAGCTAGCAAGTGCTGAATTAACTTGTTCAAATAAACCGCGCTCGAAGCACCCCAATGGCTCACCACCCCGAACGACGGTAGACATTTATATCACGATATTTAAGTTGGCGCGGTGTTTATCTTACACGCCATTCGATACCGATAACGTACTGAAATCACTGGCTTGATTGATTTTCATTCATTAGGCAGGCGATTATGCTAACAGGAAACTGTTTGAACGTCATTATCTTGTGGAGGATCAATATTTGTTCCGTAGTTTCTGGGTTTGTAACCTACCACAATCTGAAAAAACAAGAATTGATATTGGTATCTATACAAGTGTAGAAGGGCAGATTTTCGATCTACCCCGAAAAGTTGCTGCGTCTATTGAAAAGAGAATCAATTACCCAAACACCAAACTGATATTTTTGCACTCGACGCGCAATTCGCCAACAAGGTTAGCAGAAAATTGATACCAAATCTGAAGCTAGGGTTAGTTGTTTATACACTCAAAGTTTTTTGATCCGATATAGACTTTGTTTGTTACTGTTTTCTCTCGCATGCAAAATAGCAAAATGTAAAAACAGCATGAATGGTGCCATTTTATCGACTTGCCATGCACATCGTTTTGAAGCCAAGATGCTCTAGTTTCCGAATACATATATATTTTTTATGGCTAATAATTTTTTAATTCGCGGTTGTTCTGGAGATTCTACATAACTCCAAAATCGCATGAAGAATTTAAATAAACAAATGGATCATTTATTAGAACGCGGGGAAAGTACAAAAAATTCAGAGATCATTCAAGACCCCCCCAAGGACCCATTATAAAGAAAAATTTTCGATAAAAGACTATTTTTTAAAAAAATGTAAACAAATTAATGAAACAGTGTCGAAATGGTGCGGAAAAAAATTTCACAGCTCATTGAATCTTTTTGCCAAATAAGAAAGAACTTCGAAATACATAGAATGATAGCTACGGGTTCCCTCATTTTCTTGAACTTTGAATCATTGCAAAATGTCAGTTTTTGCCTGAGTTATGAAACAATTCGTCCGCCCGCCTGAAAGCGAATGCATAGACGACAGAATTCCTATAGAGAAAGCGGCAGCTGAAATGAGGAGAGTTTTGGATCCCTTTATCTCGAAAACTGTTGAGTTTTCGGAAAAAATGATAGAGGTCATTTTTGTAGACAATGAGACGATCTTTAATTTTTGTACGAACGAAAATTCTGTTATTCGTATATTTAGCCAGATATTGGCGGAAAACCCATTTTTCTGGTTTTGGGGGCCATTTTCGGCCATTGCCATGAACGCAATCGTGTTGAGTTTTGGGTCCTTTGAAAACATCTGTGACGACCTACAAATTGAGCCACAAGTGAAGAACGCATAGATTTGTTCACAGCTTTCCCTAGTTTCGGATCTTCAGTTACTGGACTAATAACAGATATCAAATAATTTAAAAAACGCGAATAATTTCAAACCCAAATGAGCGGTGCTCTGAAATTCGTAAAAAAATTACTTGGGTACTATGGAAACGTATAAAGGTTGAATTGTCAAACTTGACGCTTATAAATTGAATTGCTGGTGTTCTCCAAAGTGAAGTGATGATGAGATATCCATTCCTGTGACTCCTCCAGAGCTGATTGAGGCAGTGAATACTGCTTCATCAGAATTATTGCCAAATAAATCAAGAGAAATGTACAAATATGCATATAAACGTTTCATGGGCTACCGCAAGAACACTAACAACTGTAAAGAAATACCATTTCTTCACAATGAGGAGATATAATTTCTTTACAGTGAGGAAAAGAAAAGGAAATTTCGATCTCTTCTTTGAGAAATTCTTTCACACAACAATAGAAAATAGAGTTCTTGAATAATATAAATATCGAAGACTATTGAAAAAACTGTAGGTGATCAATTGAAATTTTCAACCAATGAGCAAACGTTAGAAATAGGTTGACTCTTGACAAGTTGACTCGTATATTCGTTCACTATTCAGTACTTATCATGTGCAAAATTAATTTTCTTCATCTATCGAGATGAAGTCACTTTCAAACGCAAGCATTCAGTCTTTATTCCAAGGAAGCTATCACTCACATATGATTTCCATTTTGGCCTCACTCTGAGCCGATGCAAAAGACGGCGCTTCCGCTGACACTTCGCATCTGAATAGGCCGCTAGTTTTCCAGCTCACTGGGTGGAGAACTACCCTCTTGCTGTCCGACTTTGACATCTGAAATAAAAAATAATCGCCTTTAAGGGAAAGGTTTTCATCTTGTAAAAATCCAGTTGATCATATCTTATTAGCATTACTTCAACCACTTATTACTTCAAATATTGTGGTGAATAATGTTCTACAGGATGTTCGAACAAAAACAGGCCACTCAGAATAAATTCGAAATGAGTAGAAATAGGAAAAAAAAGAAACCAGTATCTTGAAGTTTACGGGGGGGGGGAGTTTTGTTAAATTAAATACTTTTTTAGTACATGATCCTCCACAATCTGAAAACAAAAATAATGAATACTGAAATCTTTACAGATGTAGAAGGGCAGACTTCTGATCTATACAGGAAAGTTTCTGCGTTGTTAAAAATAGTTCGTTTTGAATAAGATAGATATTAGTCAGCAGCTTCTCGAGTAACTTTTTTGTCTAAAAACAAATACAAGTTCTTTAACGTCTCGGAAGCCAAACCCGCTTCCGTTGTGAAAAGTGATTCACAATCCCTTAACTTCAATGCTTCTCTAAGGTAATCTCAATAACTTCCTTGTGTTTCGTTAAATTAGGTGTGAAAGTTGAGGATATACACTCTTTCATATTATGGGATACAACCTGGCAAGTGCATTCTGGAGGTCAACTATGAAATGTGGAGGAGTTGGTATTTGGTACAATGAAAAAAATCTATGACAGCATTCAAAACATACAAATCCTGTGTTGAGCAACATTTCGAAATATTTGGTGTTACATTCGAAGTGGATTAACGTAAAAATATACTACTGAACTGCTACAGAGCTCCCAGTGGGGAGAAATAGAATAATATTTACCAGGTGGGAAAAGCTAAACATTCCTGGACAACTGTGAGGATTGAACATCGACAGAGTTCAGGAATGTGGCTCTCTCTAAGAGAAAAACGTACTATTTTTTCGCAAATCATTTGAAATTCGCGAATAATTTCATTCATAAATAAATGGTCAGGCAATTTATAGGTTTCTAATGTTAATTCAATTTTATGTGGTGATTTCAATTCTTACCCTTCAAAAAGTAACGTTATTAATGTTTCTGGTGATGTTCTATGGGGTTATGATCCAATCCCAATACTAGCCCCACAATAGCTGATCATATGTTTATTGATTCTTATGACTTGTGTTAGCTCAAATGATGAGTCTGAAATAGTTATAACAAAACATCCTCAAGTATAATCAACACCAAAGGTGACTTCAATGAAAATAGTATTTTGAATATTGAACTGTCACTGGAGACGAACGATTGGTACATTCTTTATAATTTCACATATTTGAATGATGGTTTCGATTTTTCCAGTGAAGTGTTGCTTCATTATTACAATATAAATTTTCCTCTGAAAACATTTCATAGGAATCGTTCACGTTATAAAAATTGGGTTGATAATACTGAAGTCAAACCCAGTCAAAATTTAAAAAGTTCAATTTGAAGAAGTGCAATTCTCCATTCGCGCCACTATATAGGAAGCATCGAGCATTGCTCAGATCGGAACAGAAATCTTTTACCAGGATAACATATTAACGGAGAATGCACTCTTGAGTCTGTTGGGAATTAAATTGAAACCAAACAGATCATTGGGTACAGATGATGTTTCTGCTTCCATTCTGAGAAGAGATTTGTTTGTAATTTCAACACCAACAACCTGTTTGTGAACAAATCATTTACCGAAACCTCAAAACTGGCAAGGTTAGACCTCTGTTTGAGAAAGATGCTTCCAGGCTAGTGAACAACTACAGATCTCTTACAATTGAATTTCATCTTCTGCTTGATCACCAGTGTTCAACTCATCCATATCAATCGACATTTATTTTTTCCCTCTTGAACCCGTAGCATGTCCCCTGAACATTTCGAATCATGTCGACATCCCAAGCGACGGAGATAAATTTATTGGGCCTGTACCATCAAAAATCCTTAGGGAATACATCATGAGCCTTCTCACATATTGAAACGATGGCGAGTATCATATTACTCCATATAAAATGGGACACTTTTTTATTGATTTCATCGAAGAACTTAACCCTTTATGATCAGTTCTGTATCATCTGGAAAACAGATAACACGCATTCAATTTGAAAAAAATTTTCGTACGACAGGGGTAATAATGAATTGTAAACTGAGGAGTAAGTGAAGTACTGAATAAACGATGAGTTTTGGAACCTCTAGTGTAAAAGTTGAAACTTTTTCTAGAGATCAATTACCCTAACACCAAACTGATATTTTTGCACTTGACGCGCGTTTCGCTAACAAGGTTAGCATCTTCTGGAGAAGATCTTCTGAAGATGCTAACCTTGTTAGCGAAACGCGCGTCGAGTGCAAAAATATCAGTTTGGTGTTAGGGTAATTGATCTCCAGGAAAAGTTTCAAGTGAAGTACTATTGTATCTTCAGGAAAATGCTGTTGAAAAAAGTTGTGCTTGGCCTTTCTTACCAGAATGTGAAAGCATTACATTTTTCTCAAGAGGATTGTAGCCTCAATCGCACATTCTCTTGATCACTTATACATAATGCCAAAAAATGGCAATCCATTCAGAAGCAGAAGTAGATCAGTATCGTGGATCATTCATATTTCGATGATTACTTATTATTTTGACACTACTCACCGAAACTCAACAACTTCTTCAAATTTCTGAGTTATTTATGCATTTTTGAACATATTTTTTTTCTATTCTATTTCCAAATTGACAACACGTATTAGGGTTCAGTGAACCCTAATCTGTGAAAATCTTACAGGCAACTGCTAAATCTGCGCATACTTTACTCTTGAGAAAAAGAAACTTGTCAAGTGAACACAAAGATCTAATTAATATTTTAATGTAGATGGCATAACAAAAAAGACGCCTCAATTTTTTTTCCACAAGCATTGGCTAACTATGCTGATTCTCTGTAAGCAATGCTTTCAGTAATACTCCTACATAATTCATTATATAATTAGATTACTCGAAAATGTTGAGTTTCATGCTCACAACGTGAGAATCCAATTTCATTCTGATTCAAATAGCGTGGAACTCTCGATTACATTGTCATGAAAACCTGAAATTCGATACGTTTGAAATCGAAATCCTCCCAAATCAAAGTATTCTCATCCAAGATGTTACACGACGCAACAGGAACATTTAATGATGGCTGGGGTTTCATTTACGTCGAACACCAACCAAATCAAACTCAGCGTGAATCAAATAATCAAACACCGAACGCCCACGATATGTATTCCTATAATTTCCTGTGATGAATTGAAATTCCCAGAAATCAATCAGACATTACCGAACATGGATGACATATAGTTATTGCTGCACATAGTCCTTGACAGTTGAACCTTGATTTCAGTCATCCAATCGGGGAGCTGAAGGATATTCATGACATATTTCACTTCAGAAATAAATTATTTCCGGGAATTTTGAGCAGTTTAATTCCGCATTCAATATTATTAAAACAAACGGTAAATGTCATAATTTGAAACGGAACTCATTTCAGAATTAATAATAATAATAATAATATTTATTTCTTCGGTTGAAAAGAAAATGTCAATGTCAAGTTCAAAAGTATATATAAAAAACATATAAATGTAAGTAACTACATATAACCATATTTTAAAAGTCAGTCAAAATAATATCAACAACACAAACAATCCAAAAAAGCCAATAAACATCCATAAGCAATAGAAATATAAATGTGAAACAGGTCAATATAATAAAATCTGCATACAATTTGTCAAGCATTCGATGATTCAAGGCAAAGCACGTATAATAGTAAACGATATATATTTGCCGAAGCGGAAGATCTCAGGTTAGTTGATCCGCGAACTCTTGAATGGTGTAACAAGTCCTTTGAAGCAGCATTTGTTTCAACTGACTCTTGAATACATAAATATTTGAGGAATTCTCAAGAGTGATTGGAAGTATATTGTATAATTTACACCCACTGTACTCTACACGTTTTTCATACAATGAAGTTCTATGTTCACTTCCATTCATTCCATTCATTACCATCAATACCACAAAAATACTAAGTTAGTTTTCTTCAAGAATTTCACATGTAAAAATATTCAATACTGCAACACTTGTTTTGTAGTGCCGAACCAGATTCGGACAAAGTTCACTTGGAAAGGCATCATTTTAATTTTTTTTTTATATGCAGATTCACACGAAAGGAAAGCCCTGTAATATTCAAAGAACACCGCGTGGATCAAGGGACAGGAAATACGAATTAACATTTACTTTGAATTTCTGCAGTTTGTAAGCCTCAGGAAAAAACACCTTTGGCAAGGAGTTCCAAAGCTCAGCTGTTCCATTGAAAAATGATCCCTGAGCTAGAGAGGTTCGACAGGTTTCCAAATTCACAACAGAGGGGTGGGAATTCGGTACTCGTCGTGTCATCCGTGTAGATATTGCCAAGGGGGGAACGATTGATAACAATTCGGAAGAGCATCAACCGTGAAAATATCTATAGAAGAGAGACAAGTCTCCGACCCTTCTACGATATTCCAATGAAGTGAGCGGGTCTGTGAGCGAAGAATTACCAACAACACGAATTGCCTTTTCTCTGAATAGAATCGAGAAGCCTCAATGAATGCTTCGGTGCCGAACTCCACACGTGAGAACTGTATTCCATGACAGGTCGTATCTGAGCCTTGTAGATCATTAGAAGCTGACGAGAGATGAAGTATTTCTTCGCACGAAATAAAAATCCAAGTTTCTGGGAAACACTTTTAGCGATCGATCTCACATGGTTTTCCCATAACAGATTATCACTGATCGTAATTTCCAGCATCGAGATACTTGATTTAGTAGGAATAGTTACTCCTGATATCTGAATATTTGATGATGATAGATCGGCTTTTCTTGAAAAGAGACATGCCTGGGTTTTCGTAGCATTAAATTCCACCAGGTTCATGTTACCCCATCCTATTATTTTTGCCAAGTCGTCGTTAATTTTATCGAAGTGAATGTTTCTTTGAATTTTTGTTTCTCGAGCTGGTATGGGGACTCTGGAAGAGAAACTGGTATGAAGAGTACTGTCGTCCGCAAAACCATGTATTGAACAAAATGTTTTCTCGAGCAAATCATTGATATGAAGCAGAAACAAAGTGGGCGCCAGAACTGAAACCTGTGGAACACCTGCATTTATTGGGAGGATATCAGATGATACTCCATCAACAACCACATACAGAGACCTATCAGACAAGAGACTCCTCAACAAAGCACACAACTGAGGAGGCAAACCATTAGACGGCAGCTCAGAAAGAGACCCCGATGCCAAACTCGATCAAACGCTTTTGAAATATCGAGTGCAACAGCTATCGTTTCTTCGAATTACTCGATTGAATGCTGCCAAATATGAGAAACATAACCCAATAAGTCACTGTTTGATCTTTGACGGCGAAATCCGTATTGTCGATCATTAATTATTCCTGATTCCTCTAGATATTTGATGAGCTTCATATTGATTGCTTTTTCCATGAATTTGGAAATGATAGAAAGCAATGCAATTGGTCTACAATAACAAGATACAGTTTTCCTTCCTTTTTTAGGAACTGGCTGAACTCTTGCTGTCCTCCAGGTCTGAGGAAAAATCCCCTGGTTATATGAAAGGTTGAATAATTCGCAAAGTACTGGTGTCAATTCGGGATTGCATACTTCCAGAACAATTGCTGAGATTTCATCAGATCCGTAAACCTTATTCGTCTTCAGGTCCATTGAAATATTTCTAATAGTTTGTTGATGAAAAATTATCTCAGGCATATGACTGTCGACAGGCGTGATATTCGGGGGATCTGTCCCCGATGAGTCCAGAGTAGAATTTCCAGCAAACATATTTGCAAACAATTTGCCTTTTAGTTGGGCAGTGATGGCTTTCGATCCATTTTCTTTGGTTGAAGGGGGAAATGAACTAGAAGTGAAATTTTTGGCAACAGCTTTATCAAATGAACAAAACGAACGAGAACCGTTTGCACATTCAACAAGTTTTGTACGAATTTTTTGATTATTTGCTTCATTAGCAGCTTCAATTGTTGCACTACACCTATTTCTTGCGTTAACATACTTTGATCTTGTCTCAAAACTGGGGTCTTGGTGCCAGCGATTAAATGCCTCTTGTTTGGATGTGACAGCCTCAGAGCAGCTTTCATTGAACCATCGTTTCTCAGACTGTGGTCTCTTTGTACTACTTGGGATGAATGTTTCCATTCCCAGAACAATGGTAGCAGAGATTTCTTGGGCACATAGAGTGGGATCACCAGGTGACAAACAGACCCTTCTCCAAGAGAAATCAGAGAAAAACATTCGAAGACCGTCCCAGTCTGCTGATTTGTTATGCCAGACCCGACGTGCGGGTAACTTACCACTCATTGGAGCCAAATACGAACAAGTTGTTGTCATGAGGCAATATTCAAAAGGTGTTGCTCGTCGGAGTGGGTATCACCAGTATTTGGACACGAGGGGTTTGGTACCTTTATTTCTTTCCTGAGTTATCAACATTTTCATGTCGTTTGCGAAAAGTCTTGAACACAAAACCTCACTGCTGATATATGACAAAACTCGTGATAAATTAAATATGATGAAATATGATTAAATCACAAGTTATTTTTATCGAAGCAGAAACAAGCTTTTTCAAGTTGAAGTGAATCGATTTCTTTTAGGTGGAAAGAATTTGATTGTGAACAGCCCTCTTCATCAAATTGTTTTTATTCATTCCAACTCGTGTATGTTTGGTTCTCACAAATAGAATATTACTTTGAGAGATTGAAGTGTCGTTAGTTAGGAAGCAAATGTCTTGAGTACAATCATTGGAACAATGATGTCATTATTTTTGTTCAATTTACCAATATAATACAGTTTTCGTATTGATCTTTTGTCGTACAGAGGGATCATCAGTTCAAAGTTCGGAATCCTTTTACGAATACTTCAAACTCAATGTTTTATTGTATCATTGAGCAAATGCAATAAAAGTGACTATAATCACACAACAGCTCAAGCTTTTTAAGATTGTCACAGAATGTGAATAAATCCACGACATTACAATAATGGACTATAATTTTCGTTATGCGTATGGGAATACTAATTTAGATGGAATCACCGAATACGAGTACTGTATAAATGTGCTAGGTTCAAATGAGTGTATACATGAAAAACTCGAACGTAAACAGCTTTGTTGCGTGTACAAGCAGAATGAGGTCGGTCAAATAATGCTTCTGAATCACAAACGTTGTTATTCCCACTTCCATTTGTAGATTCATGTTGATCAAAAAATTAGTTGTGGTTTGAAGGAATTGGACTTTCCTGTGACTGAGACATTAAAATCAACTTCAATTTACAATGGCAAAAGTGAATGACTCGTAGTCGAACCAATCTAATGTATACTTTTCCATACTGATCAATAAATAATTGATGAATTTTCTCGTGAAGATGCGAGCTTGAACTTGGTTAAACCTTCCTAAGCAAAAATCAAATACTCGATAACCATATTTTTGACATGCCTATCTTTTCTAATGAATATAGTGTTGACTATTTTTGTTGAGATACCTTGTAAAAAAAGTTGAGTCCGACGAATGTTACAACACTTTTATGATTACTCTTCTTTTTTGTATTTACACTGAATATTTCCATCGTATTTTCGGGCTGGTAAATACCCGGTAGGTATCGAAAAATACCCGCTCGATCCGTATATCTATAGTAACGATTGTTGAAATGTACATTTGTCATCTTGACAGGCATAAATACTGAATTTTAAACGTCGTTGTTTTAACTCCGGAAATATTCTACCGAATTACACTCGTGCATCAAAATAAACCTGATAATTTTCCATTCGAGCATGTTGTCGGAGGTTATATCCCGAGTGCACCAAGTTTAATCGGTTAAAATATGTGCTGCACTTCCATGATTCTCGAAATTTTGCTTAGCAAATGACTTGAGTGTAGGATAATTTGATAAAGTCCCGAGACCGCAGGTCGAGGGATTTTATTTCAAATTATTATGCACGAAAGCATTTGCTTGAAAGCAAAATTTTGAAAATCATGGAAATGCACGCATTTTGGTCGATTGAACTTGGTGAAGGAGGGATATATGTTTAGATTATTTCCAGAAAACATGTAAACTCAGGAAACATCAAAATCGAACACAGGAACAATATAGTACCAGAGATAGTACCTGAAAAGTGATCCAAAGGCCCGGTTTATTTCGAACATTTTAATCGGTTAAAAGGTCTAGTGCATTTTATCGCTGTAAAACTCTATAAAAGCAGTCTAGCAGCCTTCAACTGTTTCATCGTTCATTCGCATTGGGGGAAATAATCAGTAAAAAAACTGCATTCGGTTATTTTCATATTTTGCTAAAAGAGCCATCCTCCTTCGGAGTCGGGCTCTTTCGACAAAATATGAAAATAAACTCATGCAGTTTTTAGACAACATGCTTTCAGGGAAAATCATCGGTAATTTTGAAGCACTTGTGTAATTACTCCCGATAATGTTTATACCATTTGTAACGTCAGTAACGATGTTGAATAACAACAATGAAAGTATTGAACTCTACAATATAACTGATTTTTTTTATGAGCAACTAGCATGAAAAGCGTATTGGGGAATTAGTGGTACGAGTCATACTCACTGGATAAAAAGTGCTCGAAGTTTGAGATGGAATCAGTGTATTTTATTTCTCTAAGAAGCTTATTGTACTGACAAAGCCCTATGTGAAATGAATTAGGTAATTTAATTCATACTGAGTCGGATACAAATTCGAACTTCCTCTTCCGAGAATAATGGATTTCCCTTTGGTGAACAATGGAACCGAACCGAGTAGGTAGGAAATATTCCGGATATTAAATTATATATGAAAATTATTTCTGTAAAGATGATAATGAGAACTATGAGTATTTCTTCAGATTAGAATTGTTATCGACAATGAAAATGATATGAATTATCGAAATCATTAGGCGTTTTTCACAGAATTCGTGATGGAAAATTTGCTCTGAGAATCAATACCGAGGTTGGAGAAAAATAACTTGACCATCTGGAAAACGATCTTCGGATTAATGGTTACCGATTAAAAAAATAATAGAGCCGAGAATACATATCTTCGAACAGAGGACAAAACACCACCAAAAGGAATCGCTCCTCCTCTCTAAGTTAAATGACGGAGCGCAGTGAAAAATAAACCCAAGTGGAAAATACAGAAACACTGAAGGTCCTAGAAAGATCCAAGGAACCCTCTAAACGTTGCTGATTATACAAGACTCCTTGCTCATGTGGTGACGTTTATGTAGAAACCACCTAACGCAGCTGTAAGCCCCGGAAAAGTGTGCAAAGATGTTCCGAGCCCAAGATGTTTACAAACCCTAATGGAATAACACTGTAACTGGCGCATGTATCTGGAACGATTCCATCGGTCAAACAGCATTACTCAATCTGATCCCCCATAGGTTGTTCTGTCTGTGCTGAAAAAAATGTTTCTCCGCAGCATAGAGCTGGACCCAAATGCGAGTACTCTAGAAAGCAACGGCCAATGAAATATAAGAGGAAGAGAAAAAGAGAAATGTTTTCACAAACGCTGGAATATCAACATTAGTTCTTTTGAGAATTATTCCGTGTGTGCAAAATAATGAACTGTTCGACGTTTCGAACTAGCATGAAGTGTTCACAAAGATGTCAATACAGTTGTGTAGCGAATCAATTAAAATTATGAATAGTGTAGGAACAACTAATAATTTTTCGATCTTTATTGGTACTTGCAAAGGTAAAACGGTATTATCTCAAGAGATTGCGTATATAGCAAAAAATAACAGCACACCACGCTACAACATGAGAATTAATAATAATCAACAATAATACTGTTGGAGTATTGGGAAGGGGGAGTTCCGAACGACTCGAAATATATTCTATTACTTATAGACGCATGATTGAATAATAGTATATTATGCAACGACCATTTAATGATTGTATGAATAACCATTACATGAGAGTTGCATACGCTATTTCATCTACACCCGATAAATAGTGAAGAACTACAAATATTATATTTATATTTGTATTGCACAAAATGATACTAATCAAACGCATTTCTTCAAAAAATTCTATAAAATTGTAATTAATGGTATTACTTCGAGAAATAAAACGATGAGAAATGAAGAGAAGATCAAAAAAAAAAAATATTACTCGAGGCCGGAATCGAACCCGTCTCTTCCAACTAGTCCAACTAGCTAATATAATCTCAGCGCCTTAGACCGCTCGCTTACGGAGGCTCAGAAAAATAAAGTAATAAATCATGCATTTTTCAAATGAAAAATTTAATCATTCTAACTATATTTCTGCCGGTGAAGGTGTCGAGGGTGATTCTCCCATATCGCTGGTATCAGACATTTTGTTATGATTATCTAAGTTTGACTATATTCTTCAAAAATTCAATACCTATACCGATTTTGACTTGACAAACGTCAAATGCAGAGTATGCACATCATGCTTGATTGAAAAATAATGGGTTTTTATTGCTTGGAAATCTGTATCGTAATGAAAAATCTGTATCGTGACGGATTTCATTATAAAACGTGTTGTGGGCATATAAGTGTATTATCAGAGTACGGGTGTAGATAAGCAGCATTATAATCTAGTGGATATTTTGCGTTTACTCGACACTAACAGCGTACAGCTCACAAACTATAAATGCTACGGAAAAAGTTTCGAATGAAATTTGAAGGAAAAATAATGCTCCTCAAATTTGGCTACTACCATTTTTAATTTATCATAAACTGTTGACTATAAATTTAGCAATAACCATATTGTAAAAAGTTTGGAGCACTCTAATTAAAAACTTATGAGTTATACGAAAGAAAGTTTCAAATAAAAAAGACGGCAAAGATCATTATCTATAAAAATTATTTTAACTATTTTTGTCGTGCGATGCGCGGTTCCTGTCAGTAAAATGGCGAATGCACTACCATAAAAATCAGTATGACACCCCAGAGCGCTTCAGCAGCCATAATAATCAGCCAGCCTTTGCCTATCCAAGGCTCTACCATCTGACCGTAGAAGTGTTCATCAGAGGAAAAATACATATAACAAAATAAATAAATGAAAATTAAAAAAAACATTCTGATGCTGGTGTTATTATCAAGAACTTATAGACACATCTCTATCAACACAACAATATAACTGGTCAAGCAGTGGCGGATCCAGGATCAGGTCAACTACTCAAAAAAATGATAATTTTTTTCATCTTGCTTGAAGAAGCTATTGTAATAGCGAAACACTTGTCGCAGTTTTGTAAACCCATTGTAAAGTGAAAATCATACAGGAAACTGTAATATATTTTTGTTAAATGACTCTCTGTGTTTGTATACTCCAGCGTGAAAAACATTTATTACACTGGACCTGGACGGGCAGGAAGGCAAGAGATCTGATCAAGCGATGCCGTTTGATGATCGATGGAATTGTAGGGACTTTTATCAGTTTACGGACAGACAATTTGAAAATACTCAAAAAGAGATAAATAAATCTATAAAAAAAAATCTATACAAGAAATGTAACAGACCAGTAATGAAGCTGACTTCACAAGATACAAAGAACCCAGAAATTATACACTTTCAGTGAATGGAAATGACATAAAAGCTTATTTTGGTCATATACTAGTGTATAGTGATTTAAAATCTGCTTGGAAAAATCTTAGAGACTCGAGTGTTTGTTCTTCACGTGAAACTGAAATGTGTCTAATGAATGAGATGAGAGAATTCTTGACAGTAACTCAGTTCACATCAAAGATATGAAGTTCTCCTTTCGCTTGATTACAATAGATGAAGTTCATGATATTCTGCATTCTATCAAAATCATAGCATCTGGAGCAGATGATATGAATTCAAAAATGATTTTATTTTGTAGCCCGTTCATTGATAAATATAGCCCACATCATCAATTGCTGTATTGAAGGATCGTACTTTCCAATTCTTTGGAAAAGCTCTGTGGGTATACCAATTCCGAAGAAAAGCAATCCCAAAAATTTTTCAGATTTAGAATCCTTTTCCGACTACCCACTGTCTCCAGAATATTTGAAAGATTCTAATACAGACGAATTTTTGTGTACTTTACCTCAAATAAATCATTTCACGATTGTCAATGTGGATTTAGGCGTGGAAGTACTGAAACAACTTTGGTGACTGTAACTGACGATATTTTATCTGCTAATGATCAAAACTTATCAACTGCTGCTATGTTATTCGACTTCTCTAAAGCATTCGATACTATCAGTCAAGAATTGCTTTTTGCTTAATTGAGATTTCAGTGTTTCAACACACTATCAACATTTTTGGTGTGGAGTTACTTCATGAGGCGATCTCAAAGAATGTTGGTGAATGAATCATACTCATCATATCTAGATATTCTCTCTGAGGTTCCTCAAGGATCCATATTGAGCTCGTTGTTTTTTATTATATACACGGCAGAAATTCTAGACGAAACTGTGAAGTACAAAAATCAGCTAACGAACACTGTTTGAAATTGAATTCGGATGAATCAAAATTTATTTTATTTGAGAAAAAAATATTAGGAGTATTTTGAAAAATAATATGCTCATTCAAATAAGCAATAAACCCTTACAAATTAGTGATTCTGTTAGAAATTTGGGATTGATTTCAGATGCAGATTTGAGCTCTCCTCAGCACATCACGAGCCTGGTGGGCAGAGCTTTTGCGTCGTTTTTAATTAAAATGTACCCTATGTGAGTCGCTCGTTTTGAGTCACTTCAATTATTGTAACTTCATTTATGACCCCGGTTTGACTAATGATGACGAAATGCGAATTCAAAAGGTCCAAAATAGTTGTTGTAGACTCATATTTGGTATAAAGAAATTTGAACCCATTTCACATAAACTCATCGAATGCAGGTGGTTCAACATGGTAAACAAAAGACAGCTTCTTCTGGGTATTTTCGTTCATAGACTTTCAAACAACTCTGATCCACCAAGCCTGATACGTTGTTTTATTCCTGGATTCCAAATTCATTCAAATAATGTCAGAAACAGATCGGCCTTCACCATGCCTCAGAACAGAACTGCAATTTTTCAAAGGTCATATTTTTATAATGCAGTCCGTATGTACAATATATTACCAGATGAGTTCAGGGTTTATAATATCAACAAATTTAAATATATATTGAAAAAACTCCTACTTTCTCGACATCAAGATTAAAAAATGACTAACCTCGGCAAGTAATCTCCATTCGACTATATTCATAGTCCACAATGTTAAATCATTATTCATTAATTTTGAGTATACTCTCACTTTTAACTAATGATTTTTCTTTGTTTGAAAAAGATATATGCACCTAATTTATAATGTCCTTCTCATGTAATGAATTCTCTTTGTATCATCTCGGCCGGCTAATACCTATTACTTATTCATTCAAATGTTTCAAGTGATTTATTGTTCATATTGTCATTCCTTTGGGCGAAAGCCCTCTGATGGTTAAGTAGAATAGCTTCAGCTATTGATTCTTTTTCATCTTCAATAAAAGACGATTTATTATTATTATTGATTGCGAGAGGAGTATTTATATACCAGTGACCTGAAGGCGAAACAGGCTATCAAAATTAGGATTGTTATTTGGCCGGTTCGCTTGTAAGGGGGTTGATTGGTTAGATTGCGTTATTGATAGAGATATGTCTATAACCTCTTGATAATGACTCCAGTATGAGAGTCGAAACGTCGAATATTCAACATTCTGCACACGGATTAATACCCAAAAGGACTATATTTTCTATATTTCCGCGACCGTAAAAAATTATTCATTTCAGTCTCTATCTTCGCTTCATCATGAAGATACTCTCTATGTATGCTAAAAGCAATTTTCATGCAACTCAGTACACGTCGTGCCATCTAGCCAGGGGAGTAGCTATTTCAGATGGAACCTTTCATCCTGTGTGTGGATGAATCAAACGTCTTGTGGCATGCAAGTCCGCAATTGGGAATTCAACATAAGGATCGAGTACTCCCTCTGGTGTCAAATTTTGAAACTATTCATAAGTACATTGAAATCGTTGTTTACGTTTAAATTCCTATGATTCTGTGCATTCTGGTCGTTGTTTTTGTATATTTTTGTGATTATTATTATATGATACGTAATAAAAATCTTGTACATGTATATGGTGGATATTCAGGATATTCTGTTTCTGTTGACTGTTACTAGTTTTCAGATGTAAAATGAGTGCTTCAAGTTCAAACCATTATTGTTGTGTACCTCAATGTGACTCTTGGGCAAAACGGCAAAGTAGTACTGGAATAAGTTTCCGCGGGAAAATGAAAGAAACGTTATAGTGCAGACTAGTCTAGGATTGAGAGAGCTATAGACAGACGGCAGGCCTGGATATATCTCCTGAAAATAGGAAAACCGGTGTCTAACTTCATGAAAGTTTGTTCTCATCATTTTACCAAGGAAGACTATTTGCCATTCACGTAATCCAAGTATTCTAGCATACTCAACTATATTCCAGGCATTATTTCTTACAAAGAAATAATCTGAGACATATATTATTAATTAAGGCATTTTTCATCACTTTTGACTCACATCAAATCCAATATGAAAAAGTAGTAGGTTATTAGCTAGTGATCCGAGAGAATGACAAATTTAGTGTTCCTGGAAATGAAAGAAAAGAATTGTGATTATTGTGAATCATTCCAGCCCACAAAATAAATGTTTTTTGCAAGGTAATTAATACATACAAGATTCCTTCAAAATGAGTATTAACAAATGATGCTGTTGTACGACCTGGAGAAATCACTTCACTTGAGTCTTGAAATGAAAAATAGTGCATGAAAAAACTGAAAACTAAAACAAAATGAAAATATTCAAAGATAAACCGTAAAAACCCAAAGACAACAATGATAACAATGTCCTCGAGAGTGGTTCGAATTTTTGCCACTTTGGCGCTGGCATCTAATCTTGAATTGCCAATCACTTTCAAATTGATAATTATGTGATCATTGTCCAGGGCATCCTGGGTGACACAGGACTTTTTATCCTTCCATATCATATATGTGCATAATGTTCTTCGATTCTGTTTTCAAAGCTCTGTTCAGTGTATTTATTGTTGTAATCTTACTTTTCTGTGTTTTTCAATTCATATTTCAGATTGCCAAAGAGCTGCTGTAATTTGAAGCAAGTTTCATATATGCAACTCTTACATTAATCCATCAAGAATCTGCTCAAGTCCTCAAGTGTACTGAGGTTCAAATGTGATAACCATAAATATGATACTACTCTTATCTTCTCGAAAAGTCCAAGATTTACCAAGCGTTTCTCTGAATTGATATTTGCTAATTATCTCTGGGTTCCTGGTAGCCAAGTTTCTCTCCATGATAAATGGAAATCATATCCTCCTTTGAATCATTATGAAATCAAAACGATTTAGTGGTTTGGAATCGCCTTCTTATACGCGTCGTGTGAGCTGTAAAGAAAAAAGCGTTCTGACCGTTTGGAGCAAAGAAAAAAATTTTAACAATTTTGAAAATAATCGATTCCATTTCTCACCATCAGCAGCTGAAATGGAAGTCTTCACACTTCATGGTCATCAGGTCTAGTGTGGAATATATCAAACGTACTATCAGCACACACAAATAGGGCTCTAGTATCTAATGTACCGACTATAAAAACCCAATTCACCAACATCCCAATTTATCAACGTAATGTGATGGCAGACAACAAAAGTGTGTAACAATTTCGAATATAATCGACGCTATTTCTCACCACGTATCGAAACGGCCTATCTATGCGCCGTAATAAACTGAACGACAGTTATGGCGACAAAATAATGGAGGTTTCCGAATTGAGCGAACTCCATCTCGAGTGAAACCTATTCCCGGGGAGACTGAGACATGCGATTGTCGGGACAGTATAATCTATAGAGACAGAAAAAACTTTTCCAAAGGAGTTTATCTATCTGAAAGACTTCGCCCATACTTGTTGAGTCGTCCTTTGGGGAATCGAAAACTTTTTAGTTCTCCCCTAGCAAAACACGGAATAATTGATTTCAGTGTATAGTGCTTTCCATGGAATGGAGGAATTCGGGAAAGTTTTCTTGGTGTTTCGTCCGATATGAACTGAATGCTTTTATTTGAATGTGGTGTATTTGTATGGTGAAATGGACTATTTTTGTATATTGAATTGTACCTCACTGAAACCTAACCTGGAAAAGGGCACGTGGAATCGAAATAAAAATAAATAATGACGAATATAATTCTGTATCTTTTATTCTTTCATTTTGGTTTAGCACTTCACCAATATATTCATCAACTGGCCAACCCGTGTCCATTTCGTTAATCATATTTGTGATGCGTTTATCTTGTGTAGTTCTTAGTACTGAGTTTTATCAGGTTCATTACAAGGTTCTGCTTTCTGAGCGCACTAGAGAAAGTGTTAGAAGTCTAAAATGTTACAAACCCGTTTTTCTAGCCATTTAGTCGATCAGTTTCAATAAAATACGAACATGTCTGCCATCAATTGTATTAAATAATGTTCTTGGAAACTTTGAAGTAGATTGGACCAAGGCATGCGTGCTGGGTAATCGTGTTCTATCGAATATTTCCCCTCATATATAAAATGTCCCATGAGAGCATTGCAATTATCGAGAACTTACAGCGGTAATTGCATTGTATCAAGTCACCATAACAACACATTTGAAACCGTATCGCTAGACGTCAGTAAACAACACAAATAAATGTCAGATAGACTTCAAAAATAGAAAAACATTTCGCGTTTTGGTGAGTGCGCTATACAATCTATAGAGGAAAGTATAAATGAAAAAAAAATGACATTTCCTTGAGAATTTCTTTATTCGTGAAATATTCCAATGAATCACATTCGTGCATAAAAATGACCAGATAATTTTGCATTCAAGCGTGATGTCTTATACAAATTGCATTCGGTTATTTTCATATTTTGTAAAAGAGCCCTAGTCCTTCGGACTCGGGCACTTTCGCCAAAATATGAAAATAAACTCTTGCAATTTTTAGGTATCACGCTTTCTTGCAAAATTATTATAAATTTTATGCACTCTTGCAATTATAACCGAAAATTGATCTGTTTTCAGAACATTTAGAATCGATACTCGCATTACATCTGGTCTAAACTCCAAGTTCCTTCAACTAAAAATTTCAAAAGCTTTCGAGTGCGAAATAATCTAGAAATTATAGAGGAACAATGATATTAGTTCCTCAGATCGCTAATATCACAGTCCATTACGAAATATACACAGAAAGAACTAGAGGCGACGGTTTTCGTTTTTCGGTTCTATAGCTAGCATTTTGAATAACATGTAAATAACTACGAGAAACCGTTTTCAACATTCCAAACTTGTTGAAATCCGAATTGAACCAAGAAAACATATTTCAAGAAAGTAGGAAACAGAACTCGAGAACATTCATAAGCACATTTTTCGAAAATTTGTCAGTAGGTATGAATACTCACGCATTTTTTCCAGTTTTTATCAAAGTACACAAATACTGTTCAGAAGTCAATGTTTTTAGGGGATGAATGCTATTTTCTGTTGAATGTTTTTCGGGCAATATCAACAGTGAGACAGAGAAACAAACAGGTCTGAAATAAATCAATTTCCCTTGAAAATGAGTTACTATATTTATTTCTCAATGTCCGAATGCAATTTCATATTATGTGTATATTAATTGTTGAAAATTCACACTCAAAGAATTTCAAACTGAAGATATCGGACCATTTCCACCTCTCCACATAAAAGCATTCATTGTTCATTAAAAAAAAAATGTATATGTGAATGAGGACGGTCATAAAGTATAAATGTTATGATAAATGGGTGGGTAGATAAAAAATTGATATGTAGATCCGTATTTGGAAGAGAATATTGAGCAAGGGATAACTAAAAAGTCATGTTCAAAATTGGTCCACACAAGATCATGAAACAGTACAAAAAATTTGTCTGACTTATTTTGGTGAAATAAGGTAATGAATTGAATTTCAGTTTCTTGCTTATATCTCATAAAAGATCAGTGATATTCATTAATTTTAATGTTCCCCTAATGAGCAGCTTTTGTCACATTTAATCAACCTCGTAGGTCTTATAGTTTCCGAGATAGCAATAGTTGAATCAGCTGAAAAAATGATCTGTATTTCATTTTGCTTTTTCATACCTGAGAATATATTTTCCGTTCGAACTATGAAAAAAGAAGGACTTCGAAAGAAGTCGATGGAGTTTGGTATATAATACCATAAATCACTTTCACTACTACTACTGTTTTTTCTTCCCCTTTAATATAAATTTTCAATCAGATTTCGATCACGTTCATGGTTTCATTTTCAATTATCGAAAGTATTCCTGAGAATCCTGTTTTTTCTTGAACAGCCCCCTTCCCCAAAAACTCATCCTGGATCCACCACTGAGAGGAGTGCGGGGATGGAGTAAAGAATGTCGTTCAACTCTGAAAATGTGTCACTGTAAAATTTTTATTGGGTATTTCGGCCACTTTTTATATTTCCATCAGTTTCAGAATCATTCAGAATGGAAATTTCACCTTGGTGGCGAGTCCTGTAAATATTGTATCCTTGACTTTTCTTATTTTCCATTCGTTGTATTTCTTTCGAAATACTCTAGACCGAATCGTCGGTGTAGCAACGAAGTTGAAATGCTATAAAAGAAGTTTATCCGAGTTATCACGTCCCAGCTTGTTGAGAATGAGGCAGTTTCAAAATGTCGAATTCACTCTCACCTATGTGAGCATTCAAGTATGAAATGGAATTGGCAGTGGGGAAATAATTCGATTCAGGATTTACGGTATTTGAGACATCTGAGTTCCGCAGTTAGGCACTTGTTATTGATTTCTCGTCCAATTATTAGTGGGTTGCCCACTTATTTTCTCCCTTAGTATATAAACAATATAAGATTGGTGGCCGACAAAAATTTCAAATTAATCTGGGTTTTCTATTGTGTATTAGTCGAGAGATATTGTTCATTTACAATTATGACTACTTTTCATTTAGAAAGTGACCAATTGTTCACTCAGAAGCGCACGAGGTCGGAAAAAAACCTTGCCAACTTCTTGGCACTTTTTCTACCACATCTTTTTCTTTCATTCGAAACCTCATACTGCACATCGGAATTCATGAAGTTCTTTGATACCCATTAACGTGTAGACACTAACGCATTGTAACGAACGGTAGGGTTATTGTAATTGTTGTTTTAATCTTCTTGGCACCTACAGAAATCCCCCGATATTTTTTTTCAACGCTGTATCTCTATTTCAACCTAACAGTTTATGTTTCCAGAATAGACAACTTTACAATTTACAATCCCACCGCTCTGTTACCAGTGTGGTTATTGCTGAAAGGGTATTATTATTGTATTATTTCCACATTATCATTTGCTTATCAACACTTCTCAATTATTTCACATTTTAGCAAAAATAATCCCAACGCTAGATCACCAGATGTAAGGCAGCGGTGGCAGCGAGAGTTATTTTTATTCTGTATGAACTTCCTAACATTTTCCTTCGCTTTACATGAACCTCGTCTCCACAAAAACTAATCAAACCAGATAACAATCCCTCCGCACGTCATTAGTTGTAATAATGGCAAAAGGATACTATTTTCATTAATGGCAGCCGCTGTCGCCAGAAGTAGATTTCTCCACTTCAAATTTTGGATGCTATGGCAATTTCCGAAAGAAGCATGAATTTGGCCCTTTGCACTCGGAAAGGGTCTTCAGTGAGAAACTTAAGTTTTTTTTCTGCTTTCTAACTGTGAACTCTGAAATAGGGCGGCTTGTTGAAAATTAAATACTCATTGATTTTAAGCAGTATGTTAGCAACAAACAAAAAATAGGAACTGAACGAAAATAGATTAGGAAATATAACAAAAAAAAGCATGGAAACAATTTAAATTCATTTGATCAGATCAATAAACTAAAGGCGTAAGCATATAAATGAAATGAGACCAGCAAGGTCTTCTCGGTGGAAGATCAATTATATGAAAAAGCTATATGACACAATAAATGCTTTATTATTATTATTATACAATCGGAAAAAGAATGCTCAAAATGTAACTCTACCTATAATGCCTCTACATTGCCCTACCGGCTAAATATATATTATCGACCACCCTAAGGCCCCTCTCAATAGCTTATTGATATACCAGAAAGAGTCAGAAAGGGCATTCTCAACAATAAGTTATAATATAATTTCTTGGGGCCAAGCCTCAGAAATAACCAGAGTCTTCACCCTGAAGAAGCGTATTATTCGTCTCATTTTCAACCTGAAGAATCGAGATTCCTGTAGAAATCATTTCAAGAAACATCGAATATTGACGGTGACTAGTATTTACATATTGAAGATATTGTGTCACATCCACAAAAGCAAGCACCACCTAAAGAAGTGTTCGGAAATTCACAACTATCCTACCAGAAATCAAAATAATCTCTATATGGAAAAGTTCCGTCATATGGAATACAAAAAATCTCCAAAACATAGCGGGAGTCATCTTTACAACTTACTGCCTGAACCACTGAAAAATCAATCTCTGAAAATATTCAAGAGTGATCTTAAAAATATTTTGAGCTCGAATGGTTTCTATGACGTTTCCGAATTTCAATAGTATATAACAACTATCAAATGATTACCATTTAACTGTTTCTGTTGTGTAATCAAATCATCTTCATGGAATACTTATCTGAATTTCAAACATATTGTTAGGCATCAAATGATGACCATCCAACTACTTTTCATTTCTTAACTGCAACTGTATCACAGCTATTTCACTTTTTAAACATTGTATTTGCAAGCATCTGTCCCTAGCCAGCCAGGCAAATTCTGTGACATAATTTTATTATCAAATTATTAATACTTTGTATGCCTAATGTACTCATCTAACGAACCTTCATGTAATGTGGCAAAAAAGGTAATAAATAATCTAATCTAATCGTGACCCGAGACGCGATCCCATAATTTAGGGAGGGACTACGCGTCCCTCCCGCGCTCAACGCGCGATTTCCGCTCGATCAGATCTCTCGATCTTCTTTCTAGCGCGACCTCCGTTCAACTACCAAGAACGAATTCTTTGCTCCGCTCCATTCAAGTCGACGACCGTTATTTTTGCCGATTTGCAAAAATCGCATTTTTCACAGCGTGCAAGCTCGCCCACGCCGAATCAATGGGAAAATTCGTCGGACTGATTCTGATATAATCTTCGTTTAGTATACCGAGTTATCTAATTTTAACGTCAGGACCTAGCAACATTGCTCACTCATGAATACTTCGTAGGAGAAAATCGCCCACGCCGAATCAATGGGAAAATTCGTCGGACTGATTCTGAAATAATCTTCGTTTAGTATACCGAGTTATCTAATTTTAACGTCAGGACCTAGCAACATTGCTCACTCATGAATACTTCGTAGGAGAAAATCTTGAATGAAATTCTCATACGTTCGAATGAAACTCGCATACAGGGTGCGAATACTGATATGAATTTAATTTCCAATGCACAGCATTGCAGCAGTTATACAAAACGAGCTCCCTGACACGATATATTACAGTAATTACACAGTATCCCAGTACCCAACGACCAAAATAGTGGTTTGTACAACAAGAGTGGATATGGTGACCTTATGGCACGAAGACGAAGCTCCAACGTCCGAGAGCGATGTGGCAATAACCATTCGAGTTATATGTTAATTTTTTCTTCGACTAGGTTAATATGTCAGAACACTCTTTCGAGTATCATATTGATATAATCAATTTTAGATCTAGGGAATTTTTTCGATATTGATGAAAAACTCAGGAAAGAAACTTCCTCAAATTCGATATTGAGCGAAACAAATCAAATTAGTAATGTCGAATTGAATTGGGTTTGGTGAGGCTTGAACCAACGACTATGAAGTGGGGCATAGAATAGAATAGAATAGAATTTATTTATCCTTTGTGCTACATTACATAGATGGGATACGTCAAATAAAATTTTTATCTAATACATATAAATGAGTAAATAGTATAATGTATATAGACATATATACACACATACACACACACATACAAATATTTAATATACGCCTTAACCACCAACTAGGCCATTTGGACTGTCCAAATTTAGTTAATTATTGGTGTGAAATTGGATATATAGTTTATCCAATCCATTTTGGCACAGAACTAATAACGTATATGCCCAATAATCTCTGTGAAGTATAGTAAGATAAAAAATCACCTAGTAAGTGCACACTGTGTTGAAATCTATTCCCAGAATGTCATCGTCTACACTCCAGTGTGCAATTGAAAATGAATCTGAGTTTGTGCCAGGATGGATTGGATGAGCTGTGAGTCCTTCAATTCCATAAAAAACATCCATTGTGACAATTAAAACATGGCTCAATAAACTAGGGAATATTTAAGATATAGGTACATATATTTATGCTTGAATGAAACCACTTGGATTTCGTGTTTGTAAGTAGACAGATCCGAATTGTAACGTTTCTACACGGTTGCCCCTGGTAACCAAGTATTTTGTTCTCTGTGATTGGTAGAATTCTCTCCTGGATCTGCTGCTAGATATTTTGCTGCTTTTGTGGGAATTTGATGAATTTCCATGAAAGTTGTCTTCCGTTTTGCCATAAGTTTTCTGAATAACTTCACTAGTATTCATCAATGATTGCTTCACTTTGTTGAAGTCCCTGACGTGGCATCATTTTTGATTGTCTGTCACACTGTCTTGGAGGTAGAGATCTCGTTTCAGCCATATCTCACAGGACGGTTTTTGTAATAGATCGAAGGACCACTTATATGTCGGACTCCAGTTGCTTTTGAGTTTGAAAAATCCTTTGGTTTTAACTAAATTAGTTTGGAAATGATTTGTTAATGACAAGACAGTTTTTTTTGTTGACTCTGTATATATTTTATTCGCCAACTATTCATAATAATATAAGAAATATTTTAATGGACCTGAAGACGAATAAGTTTTGCGGATCTGATGGAATACCAGCAATTGTTCTGAGAGTATGTGCTGCCGAATTGACACCAGAACTTTGCGAATCATTCAACCTTTCATATAACCTGGGGATTTTTGCTAAGACCTGGACGACAACAAGAGTTCAGCCAGTTTTTAAAAAAGGGAAGAAATCTTTACCTTGTAATTATAGACCAATTGCTTTCTGTCATTTCCAAAGTCATGGAAAGAGCATTCAATATGAAGCTCATCAAATATATAGAGAAATCAGGAATGATTAATGATCGACAATACGGATTTCGCCATCAAAGATCAACCAGTGACTTATTGGCTTATGTTTCTCATATTTGGCAGCATTCAATCGAAAAATTCGAAGAAACGATAGTTGTGGCACTCGATAGTTCGAAAGCGTTTGATTGAGTTTGGCATCGGGGTCTCCTTTCTAAGCCGCCGTCTTATGGTTTACCTCCTCATTTGTGTGCTTTGTTGAAGAGTTTTTTGCCTGATAGGTATCTGTATGTGGTTGTTGATGGAGTATCATTTGATACTCTCCCAATAAACGCAGGTGTTCCACAGGGTTCAATTCTGGCGCCCACTTTGTTTCTGCTTCATATCAATGATTTGCTCGGAAAAACATCTTGTTAAATACATAGTTTTGCGGACGACAGTACTTTTCATACCAGTGTCTCTTCCAGAGTCCCCATACCAGCTCAAAAAACATAAAATGAAAGAATCTTCCACGTCAATAAAATTAACGACGTCTTGGTAAAAATAATAGAATGGGGTAGCCTGAACTTGGTGGAATTTAATGCTACGAAAACCCAGACATGTCTCTTCTCAAGAAAGACCGATCTATCATCATCAAATTTTCAGACGTCAAGAGTAACTATTCCTACAAAATCAAGTATCTCGATGCTAGGAATTACGATCAGTGAGAATCTCTCATGCAGAAAGCCATGTGAGATCGATCACTGAAAGTGCTTCCCAGAAAATTGGATTTCTATTTCGTGCGAAGAAATACTCCACTTCTCGTCAGCTTCTAATGACCTACAAGGCTCATATACGACCTGTCATGGAATACAGTTCTCATGTGTGGAGTTCGGCACCAAAACATTCATTGAGGCTTCTCGATTCTATTCAGAGAAAGGCAATTCGTCTTGTTGGTGATTTTTCGCTAGAACAGCTGAGCTTTGGAACTCCTTGCCACAAGAGGTTTTTTCTGAGGCTTAAAAACTTCAGAAATTCAAAGTAAATGTTAATTCGTATCTCCTGTCCCTTGATTTACGCGGTGTTCTTCGTACATTACAGGGCTTCTTTTTCGTGTGATTCTGCATATAAAGAAAAATTGCACAAATTACATTCCAATTAGTATAAGGTCAAACGCTAACAACAGAACTATGAATTCAAAAAATACTTTTGCAGGAACAATTCGAATAGAAAATTTGTACGAGCTCCATCCAAACGTCATCAAAATTTTATTCGAACGTATAAAATGCATTCGTCAATATGCTGTTTCACCTCATTCTTCGATCTGTTAGTTCAATATTTACGAGTGGGCAATACCCCACTCAATTATGTAGTGCGAAAGAGTTGCCTCCGAAGAACTTGGGAACTATGTATGCATTCCCGCTTTGACCCTTATCGATTTGTCAAGGAGTCAACTGAATTATTCATAATTTGCTCGCTCACGTGAACATATACAACAGAAAGGTTTTAATGTTGTGACGGTGCCTAATGGGCCGTTACCACCCCTCGAGTTGCTTCCGTGTATCTCTCGCCCATACGTAAACAGCGAAACCACATGCGTGATTTTGTTATGTCTCTTCTATATTTCTGTAATCTATGTCACTTCAACATTGAATACAATCAAAAAAACATCAGGCCATAGGAAATGGAAACCTTCAATAGCCGATTGTATTGACTTTTTCTTACAGAAGCATGAAGCTAATAGGACATTAAAGGTCAGTTAACACACTGCAGAGATTGACCAAAGTTCAAGATAATATCAAACACCCATTGATGAACCCCCACCTATCTCAAAGAGTCCCTTTGTTAATGGTCTCTCAACAAAAATTCGTTATAATCGACTGTTAAATATATGATATTGTTAAAATAAAAAATAAATCGAAATAAATCCCCCAACGCCCCATCTGAGAATCATGAAATAAAGGAAAATTAACATAATTCAACGAACGAATCTCTACCTGAATCCATTGGACTATCGGGGTAACACCAAAAGTTCTCAATGCGAATATTGCCGTCGTCGAGGCGCGAATAGACTACTCCGGAAGAATCTTCTCTGTTCGAACTGAGTATATAAGAGGAACGTTAGACGTTTGACAGCGGATTTGGCCGGTTGACAGAGCTTATCGAAAATGTTTAATATACGAACGCTAGTCACTTGTCATTCAAAATCATAAATTGAAGGTCAAATTAAAAGACATTTCAATATGTGACAACATTTCGAATGAAATAAAAACGTTTTGCATACAATATTTTTTTTCTGTCATTAAATCTTATATGATTGCAATTTTCTGAATCGAGAAAATCACCAAGTAGATGAACTAGATGAGAGTTCCAACATGGCCAGCTTTATATACCAATTTTGAGGTAGAAGTACATTGTATCTCAAAGTGGAGTGTAGTAGATTTACGATGCAGAAAAACTCTGAGTCGTCTCCACAATTCAATATTTAAAGGATGTCAGGACGGTGATTCAGTACATGTTTCGAACCTACATAGGTTCATCATCAGCTGAATTTACATTCAATGTTATGGAGATGAAAAAATTCAATTGGGAAAAAAAGGTCACATGATGAAATTTAAATAGACATTAGAAAAAATATATTGGAAAGAACTACGAATGTTTGTAATCAGGGGAATTGTGTGTAAGGGATGTCCTAAATTCAGGACATCCCTAACGCAGAATTCAACTGATGATGAACCTATGTAGGTTCGGAACATGTACTGAATCACCGTCCTGACATCCTTTAAATATTAAATTGTGGAGACGACCTAGAGTTTTTCTGCATCGTAAGTTTTCCAATTCAGTTCTCAGATAATGGCGCAGGTGGAGTTTCAATATGCTCTGATTGATTTCTTGGCATACAGTACATTCTATTATTCAGCCTCTGATGATACAAAATTGTTCACGGATTATATCCAATACACTTCGCCTCCCATTGTGACTCAGTTGATAACATGGCAATCGTAAATTACTCAAGCAATACCAGGGTCGCACCTTTCTTCAAATTAACGACTATCTTTTTGGACATTTGCTATTTTAAAAAGAGGGTCATTTAATAGCGGAATAACAGGGCTCTGGATATTATGGAAATCACTTCAAATCATTTATTTCGTCTCCGGTCACCTTTTATTTTCGTGTTCCTAGAGTTGAAGTGACGAAAGGCACCTATCACAGGTTCCATTTGATCCCAAACTTACTTCGTTAAAGTGTGGTAATTCATGATTTTCCCTGGTAAGGCAATAGGAACTGATAAATATTTGATCATCCTATCAATCCAGTTGATATTTGTTTCGTCATTCAACATCAATGAACCATGAAGAGAGAAGAATTTATATTCCAGCCCTGTTCCAGGTATTTGAGTTGTGTCTCACAGCAACCTTACCAAGAAAGTGATGTGTTCCATGGCAAAATATTTGAGAAATATCAGCTCTGTTAATAATACTCGCCTGACTCGATGAATAGGGATGTTATTGCAAACTATTGTATTTTCTAAATTTTTGGTTCCTAGTTGTGCATAGCAATAGCCATCTAGATAGATTTTGCCCTGCTATGGAAACAAATTTCAACATCAATAAATTCAGCAGTGATGAAATTTTCAATCTCTGACGAATGTTCAATTATTTTCTCTGTCAAGAATAAATCGACAGAATCATAGAATGAACGAAACCGATCGCATTCAGCGGTTGTTTGAATAACAGATTTGATTGACGCCTCCTGAAATCTAATGAAAATAAAGTGGTTGAACCGGTGACAGTGATTTTGGTAGAAACTGCATTCCGTAAATATAAAATTTACAAAATTTCTGGTTTACGGAACGCCAAACCTGTAACCAGGCTGATCAAACCGATTAACGAAAAAAATTCTTTATTTTGATTCATTTATATTTCCTCTTGAAAGTAAGTCCAGAAGGGAGAGCCAAGAGTCCATTGACCTACTGTGTAAGTAAGTTGAGACTGACCTGAATGAACTGTTCCTTGAGATCAATTGACTTGTAGCGTCTTCAAGTTTGTTCACACACAATCAGTGATACCTTTTTCAACAATTGTGGTAGATGTTCCTTCGAAGACCTTTCCGAAAGATTCTTTGCTCCTAGTCAAATGCAGCGCTGGACCTCCGTTCGGAAGTTACTTCCCTTCAAATTTTAAAATGGAGCATGTTCTTTCTCCTTGAACAAGAAAATGATTTTTATACACATATCCTTGAACGTCAGGTGCTCTGTACGTTTTATTCCATCATTTTCGACCTTTTTTTCCTCAGCAAATATTTTCACTTCTAAATGAAATTTTGCGACTTTTGAGAGTTATTTTTGTTTTGTTGTTGTTCTGAAATTGTTCGTTCCGTTAACAAGCTAACGAACGTCAACCCTCAAAAGTCGAAACTTGTGCAAGCAATGAATTAACGAGGTCTTATTTTTTAACGTGTGAATCCCAGCACGGTGGCTCGGCGGGGAATCGAACCCCGGTCTTTCGCTTGAAAGGCGAACGTACTATGTGTTACGTCCAAATATTTGATCTATAGCTGGTTGACACTGGCTTAAACGTGTCGTTCAAATTTATCAATTTGTTCCAGAATATATCCACCTCTAGAATCGATATATAATTCGGCATGCGACCGCAACCCTCCAGGAAAGGCCCTGAAACCCCTTTGACGTGGGTCGTTACCCACAGGTGTCTATCCCTACTTCAATAAATCCAGAATATATTCGAAACACTTAATGTATAGTTTATACAAAGTCAATTCGAGCAGTAGAGTAAATACTAATGTATCTGCTCTGATAAATTCAATAGTTAGTACCATATAAAACCCCCCACATACAAATAATGATTTTGAACAACAACTATACCACGTCGCCCATCCATACAAAGAAACCGCCGACGTTTTTTATACCTTTTTAGTTTTTATGCTGTTCGAAATGACTCTAGATAGACTATACCATCAGCAATTTTTTTCTCATCAAAGTGTCAATCATAGCACACTGAACATTCATTCAATTGTAATGTGATAATAATTTCAAACAGATCGCTATCAAAACAAAAGCGCTGACCGAACTCCATTATGATTAATCATCAACCCCTGATACCATCACCAATCGTTGTAATGGCTATAAAACAAGTTCCAGTAGGTGAAAACTCGATAAGGAGGATCCATGAAGGTCCAAGAGTTCATAACAAAAAAACTGCAAGAATTTGGTAAAAGCTCTTATTCGAAAACGATGTAGTATGGGTCGCAAGGTTCGATTAAACCAAAATTGTAGTCACACCTTTTCCTTGATACTGGCCACTGAGGCGTGACTACGATTTTGGTCTATGAACGTGGCTCGAAGTATAATGTCTCACCTGTAAGGAAATTCAATCTTGATTATAGAAAGAGCCATGTTTGATTAGACCAAAATCGTAGTCACGTCTCAGTGGCTAGTATCACGAAAATGGCGTGACTACAATGTTGGTGAAATGAACGATGAGTTTGGAACCTTGTTTGAAAAAGTTGAAACTTTTCCTAGAGATCAATCACTCTAACACCAAACTGATATTTTTGCTTTCGACGCGCGTTTCGCTAACAAGGTTAGCATCTTCAGTAGAAGAAAATTGATACTCAAATCAATCTTCTCTGAAGATGCCAACCTTCTTAGCGATACGTGCGTCGAGTGCAAAAATATCAGTTTGGTGTTAGGGTAAATGATCTCTGGTTTTCTCTTTCCATGATATACAGACCACTTTTTCAGCTCTTAGCACTATTGCTGTCTTGGAATTCTGAGACGCTTCAACTGTGGTACTCTAGGTTTCTTGCCAAACACAGTATTTAAAAATTCGCTCAGTATACTGAGCCGTTAACTCATTCTAGTCAAAGAGCAGGTCTTTCCTTTCGTTTGGAATTATGTTCCTTCAAAAGTATGAAAAATGATATTATGTTGACTGTTCGAAAGTCGATATTTTGTGGCGAATGAGTGTTCTAGTAGTATTTTGGGTTTTTAAAGCAACCACAATCTGAAAAAATCAAGAATTAATATGGGAATCTATACAAGTAGGAAGGCAGGTTTCTAATCTACCACAAAAAAATTAATACGTTTATTGAAAACAATTGCATTGCTTTCTATCATTTCCAAAGTCATGGAAACAGCAATCAATATGAAGCTCATCAAATATCTAGAGAAATCAGGAATAATTGATGATCGACAATACGGATTTAGCCATTAAAGATCAATCACTGACTTATTGGCTTATGTTTCTCCTATTTGGCAGCAATCAATCGAGAAATTCGGAGAAACGATAGCTGTTACACTCTATATTTCAAAAGCGTTTGATTGAGTTTGGCATCGGGGTCTCCATTCTAAGCTGCCTCCTCAGTTGTGTGCTTTGTTGAAAAGTTTCTTGTCTGATAGGTATGTGGTTGTTGATAGAGTATCATCTGATATTCTCGCAATAAATGCAGGTGTTCCACAGGGTTCAGTTCTGGCGCCTACTTTGTTTCTGCTTCATATCAATGATTTGCTCGAGAAAACATCTTGTTCAATACATAGTTTTGCGGACGACAGTACTCTTCAAACCAATTTCTCTTCCAGAGTCTCCATACTACCTCGAGAAAAACAAATTCACAGAAACATTCACGTCAATAAAATTAACGACGACTTGGCAAGAATAATAGAATGGGGTAACATGAACTTGGTGGAATTCAATGCTACGAAAACCAAGGCATGTCTCTTTTCAAGAAAAGCCGATCAATCATCACCAAATATTCAGATGTCAGGAGTAACTATTTCTACAAAATCAAGTATGTCGATGCTAGGAATTCTCTCGAAATATCGAGAAGAAAAATTTCCGAATACTGATTTACCCATTAATTTTTTTCTGGACAAATTGAAATACTACATTTATGAACTTGGACAAACCACCTGAGATTCGGTTGAAAATGAAGGTTGTTGAATATATTGTTTTTCTGCATCTTCTTGTGGGGGACTCCTTTCAATCAGTAAGCTATATAGTGGTACTTAATTTCAGAATGCTGAATTAGTTGATATCTCGAACATCAATCCGAAACATTTTTTAATAATTTCACTCTCCACCTCAAAGTTCTAATAGAAATTCGATATGGCACAAACTGTGGAACATGTTAACAGTGCGCCACCGCCAGGTGTTCCACTATCTGACGTTTCGTGCGAGCGCTGCTCAAATATACCCTCGACACTGCATCAAAATGAAACTTTCCAACACGAGCTCCCCGACTATCAATATTTGTTGTGAGTTTTAAACTGGTTATACTTCGGAAAACGGGAATACTTCCGTTAACTTTTATTGCTGAATAAAACCGTTCACCTCGGAATTGGAGAACGTATTTCTATACCAATAAAATAAAAAGTCTCCATTCAATGGAGATTGCCTTATTTTATTGCCATTGATGTTAGTTTTATGGCGTTGAGTTTAAGTGTCGTCAGACTATGTGGAAAACTACGAGAAGATACTCAGACAGGAGAATACGTGTGTCTGTTTCCTGAGACCCATCGTAAGTTCCATCAATAATAATGATGATAATGAATAAAAAATTCATTGATTTCTTTGAGATGACGAGATGACATAGGAAACGCCAGTAACGAATTGAAAAATGCATGGTTGAACAATCCACTCGTAAAATACTTATTTATTCACACATAATTATCACAGTTCAGATATAACAAATGCAATAATCGGTATGCATACGAATCGATTGAAAATAGAAATCATTTGAAATGAATAGGTACTAACAATCTGCATATATAGACAATACACAGAAAGATATCAGTTTCCTCTATTCAGGTATTCATCGACAGTATAAAAACATCGCTTAATTAGAAATAATCGTTTCAGTTTCGCTTTCAAAGCGCTTGGCACTTTTTCATTTCGTATATCACTCGTAAGATTATTATAAAATTTGCCTCCTGCATAGGAGGGTCAATTTTCGAAAGATGCGGTCTAATGTTTTGGTAATAAAATAATACAGTTATAAACATAGATACAGGTGAGACGCATGATTCTACTATCAATTGAAAATTGTTTCCATGATTTTCTTCGAACAAGATTTAATATCAAACGAATAAGTCTCTTTTGGGTAACAAAAATCCTTTTTATATCGGAAGAGCGGCCCCAGATTGCTACATTACTTGAGATGTGAATGTATACAGTGCATTACTTCAACCTTCTATTTTTTGAACTGGTCAACTTAAAAAAAAATTGAAACCTAGGATTATGAAATTGATGCATGGTAACAATATTTCGAGTAAAATTGACACATGAAAAGTTCAAGATGGCGACTGGGCGCCATCTGGTAAAAAAATTAAATGGAAATAGAGGTCTTGTGATACATCATTTTGAAGATCCTGACGAACCCTAGAATACGAAGTCAATATATTCACCTACTACAAAATGACGCAACATTTGATAATTACCTTAAAACAAACACATTTATATATATATTTCTAGAAATATTCCTCATTTTCTGTCATATGGCAATGCCGTATTGTGGTCATAAAAAACACGATAAGGTTTGATAGGTTATTTTTTGTTGATGAAAAAATACAAAAATGTTAGTACAACAAACATCATTGTTCAGTTCGAATATTCTCATTTAGTTTCCAATTGTATAAGTAGATAGGTACCACGTGAACTATCTTCGAAATGGTAAATTGAACAAAATTCAACAGAGGAACTATATTCGAATATGCTGGCAACTTCTGTTGATCTTCTAATCACCGAAATCGTCGAATTCGATATTGATATTAATATTACAACAAGATGGAGCACCACTACATAACTCCATATGAGTAAGAAACTATTTGGATAATACTTTCCTTCGTCGTTGGATTGGCCATCGAGGTAATAGGGAATGGCCAGCTTGCTTGCCAGATTTGACACCTTTGGACTTTTTTTATAAGGGTTATTCGAAGCAGAAGGTGTACGAAACTGAACCTGCTGCAAAATTGAATGTACGGCAGAGAATAATAAATATTTGTAGAAATATCGACATTGCTGTGTTCGAAAATGTTCCACGAGAAATATCGGATAGGCTGTTTTTACCTCAAGAGGTTTAAGGCAACCATTTCGAGCATCTTCTGAACTGAACTCAACTTATTTCCTCAAATTATGAATTCAAACGTCGATGTGTACAGGCAATTATTGGATATTCCGCAATTTTGTAGTGATTGTGGTATGTTAGAAACCCAAGAACTTACGAACTTTCTTCGAAACAGTTTTTGAAAGTCAATGCCACCAAATCTTGTGTAATCATTTTTGGAAATGAAAAAGATATTCGGAGGATAGAAGAAAGTTCGTCGAGTTTAGTGCAGGGGCAGCTTTAGAATCTCATAAAAGTATCAAGAACTTAGGAATCATTATGGATCAAAAATTTTGTTCCCGTTCACATATCAGTACCATCGAGAAAGAACATAATGCTTCCTAAGAAGGCTATACATGAGTCGTGATATTCTGAATAGAGATCTTAAAACTCTCCTTTGTGAATCCCTGGTTCTCTCAGTTTTCAAGTACGGTGACACGATCTATGGCTCCTGCCCCTGCCTGAATAAAATTCAAAGTAAGAAAGTCCAAAGAGTTCAAAATCGCTGCATCAGCTACATATTTGATACGAGTAGAAGAGATCACGTCTCAAAATCAAATCATTGAGTTGGTTGAGAATGGACGTAAGAAGAAAACGCCATTTTGCCTGTCTGATCTATAAAATGCTAACCTCCACTCCTCAATATCTTAGGGGTGTCTGAAGCTGAGATCGTCTATTCACAATCGTTTTGAGTTTGAGACATCTAAATCTCCTTCATATACCACAGCATTGAACTACCTTTTTCAAAAAAAATTTCAGCTTTGCCGCCCCCTCACTCTACAATTCAATTCCTTTCACTATCAAACGAAACTCTTTAGGTCGTTTAAGGAGGTTCGATATTTACAGACATATGCACAGAACCGAATGAAACTTGGTATACAAGTTAGCCAATGAATATAGATAAATATACGATTTTTTTTTACATTTCTTACCGAATGATTTTTTGATTTAATGGTTGTTGAAATCCGGTATTTCAACATGGGCTCTTATGGAAGAAGTCCAATTTCTCATACATTTTTCGTGACTGCAGATTGAAAAATGCAGGGAACAAAATAAATTTAGCATGAATTGATAGCCTAACAATCAACGATCATTTTCCACCCAATTCGATTTTACCTCATCGATCATTTTGAAGAATAATTAATGAAATTATGAGAAAAGTGTACGTGATTCAAAAGTGTTGGCAACAGCGCTACGCACAAACCGAACAGCTACTCGGCGGTGCGAATAACCAGGGCCGGCGCTAGGGGTGAGGTAGGTGAGTCGGTCGCCTCAGGCGGCAGTTTTTCAGGGGCGGAATTTTCAAACCCAAAGCAAAAGAGAAGAGGAAAATGGAGAAACACCAATATTTAAATATATTATTATACTTAATATGATGGTGGGAATGATAATAATGATGAATCGGGACATTCGAAATGTTTTTCAGTTTTTATCGAATTACAAAGCAAGTCGCCTCTATTAGAACATTGTTCTTTCATTATTGGTCAGGCGCTGGACCTATTGCAGCTGCACCCTGCACCTGTTTCATTGCGTCACTGCCGATTTTTGTTATCATCAAACATTACGTTCGAGTACAAGATGCGCTGTATTATTTCGAAATTCAGAAACCACACATAAAGCAAAAAGAGTTTGTATTAATCCAAATGCGCAATGGAGAACCACTACTTCCAGAGATAATACCCCGACGGTTATTTAATTACAACTGATGAACATCCAGAATATCCGTGACAGAGACAGAGAAATTACCTGTATACTGGTTTTGGGGTCTTTGACCATCGTCAGTACACGGTAGATTCTCACAGACGATGATAATCGTCTGTGTTCTACCAAAAATAATATTTATACCTGAACTATGTGGATAACTCAAATGGCATCGAATATGTTAATTGTAAACCTTGATAAATTTATGTAATTGTCGTTATTTTACTCTTGTGATAATGCATTCAGTTTGTTACCTAATTGGCTTATATATTTTTCGTTATTTCAGTAATGATATATTCTTTTCTCTTTCTGTATTAAGCTATTTTACAGTCTCTGACTGAACTCAGCCTGTACTGAAGGCACTTTATAATTATTATAAGATGTCCTGTTATCATTTATTTTTTGCCGATGATCTGAAAATTCTCAACCAAATTAACTCTACACTGACTCTTCATAATTGCATAAATAAGGTGAGTAAATGGTGTGAATTGAATTTTCTTGAGCTGAACATATTGAAATGTAAAACAATGTCCTATCACAATAGGTCAATCATTCAAAGATCTTGGGGTTGTGATCGATAGTAAATTGACTTTTTACCGACCACATTAACAAAATAGTGAAATCCTCCACAAAACTTCTTGGGTATTGTGTACGTAACTGGTCTTGCTTTGGAGATTCAAAAACACTCAAAATTCTTTATTTTACTTTCGTTGAAAGCAAACTGGGATATGCGACATTGGTATGGTCTCCTATCTATAACAATTCAATAATACTTCTCGAATTTGTCCAGAGGAAGTTTTTGAAGTATCTCTTTTTCAAAGTACATGGTACTTGCTACATGAGAATATAGACTGTAGTGATATTGTGAGCAAATTGAATTTTTGTGTAACTAGAATGGAAAGACGGAGTGAACAAACGTCCTTACCAAATTACCAATATTTAATATGTGTCAACTATACAATGAGATATGTCAGTCCTGTGATATACAGAGTGACCCATTTGAAAGCGGGCCACCTCTCTAAAACTGTTATTTATTATCCGATTCAGAAGTTTTTTTTTTCAATAGGTAGAGCGTCAATAGTTCTATTAGAGTGCTGTGAAGTCGAAATATAAATAATAAATAAAAATCCAAAAAACATACTAGCGATTTTTTTATATGAAATTTGACGACGCCACTGGATTTGTGATGCTTTCAAATGGTTGTGACTGAAATTTCACGATGAAATATGTTTTTTTAACAGAAATATAGCATAAGTAAAATTTTTATCACTTTATCTAAATATTTCGAATTGTCGTCATATTAAATCACAATATTATTAATAATATCGTTTAAAATGCTCTTTCACGTCGTTAGCAGTCGAGCTTGTAAACAGCAGTTATTCAAAATGGTGTCAAATTATGTTTCCTTCAAACAGAACTCCATAAAGTATGGAAGATAGTTATGTCCATCAAAACACTGCAGTTTTTTTGTCATCAGAGAAATGAAATATACATCTTTACATCAAATAGTAATCAATATTCAATAATCAATAATAAGCAATATTGATGAAATAAATGAACTACAACAAAAAAATGGATTGAGATGAGAGTGCCCAGACATTAATTTCCGTACTTTGTAACCAATTTCCGATTTAATTCGATACGTTTATTCTACCATTTTCTAATGCTAACTAATCATAAGATTCGATCAAAATTTGATCATTGGTTTGGGGTAACATTTATGCAAGCCTGGTCTTATTCTTTCACGCAGTTCCTCTTTGGTGGTTGTCAGTTATTCCGAATATCTATCTTGGTTTCATTCAAACATGTTTGGGATGCCACATTTCGAAAATATTATTTTTATTAGAAGGCTTTGAAACTTGAGTTGCCGTGGAGATGACAAGTCATTAAAATAAAAGACGAAAAGACACAAATTTGTCAGTATTAATAGTGAAGTTTATAACTCTACAAGTACCTACACTAATAAAGAAGTATGGCAGATAATTTGACTTTGCAGGAGAAAATTGAAATAGTAAAACTTCGTGGTAACAACGACAGATCCGAAAGGGAAGTATGTAGAATTTTCAATAACATGCATCCGGAGCGTCGAAATATTAGCAGAGCTACAGTTGGAAGAGTAAACAAAATTTTCAATCAGTATGGAGCTGTTAGTAAACATATCCTGAAGAATATTAATACTGTACAAAGGCAGAGACGAAATAATTCTGAACGAATTCGAAATTATTTTAATAATAATCCGAAAACAAGTGTGAGAATTGCAAGTTTGGACATCAACTCACCGCGTGAAACAATAAGGAGAAATCTTAGGAAATATAATAATATGAAGCCCTTTAAACCAAAGTTTCTTCACACCTTAGAAGAAGGCGATAATGAAAAGAGGATGGAGTATAGTTTATGGGCTCAAGGAGAATATCTAAATAACAGGAATTTTCTGAAAAAAATTTTGTTCAGTGACGAGGCAACATTCACAACCAATGGAACAGTTAATTCTCAAAATTCAAGGTACTGGACGGAAGAAAATCCACATTGGATAATAAATTGCAGAAGACAGTACTCCCAAAAAATAAATGTTTGGTGCGGAATATTACATACCAGAATAATTGGCCCCTTTTTTTTTGAAAACAATTTGAATGGTCAAATTTTTTTGAATTTTTTGAAAAACGAATTTTCCAACGCTATGGATGAACTTCCACTAGCAGAAGAGGCCCATATTCTATTTCAATTAGATGGCTGTTCCATCCACAATAGCAGGATTGTTAGAGATTGGCTGGAAGAAAATTTTCCTAATCGGTGGATAGGGCGAAATAGTTCACTGATTGAGTTTCCCCCCAGATCCCCGGACTTGACTCCACTTGATTTTTTTTTATGGGGCACCGTTAAGGAAAAAGTATACAAAACTCGCCCAACGAGCAAAGAGGAACTGCGTGAAAGAATAAGACAGGCTTGCAGATACCACCCCAAATCAATTATTGAATGTTTTGGTTAACATTAGAAAACGATATGATAAATGTATCGAATTGAATGGAGATTTGGTGGAACAGTCCAAAATTTAATGTGTGGGCATTGTCATGTTAATACATTCTTTTGTAGTGGTTCATTTATGTTTTTAATATTGATGATTATATTATGATATAAAGATGTGTATTTCTATTCTTTGACAACAAACTGCAGTGTGCTAATAAAGATAATAACTATATCGCACATAAAGTTGTTATGTTCTGAAGAAGTATTTCAAACCATATTATTTACAAAATTGTTATTTAATATACAACTATTTGAATTATTTTGGCAGTGATTGGTATAGTTTACTTATGCCATATTTCTGTTAAAAAACATTATTTTATCTTGAAATTTCAGTCACAACCATTTGAAAGCATCACAAATCCAGTGGCGTCGTCAAATTTCATATAAAAAAATCGCTAGTATGTTTTTTGGATTTTTGACCTTGAAAAAAATTCGAAGTAGGCCTTGAAAATTTTATTTATATTTCGACTTCACAGCACTCTAATAGAACTATTGACGCTCTATCTATTGAAAAAAAAAACTTCTGAATCGGATAATAAATAACAGTTTTAGAGAGGTGGCCCGCTTTCAAATGGGTCACTCTGTATATTTTGATTCACTTCAACATATTCTGAATGAATTGAAATAGAAAAATTCTGTAATTATCGGGTGGAACCAAACTGATTTCAACTCATATCTAGGTTAGGTTCTCCTTCATTATACTGTTTGTTATATGTAAATTTTTATATTTCCTATAACTGGGTGAAAACCTGTCGGAAATTAACGATTTATTATTATCATTAAGATATTATTATGGAATAAACGATGTTGCGCCTACCCCATAGGTACTTCAATGCCTCTGATTTCCTGTTTATTCTATATTTTCCAGTAACGAATTCATCATTCGACGATGAAGTATAATTTATGAGTTTTTCATCCACGGAGATGAGCAGAACGGAAATTATCCGATATGTGTTGCACATTTTTAATATTATTTTTAACCGAGAAGAGTTATAGCCAGACTGAAGGTATAAAAAACAGAATATATTCTAAAATGTATTCTGTGCATGCTATTAGCTCGGTAGCAGACGAGACGAAATTTATGAGCCAGTGGCGTTTCACTGCTACTTTGGTTCCGTTATGACGTTCAAAAATGACCAGAAAGTACTACATATCGGAATGTTGATGAAGTTTAGATGGAAATTACTGGGGGAAGGGGTATCCAACCAGCATTGAGCTGGTGGATGAAATGATTACAAATACCCAACTTTTTATTCCAGTAAGGATTTGTAGCCTCCCCAACAATTTATGGACCAAAGACGATTTTCGAGTAGAGAGATTTCTCATACATTCCGAGTTCAAATCATTAGAAGCCATAAAATGTTTACATTATTATCGGTAACAGGTATAATGTTAGAACAACATTCAAAACAACAAATTATTTACGTTCAATACTGACACACACTAAACCAACTGACATAACAGAAAACACAAAGAATTGTAATCATCGAATCCCTTGTTCGTGCGGTCAAAAATATATCGGTGAAACGTCCAAATCTCTAGAAGGGCGAAAAAGTGAACACAAGCTGTACATCAAGAACAGACAGATTGGTGGTTCTGAAATATCAGAACACATTTCCACTGCCAATGAAGATCATACAGTTGAATGGAATTACACTCAAATGAGAGCAATAGCAGGAGATGAAAGTTGAAGGAATCTGCTTGCATTTATCATGCCGCCTATGGTTTCTTGCATTTCAAACACTTCGGTTGATACATTAACAAAAAGCGAACATTAAGACTGAACAAGAAGAGAGAATATTTGTGAAAGTTCTGAAAACGAAAGAGTATTCGGTTTCTGAAACGTCAACGATAAATATTTTGATATTAGTTCTTGTATTGTGTTGATAGGCAAATTCGAGATATACGAAAAGTTGCTGACTAATTAAACGTGTTCCATTTAGAAGGAACTATTTTTGAATTATCGCAGCAACTTATCGGGGAAGATTGAAAATCTACCCTTCTACACCTGTATAGATTCCAATATTCATCCTCATATCTCCAGATTGTGGTTGGTTAAGACCCCCAAACAACTAGAAGAATGTATTTATTCTCTTGTCAGATCGAATGTAGAGTACGTCAGCTAATCATGGAATCCTTCCCATATAAAAAATTGATTCCGTTCAACGGCTTATTTTAAAAAACATATACTTCAGTTTTCATAGAACATATCCTGCAAGAAACTTCAATTAAGACTACTCACTGAGTTAGTTCAGCTTCGTATCACTCAAAAATTATCGACCTCATACTTATTCAGTAGCTTATTAATAATGAAATGGACTCTTCCACCCGTCTTCATCTCCTTACTTTCAATGTACCGCGTTTATTTTATAGAAATAATTTGACTTCTGGTATGACTTCCCGAGCACCCAACACCAGTTTCATAATTATATCAATCAGATGTGTAGATGTATCAATAGTTGGCCCTCAGTAGATGTATTATTTTTTTCAGTATGCAGCAATTCAAGCCGATATAGACTTATACCAATTCAGTGAAGTAGATTTTTTATAAAGGTATTCAAATTCACAGGAAAGGAAACCCCTGCGATGTTCAAAGAACGTGTGAATCGAGGTATGGAAGATACGAATCAGCTTGGAATTTTGAAGGTTTGTAAGCCTCAGGAAAATCCTCCATCGACAAAAAGTTCCAAAGTTATGCTGTTCTATTGATGAACTATCCCTGGGCAAGAGAGGGCAAGAGAGAAAGCTCTCCAAGCTCACAAAAAAAGGGGTGGGAGTTGTTGAACACGTAATTTCGTTATATACTCCCGTAAACGTACATTAGTCTGTTGGATGTGGAAAATAGAAGTTTTCTATTTTTTTGCATTGACCTGACGATGCAAGGTGATACAAAATACGTACCACCATTTTCAAATGTTTCTGTTGATGTGCTGAAGCTAAAATATGAATGTATAGCAGCACTATAACGTCTTCCTTTGAGATTCTTTCTCCATGAGAGAGAAGGCGGTTGCTAGTAGGAAATAAAGGATAGCACTTTACATGGCAGCCAATGGGGCAGTAGGGAGAACTTTCTGTTGATTAGCGAACGGTCAATTCACTTTGAATCTTTAAGGGTGGGTACTTAACGGACTGTTAATCAGGTCGTTAAGTACCCGCCCTAAGTATTTCATTAGTTGATATAACCGGTTTTTTATATTGATTTATTGGCAGAACATACCCTTTTTCTGATTTTTGCTCACATTCGCATACTTGATGATGAACAGAAGTAAAAAATGCTCCTTGAGTGGTGGTCGTTATATGTACCACCATGCAACTTTCTTTTACAATTCAGACTTCGAAGTAATGACTGATGATGAAATGTGGAATCAGCTGTATGATAATTCACCTAATGGTGCAGAATGTTTTAGACCAGGCGGCAGTGACATATTTTTGGATCAATTTTTTATAGGGTGATACAGGGTGATTTACAAATTGCCCGAAAATATTGCTAAAAAATTTAATGAAAAAAAACTTTCTCCAGTAAGCCTATCACAACTGAAACTAGTCTCATCGTGGGAATAACGGAAATTCATGAACTATAGAGTGTGTTCCATCAAGAACAAATTCTGGGTTTGTCATGAAGAACCACGCAGCGCGTAATATTTTTTGCAGATTATGATTCGTTTCAGATCAAGTATATCATATTCCAAAATCAGACTGTGAAAAATTGTTCCAAAAAATCTGTCACTGCCGCCCGGTCTATTTAGCACCAGAAGAAGTAATTATATCCGCCGTCATATTTCAGAGGATGAACCTGAAGAGGCAGTAAAAATTTAAATTCAGGAATGAACTGCAAACTGTTGAAGAACTCCTTCCATTTGTTGAACCTAGGAATACCTGGTTTTTTTTCAAACTTGAATGACCCAACTCTCGGAAAATTGTTTGAACTCTTCAACACAACAGACGCAGTCGACTATATTGTATTTCAAACCAATTCAAAGACTCAACAAACACATCAATGACTGGGTAAACCTCATTTCCTATTCAATAATAAGAAAATAAGGACCTTTCTGGATATGAATATTCTGATGGGAATAAAAGTGCTCCCAGATATACACAATTCCTGTATAAGTGAGGTCATGAATGTAAATCGTTTCAGTTGGTTATTGTGATTTGCAAGTGAATGATGATAAAATGTTGTCAAAAGGAATGGAAATTCAGTTTTGACAACCTTTTCAAAATGAAACCTTTCAATCAGCTCATTTTCCAGTTATAACCTCCAGTGAAAGGTACTACTTCGATTTCAAAAAATCAGAAACTGTTTTTATGACTACCAAATATTTAAATTGCTGTTTTGATGGCAGCCGTATTATATTTTCATTTTTTTAAAGTGAACTCTATTCTAGTAGTTAAGCTCTTCCATTTCATATCCATATTCTGGGAGTTATGATAAAATATGTATCCTTCATTTTGTTGGCGACCATTGTTTAATTTGATTTTTTTCTCAGTAAACACTATTCTACTAGTCAAGTTCTTTCATTTGATACCCATATTGAGGTAGTTGTGGAAGAATATTTAAATTTATTTATTATTTGTCCGCTTATAAGCCCAAAACTGGTCAACAAATATTCCCACTGTATCACAGAAATGAATGAAGGAATTTCTTCTCTGCAGAATTTTTCAATGGCACATGTCGGATATAATTCAACGATCTTCCTGGTATCTTCCAGAAAAACAGTTGTTTTCTGGCAGCTGTTAGCCCATCAACTCACTGTGTTGGGACTTATTTGAACGTATCGTTTATAAGGACCAGACCGTTCGAAATATTTTGTGTACGCAAGTCCAGCCGGGTGTCACTGTGGAGACCTATGGCGGGTCGAAACGGCTGTTTGCCATTGGCTGTTCGAATACAATCATTTCGCATGTGCAAATTCTGATTCTCAGATAGATATCCTTTATAAGTTATTTGTAATGAAAACCCTTTTCAGGTGTAGAGCATTACTATAGTAGTTAAAAATCATTAGGCAGTATCATCAATATTGGTTAAGAATATACATTGAAATGAAATGTGAATAACAATGTACTCACAGTCAATATACTAAGTGTAATATCATTGTATCAGATACAGAACACGGACATGTACATCTATATATAGATTTGAAAGAGACCAACTAAATCACAATACAAAATGACGTGACATGAAATATTCAATGCCAACAACATCAGTTTGAAAATGATTATTGCAAAATTCTTCCAGCGAAAATAAGCTTCGAAGAGCAGAAGAGTTTTATTGGGAATTAGGAGTTTGAGACTTTGGTCGTCAACCAGCAGATGACGTTGCCTCTTGGAGGTTTACACCATCTGCACCAGTTCCAAAGAATGTATAGTAGTGGGCCCAACACTGACCCCTAGGGTACACCCGACGGAGGTTGAACCTGGCGAAAGCCGCGCGGTACAACCTTTATCCTATATTAGGGCGCACAAGTAACTTGGATCTCCATGTGAAACTGCTCCTAATCAAAACGATCCTACTCCCCATCGCACTGTATGCCTCGGTGGCCTGGGGCCATTGCGCGCAGACATACAGATCAATGTTCCAAACGTTTATGAACGTCTGCTTGCGGGCGGCCGTAAACGTTCCTCATTACTGTCCTAACTGATACACATCCGGGACCTGAAACTGAGCATGTGGCACGTCGACGAATACCTGCGAGTCCACGCTGAAAATGTTTTCGAGCGTATCAGGAATAATCCAAACCCAGCGCTGAGTGACCTCCACAACGCGCTGAACATGGACGATCCAAGATTTCGTGAGAGGGACAAACACCCGAGGCCTTCCAAGCAGAACCTGAAACCACACCCAAGAGTAGCCCGTCGGCGACTCAGGTAAGTACCGTAAGTACGCACACACACGTCCAGACACAACACACATCCGATCCGCGACAGGCGAGTACTGTCCCGGTGAGGTACACGGGGCCACCATGCAAACACTACAACACAGTTGAGTCAGGTAGAAACCAAAAGAGACAGATAGAAAGGAAGCAATAGCACCTAGAGGCTGATTTCCAACCAAAGCGGGTTAGATTTAAATCTTGCTGAAGTGCCCAGCAGCAGGTTAAGGTCCGCTCCTGAGAGGGAGGGGGGTGGAAGGAAAATGGAGGACGGCGAGGTCTCGTATCCAGGCAACTGGATATTGCATCACGTCATCCTGGGCGCTCAACCCCGGGGGGGCATGGTGGTGGCCCTAGGGTACAACCCTTACAATATATACCATTCCTGATTTCATTAAATCTCCATCAGTATCCCGTTCAGTGACAAATTGCTATTTTTCAGATAGGACGTAATTTGTGGCAGCCCTTTGATATCATAGAATGACTGTAGCATATAAGGTCAACACTGTCAAAAGCATTGGACAAATCCAGATTGACAGCTGTTGTAACCTTTCCACTATTGATAAATACATTTATTTATCTCACACACAGCTTAGTAGTTAGCTCGAGTAGTCGATTTATCTTTTCCAAATCCATTCCATTTGGTAGCTTTCGAACTTTCGGAATAGGCTCACCGACTGCGATGAACTGATGGAAGTTTATATCTATATTACTGATTGCCGCCAACGAAAATTAGCCAAGTGAGTAGGAACTTTTTCGGTGACCGAGAACGGAAATTAAGCTGTTTGAAATGAAACCAGAGGGAGGTAATTACGACGCAAACACAAATACATCTAAGCATAAGCCAGCTACTAGATTTATATCTTGGCTCATTAAGCTTGATGAATATTCAGCGAAAAAGACTTTGTAGCGAGCTGTTATTGGATTTTTTCGTTTTCGGTACATTTCATTCGATTTAAATTGTGTCCACGTACCTGGCTCTGGTATTTATGGATTTATTTCGTGAATATCATATATTTATTGGCTCACAAGAGATAATGAACAATATCACACCGGCCCAAAAGAATTGATCATTTCATTATTGAATTGGTGTCTTACCAAGAGAAAGAAAAATTTGCATAACGACCTGACTCAAATCGCTGTATATTCGGAGACATATTGTTACGATTTATCCCTTGGAAAATCTCAATTCTGACACCACTGTTCCGATACTCCTTGGGTTCGATTATGAAAACACCAAACAACACTAAACTACTTTTATTATAACTCTCTATCACAATACAATACAACACAATCACTTAAATCGCTCCGAACTTTTCAATGCTCGCTACTCAAACCCTCTGTACTAACAATTCTGCTGTCGGCGTGAACGGCTCCCGCTTATATACGCTCGCTCATACAGCGGAGAACCATCTAGACAAATCTTCACAGTCGAATCTTCTGGATGAGTCGCGATCAAGCGAGTATAATAATTCCTGGAATCTCGCAATAATTCGCATCGATAGGCGGCAGGGCCGGCGCTAGCACATTTCGTTACAATATACAGGGCTCTTCACCTAACGCTTAGTTAGGTTATACTTTAAGTATTATTATTATCTTGCCCATCCCACAGTTTTCTCCCCCTCAAGGCAAGTTCATCGGTTGTAATATCTATGGATTCAACATAAGATTCAATTTTTATGTTTCTCAGTTAAAGATGGCTCTTTGTTTTATAGAAATTTTCTGATGGCAATTTTCTAATATTTGATATACGGGTTAATATGACCTCGAAAGTCACAGGTTGTCACTAGCAGTGCATACCTTCAAAAACGCTGTAACTCCGTACTACATTATTCTACACGACATAACCTTCCTAAAAATGAGCTACGAGATCGGAATCTTTGGTATGAAAGTTAAGACTTGTTGTAACCTAACCATCTGCTATTAGAAAACATAATTAACCTAAGGAGTATTTGACGAACCCAACATAGTAATATATATTTCTTGTACAAAAATCCTATTGAGCAAAACTAAGATGTCTAGAAGGATGGTGTACTGAGTTATACCTGGGCATGTTTGGGGTATACTTGGCGACACATGCCTACTATGTAAGATGTCTATATACTGGTGTTTCTAATGTTGCGATATTGTTTCAGACAAACCTGTGGACAAGGCGTTCTAGATCATCAGTGGCCATGAGGGGCGCTGGTAATCAAAAATTTCTATTAATTTTCGTGATCCCTCGATCCATGGAACACGCTGTTACCAATTCACATGTTTTTGTTAAAGGATAGAGATTTTATCGGGACTGGATATGTGAGGATATTGAAAACACCAAAACGCGCCAAATTTGTGTTTAACTTTATGCGTTATTTATTCCATGTAGTTTGAAAATAATTTCTCAGTTGGAATAAATTTGCATTGTGTTTCTACTGATCTGGACCAGAATTCGCAACGACATGGCCACTTGGCAACACAGGACTGTCATCTCCACTGCAAGAGTGCCGGTAGCTGGCGGATTTTTTGTAGTACTACTACGCCAACATCATCAAATTTTTCATCAAGTTGGCCATATCGGTCGTCTGATTTGCTGACAATCTTTTATATGGAGTGAAAACACCAGTATATAGCCACCTTACTACTATGATAATAAGCATCATGGCTTTTCGACATCAAATCAGTTCGGATGGCGTTTGCAACGAAAAGAGTTACAAATTTCCTAGGAAATGTATAAACGGCCGACCTGACGGCTGGCTATACTTTTACTTTTGGACGCTGACTGGTCAACAACCTATTTGTTTAAAATACTGGCCAAATTCCCTATAATTGTGTTCCTTTCATTCGATTTTGTTTTTTATGAGTATGACATTAGATTTTGCTCATTTTGTTGACTGCTCGAATCAAAGAATATAGTTTGTCGATCGATCGGTTGACTATGCACTTCCAATAATTAAGAAACACACTACGATACGTAAAAATGACACTCATGACAGAAAAGTGTCGCCATAAAATTCTGAACAATATCGCATCGGTCCCAGCACCATTCTTCTAGACATCTTAAGCACAACCCACGTGGATTACATTTCTATTTTTCGCAGATCGTTTGTCCTACCTTTCTGCTTCATCTCATCATTATTCACCTTGCGTTTATTCATGTAATGTACGGGAATAACATTTCCTTATAGTGGAGTTCTAAGTTGTTCCTCACCTTTTCTTTCAACTATTTTCTAGAAGAGCGCTTTTCAAAACGTAACCTAGGCCAGGATTGATTTCTTGGTTTTTCCTTCTCCTAGGAGAGAAAGATAAAAAATACTGAGAGTATCTAAACAGGAGAATCATGGCCAAGAGCATTCAAATAGTGCTGTTATTAGTAAATATGACGTTTTTTTCAATGATTTCCGAGGAACATATTGAAAATCAGAAAGAAAAAAAAATCAGGTTAATCACAATTTTTTTCGTTATGTATAACCAGCTATATAGCTGTGTTGTGCGGTAGAACCAGATAAGATGCGTTTTCTGAAAATTATTGACAAGATTATTCGGTAACAATAAAAAAAAAGTTGTTGGAGTACAGCATGGTGGCGGTGGAAAAATTGTAAGTGCCAAAGTGTTGTATTTTATTTTATGGCATTTTCAATCGAATCCATAAGAACTCTCCAACAACAAACTGATATCACTCTCCTCCAACGCGCGTTCGCTAACAAAGTTAGCATCTTGAAGAGGAAGTATTTATTGGGTTACCCTAATGTATAATAAATGAGGAAAATATTACAATAATTACACACTAATATTAATATTCATAGATACATAAATAGATAATGCAAATAGATAACAGTTTGTGAAACAAATCGTAATTTATGAGAAATAAACTAATTTAGCGTTACAATAATTTCTAATCAGTCAATAATACATACAAACTTATATTTATGCACGAGATAGAAAATACTTATATTATTATTATGTATATAGTTCAATAATTTCCTTTTGAAAACATTCAGTGAAGAGCTGTCTTTTATGTCTATTGGCAAGTCATTGAATTCAAATTTGAAATTTGTTCTGAAAATATGGAAATTACTATTTTTGCGAGTGAAATGTTCATGAATTTCAAAGTTATGTGTGACCATTTTTTTGAAATAAGGAGGAGACAAGTCGTCTATTATTCTATAAATAAATATCATTGCTAGATACAGTAATCTTTGTGATACCGTCATCCATTGTAGCGTTGACAACATTCCATTTATTGGTGAATATCCAGCGATTCTTGAAAAAAGTACTATTTTTTTGATATTTTTTTATGAATATATTCGAAGTGATCATCAAATGAGAGTGAATTATCAATTTGAATTCCTAAGTATTTTTTATTTGTGACAATTTCGATCTATATTTATATTTGAATTATATAACGTGATTTTGGCGTATTTTGATTTTTTTGTTATTATCATAGCTTTGGTTTTAGCTATATTTAATTTCAGTTTATTGATTTCCAGATATCTCTTAACACTAACTAAAATGGAATTCATTTTATGAATGGCTTTATCTAAATCTGAGTCGCTGCATGCCAGCAATGTATCATCTGCGAATAAATAAATAAACTCACAATCCACATATAAATTTATATCATTCAAGTACAAAATGAATAGCAGTGGACCTAATACACTAACTTCAGGAACACCATTTTCATTAGTGATTTCACTTGAAAATATGCTATTGACTCTAACTTTCTGTTTTCTGTTAGTCAAATAATCATGGAACCAATAAAGAGCCTGACTCTGTATGCCATATCTCTTTGGTTTTGATAGAAGAATATGTCTGTCTATTGTCTCGAATGCTCTTTTTAAGTCAAGAAACACAGCAACAAACATATCTATTTTTATCTAATTCGCTAGAAAACTTACATAATGACAGCTGAGGTGCTGACTCACAAGAATGTTTTTTTCGAAACCCTGATTGTCTTTCATATAAAATTTCAATGTCATTAATAAATTTTAATAATTGGTTGTGAACAGCAATTTCTGAAATCTTCTCTAAAGGTGGCAGTGTATAAATAGGCCTGAATTCATCGGGTTTAATAGTATTATTAACTTTTTGGATTGGAATCACAGTACTGATTTTGAGTCTCTGGGGAATTTTTCCTGTTAGTAATGATGTGTTTATAAAATTGAGTATAGCTTGACCAGCTGTTTCAAATACTTGTTTGAGTATTTTACAATCTAGTACTTGTATCTCATGAACACTGTGTTTATTATCCAAAGAATTTTCTTCTAATATTTGAATTTTGTCTGATCGTGTTCAATATTTTTGGAGATTTCAGATAGGATTACGTTATCATCGAATCAAGGCCGGCCAATTCATCAGTTATTCGAAAGTGATTTCGTAAACACCAGAAATTGCATTTCAAAATTGACCTGCCCTAGGTTTTCTTTCAGAACTATTTCGTTTCTGAATTATTGATTCCAAGCGTTACTTCCGCAATACGCTGTATAATATTTGCGGTCTTTCATTACACTGATATCTAGGAACTAATAGTATCGCTCTGACATTCTATACTGATTGATGAAAATAAATTTGGTTGATTCAAGAGTACCCCAGAATATATAAATTCTCATTTGAACTATATATCACCAAATTGGAATTTTCACAAAGTTCTCACCATTTCAGTCATTTGACTAAGCTTTTTGATGGCCTTGATACTAGTAAATAAATATGAATTTTTTGCGTGTAACTTTAACCTGCTCGTTAAAAACATCTTAGCATATTCCCCAAATTCGATATTGTCTTGGAAACATATCGTCGTGAACTGTTGGTATAAAAAAGTTTCTCTGAAAGGATTTCCTTCAAACAAAAGTGAAATACTTTTCGATACTGTTTAATTTTTTCCCGGTATGTAACATACTATCATCAAACAATCACTTGGTTATGTATGGTGTATATGTTGAAAGTATATACAGCGTGCCGAAAATTATAAGACGATAAAATACAATAAGTATTATTATTTGTTGAGCCATAGATAAAATAACGCACGATGTTTTTGAATTCACACTTGAAATGTACTATTGGGGACGAGTTGAAAATCCCTTCTCTACCAAAAACATCTACGTGGAATTTGCTTTACTTCTTGGTTCCGTGAATAGTGAATCAACTTCCTCAAAGTATTTTTCTGCCTGACATCCGATCAAAACGTTTTCTGAAAAGGATACAGTATTCTTCAAGAACACATGGTATGAAACAAAATATTACTTTCCTTTTTTCAAATATACGTATGTAGTTTTGAATGTTATCTGTGTAAGGGAAAAAATTGGTATAAGCTAGACCTAAAGAAGAAGAGATAGCTGATTGCGAATTAAGTATAAGGTATATGGAAAATTCATAACTACAAATAATACATTAATATAGAATCAATATTCCCCCGGTTCAGACTGAAGGATTGAATATGTGGCGGGAGTTCTAAAATGTCAAATTTAGCGAGTTTTTTGGTATGAAGATTTGCATGACCCTTCATATTTATTAGTGGTCAATATAAATGGAAATTGTTTTCAAATTTAGATTCAGTATGCCTGAAGTCCTCTTTCACGAATTTCCATTCAGAAAACGATAAAAATAATTGAGGCTTGCAGATTTATTTATGACATAAAAAAATCCTCATAACTTTCAAGTTCTCACCATTTTAGGCATTTGACTAAGCCTTTTGATGGCCTTGATACTAGTAAATAAATACATATTATTCAATTTTTTGCGTGTAATTTTCACCTGCTCGTTAAAAAACATCTTAGCATATTCCACAAAATTCGATATTGTCTTGGAAACATATCGTCGTGAACTGTTGGTATAAAAAAGTTTCTCTGAAAGGATTTCCTTCAAACAAAAGTAAAATACTTTTCGATACTTTTTAAATTTTTTTCCGGTATGTAACATACTATTATCAAACAATCACTTGGTTATGTATGGTGTATATGTTGAAAGTATATACAGCGTGCCAAAAATTCCGAAATTATAAGACGAATATAGTAAAATATAATAAGTATTATTATTTGTTGAGCCATAGATGAAATAATGCACGATCTTTTCGAATTCACACTTGAAATGTACTATTGGGGACGAGTTGATAATCCCTTCTCTACCAGAAACATCTACGTGGAATTTGCTTTACTTCTTGGTTCCGTGAATAGTGAATCAACTTCCTCAAAGTATTTTTTCTGCCTGACATCCGATCAATACGATTTCTGAAAAGGATACAGTATTCTTCAAGAACACATGGTATGAAACAAAATATTACTTTCTTTTTTTCAAATATACGTATGTAGTTTTGAATGTTATCTGTGTAAGGGAAAAAATTGGTATAAGCTAGACCTAAAGAAGAAGAGATAGCTGATTGCGAATTAAGTATAAGGTATATGGAAAATTCATAACTACAAATAATACATTAATATAGAATCAATATTCCCCCGGTTCAGACTGAAGGATTGAATATGTGGCGGGAGTTCTAAAATGTCAAATTTAGCGAGTTTTTTGGTATGAAGATTTGCATGACCCTTCATATTTATTAGTGGTCAATATAAATGGAAATTATTTTCAAATTCAGATTCAGTATGCCTGAAGTCCTCTTTCACGAATTTCCATTCAAAAATCGATAAAAATAATTGAGGCTTGCAGATTTATTTATGACATGAAAAAATCCTCATAACTTTCAAGTTCTCACCATTTTAGGCATTTGACTAAGCCTTTTGATGGCCTTGATACTAGTAAATAAATACATATTATTCAATTTTTTGCGTGTAATTTTCACCTGCTCGTTAAAAAACATCTTAGCATATTCCACAAAATTCGATATTGTCTTGGAAACATATCGTCGTGAACTGTTGGTATGAAAAAGTTTCTCTGAAAGGATTTTCTTCAAACAAAAGTAAAATACTTTTCGATACTGTTCAAATGTCATTATTTTGTGGTGGATGAAGTTTTTCTTCGAAGTTTTTTGGGTTATCAACCTACCACAATCTGAGAATGTGAGAATTGATATTGGAATCTATAGACAGACAGGCAGACAGAAAAATTTTATTTCCCAAGAAACTTCATGAACTCATAAAAATACATATTTAAATTGATAATGATAAGTTCCGCTCGAAAGAGCATGAGAGAAAGATACGATGATTTTCAAGAACATGATATTAAACCATAGGATATTATTTAAGAGTAGGTACCTAGCAGGATTTTCCTTGAAGATAGGAATTATTGAAATGAGTCATCGAAAAATTCGGTGAGGGTAAGTATACTTTGGATTAGAGAAATTTCCTCAATAATTTTTTGAATTTGTTCGATGAAGTTATATTTTCGAAAGAGCTAGGCAGTTTGTTTAATATTTTTATTCCATGTATAATAATGGTCCTTTTCTATTCACTTCGTTATTGAACGATGGTATCAAGAAATTATTTTTGTTACGTGTGTTGTGATTGTGAATGTCAGAAAATTTCGTAGAATTTTGTTTTCTTCTGAAAGCAGCTGTGGCAACTTTGAATATGTACATATTGGTCAATGTAAATATTTTCAAATTAAAGAAATGTTCTTTACATGACTGTGATCTTCGTAGGCCCAAAAGAGTACGAATCGCTCTTTTCTGTATAATAAATGGTGCTTTCTACTGAATCTCCCCAAAATTCGATACCGTAAGTGTTGTGTAGGTTGTTTGAACATACTGTAATATTAAAACAGCACGGTAAAGGACATTGTCAAAAGGTTGTCAAATAAATACATTGACGAAACTCCAGCATAATTTCTATTTATATTATCTCGATATAGTACATGGTGTCAGGACAAAAATACGAACCCAAAGACTATGGAATTCAAGCCACCATCAGAATTACGGTTAACCGGAAACATAGAAGAGAACTGGAATAAATGGTACAAGAAGTTGAACAACTACCTACTCGCTACCGAGAAATCGAAAAAGTCGAATGAAATTAGAAAAGCTATATTCCTGAGTCTCATCGGAGATGAAGCCTTAGAGGTCTATGAAACATTCAAATTGGGGACAGAAGCTACTTTTGAAGAGTTAGTGAAGAAATTCGAGGAATACTGCAAGATTCGCAAAAATGTTGTTTTCGAAAGATACAAGTTTTTCAAGCATAGGCGGAATATTGGACAACCATTCGAAAGTTATTTAACCCAGCTGAGAACGTTAGCGTCTGGGTGCAAATTTGACACACAAGAAGACTCTTTGATAAGGGATCAGATTGTATTGCATTTAGCAGATGAAGGTCTACAAGAACGAATATTGAGAGAAGCAGACATATCCCTGAAAAAAGTCATTGAAATCATCAAAGCGTCAGAAGTCACGAAGGAGCAGATAAAAACTATTCATTCACAAAGTCGTTCTGAGGTCAACAGCGTTGATAGTCAAAAGTTTTTCAATAATACACAGGATAAAGGTGTCAGAGGTTCAGGTAATTTTTCACGTAATTCATTCAGAACTAAGAATTTTGAGCATTCAGATGTGGAAAATAATAAAAGTTCTTGTCAAAATTATAAGTCGAGCTGTGATGGTTATGAAAGAAGTTATAATAATGCTTGCAAACGTTGTTTGAGATCACATAATTTTGGAACTGCCCAGCATTTGGGAAAACATGTTTGGCCTGTCATGGAAAAAATCATTTTGCTAATGCTTGTACTATAAAGAATGTAAGAGAGTTGGTAGATATACAAAACGAAAATTCTGAAATTTCACAAAAACCAGTAAATCATTTAGATAGTAATGATGAAACCCTTTTTGTAGATTCTCTCAAATGTTTCGGTAATGATGCAGAATGGACTCAGGTAATAAAGTTGGGAAATAATTTTGTTGAATTCAAACTTGATACAGGATCTAACGTAAATATCATTCCTTATTCTATATATGAAACTCTAGGATATGTTGACCTACTTGACACTAAAATTCTTTTGGAAGCATATGGTGGGGAGAGGATCAAACCTGCAGGAGAAATAAATGTAGATTGCACTTTGGAAAATGATGAGAAAACTTTAATAAACTTGAGATTTGTTGTATTAGAAATGAATAATAATCATTGCAAACCTATATTGGGCCTGAATGGATGTCTCAGTTTAGGATTGTTACGTAGAGTACAATCTATATGTACAGATCAGCTTATTTCCGAAAATAAAGATATTTTTTCTGGTTTGGGCTTACTAAATGATTATTTATGCCATATAAATGTTAATAAAGATATACTTCCCACCATCAGGGCTCCAAGGCGAGTTCCACTTGCTCTAAAGGATCGATTAAAAGAAAAATTAGATAAACTTGTACTTGACAAAGTGATTAAAAAAGTTGATGGAGATGATATGACCTGGGTAAGTAATTTAGTAATTGTTGAGAAAACTGATGGATCATTAAGACTGTGTTTGGATCCGACAGATCTGAACCGAGCAATCCGAAGAAAACCTGCTTTATTGCCTACAATTTCAGAAGTATGTTCACAATTACGTGGAAAATCTGTATTTACCGTACTGGACTTGAAGGACGGGTTTTATAATATTGGTCTCGATGAGGAGTCATCAAAGCATTGTTCATTTTCGACACCGTTTGGTATTTATCGCTTCCTTAGATTACCGTTTGGAGTCTGTAATGCCCCCGAAGGATTTCAAAATGTCAATATGTCAATCTTCGGAAATATTCCTAATGTGATTGTTTATTTTGATGATATATTGATTAGTGGAGAAACAGAGGATGAACATAATGAAGCACTACAAAAAGTATTTCAGATAGCTAGGGAGAAGAATTTGAGATTCAATCCTTCCAAAACCCAATATAAATGTTCTAAGGTTAAGGATTTATATTTGACAAAAATGGTATGACAGTTGATAAAGAACGCATTGAGGCTATACAATGTTTGAAGGAACCTACAAATTTGAAAGAGTTGCAAAAATTTATGGGTATCATAAATTACTTACGACCGTTTATACCAAATTTGTCAGATATAATCAGTCCATTGAGAGATTTACTAAAAAAAAATTCAGTGTGGTTGTGGCATAATGAACATTCCAAAGTCGTACAAGAATTGAAAAACATAATAACACGTCTTCCAGTTTTAGCAAATTTTGATTCTAATAAAGAAGTAACTATTGAATGTGATGCTTCTCAAAGTGCATTGGGTTGTTGTCTCTTGCAGGAGGGTCATCCGGTAGCATATGCTTCTAGATCATTGTCGGAAACTGAGCAAAGGTATGCGCAAATAGAAAAAGAACTTTTGGCACTAATTTTCGCAACACAAAAATTTCATTTATTCATATAGGGTAAAAAAGTCCATGTAAGAACAGATCATCTACCTTTAGTATCTATTATGAAGAAAAATATCTCCAACATTGGGTCAAACCGTTTACAAAGAATGGTTCTTAAATTGATTAAATATGATTTACACTTGAAACATATACCAGGTAAAAATATGTATATATCTGACTTACTCTCAAGGAATTGTATAAATAAAGACTCCAATGATATGGATGAGCTTCTTTTAGAAACCATTCATAATATAGTGACAAATGATAGATATTTACAAATGAGCAGTCAGCGTAAGAAACAATTCATAAATGAAACTCAGTCAGATCCTGTCTTACAAAATTTGATTAAATTTTATCAGTCGGGATGGCCGAGAAAGAGAACCCTCTCAGGAGATTTGAAATATTATCACAATTTAAGGAGTGATATTCATGTTTCCAACAATCTTGTTTTTTTGAACGACAAACTTATTGTACCGAAGAACTTACAACGATGTATGCTTGAGAAAGTGCATGCAGGTCATTTTGGAATAAATAAAACTAAAGCTCGAGCCAGGCAAATTTTCACTTGGCCTAAAATGTCAACAGACATAGAAAATTTTATTTCTGGGTGTCCCATTTGTGAACGTTTTTCTAACAGAAAAGTTAAGGAACCTCTGATCCCACATCCTGTACCAGAATTACCTTATGAAAAAATTGGTATGGATATTTTCTTTCACGGTGGTTTGATTTATCTAGTGGTAATTGATTACTTATCAACCTGGATTGACATAAAACGACTTAAGAATATGAGTAGTGCGTCTGTGATTGAAGAATTGAAACCTCTATTTTGTACGCATGGCATACCATTAACGATTGTTGCTGATAATATGCCATTTGGATCATACGAATTTCGAAATTTCGCACAAGAATGGGATATTGAAATAGTAACATCAAGCCCATTTTACCCTCGATCCAATGGAATGGCAGAAAAAGCAGTTGGTATTGCTAAGAAAATATTCAAAAAATCTGAATTATCCAGTATACCTATTGAGATTGCATTGCTGGAACATCACAATTCACTAGTCTCAGGGTTATCTGCCAGCCCAGCTCAAATCTTAATGAGTAGGCAATTACGATCACATTTACCCACAACAAATATGAATTTATTTCCGAAAGTCGTGGACATCAGACGTGAAAAAATAGCTCAACAAGATTATTCGAAAAAAAACTATGACAGATCCAGTAGGAATTCGTCGGAAAACTTCAAACGGGGTGATAATGTGATAATTAGAGAAGGAGGTTCTTGGATTCGTGGGCAAATTGTTGGTTCTCATGAATCGCCAAGATCCTTTCTTGTGAAGATGGAAAATGGTAGAGTCATAAGAAGAAATACTATCCATTTAAGAAAATCTCGAAATTGTATGTCTAGTTTTGTGCATCCGTCTACGTGCTTGGAACGAGATGAAGACGTGGGCGCCGTTCAGGATAGAGACGTTGAAGATGGTGTACAATATGAATCTCCTATAGAAAATCGAAGTCAGTTGGCCAATGCTGAGAATGATTTTCAAATGAGTACACGAAGTGGACGCGTTATTTACACTCCAAGAAGATATAGAGACTCTCAGAAATGATTATGATTCATTAAAATAAATTGCATTGTTTAATTCATATTAAGATTGACTCGTGCGTTTTTGTAACTTATACATTTTTAAAAGGGGAAGATGTTGTGTAGGTTGTTTGAACATACTGTAATATTAAAACAGCACGGTAAAGGACATTGTCAAAAGGTTGTCAAATAAATACATTGACGAAACTCCAGCATAATTTCTATTTATATTATCTCGATATAGTACAGTAAGAAATTGTGCTCTGAAAATAACTGTAATGTACTGTCTTTGCTACGTTGAAACTCACTTCGTTTTTGATAGTTTTTATTGCATATATGGTACTAGCTAGCTTTTTATTCATCGCTGCTACACTATACTGCTATACAAGTGAAGAGGGGCAAATCTTTGATCTACCCAGATAAGTTTCTGCATTGACAGTTCCTTCTGAATGAAAGACGTTCTATTAGTCAGCAACTTCTTGTATTTCTGAAATTTGTCTATCAATAAAATACAATAACTGATATTCATCAAAATAATTATCTTCGATGTTTCAGAAACCAAATCCGTTTCCGTTTTCAAAAATTTTCCATGAATAGGTACCCTCTTAGTTTCCTTATAAATGTCGTAAATATGAAATCGACATATTATGTCTTCCAAGAGTGGCAGTCAGGCGCAATCCATATCAATCGAACTGTTTGAGATGCAAGTAATTAACTAACCTCAAAGAAATATAATTTGACGTGATGGATACTACGGGTAGATGGCGCTGATGATTCATTTCCAAGTAATGTCTTTCACTTCATTTCTTCACTGATGTCGTAGCAATCAATTCAGAAAGATAACTGAAATTTTTTGTCAATGTCGTAGATCATTTAAAGACCAATTTCTTTCATTTTCTGCATAAACTTTCGTCGTAAACAATATATTGAAGCTTCATCATCTTTCTTTCAACATTTTTGTCAAACTGACTGACAGATCAAAGAAAGTAATGCTGTTACATTTCGGGGTAGAATAAACATTTGACTGTCAATATTAATTCTCATTTTTTCGTATCATGGTAGGAGAAGAACCCAAAAAAAGTACGAAGAAACATTAGGTAGTATAATAACAGGTCTGAAGAAGCTACTGTGTGTATTGGTTTACCTGACAACAAAGATGAGAACATTGAGAACTTTTTTCTCTTTCTCCGGAGTCATTAGAAAATCTGATATTTCCATTCAACAAGATATCAAAATTTCATTAGAAAATGACTCACATCAACGTGTACTCCCTCCACTTCGTACCAATTGGCTTGGGGTCGAGCTTTGGGCACGAACCTATAGAACTCCTCGTGCTCCTTGTACCATTTGACGGCATACAGGGTGTCGTTTCCCAAGTCGTAGTCGCATTGGAGCATTGCAGTTTCGCCTGGCATTCTGTACTGGGGTACATTCACTCTCACCCACTTCTGACCGATGTTGGCAGAAAACGCTGAAATAAAGTTTATCGATCAGTTCAAGATTTTGAATGGTTGATATGAAAAATGCTATGCTTCAAGGACATCGAACATTATTACAGAGGATGGCCTGATTTGCCGTTTTAGTACCCTGCCAGTGACGTCAGCGCGATGCCTCATACATTATTAGTAGTAATTTTTTTTCGATATGTAACATACTATTATCAAACAATCACTTGGTTATCATGTAGTGTATGGTATTCTGTTATGAATTGTAACTACAGCCCAACATACCAAAATTGTGAAAAAATTGTATGAAACTAATTTTTTATAAATTCAAGCAAACATTAGAAAAATTCCGTGACTTTTTCTTGCACGCTGCTTTGTATTGTATTAGTGGATATTATTCTAAGCTGAAATAATAAATGGAAAAACACGAAAATTCCCCAAAAAAAGAAAAGCGTTTTCCTTGTGAAGTGCATACGCTCGCCTGCCAAGATCCTGTCTATCTTTCATATATCAGGGTTAATTATCAAGCCTTGAAAAGGCAGGCAATTTAAAATGGGAGAACGTCAGCTGTCACCACCTCCTGGTCTACTAGTGAAACAATAGAAGAAGTAATACAGCGTCCATTTAACTGCAACGTTATCCATTTACTGAATTGGTTATAAAAAAAAGAACCTGTCGCCATCGGAGCGATTTCGAAAAGAAATATGCCCTCCATTACCTTAAGGAGCTTCCTTCCAGCCATTCGCATTCAATAGTCCTCATCAAAAGTGGTTTCCAGCGTGTTTTCTCCGTGATAATTCTGAATGAATGAACGGTTTGTTTTTGATGTTTTTCTGCTGAGTGGGAATCACGAAATATTTCTTAAGAAAATTCACGGAAATATTGGGGGAAACGAATTTTCATAGAAGACGCAATCGCTGATGAATTCCTGGAATGGACACGAATGTATGGAATCCCGCATTATACAAAGTGTAATTTCATTGGACTAACATAGAGTACTTTCAGGTGATGGATTGAATTAATCGAGAAAAGTGTCGCATAGAGGTATTACTTATTTTTGTCCTTAGCTTTTCTAAATTATACAAAAATACTAAAAGGACTGATTTAAAGCCCTATCTCTCGTAAACGCAAAATAATATGAGGGGTCGAAGAGAGAACGTCATTTTTTCCAGGAACTCTCCTCATACGTGGAATGTATGAAGTATAAAAGGGGACACTTCATCGCAGAGAGAAAGTTATTCATAGTTTATTCAGAGATAGTTATTCAGAGTTATTGAGATAGCTATCAGAGTTTCTAGCTTAGTGGAGAGTCGAAGAGTTTTACAGAGTTTTGATCGGAGAGAGCTTTGGTATTGCTGAGTGCAGAAGACGAAGTAGATAATTTCTATTACAGAGAGTTTCAGTACCGAGCGTTGGAAAGTTAGCGGAGCAGTTTAAGTGAATATATTGTATTGTGTTATGATGAAGAGTTGTAATAAAAGTTGTTTAGTGTTGCTTGGAGTTTTGATCAACGAACCCAAGCAAAGATCGTAACATTATATTTCTTCTACTGGAATATTCCGATTCTTCCTGAAATTTACTTGGGAAAAATATACAGCAATATGGATATTTACGAAGTTATTCTGAATATGATGTCGAATAACGAATATGTTCGAGAGTCTCTCTTTTGTAAAGAATCTCAGTTGATTTTGTCAACACAATAATTTAAAATGTTGATTTTCTGTTGTCAAATACTAATTTGGCAAGAAGTGTTCTTTCCAATATTGGTTGGATCAAAACTCGTAAACATTTTACTCGATTATTTTCTTCACCTATTTATTCTAGTCAATCATTCGGTTTTATACTGATAAAACTGACTGGTCCTTCATTAAACTTTGTTCACCTTGGAGCTGTCAAAATAATAAGGTATACCGCGTCGATTCTATTGAACTGGCTTATATACAAGGTTGAAATATAAATTATCATGAATGAAAAGTTACCTCAATAATAATAGTCTTTCACTTTTCACTTCATCAGCAAAATAACAACACAATGAAGATGGCTTACGATTGATTTTTGTTAATTTCAATTTGTTTTTTGTGGTTTGAGACGTTGTATGAAGATCTTCATACGATAATTTTATGTTCCTTCTGGCGCGATTTTCATTTCATAAGAAATTTTCAATCATCAACCTTGGACAATGAGAGGTGTGGCGCCATCTCTTGGTATCGTCAGAAAGCATTAGCAAGGTTTGCTTTAAACTATCATGATTTCTAAATATCTATATCATATGCATCATATCTCTTCTGGATCATAGGAAGCCTACATCTTTGTTTGATATTTAAAATCGACCGCCGCATACTCAACATCAAGCAATGTAGGTAAATATCAACCAATAACTTGGAAAAAACATCAAGTGTTTCTGCTGCCCATCCATTCACAAAAATTGTGTTTTCAATAATTGAACATTGTCTAATGATAAAATTTACTTCTTTTCTCCTCATGTTAATGAAATCCTAATGAATTAAATTGTTCTTCCTTCGATTTGTTCAGTAATCTCTCCAAATGCAACTCTTTAAATTTAATGAGATACATTTTCTTTTCGAAACACTCAAAATTTTTCATTTTGAGCAAAATAATCAAACAAACCGAATAAGATGAATCAAAAAGGTTTCCTGGAAAATAAAAAAGATTTGAAGGACTTTTTTTAATATGCAGATTCGCACGAAAGGAAAGCCCTGTAATGTTCAAAGAACACCGCGTGAATCAAGAGACAGGAGTTACGAATTAACATTTACCTTGAATTTCTGAAGTTTGTAAGCCTCAGGAAAAACCTCTTCTGGCAAGGAGTTCCAAAGCTCAGCTGTTCCATTGGAAAAAGATCCCTGAGCAAAAGAGGTCCGACAGGTTTTCAAATTCACAAAAAGGGGGTGGGAATTCTATTCTCGTCGAGTCAGCCGTGTAGATATTGCCAAGGGGGGAACGATTAATAACAATTCGGAAGAGCATCGACCGACGTTCCAATGAAGTGAGCGAGTCTGTAAAAGAAGAATCACCAACAAGACGAATTGCCTTTCTCTGGATAGAATCGAGAAGCCTCAATGAATGTGTTGGTGCCGAACTCCACACATGAGAACTGTATTCCATGACAGGTCGTATCTGAGCCTTGTAGATCATTAGAAGCTGACGAGAAGTGAAGTATTTTTTCGCACGAAATAGAAATCCATGTTTCTTGGAAGCACCTTTAGCGATCGATCTCACATGGTTTTCCCATGACAGATTATCACTGATCGTAATTCCTAGCATCGAAATACTTGATTTTGTAGGAATAGTTACTCCTGACATCTGAATATTTGATGATAATAGATCGGCTTTTCTTGAGAAGAGACATGCCTGGGTTTTCGTAGCATTAAATTCCACCAAGTTCATCTAACCTCATTCTATTATTTTTACTAAGTCGTCGTTAATTTTATTGACGTGAATGTTTCTTCGAATTTTCGTTTCTCGAGCTGGTATGGGGACTCTGGAAGAGAAACTGGTATGAAGAGTACTGTCGTCCACAAAACTATGTATTGAATAAGATATTTTCTCGAGCAAATCATTGATATGAAGCAGAAACAAAGTGGGCGCCAGAACTGAACCCTGTGGAACACCTGCATTTATATGGAGAATATTAGATTATACTCCATCAACAACCACATACAGAGACCTATCAGACAAGAAACTCTTCAACGAAGCAAGCAACTGTGGAGGCAAACCATAAAACGGCAGCTTAGAAAGGAGACCCCGATGCCAAACTCTATCAAACGCCTTTGAAATATTGAGTGCAACAGCTATCGTGTCTCCGAATTTCTCGATTGAATGCTGCCAAATATGAGAAACATACTCATTCATCCATTTATGTATTTACCAAGAAACATACATGTTTATAGTGGAAAAAAATACAATAGTATCAATAAAGATAGAAATCAAAACTTTTTTTATCAAAGGAATAAAATCGGAATTAGTACTGTTTGAAACTCATAATTCTCGTGGTAGTACCATTGAATAATTCCTATTTAACATCCCACATATTATTCGATATACGAAATCTAAAACTAGAGGTTTTTGCATTTTCTGATGAATTACACTCAACAGTAAACTTTCCTTTAATATTTTTATTGTCCTTTCCTCATAAATTTTGTTCAGTTCCGTTAATTTTCATTTTTTCGTTTAATTATTGCTAGTTTGCAGAAGTGGGTCTAGTCTTTGTGAGTCATTGCATTTGTTGTTTATTAACATACGACCTGGCATTTGGTGAAGGTTGAAGAACTTTATCTCGAGTACTCATTCATCCATTTATCCATTTCCCAAGAAACATACATGTTTATATTAGGAAAAAAATACAATTATATTAATAAAAATAAAAAGAAAAACTTTTTTTTTATCTAAGTGATAAAATCGGCATTATTACGATTTGAAACTCATAATACTCGTGGTATTACCATTGATACATTCCTATTTAACATCCTACATATTATTCGATATACGAAATCTAAAACTAAAGTGTTATTGCATTTTCTGACGAATTCACTCAACAGTAAACTTTCCTTCAATATTTTTCTTGTCCTTTCTTCATGAACTTTGTTTAGTCCCGTTAATTTTCATTTTTTCGTTTAATCATTGCTAGTTTGCAGAAGTGGGTCTAGTCTCTGTAAGTCATTTCATTTGTTGTTTTTCAACATACGCAACGACCTGGCATTGGGTGAAGGTTGAAGAACTTTATCTGGTGTACTCATTTATCCATTTATTCATATCCCAAGATTCATACATGTTCATAGTGGAAAAAATAGAATAATATTAATAAAAATGAAAAGTAAATTTTTTTGAATCAAAGTAATAAAATCGGAATTATTACTGTTTGGAACTCATTATTTGGTAGTGGATGGATTCTTTGTCATGGGTTTTCTTGGGTTCTCGACCTACCACAATCTGAAAAATTAGGAATTAATATTGGAATCTATTCAACATCAGACTTTTAATCTACCCCTAAAAGTTGCTTCGTCAAATCTGTCCTTCTGTACTTGGATAGATTTCAATATTGATTATTATTAATTTTTACTTTTCCTTATTTTTTATTGTGGAATCCAAAAAAACCAAGGAAAAAATCGGAATACTTTCAAGCATCAGTGATGTAAATTCACAAGTGTGCAAATAGTAAGAAAGCTATCGTAAGACAAGAAACCAACCACAATAATGAATATTTTTTCGAATGGTTTTCGAATTTCAGTGTTCGGAATTATTTTCGACCTGGTGAATGAAAATACAAATTTTGAGTTTATGAAGGAAAGAAATATTTAAAAGTTATTCTGGTTTGTATAAGTTGACTGTAGGTTCCTGGTAGTGTAATTTGAATTAACACTTGATAATTTTGATTAGTTGTGTTTTCAACAGTTTGAGTACATTTTTTGTTGCCAATCCCCAAAGAGAAAGCAAATACTGGAATATATTAAAAAAAAAAAAAAATTTTATTATTATTAGAGATCGTAATGCTTGAAAATACTTGTTTACGTTTTGGAAGTTGAGGAAGACTTTCAAGTTGGTAAAACTAGATCTTTTCGTCACGAACATTAAGGAAGATTTTCCAGAATTCAACGTTAACTTATGTTCAAGCCAAGATGAGATTTTCTCAATGTCTTTCATCATGCCCATGTTCATTTGTCGTAAACGTCCGTCATATATTGAGGTTGTATCATCAACAAATATATCGATTAATTAATTAATTTAATCCAACGATTCCAAACGACTTTCAGTATTTCTTCAATTAATTGGCCCTACGATCTTCCAATAATTATATCGAACTATTCCAACGTTTTCCACTCGTCCACACTTCTTCGGCCATCACAGGATTGTCTCTCTGCAGACAAATTCCGAATTAGATGTTTTCGACGGTATAAACGCTTTGTCTTGTACATGCATTCTACTGGAGCAACTACTAATGTACTTACAAAGTAGAACAAGTTTCTTGAAGTTCGTAGCAAGCATACCAATCATTATCCATTGTTCCCCGGGGAACACTTAAAATCCCACTACATTGTGAGGCATTAAATGGTCTGTGAATGTTAATATAGCAATTAAGACGGGGACATTTATCTTGCTTCATTAACCTCAAGAAATGAGTAAAACTTTTATTCATAATGGCGTGTTTTAGCCCGGCCATTGTGAGTCTACTCGGTGTCTCGAGGGATTTTTTTTGTACTGTTTAATTATTCGGCTACTCGGTAATTAAAACTGTCGCATGATCGTTATAGGCCAGTTTTTACTGTTTTCAGGTAAGTAACCCTGTCGCTGAACGATTATTTTAATTACGATCGCGATGTGGATATTTGATATTTTTTTTAATCTATCATGAATCTGATGCTTGAAAACTTCATCAAATAACTAGCGACCCGAGTATATGGATATTGTGGGTTATCCCTAAGAGACATATCAATTTTTGAGGTGTACATTACACGTATTATACATATAAATCTTTCTCTTGAATCGCTCTATCTATTTTTCCGTAGTTTTCAACATCAAAGCATATATTGGGCAGACAGAAAGAGGGAAGCGAATTTGTTTTATACTGCGTAGTGACGTTACAGAGAACAAGTCATTCATATAATAAGAAACCAATGAATGATCATCTATAATCATAGACAGCTCTACTCATCAATATGCAGGAGTGGAAAAATTATATTTGAATGTAATGAATTCAGGCATCCAACAATGAAAGAATCCAGTAACCCTTCCGGTTCAACCGGAAATAGATCTGGATCAAGAATTCCAATGAAACCTCTTATAAGGAAGAAGAATCGCACGAGCTGGTTTAGGCGTACCTAAAGGGTCAAACTTGGGGCTGTTACGTGTCCTGATGTTCATAAAAGATCTCTCCAGGAAGGCGTTATCAGAATGAATGATATACGAAGATTTCAAAATATTCAGAAAAATTGGAATCACGTTACAAACTGGTCCATAGAGAATAATCTATCATTCAACTAATCTGAATGTAATGTTATTAGTTTTAGTAAACATAAAACTCAACACAATTTCAGTTATAAAAAGGAATTACATTTCTAGAAAGGCCAGATGGAATTCGCGATCTAGGCGTAACTTTTGGAAACAATCTCAAGTTCGACAAACATATCCAGAACATTTCGAGAGACGCATTTAAATTACTGGGTTTCTTAAAACGCTCCACTTATAAATTCACGAATACAAATAGAATACGCCTGTCTCGTCTGGGATCCAAGTCAGCTTACTTTTCTTTGCAAAATTATCATATGGTCAAATCGTGAATTCATTTCTACTCAGTCAAATAAACCTTTATGCGCCTGCTCCAGGTCTTCGAAGCCGCCAACTACCTTTTCGTTTGAACAACTGCAAGACGCCGATCTAAAGAATTTGCAGTCTTTATAACAAATATTTTGCCAACTTTTCTTACGGTATCTTTGACATCTCTATGTCGAAATTCAAAGACACTTCGGGAAATAGAATTCACCGAAAATTAACCAATTCTCACAGTCTGATGCAAACCTTCCTTTTTTTTGTCACTCTTTAGTATATGATCATAATTTAATTATAACTTTGCCAATTACATTATTTTGAAATACTCAAAAAACATTCAATAAGGTACTGCCTGCTTTCTTCTGAATAAATAAATGAATAAACACTTTCAGCACTATTTGATAGAAACTGGAACTACTTTTTCGAAGTCATAGCATACGAATAAGTGGCCGTTTCAAATAGTTCATTAACGAACAAAAATCAGAATTTTGTTGTTTGTTCTTGAAAAAAATCTTGAAGCCCTCAATTTTCCACAAGATGAGATATAAGTTTCCGTTCTGAAAAGCAAACTGTTCAATATATTTCAAATTGAAAATAGAAAATAACAAAAAGAAACAGCGGAAGCACTTCTTGACCAACTCTGAATCCGATAGGTATGGAAAAGTATGTTTCATTCAAATTTCCATGAGGAAAATGGATTAGGAATATGAATTTTTGTGAAGAGATGGAAATTTGATGAAATGACTCTCAGCTATTTATTCCAATCAATTCAACTCGTGTAGAAATGCCCTATGAATGGTATCTGCTTGATTCAAGTTTAGGCTGCTTGGTATACAAATTGAGAAAGAAAACGTGAATTATATGTGATTCAGTGCCCGTCGCCATATAGGCAGGAGAGTAGCTGTTTCAGATATATTCTTTTTTCTGAATGAATTGAACATCTATGAATTATATATACATATCGATAGACCCTGTTTATTCGTTTTGCTTTCTTTGACTTGGAAAAAAAAGCTAGAAATCACTTCCCCAAAATAATTTGTCCGTTACGAATGTTTTGTGTCCCATCTAGTATGATCCAAACCGTCTCATAGAGAAGTCGAATATTTCGATTTGCCAGATAGAAAATAAACTTGTTTATTTACGACTAATATATAATGCTAGTATTATACTTGTGGTTTCTTCAGTATAATGCAATATATTATTCCCTTAGGGAATAATGGCTTAAGATTGATAGTAATAGCCTTTATTCCCTCCTATCACAAAATTTCTCGAATTGAATACTACTGTTACGATATTTCCTTTGGGTTCTTCGATTAAAACTGCAAACAACCTTTCATTACCTTTATTACAACTCGTTATCACAATAAAATACAATACAAGCACTTAAACTGCTCCGCTCACTATCCAAAGCTCTGAACTAAAACTCTCGGTACTAGAAATTCTCCACTTCAATTCTGGATTCAGCAATACCAAGCTCTCTCCGATGAAAACTTCGTAAAACTCTCCGCCTCTCCACTGAGCTAGGAATTCTGATAACTATATGAATAACTATCTCCTTTTATATTAATTAATATTTCTACTTTGTACGTCAGTGGTACGATATTGAAAGGAAAACCCTAAGAAGTCACAGAATTGGAACGAGATTCCAAGGAATGCGAACAGAAATTATTGCGATATTGATTTGTGATGGTTGTTTAGCATGGACTTCAGGAGCTTGATGATTACTATTACTTGTGATCACTATCATACTCCAAGCAAATTGTTACTTATTCAAATGCCATTCCACCATTCATTGATTCAAGTAAAACTCCACATCACACATTGACTGTTCAATTTTTTGGGGGTTTCAGACCTCCTTCAGATACAACATTATATCTGAAAGAGGCGAAAAATCCAAAAAATCACCGGAAGCAAACTTTTCGGCCACAAAAGGTGTCTTTGAAACAAAAAACTCAACAATGTTGATGGAACTTTCCAAAGTTAAACGATGAATTTCTTAAATTAACATGCTATCTACGTACAGCTCCCTAATATAATCTTGGCAAAAACTCAACTATCTTGCACCACTCTGTTGACTTTTCATGTGGATTTCAGTCAAGATATCTGCTCTATAAACATATCAGTTATGATTTTGTTCATATTCGGAAATTTCAAAATAACATCCTGCTTCAGGATGAATTGAATAATTGGACTAAATGGGATCAAATGCAGGGTGTAACGGAATACATAGTTGACGACATAAGCTCTTATATATTATTATATTATTTACTTCAATTGGCCCACTCGTATAACACAAAAAACATGCACTTTGATTGATCAAATATTCTTGAGCTTCGAGAATAAAGGCTCTTGTTGTGTATTGGACAACGACTTTTCTGACCATAGGTCTGTATTTATTGAATTAGATATTTTTACAAAACGTAAGTTCTCCATGCAACCTGTCATAAAAAGAAGTTTCAGTTCTGCAAATATTATGAGTTTTCAAAACGCTTTATTAAATGAAGATTGGTCAAATCTCCGTTATATAGCTGATTTCAATCAAGCTTTCCTCTACTTCTATGATCTGATAAAGTATCATTTTGAAGTCAATTTTCCAAAAATAAAATTCTACCCGAAAAATAATGATAAAAAGTGGATAACCGATAATATTATCAAATCAAGTTTAAATTTAAAAGATCTTTTTGCATTAAAAAACTGTTTTCCAGAATTATCTCAAACTTATAAGATAGCTGAAAAAAATCATGCAATACTTGTAAAAGAGGCAAAAAAGCAATATTATCAAGATATGATTCTGAACAGTGAGAACGATTCTCGTGCACTATGGAAAATAATTTCTGAACTGAATAAGGCGTCCCATAATGGAAGTTCTGGGTACAGTATAAACGTTGATGGTAATGTGATGGAAGATATCAGTTGTATTGCTGCTTCAGAGTTCAACAATTTTTTTCTAAATGCCCCCAGGCAACTTGTGAACGAAATAAATACAAATTCAGGAAAAACCTCTACAACTTCACTTTATTGCGAATCGAGTCTGTTTTTATCATCTTACACAAATGATGAATTATTTAGCTTATTGAGTAACAAACTTAAAAATAAACGTTCTGCTGGTTTTGATGAAATCCCTTTATTTGTTCTCAGAACTGTTTTAGCTTCCATTATTGAACCACTGACGTGCTTGGTGAATTTATTCTTTGTCGCTGGTAGCTTTCCAGAAGATCTCAAAATTGGAAAAGTAACCCCTATATATAAGAAGAATGATAAAACTCCATTGGAAAATTACCGACCGGTTACCATACCCGCATGTCTATCTGAAATTTTTTGAATATGCCTTTTTGAATAGATTACAACATTCTTTAGAGCAACAGAATATTATCAGTATTCATCAACATGGATTCAGATCGAGTAAGTCAACTTCAACAGCTGTTTATCATTTCTATAACGATATCATGAGATACATTGAGGCAGGGGAGTGCCCTGTTGGAATCTTTTGTGATTTGAGCGGGGCGTTCGACTGTGTCAATGTCTCAACTTTATTAAGTATTCTTGAGAACTGTGGAATCAGAGGTATCCCACACAAATGGATCTCACCCTTTTTGAGAGATCGTCAGCAATATGTGTCAGTTATTACGAATGCCGAAGGAAAACTCAAACAGGCTTCTTCTGGGAGGCTGCCGGTTACAATGGGGGTTCCACAGGGCTCCATTTTGGGACCCGTTTTATTCATTCTATATATCAACGCACTCAGTTCGATTTATGATGGAACAATTCATGTAATTTATGCTGATGATATTTCTTTGCTCGTGTCTGACTCGAATGAGAATGTTCTCACACAAAAATGTACTATGGCTTCATCTAAAACTTCAGATTTTGTTAATAATCTAGATCTCCATTTCAATACTGCAAACACTCGAGTTATCCGTTTCCATAACATTCAAAATACGAATATAGCAGATGTTTCATTCACTGTAAACAATATCAAACTGGACAGCAGCCTGGATTCGGTGAAGTTCTTGGGGATACACCTAGACGCTTCGATGAATTTCAGGACTCACTGTGAAAAGTTGACGTCGAGGTTATACTCGTTAGGATATATTTTCCAAAATATGAAACAAATTTTGAGGAAACACCAATAGATCAATCTTTACCATGCTCAGGTGAGTAGTCGTTTGAGGTATGGTATATGTTTATGGGGAATCTCAGCAGCTGCTGGCCCTGTTTTCACTGCCCAGAAGAATATACTTCGAATCGTGACAAACGTGTCTCGGGGACAGTCATGCCGTGATATTTTTAAAACTTCAAATATATTAACTCTAACTAGTCTTTACATATATGAAATATGTGTTTATATTTTCAAAAATAAAAACAAGTTTGTTTGTAATAACTACATACACAATATAAATACACGGCAGAAATATCTTTTCCATATTCCATACTCCAGATGTAATGTAACTTCCAATTCACCGAATATTGTAGGACTTAAAATTTATAATAGTCTACCTGAGGATATAAAAAAAACTGTTTGAAAAAATTCAAGGCTGAACTTCAATCTTTTCTATTATATAAATTATTCTTTACACTCTGTTACACTCTAAATGAGTACTTTGATATAAACAGGAATAATCTCCTGGGATAGAATAACTGTCGTTTGTCGTACATGCAGTTCGTTTAGTTTTCATTTTGTGACGTGTTCTATACAATTTTATAATTGTCGAAGGAAATAAAGGTATTTATTATTATTATTATTACTCCAAATACAAAGTGTAACATCAGCACAGTAACTGGACTATTTTCTCGGACGTTAATTTCTCTTGCTCAACACCGAAACATCCAGACTAAGCATCTTGTAATGTCTTACATTAAGAGGAAAACATTACGGCAAATTTGTTAGGGAATAAACGGAATGTAACGTAAAGAAAGGAGAGGTTAATTGTAAGAAACGGCAGTTGTTTCGTAATGGAATGGCGGGAGTCAAATATACATGTCTGTGTAGCGATTATTGTCTTGGTCCGTTTGCAAATCTATCGAGGAGTGATTTACAATATTGGAATAGTCTTAGATCCAAAGAACAGCTTTTATCGTTTGAAAGCAGTTTCTTGAGTAAAAAGATTTCAAATGGTATCCCAACTGAAATTATTGAAGGATCTTATTAATTTTTTTAACACGTTGATATTATTTGTAAAGGAAAACTTGAACGTGGTTTTGACCAACTTTGAAACGTCGGATTGAATTTGAATTGTTGCCTTCCCATTAAATACTGATGACTCAGATGACAATGCAATAGTATGAAGAATCGTCCGGATATCTTCACTAGGACTTTCAGAATTTACGTTTTATTTTCCCTTAATAAAAACGAAAATTTTGGCGAAGGAGCCAGTTTGCACTCCACTCATCAATTAAACTTAAATAATCACAATCCACAAGAAGATTTGCAGTTTTTAATAATATTTTATGCTCCTGTAAAATTTTTGCAAATTCAAGGCTCGCCATGCTGCACAGTTTGGTGCTGATGGCCATGATAATATAATCTATGAAAGCATCATAATCTTCAAAGAAATAATGGTTCAAAAAAACTAAGAAAAAATGATTGCATGAAAAATCTTGTTGAAAAATGAAAAATAAATAACAGTAAAAAAATAAAAAAACACACTTTCATAAAAAATGGGAAATTAATGATAGTTTGAAAAACTAAAAAACACGCTTTTGTGAAAAAATTTGCTGGAAAGTCAAAAATATTTTTTGACGATTCGAATTAAGAATGCTGTGAATGAAAAAATGTTTTGCACTGAAAAATCGCAGGGTGCTTTTCAAGTAATCTATTGACAACATGCACCCCACGCTTTTTTTATATTGCTATAGATTTTTTTTTATTCACACCATTCTCAATTGAAATTTCAAAAATAATATTTTTTACTATTGAATTAATTTTTTCACTGAAGCGTGTTATTCAGTTTCCTCAACTATCATTTATTTTTTAATTATTATGTTCTCGATTAGGCCCGAATCTGTAAATAGAGGTAGTTACTCATCAGTTACATGCTTGTGTTCACAAGAATCGAAATTTTTTTTCATATTTTCTGAACTTCGACCATTTCAAGAAAAAGGCGTTTGGAATTTTTTTTTTCTGTACGTAAAATTTTGGTATTGGTGTAATTTGGTTCATGTCATGTTTCTATAGAGTGTTGTGCTAATGCACATGATTTCTTATTGAGTTTTATATCACTTTTATGAGATGTTATTCTATCATTAGGAAATAAATAAATCTTCAGATTGTATGAATAAAAGAAATGACATTGATAACCTCAGCAACATAACTATATAGTAACTTACTGAAACTACATCAAAAACGTTATAATTAAAATCTTCTCAATCAATACATCTCTCTGTAGAATTAATGATCAAATCATCATAGACGTGAAAAATGACATATATGTGAAGGTATGACATTTGTCAGAAAAAAACAATTTTACAAACATGTATACACATTTTTCATCAATTTATGTTCAATTCAATATTTTTACACCATTTTTACTGTAAGTATAGTTAATAATGTTGATGATAAAAAAAACAATAAATTATAGGCCCTGAAGAAGCTTCACAATAGAAGCGAAAGCTTGGCGAAGTAAAACAGAAACTTTTCATTCGGACTGACTGAGAGACCCCGCTATCCATTTCACTGTACATTTCTCCAGTCGCTATAATAATCCGCTTTATATATATATATATATATATAGTTTGGAAGTTTCGGATACTAAATCCGTTTCTGTTCTCAAAACTGATACGCAAATTCCTGTACAAATCCAAATATTTTTTGTAGGCAATCTTGGTAATTGACCTTTGTCAAATAAAAAATTTTACACTTGTATAGATTCGAATATTAATTCTTATTTTTTCAGATTGTGATTTACAGAACAAATATCGATTCACCACAGAATAATGACGTTCAAACAGTTCCTAGTAGGTGTTTTTTTTCATCATGGTCTACACTACCAGTGTGCAACTAGATAAGTATCAGAGTTTGTGTCAAGATGGATTGGATAAGCTGTAATAGGTTCAATAATAATTTGGAATCTTCTTCGATGATTCTCTGCTCTTAGGCTCGAGGGGATTCGACGTAAAAGTTGTCAAGTTCAGTTACAATAACGATAGGATCTTCAATGTTTTGATCTCTCTTTTGATATTTTCACATAACTTCTCGAGGGTTGTTTCCAGACGTAGTTTTTTTATCCTAATAAAATCTTTTTTTCGTTTCAATAATGAGTTTAATATGATGTTCGTATATTTCAGTTAATGAGGGATTATTTTGTTTTCAACGGAAAATACTCCATTTTATTCATTGTTCAAGTACATTTTCCTTTTAGGAAGCTAATTTCGAAGTTGTACATGGAAATGTTATGGAATTCACGGAAAGCTTCATCGCTGTTGTCATATTAATTGATGCTGCTTCAATTTTCCTTCTCTGAAATGTTTTTAAAATTCATAATGTTTCCATCACTGAAGAATCTTTTCATTTCCGTTATATCAGGTACGTTCAGCTGGAAATTTTCGTTCTAGTGATACTGAAAGGCAAAATTTTTAATAATTCATAACGAAAAATGTATTTGACTTGTTGCCAATAGGGGATTGTCAACATTTTTTCTATCAATTGAGAAGGAACGCAGGTGATACTTTTTTTGATTTTGATCGTATATCATCCGTTTCATTTCTTCAAACTCCATCTAATAAATTTCTAATAATCACATGTTGAATATTCATTTTAAAATATTTTTAAGAATCAGTTTTGAATCTTCATTGGATATCTATCAGTTCTTCATTTCTGAATATATTCCAAACTTCATCTAATCAATTCTGAATATTCATTGCATACTCGTATGTTGACTACTAATTTCAAATTTTTAATGATATTGTAAACCACTTCTTTCCATGAACTTCGAATCTTCCTTTGGCCAAATTTGAATATTATTCATTCAAAAAAGTATTTCTATTGAACTACTGAACATTCGTTGAATATTCAGTTGAAAAATTCATTTTGTAGGCCCTTTGAACCTTAATAATAATAATAATATGCAGAAATATTGATTCCGGTATGTTCTCTTGGATCAGCATTTTGCCTCACACATTCGTCAAAATACATATATAGGTAATATATAATATATAATATATAATATATATATATATATATATATATATATATATATATATATATATATATATATATATATACATATATATATCTCATATTGTGAGGAGAGCAGAACTACAATCATACTACTCCAATCATCAGCTGAGTCGGAACATTTGTCTTCAATCTTTGAATAATTCATTCGAAGACTAAAAGCACAACTATTTCAAAACATTCACTTTCCATCTCAAAAAGCCTGAAAGTGAATACTATGAATGGAAAGTGAAATTTTTTCGAAAATATAAAACATATTCAAAACATTCACTTCGTTTGAATTTAAAAATTATTCGAAGACTGGAAATGTTAACTGGTTACTCTCAATGAAAAATTAAGATGTGAAATATTTATAAATAAAACATTTCATGATGTAACATTTCATTTGGAAAATTCTTTTGCTACTTGGATGATTTCCTTCGGCTCGAGTCACAACTTCTTGAAAGAGAAACCTAACCAGATTCAAATTAAGCAACTGGGCTTGATTATAATGTAGGTTCACTGGACGTATTGAAATATATTGACAAGAATTTTAATCAAATTTCCATTGAAATTATAAGTTTTCGTTAGTTTGGATATTACTCAAAATTATAGAGAACTGATAACAATTGAAGAACATCCCATGAAAAAATTTTAGACAGAGAAATGAACTAACAACTTCTCAATTGATGTTTGACAAATCCCCCTTTACATTTGAAATGAAAAGTTGATGCATTGATTTTTTTCACCAAAAATGCTAGACCGAATGATACACACGTAAACTCTGTCCAACCTCGATAACTTAACTCCTTCGAAAGTAAGATGGCCACATAACGCTATATACTCGTCAAAAAACAAACTAGCTATTGCTCTTGTTATTATTCGTTGCTCGTGTAAATTATCATCATTTTAGTAGCCGTTGAATGAACTCAAACATTCACAGCAAACCATGGGCGCCGTTTCTTGAGGGCAAGGGGGGGGGGCTGGATTTTAGATTCTTCAGTCCATACGCCGCGTAAGATACAACATCGACCTAATTTTGCAATTTTTATCAAAGCACACTCGTTAGTATTGTTCAAAACAGGGTTGGGCTGATTGAAATCAAGTGATTAAATTCACGATTAAAATCATGATTTGAATCGCTTGATTTTCCTAATTAAAATCATGATTTGAATCAATTTTAACAACATATCATAAAAGTTTTCACGAAGATCAAAAGGAGTATCTGCTTTTAGCAAAAACAACAAAAAAGAAGTACATAATTCCAAATTACTAAACTAAATGTAACGAGTGGCGGATTATGACCTTAGCGGCTCCTAGGCACATGTTAACTTGCGGCCTCCCCCCTACCTAAAATTTTTAGGTAATTTATAACATGAACGAAGGCGATCGTGTATAGATCTTGTGTAGCGTGAATTTACAGTTTTTTTTATTTTCGTTGTGGATAGCATCGCGGTTAAGCCGCTCGCGCTAAATCGGGAGTCTACTGTACATTGAAAAACTCGTTTTATATGAATAAAACAATTTTATGTACTGGAGGAAAATCTTTTTTTATTTTTTCGGTTTGTGGCCCCTTCAGACCTGCGGACCCTAGGCAGTAGCCTATCGTGCCTAATGGGAAATCCGCCACTGAATGTAACACCTAAATTTTATTACTGTATTATATTTTCAGTCTATTCATTTTCGTTATACAATTTAAACAAAAACACGAGTTTTCCTCCTTTTTCTACGCCTAATCTGTTTCTAATATCCGAATTTACAACTAGCGAAATTCGTGAAATTGTTGGGCAACGTCAATTTATAGGTTCAGAAGGAAAACAAGCCTCGACAGGAATATTCTTGCAAAAAGCAAAACAAACGCGTTCGTTTCCGTGCCTGACTCGGCACTGTATAGCGAGTGTATAAGACAGAAGGAAAACAAATCGCGACAAGAATTTTCTTGCAAGAAGCGCGACAAATGCGTTGTCACAACTTTTTGAGCCGCAAATTGTATTAAAATTTTTAGACATACACTAAAATAATTAACAATAATTTCAAAGAATCAAAATGTTCAAATTTAATATTCAAATTTAAAAAATCAAAAAATCAAATAAATCATGATTTTTTTAAAAGTCAATGATTTTTTATTCTTTTAATTAAAATCAGAATTTGCCCCACTCTGGTTCAAAAGTATTTTCATTTCAATTTAGTGCATTACTTTCATTTTTTTTTGCCCCCCCCCCTAACATATTTTGTAACGGCGCCCATGCACCAAACATCAAAACACTTTGTTCGCGCTGTTCATCAAAGCATAATCACTATTTTAGGTACTCACCCCAAACAAAACCAGCCAGGAAATGACACCCGATGAGTTGTATTGACGTGGGCCCCATCACGTATCTTTGTAACACTACGCCGAAAGGTAATCCAAACTCACATATTTTCACCAAGGCATTTTTCGCTCTGGTCCCAGTTAATTTAAAATCCGGCCTGCCTGGATGCACCAGCTCATGCCAAGCGTTGTTCTTTTGATTTGTTTTCGCCTTTTTTCCCCGTCTATGCAGCCTCTCTCGGAAGAATAATTATTATTTTCTCTTGCAACAGTAGTATTACGTTCGGATCAAAGGGGCTTTATGTTGGATTAGAATCAATCCTTTGTGTTCGTCATACGCCGTAGAATGAGGCTGGAAGAGAAAACGTAAAAATGAAATCATAAGGCTTTCTGCTCCGTGTTATTGCAATGGATATTGTGTAGGTAGGGTTTCATCATCATTAACGGAATGATCACGTCCTGTAAATACGTTTTTGTTGTGCCGCAGGTGATTTTCATTCGATGAAAATACCTTATAACCTATTGAATATTTTTTGGGGTGAACAAACGATGTTCGTATCTTTTAATAGAGCTTAACAAAGTAGAAAATTGTGTTTCTCGTACCAATTAGATTTGTTTTCTTTTCGACAGGAATCGTGTCCAGCAACCATTAAGCAGTTGCACATAGATGTCGTGATAGTCGACTCAAAACTGTTCAGTTCATGCCTGTGCAACTGCTTCGAACTGTTCTGGACAGGCTCGTATACAAGGGGGGGGGAAGAGGGGGAATTACCCCCCTCCTCATGATCAGTCAGTCACATAACATATTATAATATGTATTGAAACATAAAGGAAGATATCAAAAAATATAATAAATGAATGAAAAATCAATCACAATTTTATTTCACCTTTACTCCTTGTAACCACGTAAGATCGCAGAATCCAGTAATTAAATTCAAAATTATAATCAAAATTATAGAATATCTCAGATTATAAAGTCTAGTATTTCGGGAGAAATTGATTATCACCAACAGTCCTGGAAAAAGGTAAATTTATTATTTAATTTTTCTGTTGCATTATCTTGTGCTCATACTATATACTTTTCATTCTACTCATATTGATATGTAGTATGATAAATACATAAACGAATATCATTTTAACGGTTTATTTTTACTCACGTTGACAAGGCAAATGTTAGTTATATCTAAAGTCTGAAGTTTTTTATCGAAAATTATAGTTTTCTCTACTTTCCAATTTTATTAATGATAAAATGAAGATTAAACAAATCTGACGTTTTTCTTTCATAGTTTCCTAATAATTCAAGTCATTGTTAAAGGTGAGTTTGTAAAAAGACCAATATGCATTTGTGTTATGATAAAATGGTGGGAACGCATAATTTTCTCAGTGATTACTCTCCCTATAAACTTGAGCTGTATACGCGCCTGGTTCTGGACATGATTCCCGTCGGAAGGATAATAAACCTATTATAACAATCATGGTCAAACATTTTCATCACGAAGGGGTTCTTGAACAATATCAGTTTCTTCGACAAACGTTTTCATGTTTTTATTAACTCCAAATCAATATAATATAAAAGAAGTAACATCATGAAATTAGCAAACAATCTCTGTATCTCTGTTGATATGTGCTTACCATCTGTAGTTGTTTATTTGATAATTCATGCATAAAAACGTAGAAAGAGTCTAATGAAATAACAGTGAGTAAGTACACCATAATATTTGATGAGTTTGATTCGTTATTTCAAACACATACAGCAACAACAATCCCCATTTTCAATGATCAAAGAAATACTGAATGACAGCAATTAGGTAAAACAATTGCTTGCTCCATGGATATAACTAGATACAGTACCAATCTACAAACTGTGAAAGAATGAATTTTCTACAATAGATTCGTTATTGGTTCAAACAATATCTATTGGGGCAGTATTCTGCGATTTCTCTGAAGCGTTCGACTGCGTGGACCATGGAACACTATTATTCAAACTTCAGTGCTATGGCTTTAGAGGATTGTCATATAACGGGCTTTGCAGTTATCTATCAGACAGGAAGCAGGTAGTAAAACTCAAAGGAAATAAATCGCGTATTGAGAAAAATACAGCAGGTGTACCACAAGGCTCGGTTCTGGGTCCTATTCTATTTCTGCTTTATCTGAATGATCTGGTGACTGTTGATATCAGAGGAAAGTTCACTCTTTTTGCAGATGACACCACTATCCTTTGGCGAGGGACAAATGAAGATAATCTCAGAGACATCATAACTCTGGATCTCTATAAGATTAAACAGTGGTGCGATTCAAATTCTTTATGTTTCAATACAAATAAAACAAATATAGTTTGCTTCAAGTTCAATTTCGACGACTTATTCATAGGTAATCACGCTATAGTTAACAAAACTCACACAAAGTTTTTGGGGATATTTATAGATGAAAAATTAAAATTCGATGAGCATATAACAAATTTGTGCAAAAAATAGCATCTGGCTGCTATGCTGTTCGAGTTGTTTCTAATGAACTCAATCAATTAGGGAAGGTATTACAGTCCATCAGATCAACCCATCCAACAACAATTTACAAACAATCCTCAGCCGGAACTGTGTATTTTTCCTTGATCGAGTCGCACTTGAGATATGGAATTGCCTTTTGGGGCTTATGTGGTCAGCAATTACTGAAATCAGTATTCATTCTACGAAAAAGGGCTCTTAGATACATATGTAACGCAAAATCTCAACCCCATTGCAAACCACTATTCATCAGTCAAAAAATCCTAACTGTACCTTGTTTGTTCCTTTCAGAAACCGTGTGCCTAATACACAAAAAATATTATAACTCAGTAGCAAATATTCACAGACGTTACGATACAAGAGGAAGTAGGAATATACCCTTGACAATCCCGAAATCAGAAATTACCAAATTTTCTCTGATATATGACAGCAAGAAAATATACAACCACCTTCCAATGTGATATAGGGCAATAACAAATTTCAGAAAATTCAGAAAATCAGTTAAAGGAGCACTTCTGCAAAGAGCCTATTATGACTTAGGGGAATATTACAATGATGCATTTTAGCTTAGTATTTTCGATGCTCACTTATCTGTGATTGTTTATTTATTTAGTGATTATCTACAATGGTTTAAATATTTATCTTATTCATGTGTATTCGTCTATGTGCATATGTTTTTAACTATATAGTGATGGTTCATTGTATTTCATTATTTTGATATTACATTTTTACACTTCGACTTTATAAAGTTGCAGTAGCTTCGTCAATGAGGATTCCTTAGACAATAAGGCATAATTGATTGATTGATATTCTAAATGAGCCATTACCTAACAGCTGTCAAATATGTAATGAACGGTTTGAAGTAGTGGGCATAGAAAAAAGACTAATTATCATACATGACAGTACGTAATTGGTATTACTTACCGTAAACCTATATTTCCCTATATCTACAGTTGTTAAAGAGTTTGAAGACATCCGTAGTGAGTACGTGAGGTGTTATTATTTCATAGATTGTGATGCCTACACTTCAATACTAATTCACTCACAGTCTTCAATCGAAATGCAAATTTATGTTCTGGGATTACAAATACATTCAACAGGAACAAGGTTTGCGAAACAAGAGTTCCAGATGAATAATGTGTAATGATAGGTTGTTGTAGCAAATAACCTTTTAATATGTGAATAATGTCTTTGAAGGAACTTGTGCTTTTTATTCGAGTTTTTTCTCGTCAAGATATCATAATGTGTCAACTTCAACAAAAACAATTCTCCTTTATCAAGGATGCATAGAAATCCTGTTGAAATCACTTGGATGCCGTTGCAATGTGGTTGTTTTCGTCGAAAACGCTAGACCTACAGCTCACTTGATAATAGACATTACCGAAAGTTCACATTCTGTCAATATGTCTACAGATAAATCGTTAAGCTCTAGATATATGTAGGTACAAAATTTAAAAAATTCGTCCGAATTAAAAAAAAACGTAACTGAAAAATGACCAATGATATTCCAGTGTTTGATCTCCATCTCATTTCAATCGCAAAATCTTTCCGAAAATCGTACCTACATGAATCCAGCTCAATGCAAAAGCTGACGGAATTCGATTCTCACACCATCTACCGAATTTACTGTAAACCCCCACAATCTGATAAATCGTGCCTAGAGTTTTTGATAAAACAGTAACGAATGAGTGATATCACCAGAGATTCTATTCATCTTACCTTTCATCAGTAAAACATTTGTTCTGAATACAGATTGAGTATTCAACGCTGATGTTTCTATTCTATATCCTAGTTACCTCTACCTTCAGGGCGACAAAAAAGACTCACCAACTTTGATAACTATCATATATAGTCCAAGAGATGGATCAGAGATAGACCTACACCCTACACCCATCTGTTTACCGGATGAAATATACTTTCAACAGGGTTTCATAATAATATATTATGCAATGATCGTGTAATGATGGTTATTAATACATGAGCACAAACCGGGATACGAAACGAGCCGAAGGTGAGTTTCGTATGGTTTATGCGAGTGTATTAATAACCATTACATGAGAGTTGCATACGCTATTTTATCTACACCCAATAAATAATGAAGAACTAAAATTATTATATTATTGCGTATTTATATTGAACACAATAATAGTAGGTAATCAATCGTATTTCTTTGAAAAATTCTACAAAATCATAATTGATGGTATAACCACGGAAAATACAACAATGAGAAATGAAAAGAAGAAAAAAAAAAGGAAAAAAAATTCTGGCGACGTCAGGAATTGAACCCCGACGTAATTATTCACTACCGGCGCCTTTGACCATTCGGACATGAGAGCTCATATAATTATGTTGAAAATAAAAACATATGTCTTGCATTTGTCAAATGAAAAATATAATCCTTTCGATTGTATTTTTTTCTTGTCTAAGACATCTGTGGAGGGTCGCTGGTAATTCTTCTATATCCCTGCTATAAGACATTTTCATACTATTATCGAAAATTGACTAAATTCTTCAAGAATTCAATACCTACTGATTTTGATTTGACAAACGTCAAAATGCAAAGCTCGCACATCATGCTTGATTGAAAAATAATGGGTTTCTATTGGTTGAAAATCTGTATCGTAATGAAAATCTGTATCGTAATTGATTTCATTATAAAACGGGTTGTGGGCATATGAGTGTATTATTAGAGTACGGGTGTAGATAATAATATATTATGCAATGATCGTGTAATGATGGTTATTAATACATGAGCACAAACCGGGATACGAAACGAGCCGAAGGTGAGTTTCGTATGGTTTATGCGAGTGTATTAATAACCGTTACATGAGAGTTGCATACGCTATTTTATCTACACCCAATAAATAATGAAAAACTAAAAATATTTTATTATCAGGTATTTATATTGAACACAATAATAGTAGGTAATCAATCGTATTTCTTTGAAAAATTCTACAAGACAACAATGAGAAATGAAAAGAAAAAGAAAATGAAAAAAAAACTCTGCCGAGGTCAGGAATTGTACCCAAACGTTTCTCATCACTGCCGCCGCCATTGAACACTCGGCCATGAAAGCTCATTCCATTCGGGCGAAAATGAAAATATATGTGTTGCATTTGTCAAAGTAAAAATATAATCCTTTCGATTGTATTTTTTTCTTGTCCAAGACATCTGTGGAGGAGTCGCTGGTAATTCTTCTATATCATTGCTATAAGATATTTTCATACGATTATCGAAAATTCATAAATTCTTCAAAAATTCAATACCTACTGATTTTGACTTGACAAACGTCAAAATGCAAAGCTCGCACATCATGCTTGATTGAAAAATAATGGGTTTCTATTGGTTGAAAATCTGTATCTTAATGAAAATCTGTATCGTAATGGATTTCATTATGTATCGTAATGGTTGTGGGCATATAAGTGTATTATTAGAGTACGGGTGTAGATAAATAGACGAATAATCCCGTAATGGCTTGTCAATCAAAATGTAGTCCAGACTATATACAGTGAGATTCAAAAATTTTCACCATATGGAAAACTTTCTCAATATCGATTTGTCATAAAACCTTATACCGTATAAAAATTGGTGTGTTGCGGAATACTTGCATATGAGTTGTCAAAATTTTAAATTTTCGAACAGTGTACAGGGGAGAAAGAAAAATAGGAAATTTGATCAGGTGTAAACCACATCTCAATTTTGAAATATACAAAAAGTTCATACAAATAAGTTGTTTAGAATTTAAATCAATATTCGAATTTGCAATCACATCCAGGGTAGTTTACTCTTGATCAAAATTCTATTTTGCGTTCTCCCCTGTACACTGTTCGGAAATTTGGAATATTGACAACTCATATGCAAATGAATGGTAATGGTTCGGACTTCCATTGTCTATATTGGTGACTCTAATGAAACCTGTTACTAAGAACGGAAGGATTAAAATACAAATCAAGTGAAAAAATCAAATCAAAATCGAATTTTCGGTCAATAATGAAATAAGGGATTGATTGATCGAAAAAAATTAGTGTCGTTACAAAAAATCGAGACATAATAATAATAATAATATATTTATTGCCATGGGTTTCCTATGACACATCAGCAGCGTCAAATACAAAATTACAATTTACAAACACACATATAAGTATAAAAGTAAATACTTGTAATTGTCTCAAAAATGCAAGTAGAATGTAAAAAAAAATATATATCATCACTTGAGTTCGTTAATTTGTCGCTGTTACGAAAATAAAAAAGTATGCGTACACAACTCAAACGTTACACTTTACAGACATTGTAATATTCGTCAAGTGAATATAGGGGATTTTCAATCAGGTATTCCTTCAGAGTTCGTTTGAAGATACTCATGGTTTTGATTTCTTTGAAATGTGGAGGCAGTGCATTATATATTCTTATACAGTTATAGTACGGACCTTTCTCGAAAAGACTTCTTCTATGTAGTGAAACGCGTAGATATTCACTTCCTCTTGTTACCATATTGCAAATGTATTGATTATTCGCAGGAAATTTGTGCAGGTATTTTTTAGCGAATATTGCAATATTATATATGTAGGAACAATGAACAGTCATAATTCCCAATTTAAAAAATAAATTTCTGCAAGAGGTATCATTTTTCAGGTTGAGCATAGTTCTTATGATTTTTTTCTGATAGTCTATTTATAAAACCCTATAATAGGTACGTTTCATCCGGTAAACAGGGTGAAGGTAGACCTCTATTCCGTCTCTTAGACTAATACTCTCGTATTGAAAAAAGTTGTAATCATTGAACTGGAAACTGAGAGGGAAGCGGATTAAAAACAGCATACGTTGGTTTCTTCAGAAATAATCTCATAACTGTTACTTATTTTCATAAACAAGCCCGAAGTATACGGGTAGAACGTATGCATGACATATACTCTTCGAACTGAGAACCCATCTAGGTAATTCATTCAATATCGCTTTGATCTTTAATCCCGGAATTTGATCAAATTCATGTCTGCTTGAGATATTCCTTCTTGATATTACGGAAATAAGATGTGATGTATAATGAATTCCTAGTGAAACGAGCGTTCACATATTTCCCAGGAAAGAAAATGCCGGGTACAGATTTTTACTCAAAAAGAGATTGGATGAGTGGAACTTTACGTTTTTATATATTTTTTCAATACTCGATTCCCAGTTGGACTATTTTTTTATACTGGGTGCGAAAATATATAGAAAATAGTTTTAATTAAATGTTATATGACACCAGGAAGGCCATATTTACAGTTTCAGATATACAAGGTGATTGAACAACTTTTTCATTTTTCTATTTTTCAGTCAATTCAATGATTTCATAGTTCCCTACCAAGCTATAAATTTAACTAACAACTTTTTCTTCAAAATTCGGGAGTGAAGCCGGCACTGAATAGAAAAGCTCTAATTGAATTGATTTTCAAAAGATCTGGAAGCTTTGTTTGAAAGTAATTTTTTTGTGGTGGATCAATATTTGTTCCGTAGTTTCCTGGGTTTGTAACCTACTACAATCTGAACAACGCAGAATTATTATTTGAATCTATTCAAAAACAGTTCCTCCTGGATAGAACAAGTCCGACTGATTTGCAACTTCTCGTACTTATAACTCAAATTTTGCCTATCAAAAAATGATAAGCACTAGTATATGTATGAGAATACCTATCGTTATCGTTATCAAAAATTATAAGTAAATTCCTGTTCAAATGCAAATATCTCTAGTTGGAATTTCGTAGTTGACATTTGTCAAATATTTCATAGCTTTTAGATTATTGGGTAAATTGTAAATGTGCAAGGTATAAATAAATAGTTTATGATACAGTAATGTACATGATATATATGCGTATGTTCGTTTGAATTTGAGGCAGGTCAAAGTAGATAAAATAAGTCTACGCAATAAAATGGGCCAATTCATAAGAGATTTCGAGGCGGTAACGATTGATACAACTGAAATCGATTCTATACAGGCATTGAACGATATGTTCAATACAGAAAAACTCAAAAATTCTTTCTCAGTATGTCACATTAATATACGTAGTATTCACAAAAATTTCAATCAACTGGAAGTATACATATCGCAAATACAAACTCCATTCAGTTGTATTATACTGACTGAAACTTGGGAAATTATTATATACACTAGATAGTTATGAAATGATACACAATGAGGAACGGTTAAATCAAAATGATGGTACCATGGTATATATAAAGAAAAATATTCCCTTTACCCACAAAATGATTAAAATAGGTGTTGTCAATTGTATCCAAATTGAAATGTAAATTGATAACGAATATTTCAATATATTAGCTATCTATAGACCCCCCTCCACTAATGAATTCCAATTTTCAGATAACCTTGAAACTTTTTTGAGCTCTGAGTATTATCGTAGTTGCGATCATGCTTTCATCATAGGTGATATGAATCTCAACATTCTCCACAATTGTCCAGAAAGTGACCACTATCTAAACTTACTGTCTGCAAATGGTTTTATTTCCCTCATAAACAAAATGACAAGAGTCACAAATACAACTTCATCTTGCCCAGACCACATTTTCTATAGAAATAAAAACAATTGCTAATATGATTCACATCCTGCCTTACTGAAAGTAGCAATAACTGATCATTATCCAGTACTACTTGCACTCAATGGTATCGAAAAGGAAAATCCTACGCCTCAAAATGTCTTCAAGAAATTGAACGAACAAAAATTGATACACTTATTAGAGATTCAATGTTGGGACAAAATATATGCAAATGAAGATTCGAATAATGCTTTTATCATATTCCATAACATATTTGAGTGTTTGATTGAAGCCGCGACAACAACATCCATGTGGAAAATGAGAAGAAAAAAAACCAAGGATAACACAGGGACTAGTGAATTCAATAAAAGAACGAGACAAACTATTCCGAATCATATAAAAAATCCGGTAGATAATGAAAAGAAAACAGAATATTTGAATTATAGAAACTATCTGAATAAATTATTGAAAAAGTCTAAACGAGACTACTTTAAATTAGAAATCGAGAAATCTGAAAAAACACCAAAAAAATGTGGGAAGTCATAAATAAATACACAAGCAATTACAGAAAAGAACACGAAAATATCACGAAAATAATCCTGGAAGACAATACCGAAATCACTGATCCACTAGAAATATCAAATCAAAAAAATTATTATTTCTCGCATGTAGGCAAAAATTTAGCTGAGAAAATTACAAATCCCATAGGCGAACATAAGTTTGAATACTCAGATAAATCTTTTTTCTTGAAACCCACTGACGAAGGGGAAGTGAGAAGTATAGGTTTGAATTTAAAAGATGGCAAAGCATCTGGACCAGACCACATTAAAAATGAAATCATTAAATTGTCTCTCGAATATATAGTTGAACCACTGTGTTATATTTTCAATCTCTGTATGGAAACTGGTACAGTACCAGATCATTTCAAAACGGCTACTATCAAGCCAATGTATAAAGGAGGGGAAAAAACAAGTATATCGAATTATCGACCGATATCTCTGACTTCATCCTTTGCAAAGCTGTTCGAAAAAATCATAAAAAAGAGATTGGTGGAATATTTAGATGAAAACAATATTATTTCAGAAACACAATATGGTTTTCGTGAAAGAAAAGGCACACAAGACGCCATCGCAAAGCTTACTTCCTCGATATACCAAGAAATGCTGCTTGATACCAAGAAATGCTGTCTGGGTGTTTTCGTTGACTTGGCAAAGGCCTTCGACACGGTCAGTCATGGACTTTTGCTGGAAAAATTGGAACATCTTGGTATCAGAGGAGTGGTGTTATTTGTTCAGAAACTTCTTAACAGGTAGGAAACAACAAGTTCTGGTAGGTGGAATTTTGAGTTCGGAGAAATCGGTTTTATGTGGCGTTCCTCAAGGTACGGTTTTGGGACCGGTTTTATTCATTATTTATTTGAATTCCCCATTGAGGCTGACGTGGTCCGGACTGATTATTTCATTTGCTGATGATACTGTGATTTTTTATGTGGCAAATTCGTGGGATGAAGTCAAAGAATTAGCAGAACGAGATCTGCAGAATATAACTACGTGGTTCAAACGTAATTTATTGACAGTGAATGTAGAGAAAACACATATATTGCCATTTGCATCTTACGAATCAAGTTTGCCCAGATACAGAAAAATATGTTACAACCACGATGTGAAACTGACAAAATCAGTAAAGTATCTGGGGATCTTCATAGATTCCTTCTTGAAATGGGATATTCATATCGAAAATCTAAAAAAGAAAGTGAGATCAATCTTTTATAAATTCTATTTATGTCGTCAAATACTGAATATCACTAAGCTCAAGACCATATATTTTGCTCTTGTCGAATCTCTGTTAGGTTATGGCATTATTGGGTGGGGCGGCGTTAGAAGGACTCACCTCCAACAGTTGGAGGTAGTCCAAAAAACAGTTCTTAAAATAATGTCATCCAGAAAAAGGACTTTTTCAAGCGATCAGTTATTCAAAGATCTGGCTATTATGGACATCCGACAATTATATGTCAAACATTGTATGAATTTCGTTTTGAATGACCCAATATATTTCAAAAAGATATGTCATTCTTATAGAACGAGGGCAGTAGTTGCTGATAATCTCAATATTCCAAAAGCCCACAAATCGGTTGGGCATGGAACCTTTTCGTATATAGCACCCAAGATATATAATGCATTGCCAGAAAACATTAGAATTATAAATAATAAAATCAGATTCAAGAAAGATGTGAAAAAGTGGATTCTCGGAACGGATAGAAACTTTTTTCATATGATGATCGACCCTTTATGAGGGAAAAAGCGGTGGAAGGAGAATAAAATTAGGGAAAAGAAAGAGGGGGATGGAAGAAAAAAAAAATATATATATATATAAAACATATACCTTGCACATCGTTTGCCTTGCATCAGCTGAACAAAATGTCAGGTTACTGTTTCTTTGTTTTGGGTAAGATTTATAACTCCTGTAATTTTCAATTTGTATGCTTTCGTTTTTTTTTTATATTATTTTTTTGATTAGCTGAATACCTCAGCGGCATTCATACATTTATTGTCTCTGCTCTTAATTAGTTGTCATGGACAGGTTCACTTTGAACCTAAATGATTGCTCTGTTTGTTTGCGATACTGTAAATTATGAAAAGCTGGTTGTATTTTGGAACTGCAAATAAATTATTATTATTATTATTATTTACATAACAGTGTAATGGAACGACACTAAAATTATGACGAAAGAGAGCAATGGCATGAAACGAAAATCAAAGGAATCTGCTTCCATCATGCTCTCTGGTGGAGAATGCATATCTATGAGTTCGCTTGATATGGATCGCGGATGGCTGCCCCTCCTGAATGACAAAATGTTATGTCAGATTTAAAATATTTGACAAATGTCAACTACGAAGATTGCCAATAAGAGATATTTGCATTTGAACAGGAATTTACGTATAAGTTTTGATAACGGAAGCAGATTTAGTTTCCGAAACGATAAGTATTTTCATACATATACTAGTTCTTATTTTACTTTTTTGATAGGCACAATTTGAGTTATGAGTGCGAGAAGTTGCTGAATAATTGGACTTTTTCTATTCAGAAAGAACTGATTTTCAATAGACGCAGCAGCTTTTCGGGGTAGATTGAAAATCTGCCCTTCTACACTTGTATAGATTCCAATATTAATTCTCATTTTTTTCAGATTGTGGTGGGTCATAAACCCAGAAAACTACGGAACAAATATGGAAGCTTTTTGGTGTGGTGGCTCAGAGAACACCATTATAGCATGACATGGTCTGCGAAACATTTATATAACATATTATGTGACGGTATCTCCGGGTGGGTAATTTCATATAGAATGCAGATACTAATAAGCAGGGTATTCCGTTTGAAAAATTCGCATAATATCCAACCGAAGTTGACGGATATCAAAGTAACATTTTAAGCACACTCTCAGAATATAAATGTTTCCCGGACCATCACAAGCCATTGAGCCGCCTCAATAAATCACTTTCAGATCTTTGATAAAACAATTCCATTTAAAAAAAATATACTATTTACAAATGCAACACCCTCTACATTTGAAACTGATTTTGTGATTTGGTGTTTCTGGTGTCATATAACTTTCATTCGAAACTTTTTATATCTTCCGCATTATCGACATATCCAGCTAATACGCACTTTTGGGACGACCTGTGTATTGGTGTGGCTATAAAGTGATGTTGAAAAGTTATAAATGAGAACAGGTCTAAACTACTGCGTGATGGTCCCGTTCCATTTAATACATTTCCATTACCCTTTAATAAAATATGACTTCTACCTACTATGAATTCAGGCTTTTCAATATTAGAGCATAATAACTTCCAACGCCATGTCAAATAACCCCTATCATGTTCCAATATGTTGCTGACCCTTTGTTTCAAATTACCGTAAACCCGACAGGAAGTTATAATTACACCTTTTATAGGGCATGCATCCATGCAAAGTTGTGCCTTTGAATAAAGGTGAACTGGGTGACGGAGTTATAATGGAAAGTTCATAACAATTCAGAATATAATATCGAAATTTCTGTCTCCCCAGAAACTCAAATACCTGATCAAATGATATTCTGATGGAAGACAACGTGACGCTACCCACAATAGGTAAGAATCATAGACTTTCTAGAACACCTAGACTGGTTCATTATGATTTTTATTTTCATGCAAACTGGAATATAGGAAGTATTAAAGAATCTGAAAAAAATCTCACTTTTTGAATCCATTAGTACATGAATTTAAGATAGTCAGAGCTGAACAAACCGAATAGATACACAACTTCCCCTTTATAAAAACTTCAACTTCATCGACCATACATAGGGTTCATTTCTCGAGCAAGTAAAAAACGTTACTGGAATATCAGCCACACCACGACGAGGCATCTTTATATGGTCAAGAGATCAATGCTCTATCTTTTATGATCAGTTCAAGTATTTCATAAGGTCAGTGATACGAACCGTGAAAATTGTGTCAAAATACGAATCTAATCACAATTTCGAAAGAAGTATTGATCGGAAATGAACATCGAATCCGGCCCCAATATCACATTCGAGCTGTTTATTTGTTGTGGATTATTTTTTCAGAACTGTTTTTCATAAAAATTTCTGATAGTGGATCTGATAGCAATGAGAGCTGTCTTCATAGTCTTACAACCCCTCAAGAACTTCAAATTGACATAAAATCATATTTTCTTTCCATCAGCTCGCACGATGTTGAATATGATACATAATTTTTCTTCTGTGCGAAATTGAATATAATGAAAAATCAGCGACAGATATACATTCAGTAAGTAATTATCGTCGACACTGACTCTTGGTCCACTACATTGAAATGAAGTTTTCTGTTTCACCAAAGATTCTTTTAATTGAATTGAAAACCAGTCTTGATGGTGGATCTTGAACTCCATCGACTGTACTATTCTGACACTGGAACTTTTTTTCTCGAAATGTCTATTTCAAAAGTGTTTGATCTAATTTGGAATCGGGGTCTCCTTTCTAAGCTGCCGTCTTATGGTTTGCCTCCTCAGTTGCGTGCTTTGTTGAAGAGTTTCTAGTCTGATAGGTCTCTGTATGTGGTTGTTGATGGAGTACCATCTGATATTCTCTCAATAAATACAGGTGTTCCACAGGGTTCAGTTCTGGTGCCCACTTCGTTTCTGCTTCATATCAATGATTTGATCGAGATAACATCTTGTTCAGTACATAGTTTTGCGGACGACAGTAATCTTCGTACTAGTTTCTCTTCCAGAGTCCCCATATCAGCTCGAGAAACAAAAATTCAAATAAACATTCACCTCAATAAAATTAACGACGATTTGGCAAAAATAATAGAATGGGGTAACATGCACTTGGTGGAATTCAATGCTACGAAAACCCAGGCATGTCTCTTCTCAAGAAAAGCCGATCTATCATCATCAAATATTCAGATGTCAGGAGTAACTATTCCTACAAAATCAAGTATCTCGATGCTAGGAGTTACGATCAGTGATAATCTCTCATGGGAAAACCATGTGAGATCGATTGCTAAAAGTGCTTCCCAGAAACTTGGATTTCTATTCAGTGCGAAGAAATACTTCACTTCTCGTCAGCTTCCAATGATCTAAAAGGCTCAGACACGACCTGCCATTGAATACAGTTCTCATGTGTGGAGTTCGGAACCAAAACATTCATTAAGGCTTCTCGATTCTATTCAGAGAAAGGTAATTCGTCGTGTTGGTGATTCTTCGCTCACAGACTCGCTCACTTCATTGGAACATCGTAGAAGGGTCGGAGACTTGTCTCTCTTCGATAGATACTTTCACGGTCGATGCTCTTCCGAATTGTTATCAATCGTTCCCCCTTCGCAATATCTACACGGATGACTCGACGAGTACAGAATTCCCACCCCTTTGTTGTGAATTTGAAAACCTGTCGAACCTCTCTTGCTCAAGGATCTTTTTTCAATTGAACAGCTGAGCTTTGGAACTCTTTGGCGAACGAGGTTTTTCCTGAGGCTTACAAACTTCAAAAATTCAAAGTGATTTCAATGTTAATTCTGTCCCTTGATTCACGCGGTGTTCTTTGAACATCACAGGGCTTTCCTTTCGTGTGAATCTGCATATAAAAAAAATCTATTGCTATCATCATTCGGGGTTGTATATCTGTTTTATTCGCATTTTCTATAGAAATATAGAATCCCACTTATATTGTTTTCTTTGTATCATAAATCTCAAAGTAGTTATTCTTGAAATGATGTTATTCCTTCATTCGGTTGTTGAATAATAAAATTAATTGTTTGCTAACCACTACATAGTGTAAAACAAAGTTGATTACCAATGTCTGTCCCTATGTATACTTGGATCTTCAGAACTACGCAACGGATTTTAATGCGTTTCATTGAAAGATTGTTACTTCTGAATGAAAAGTTGCTGACTAATTGGACTTGTTCTATCGAAAAAGATTTGGTTTTTAATAGACGCAGCAACTTTTCGGGTTAGATTGAAAATCTGCCCTTCTACATTTGTATAGATTTATTTGTATAGTCCAATATTACATTACATATAACATTTGTATAGATTCCAATATTAATTTCTATTTTTTCAGATTGTGGTTGGTTGAGAACCCAAAAAAGCTGAAAGAAAAAATGCAGTATGATACATCTTGAAAAGGTCTACAAAAAAGTCTATGGTATATGTCTATCTCTTAGGGGTAACCCACAATAACCATTTTTTATCCGTGCGAAGTCGGGGCAGGTCGTTAGTACTAGTATAAATGCCAATTTTGGAACGGTCCATTCTAGTTTTTCCGGGAGTAGCTATATTCCCCGATGAATATTCACTCGAAAAAAGTCTGAAGCTGAATATTTGAATTCGTTAGAAATTAAAATCTGAAGTCTCATCTGTAAACCATATCATTTCTTTCAGATTGCTACTGTTATCATTATTAATCTAAAGAATAATGAATCAAGAATCGATTTTTCGCATGATCCTTTCAAATTTCATACAAAATACGGCCTTTGACGTGGCGAAGCTATCATATTATCTCGAATATTTCCATCCTATGTTGAAAATCCCATTTGAAGCGGGACATTTTCGATCAATTACAGTTATGAATTCCCCGCGGGACATTTTCGGGCTGGTAAATACCCGGTAGGTATCGAAAAATACCCGCTCGGTCCGTGTATCTATAGTAACGAATGTTAAAATGTACATTTGCCATCTTGACAGGCATAAATACCGAATTTTAAACGTCGTTGTTTTAACTCCGGAAATATTCTACCGAATTACACTCGTGCATCAAAATAAACCTGATAATTTTCGATTCAAGCATGTTGTCAGTAAAAAAACTGTATTCAGTTATTTTCATATTTTGCTGAAAGAGCCCTCCTCCTTCGGAGTCGGGCACTTTCGACAAAATATGAAAATAAACCCATGCAGTTTTTAGACAACATGCTTTCATGGTAAATTATCGGTAATTTTGAAACACTTGTGTAATTACTCCCGATAAACTTCTACACCAGTTTTCGTGATTATTTTTGTCTCCCTCTTCACTAATTACTACTAAGTTCGTTTTCAGAACGTCTTTATCAGTGCTCATCAAAATTCTGGTTATATATTCATTTACCGTGAATTCTCCTTGAACTTACTCCTCGAATTCAAACCGGCTTGTTTTACTTTATGATATGATCTATTCCTTTTCACTGAATACTAATTAGGCATCTCGTCGACTCCCTCCCGAATGATTACAGAACTGTGAGGACAAATTCGTACGATTTTGTTTCAGTCTCTTTTATACTTTTTTGCAGTATTGCACTTCACTTTCATATAACTAAAAGTTCGAAAACAGAAATATTTTCGTGGAAGTAATGAAGTTTCGGGAGTTTTTTTGTATTTTTCTCTCCTAATTAAACTGGGTAGCAATATTACATTATTAACATTTTATTAGTGCTTCTGTTATTCTATTTATCCACTTTTTCATATAGACTCGTTGTATAATCTACTATTATGCAACGATCGTGCAATGATGGTTATTAATACACGAGCATTTACTGGGACTCGAAACGATCCGAAGGTGAGTTTCGTATGGTTCATGCGATTGTATAAATAACCATTATATGAGAGTTGCATACGCAGTTTTTTCTATATCCGATAAATGATGAAGGACTATAAATATCATATTTATATTTGTATTGTGGATCCCACTGATCGAGAAGTGGAAGGAATATCAACATTCATTTCATTATTGCTAGTCTCAATATAGTGCAATATTTTATTGGGTATGGTGATTTCATTCTGAATAGAATTCTCAATATAGCCACCACCGAATTGGATTCCCAATTGATTGAAAATTTGTGTAATGATGAAAAATATGTATTATAATGAGCTCATTACGATACAGATTTTCAATTCGTTTCATAATGGATATCATTGTAAACTGGATTATGGGTATATAAATGTATTATTATTTACAACCATATATGTGATGCTGTCATTACTAACGTCATTGAAGGCTGAGAAGTGTCACATTACACTCCTCTACTTCCCGCCCTCATTTCATCTATTCTAGTCTTTATCTGTCATTTATTTATTTCGGTGACAACTGTATACCCCCTAGTCACGGTAACAGTATATATACTTGATTATTCTGAAAAAACCGTGTTCTTGCTGAATTTATCGTTAAATGTGATATTTTATATATGTTCAGAACGAAACAGAGATTTATTATGTTTAATCGAAATATGATGGTTGTGAATAAAATAGTATACAAACCTCGGTAGAGAGATTCATTCCTGTCTCGAGATCATAGCTAACCTCGACGCTTTGCGTCTCGGTTAGCTGACTGGTATCACGACAGGAATGAATCACTTCCCACCTCGGTGTGTAATATACTGTTATAGTACGGGTGTAGCAAAAATATTTTAGGGGAAACGCATTCGCCAAAATGTTAAATCATTTTTTGGGTGGTTCGTTCGCCAGAAATTAGTAAGAACACCACTTTACAGAAACACATGAATGCATTCAGCAGCAGAGATACAATCTATGTAACGATCGCAACATATTACTTGAATGGATTTTTCTATCGTATCACATTGAAATAGTACTGTTTAACGAACAAGAAATTAGCACTCCATGTGAGTTATACAATATACTTTTTCTATGGCTATAACAGATAAAAGAGGAATAATTCAACAAATAACATTTTAAATGTGATGACATTTAGAACTTCCATTCAAGTACAACTGAATGAGTTATTAGAGCTGTCATTGCTTGGAATTTTGGGAGACCTGTTATAATTTGTGATAATAACTACAACTGTAACAAAATGTGGTCACTGTTATCAGGTGGGGAAATGAAATCGAAGACACAATACAACTGTAACACAATGAAGGCATTCTGTTATCAGGGGAGGAAATGAAATTGAAGACATGCATTGTTTCTCACTGATCTATCAAGAAAAGTTCAGATAGAACACTTGTGTATCATAGCCGTATAAAATACTCTTTTTCATTTTTGAATGATGAAACCCGTCTGCCCTACGGGATTTTCCACTCGACCTCATATTCCATTTGAAATTTTAGAATTGTGACACCCCTTTGCTGAGGGTTCAGAGGCAGAGGTCAAAAAATATGTGTGAAATGTAGCCCTTAGAAAGCAAATTTAATGTGTCCGAGCCTTTTTGCTTCATATTCTAAATGACGGAGAAAAGCTAGGCACATACTTCTCAGTGGTCCACTCTGTATAAGTTTGAACATATCAGGCATATAAATAGATGTGCATACCCCTAGTAAGACCATCGTCCTTGATGCTTAAACATCAGCGTTGCCAGATTTTCTCTTCACAAGTCGGGATTTTGAAAATTTTGTGGTGGAAAAAGGAGGACTCTCTTATTGAAAACGGGTAATAGTTACAAATCGTATATAATCGGATTTTTTCAAATATTGATCTCTTCATTCGAGTTTTGAATTACGTTTCGTCGCTCTAGATGGCAAAAATAGACATGAAAATGTGTTTTGATCAAAATATGATATGTTAAATGATATTTCTGTGAAGATTTATGTTCTTTCGAAGCTCCTTTCTCTTCAATGAAGATGAAGAACTTTGTACAGGATAGCTCCAGATTCAACTTGATGAGTAATCCTGCTTTCTTTAAATTCATGGTTCATTTATTTATGGCATCCGACCAATTTCAATTCATTTGAAAAAAAAAAGTCCAAGGATGATTTCAACAACTTAAATGCTTCATATAAGTTTTCTACCGAAATATCGCTTGTCAATTTTTATTATACCTTAAAATGGGACTGAGACTGTCCCGCGCGGGACATTATATTTTGACTGAAAAATTGGGACGTCTCGCCAAAATTTGAACGTCTGACAACGCTGACAAACATTTACTGAATATCCTTGGTACATAAATGTCTTCATCTACACCTGTACTATAATAATACACTTATATGCCCATGACCCGTTTCATAGTGAGATCCACCATCCTCGCCGGGCCACCGTGCTGGGTAATCGCACGTTGAAAGGTAAGGCCTCGTTGATCCATTGCTCGCACAAGTTTCGACTTTTGAGGGTTGACGTTCGTCAGCTGGTTAACGAAAACGAACAATTTTAGAACAACAACAACAATGATACAGATTTCTCATTACGATACAGATATTCCATCAATAGAAATCCCTTATGCTTCAATCGATCATGATGTGCATTCAACATTTTTTTTTTAAATCGGTAATTATATTATCGAAATGTCTCATATCGGCCATATAGAAGAACTACCTTCGAGTCCTCCATACATATTGGAGAAGAAAAAAATACAGTACAGAATATCTTACCTAAAAATTCAAGAGTGTGCGAAATGATATTCACCGGTATCTATTCATTTTTGATGAAACTTATAGAGGTAGCCCGTGGCGGAGCCACCTAATGCGCTAGATTCGAGAAAGACCACAGTATTTTTTTTTTCTTATTGTTGTATTTTTCTAATTACAGTTTTGTAGAATTCTTCAGAAAAATACGATCAATTAGTATTGTTACGAAATCTCCTAGCGCCGGCCCTGTCGCTTGTAAACGCAAAATTACTTGAGGAGTCCTAGAGAGAATGTCATTTTTCCAGGAAGTTTTGATTCGCGTGAAGAATTCAATACACATCCTCGAGACCTCTCTCGAAGATTCTCCATAGGCGTACGCAGGTATAAAAGGAGACGCTTCAACGCGGAGGAGACTTTAATCAGAGTTTCTAGTAGAGAGATCTTTGGTATTGCTGAGTGTAGAAGTCGAAGTGTAGAGAGTTTCAGTACAGTGCATTGAACAGTTTAGCTGAGCAATCTGAGTGTATTGTATTGTGTTGGGATAAAGGGTTGTAATAAAAGTAGTTTACTGTTGCTTGGAGTTTTAATAAAGGAACCCAAGGTAAAATCGTAACAGTATTATTGAGTTTAATACGATAATTAATATAACATTCATAATTCTTCATTATTTTTCGGGTGTAGAAAAAATAGCGTATGCAACTCTCATGTAATGGTTATTAATACACTCGCATACACCGTACGAAACTCATTACATGATCGTTGCATAACATACTATTATGAAAGCTCCTATTCGTTCAGCCAAGCCATATGTATCTTGACAAACCACATGTCTCCTGGGAGGAGGAACTTCGCTCAAGACGTCATATTTATTGTTCGCGGAATCCCAAATCGACGAAGTTGTTCCTCCGGATTGTTTTCACAACTCCGTTCCGAACTCACTGTCTGCGGAACTCAATTTAATGCATATTATTATTATTCCCGGCCGGCGGAAACATATCAAACTTTCCGACGCTCAAAGTGATCCGGCTAATCTGAAACCCACAGCCACACTCCATTTCCAGGAGTATTCCGGCGGTCTCCTCTTTCAAATGAGTTCGGCGAAAAACAGATAAAAGGAAAATGAGATTACCTATCGCCTCCGGCCGATACGCCACTCTCTTTAAACCCACAAGTGTTTTTATCGTCACTTTTTATCGGGCTCCGTTACTCGATAGGGCCGCCGAAAAAGCCAGCAATTTCAGTTGAAGATGAATAAAAGCGTAATTCGTTTTTCGCCGTGTTACCTTGCAGCTTTTTGGATTGGTGATAAATTGGAACGTGCGAGTTGCGAGTTAGTCGAAAACGTGATGACGGAACTCAAAGTGCGGTTTTCCGATGAATGAATCATCAAATGGTTCAGGGGGCCGGAACCATGGGGGCAATGGGGCTCGAGCCCCCATAGTGAAGTTCTGGTTTGCGAAACTGTTACCATGCTCTCATAGCAAAAATTTTTCCTTTAGAACAAATTATGTATCGGTCTCATTTGTGTCGGGTTATAAAGATTTTTTATTATCACGCTGGCCACAGTGTCAGTGACAAAACCGCCGCAGTTACCCAAAGCCGTAGTCACTATTAACAGAGGTGCTTACGTATACCGTATAATATAATGTAATAAAAAATAAAAAGATGTGATATCTGATATATCAAATCAAAAAAGTATTCACGGTCCACGATGACACAGCAAAGACTAAACGATTGTGCTATTTTGAACTTCTACAGAGCTCCTTTTTGAAGAAGTTAGTAATCACGAGATGGCAAATATTTTCATTTTAAAAAATAAACCAAAGACGGCAGACCTTCTAACATGAGTGGAATTTTAATTTTTATCCTATTTGTTACATATATATTATAAAGTTCATGCAGAAATTGGATATTTGTTTCTTCAACAATTTCAAACAACAACAACAATATTGTAGTACTCAGACTCGCCATTTGGCATTTGAGGTTTGAAACTGGCTATAATCATCAGTTTTTTTTGTTTTTTGTTTTTCTATACTTCACCGAAAAGTTTGGAAATTATTTTTATTATTTTAAACATGTTGTACTTGGGTCGTTTTGGGTTAGCATATATGTATGTGAACATCACCTGAATATATGATTTATAATACACTGGCTTTATTTTACCTATTTTATCGTGATATATATATATATATATATATATATATATATATATATATACAGTGTCACACATAAAGTTCGCGACATATGAAAGTTTTTTTTATTAACATGTTGCATTAGTCTTGTAATGTTTAAAATCACGAAATTTTATATCACGTTTAGTACAAATCGCTAGAACCAAAGTCTTTTGAATAGTTTTGAAACTGTAGGTCAATGTTTAGTTTACAGAAAAGTATGATATTTCGGGTTAGTTTGTAACTGAATTATTGGTCAAAAAAATAATCAAACTGGATAAAAATCTATTAGAAAAAGAACTACGAGTGTAATAAGAATGGAGAGGAATTCGTTTATTCGATTACTGACATATTAACGTCCATACATGGAAAAACCGAATCAGTTTAACAATGAAATGAAAAAACTAGATGAACTTTGCAACAACAAAGACTAATTTCTGGAGGTGTATCCATTTCTTTTTCTGGTAACAGGCCAATGCGGGTATTTTCTGGGCAAGATATGACATTGAATTCTCGTATTCATCAAAATTATGAAATTTGAATCATGTTGCGTTCGAATCGATAGAGCGAAAGATTCGAAAAATTAAAAAAATTGGAAAAAAGTCGAAGTGACAGTAAAGAGTCCAAATTTCGAGCGAAGGTATAAAATTGGAAACTGAGCACTTTTTCCCTTTGGCATTTTTCGAAATTTCCAAAAAAAACTGATTTTTTGAGGATTTTCGAAAAAAATGTCAAATTTGACAGGTTTAGAGTATCACATGACAAAAGGAAAGAGGCTGTTTTTCACTAATTTTTCAAGCACAAACTAACTGCCAAGCCAAATTTTCATTATATCTATTAATAAAAAAAACTTCCATATGTCGCGAACTTTATGTGTGACACTGTATATAATTCTTATATGTTTATTTTTGGAGACCGAGCCCCCATAGTAATTTTGAAGTTCCGGCGCCTATGAAATGGTTCATCTCGATTTGAGATTAGTCGATAGCAAGATTGGAATGATTCGAGAGCGGTATTCATTTCAGTCAGAATAGATACCATCTTAGTACTGTTTGAACGTCATTATTTTGTGGTATCAACATTTGTTCCGTAGTTTTCTGGGTTTGTAACATGCCACAATCTGGAAAAATAAGTTATATCGAATTGACATATAAACTGAAGACATGTTAGTAAGTTTCGATGTAGAAAGTCTGTCCACCAATGTTCCTTTGAACAAAACTTCAGAAATTGTCAAATCCAAACTATATAATGATGGAACATTGATCAATAGAACAAAATTAAATGTAGATGCGGTCATGTATCCAGAGGCGTCTCTAGCCTTTGTGGCGCCCGTGTGCAACCAGTACCCTGGCGCCCTCTAGTCTAGTAGGAGCGGGGTCAAAATGAAATAAGTACCAAAGCGACAGTTATACAGGGTGTTCAGAAAGGTATGCACTTTTTTTGAACTGTGACACCTAAATATAATACTGAACAACTTTTCCCAAGGAATGCATGGTCAATTCTCAAAAAAAAATTGGACTTAGTATGGAGATCGATCAGCTGATTGACCAAGTCTCCATACAAAGTCCAATTTTTTTTTTGAGAATTGACCATGCATACCTTGGGGAAAGTTGTTCAGTATCAGGAGTAGAAGCCACAATTTAAAAAAAATGCATACCTTGGTTAAGACCCCATATTTTCAATCGGAAATTCGTATGCAAATGGTGCAATTTAAAATTATGTCGGAAAGCAAAATTTTTTTATGGGTAGCGATTCCCCCGGGATCTGTGCACTTTTCCGGAATAAGAAGCAGCATAATTATTTCCTCCGAGCTATCCTAACTGATAACTCCATACCAAAATTCAGCCAAATTGGTTCAGCGGTTAAGCCGTGAAAGTTTTTAACACACAGACAGACAGAAAGACAGTTGCTTTCGCATTTATAATATAAATACCTAATATATGGATATCAACGTCGCGGTACCTACCTAGTAACCATTTAAGTAGGTACAACTACCGACTGCTTTTCCGTGAAGGAAAAAATCGTGAGGAAACCTGCACATCTGAGATACCTAACCAGATGCGTATCCACCAATCCGGACTTGGCCCCGGTCCCCGTGTGTGGAATAGGTATGGCCCAAGCCTTTACGCGATGCGGAAAGAGACCTGTGTCTGTGTCCCACTAGTGGGGACGTGATATGGGTTGTTGACGAAGACCTCATACCTAAGTATACTAGTAGGTCATATTAAAGCATTTTAACTTACCCTTTGTTTGTTCTGCAGTAGGATAAACAAATGAAAAATCCTAGGTCGTACCTATAGGTACGACGAAACTTCGATATTAGTTACTATCTATCACTCGATGTTTTTTTTTGTATTTCACTAGCTATTTTTGATGACCTCCGACCTCGAGGAATGTCGCAATAATTGTGGAAGCAAAAAACCTAATCTTCCCTTTTATGTATTTTCTATCAATGGGAAAGCCGATTTACTTCATAATTACATGTTTACTCAAAAAATGATACCTAATCCAATTGCATTAAGGCTTATTTCGCAAAACTACGGTATAGTGGTGTGGTGGAGATATGTTGATGATGTTTTTGCTATATGTAGTCATAGTCAAAATGAACTCGACACATTTTTGAAACATATTAACAAACAAGAACCAACAATTAAATTCACATTAGAAACAGAAAATAACAATGAACTTCCATTTCTAGATGTAATGATAAAAAAATCGACCCGCTATGTAGATACAAGTCTATATCGAAAGAAAACGCATACTAACAGATATCTTCAATACACCCCAAACACCACACAAGTGTCAAGAAAGGTATAGTTTATTGCCTTTATGATAGAACGAAAATTATATGTGACCCACAAGAAAAAAATCAATGAAGAGATAAACTTCATAAAATCAGTATTGAAAGAAAATGGATATCCAGAGAAATACATAGAGAAATCTTTCACAGAAATTGAAAATTCGAACCTAGTCCACAATGAAGATATACAACCTACACAAAATACACAACCTGTATCAAACATTATACGTTATGTCCCTCGTTTGTCTGAAAAGATGAAACGGATTGGCAAATTTGAAATATTTGACAAATGTCAATTACGTAGATTGCCTACAAGAGATATTTGTATTTCAACAGCAATTTGCGTATAAGTTTCTGTTTCCGAAACTTTAACGAGAAGTATTTTCATAGATATATTAAGGTCAACAAGCCAGAGAATGAACACCACCCAGTAAATGAACAATTCGACTAATTTTCGTCTTTGTTAAGGTTATTTCAAATATGAGAAGTTGAAGTCAACGCTCGTGAATACGGCAACGGCGTGGACCATTTCGTTCTTACATTGGAAAAATTATAACCTCAAACAGTGATTGCTCATAAAATCGTCAGATCGGTACCAAGTCAGATAAGACCAAGTGCGCGCCATTTCTGTTAAGGTAAGTGCAAATCAACGCATTAAAAAGATGTATTTTATAGTTTTACCCATAACATATTATCAAATCTAACATCGAGATAGTGGAAAAAACAATCGAGAGATTATATTACTCTATTGAAAGTTTATATCATTCATGTGCTTACAGTTGAGTTTTGGTGTTCATTGACTAGTTTCAAAATAACGGATTCATCCAGTAAATGAACAGCCATTCATTAACTAGCGATCTACGCAGTAATATAAAAATGAGCGAAAATGAACCTAATGATAATGTGAAATAAGTGCTTCAATAATTGATAAAAGATTGTTTTAAAATCAACCTGAAACCAGTAAATGAACGGGACTTTTCGTAATGTTCATTCACAGGGCGAGAGTGCCAGCAAATGAACAGCATCTTTTCCTCAGTTCATCAATTGGTGTAACACACGTGGAATCTTCAACGTTGATATCAATTGAATTTGATACTATCACTAAGTATTATGTTTCAAAACTCATTTTTGAATTGAAATTCTGTTATAAAATCAGATGAGGTTGTATAAAACGAAATAATCATCATTTTCGAACAAATAAAGCATTTGTTCATTAACTGGGTGTTTGCCGTCCATTTACTAGGCAATGGTGTTCATTCATCGGGTTTTGGTACTTTTTGATCTTCGAAGGTTCATAATACAAAAAATCATTAAAAAAATTATATTTTTATGATGTACATCGATTATAGAAACACTGAAGTTATCAAATAACTAATCACATAAAAATAAAACCACAAAGAAAAATTACTTATGGTCCTAGAAAGTTACAACTACCGTTAATCGTTCATTTACTAGTCTGGTGACCTAGTTCTTATTATTTTTTTGATCCAGAAAGAACTATTTTTCAATAGACGCAGCACCTTTTCGGGGTAGATTGAAAATCTGCCCTCCTACACTTGTATAGATTCCAATATTAATTCTTTTTTTTTCAGATTGTTATAGATTACAAACCCAGAAAACTACGAAACAGTTAATTTTTTTTTCAATAATTGTTATATTGTATATTCGAAGACAGTAAAATTTTTTGGAACCATTTTCGATAGTAACCTGTATTGGACTGTTAATACTGGCATTATTTGTTATTCATCAACTATATTGATATTTATGCTTGACACTGACACTCTCATAAAAGGATATCAATCAACAAGCGTATAATGATGGCTATTATTCACGAGGTGGAGTTTACTGCCACGAGCCGCAGGCGTGTGGCCTAAATCACCGAGAGAATGATAGCCATTATACGCGATTAGAACACTATACTTTATCCGCGATAGATAAAAAAATTGTTGAAGTTTTTTTGTTGGAAAATATTGTTACATTACACAGCTACATGATTTTGAAAACACTATAATTTTATTCTAACAGATATTTCATACAATACAGGTTTAAGTCAGATTTGTTTGGATGCAAAAGATATTTCGATATGATACGCACATGCATAGTCGCTGATAGTTCTTGCCGCTTTTCCATTTGTAGCTTCTGAAATTTTTGAAATTGTTCGTTCCGTTAACCAGCTGACGAACGTAAACCCTCAGAAGTCGAAACTTGTGTGAGCAATGGATTAACGAGGCCTTACCTTTTAACGTGCGATTACCCAGCACGATGGCCTTGCGGGAATTTGAAACCCGGTCTTCCGCTTGGAAGGCGGATGTGCTAACTTCTACACTACTGAGACCACAAATAACTGAATTGAAAATATTTGGGGGTTCACACGATGAAATTCTCAAAACCGATTGTTTGTAGCAGAACAATATAATATTATGGCTAAATCAAGGAAGTATTCGACACCAATAATGAATCATTATTTACTAGTGATTATTTTTTTCACTTGTCAAAATGTGACGTTTTTGGCATTTCAACCAATAGTAGCGGGTTATTCTATGGTTATTCCAGCCAATCATTGGGTATTATACTGATACTGATAAAACTGCCTGGTCCTTTCGATAAAACGTTGTTTACCTTTGAACTGTCAAAACTATAAGGTTCACCGCGTCGATTCTATTGAACTGGCTCATATTTATAAAAATTATCATGAATGAAGAGTTACCTTATTATTAATAGTCATTCACTTTTCACTTTTTCAGCATAATAATAACATAACACATTCAATGAACACTCAAACACTCATGAACCCACCTTTATGACAGATATAGCAAACGACCGATTTTATTAAATACAATTCATTTTTTGTTGTATGAGAAGAAACCGTTGTATGAAGATTTTGATACAACGACATAACGAATGATTTTATGTTCCTTCTGGCGCGATTTTCATTTCATAAGAAATTTTCAATCATCAACCTTGTACAATGAGAGGTGTGACGCCATCTCTTGGTATCGTCGGCAAGCATTATCATATGCACTGCGTATAAGCATCATATCTCTTCTGGATCATAGAGGGCATACATCGTTGTTTGACATTTCAAATTTGTAAAATTTCCACCTATTTCCCTTTCCTTCTCAAGTGAATGAAATACTGATCAATTGAATTGTTCTTCCTTCTAATCTCTCCAAATACAACTCGTTCTTCAAATTTAATGAGATAAATTTTCATTTTCGAAACACTCAAACTCTTTTATTTTGAGGCAAAAGCATTCAAACAAACCGAATTAGATAAAATCACTCGTCCTACGGACTCGTGATTTTATCAATCGGTTTGTTTTCATACTTTTGCCAAATAAAAAAGTTTTTATGGAAAATGAAAACATATCGATTAAATTTGAAAGGACTCGTGGTATTACCTTTGAATAATGAGTATTGTAGTATATTTGAATTTCGCACTGACAAAGTCGCAAGGGCAGTTGAATTGAAACATCCGACACGATCGGGACGTCGGGATGAAACCATTGTTTTACCTAATTAATATTGATTGTTATCCGATTGTCTTATGTCACTGTGTTCTAATAAAGTGTTTCAAGTAAGAACATTACAGGTATCATTAAGGTCAAGCAAACAGTCATTATTCAATAGTTGTGGATGAATGTTTATTTTTCTCAAGCCTATGCTGCTATTGCATATAACGTAATCGTATGGGGACAAGGACGACAAGTAAAAAGGATGTTTTTCTTACAATAGCGCATTTTGAGGCTTATTTTTTCTTTACCATATCGGTAGTCGTGGTTTGATATATTTAAACATAAAAAAATCTTTACTGTTACCTCAATTTATCTGTTGATATTTTCAACATATATATTGAATAACCGAAAGTGTATTGTGACGAATAAACATATACACACCTATGAGTGCCTATGACACAAGGCATAATAATGATTTTTTACTAAATGAAGTGAATCACATTTTCTGCCAAAAGTCTCCAGTTATGGTTGGCATTAGTTTTTTCAACAAATTAATTTTGTATATCTCAGAGAGTACATCTAGTGACATGTCCGAAATAGGGTTAAAAGCATTACCCGTAGACCAATTTTTTATAATCTTGATGTGTTTGAAAGAGATAGTTCAAATAGTTTTTCATGATATTTCCCTAACTCTGATGTTAGGGTAAATACGACAACGTGTGTATCAATGATCTGTTATTATCTTTGTAATTGTGAATTTTCCGTACTTCGTCTATTTCTGTGAATACTTATATGTATGTACTTTTCTGACACGTCTTATCTATCGTAAGCATGGCAAAATTGTAATAAAGAATTGAATTTAATTGAATTGAGCACGCACCATCTCAATTCGAAGAGGGGCATTTTTTACATCTCGAAGTTCACTCTCATCATGCTCATTATATCGCGTGAATCACAGGAAAGAAGATAGAAATCAGCATTCACTTTGAATTTCTGGAAGCTGTAAGCCGCGAAAGACACCTTCCTTCGGAAAATAATTTCGAACCTTGGCTGCCCTGTTGGAAAACGATATCTGGGAAAGGAAGGGTTCTTCAGCTCTCGAAATTCCCAACGAAAGGGTGGGAAGACTGTACTCGTTTGGTGAACCTTGATGGAATTGTCAAGTGTGCAAATAGGGATATCTGTAAAAGAAGATGAGTTGTCGAGTTCTCAACAATGTTCAGAATTGAATGGCTCCGTGATCGGGACATCAGTAACAATCCTATTCGGCTCATTCATAAAATGTAGTCTGAAAGCTTCAATGTATGTTTTGGTGCTGATCTCCACACATCGAAACAGTATTTAACAATAGGCAGGATGATTGACATGTGAAAAAAATATTGTGTAAGATGAGGGGTGTACATAAAATTCTCAAAACTATGTATAAGGAGCATCACAAGTTGACCATAGACCAACTATTTTTATTTGCTAGAAAATCGGAATATTTACTCTTATAGGACTTCATTCATTTTGAATACCTGATCTAGATCCTGTGTGAATTTCGTAAAAATTCAAGAATAATGAAGAAAATCCATGAATTGTTCGAGTAATGACAAATATCGCATTGGAAGTTGAAGAAAATAGCAATGACGAATGAGGCAATTTTTAGTTTCAAGTGCCTTTCTCAGTGATATTTATCAAGTTATTACAGCTTCGATGTGAATTATTGCTTCTCGAACTTTATTCGACACGAAATCAGTCGAGTTTTTGTATTCCTATTGCATTGTTTTGGTGAAGAGAAATACAAACTTTCTAGCTCCTTGAGAGACCTAGAAGCACTGGAATAATTCTTTTTTTTTGAATCTGATAAATGTTTCGATTGAAAATAGATTGCTTGTATAATTGGTTCTTATTATGACACTCGTCATGATAAACTCAGTAAAAATTCAAACATATATTGTTATTTGTTCTATCGATCTACAAGTGTGACCGTCTTGATAATCGAAAATCAATTCTAGCAGTTACATCTCTAGAAGCCTATGCAGATATTCTTATGTGAAGGATTGTGTACTATAATTATAGTTCAGCCAGGGGAGTAGTTGTTTTCTGACAAGTGATACTCCAAAAAATTACTGTTTCGGTGAGTTTAGACTGTCCTGAATGAAATTGTTACTTTGAATTAATTCGACAAATATTTGTTTCAGCTATATAGATGTCAAAAATTACGTTCCTAATATTATACAGGTATTCATATTGAAAACGGGTATATTCAGTGCGAAATTGTTACTTTATTTTTCTTAAACACAGCCAGTTCAACAATTCCATGTGAGGATTTGAAAGATGAGTAGTAGTATTTTATAGGCAAAGATCTCATTGCAATCTCGAATGCAATTGCATTATTCAAATCAAAAAAAAAGTTATTTCGTTTTTATTTCGTATTTTGAATATGAAGAGTTTGAGTACCTACTGGAATCCTGGAAAATGCGTGAATGTTGTTAACCAGGTAGAAAAAGCCTAACATTCCTGGGCGTATGTGAAATAGAGGCGCAAGCCGAGACTTAACAACACAGAGACCAAAAAATGGGTGTAAAATTCGACTGATATCAAATAATTTTGGAAAAATCGCGAATTTTTCTATTCAAAAATTGAAATTCGTAATCAAAATACTTGGGGTACGGACACTGATTTCGATCATTTGTGTAGAAAACTAACAACTGAACAGAAATATCATTCTTTACAGTAAGTTCATCTTGACTTTTTCTTTAAGAAATTTTTTTCTGGAATGTCAAAATTTTCTAGCGATTTGGGAAAAAAATTTATTTATTTCATCTGTGTGAATCAAACTCAGTTTTATGATTTGAGCGGTAGTTTCGCTACAATAAACTATTTTTCAATCCAAATTAAGATATTAGAATGATACTCGTTTCAGTTTGTGGAAAAGAAAATTCAAAAATGAATCAAAAGATGAGACGATCAACTTCAATAATGATATTTGTATAGGGTTTTCCAGCTGTAGTTTGATGAAAAAGATCCAAACACGAAATATTTTATGTTGAGAATTTTCTCAAAAACTGTTACTTCTATCAACTGACTTTCAAGAAGTAATTGTGAAAAATATGAGGTTGTTCTCTTCTGGTTTGAAAGTTCAGTTCGGAATATGACCCAAATCTTTTGAATACGAGTAATGAACAAAGATTGATTCATTAAATAATTTTCTGCTAAAAATATCGTTAAATTTGGGGTATAGAATTTTTAGATCTAGAAGTTTGATTCAGAAGAACATTTGATCCAACTTAATCCAAATCACAAAATAGATGTTCTTGTAATACACTTTCAGGTTGTTCAGAAATATATATCAATGAGTGGCTATCAATTATCATTACTATGCGAATATAAAAGAAATTCAAATGATATTTAATTTCGGTTAGGTCTTTAACACTTTTGACATCGTTTGACCGGGCATATTTAGTAAACTAAAATTATCATTTTTAATATTCTTCGACTTTTTATGTCTATATAAGTCATGAATTGTCCCTTATATAGGGAAACACGAGTCGCGGTTTTGTGAACCTATAGTCAATAAGAATCGTACTGGAAACTGATTATTTTTGATGATATGAATATAGCATGTGTTACTATAACTCATGCATATTGTTGTTCTTCACTCATTATTTTATTGAATCAAGACGAAATTTACGTCTTTATATTCCATCCCTATCTGTTCGCGCATCAACTCAGCATTTCAATTTGGACTTAATACTACTACTAGTATCAACTGTCAATAAACTCGATGTTGAATTGCGATTAATGAATACTGTATCTTAACAAATATGACCGTTTTTGTAAAGAGTATGATTTGAATGAGAAAAACACAAAAATGAAGTAAAAATTAAATGAATCGTAGATAACTGTAGAATGAAATGAAATGAAATTAAATGGAAAATCATTGTCCATATTATGAAAGTATGGAAAATTAGAATAATACTGAAGTAACGTTTCTAGACGTTTACTCTGTCATCTTCCAGTGAGAATGAAGGTTGTGATCTGTTTTTTTTTTATATATACTTTCATTTGATTATATGATTTTCGTTTTTGTTTCTGTTATTTTTTTCTCTGGATGTTTCCCAATGACGATAATAATAATATTATAATCAACCACTTATATAGGTACTTCTAAATTTAGATATGGTAGGTCAATTGAATAGGACGAATGTCGATGCTATTTCAAGTCAATGTTAATCAACTATTAACTTTTCAATTAAACTCAATCAACAATCATTCTTTTCATCAACAACATATGGAAATAAGAACTTCCGGAACTTTCAAATCAAATCAAATATACTTTAATGTCTGAAAAATGTAGTTCTCATTGACAAAGTCTTTTTCAATGAAAAACAAGAGAACATTGATCATCATTAAATATATGTCGATATGACAATCTGTAAAAAAAGCTAATAATAATCATAATTAGAATACAATAATTAGAATAATAAAAATAAATATAATTGAATAAAAATATAAATAATTAATAAATATCACACATAAAACACATCAAATTGAGCAATAATGTACTTTAAGGACTGTAAGACTAGGTCGAACTCCACAACATTTAAAGTTCTGACAGTAGTATTCATCTAATGAATAGAAAGCATTCGTCAGTAGAAGATTTTTCACAGACTCTTTGAATTGTTTTTTATCTTTTGAAATTTCGATGAATAATTTTCTACCATTATAAAATATGAAATTTTTATTCGTGTCGATGTTGGATTTGGTAATGTTATATTCAGTGTGTGTCTAGTGTTATATTCAGACACCCTATGTATTTCATTTTTATTTCAGGGTGTAACTGAATGAGTGTGAAACATTCAATGAGGTGATTCCTCATCGAAAAACAAATACGATCTTTCATATAAAGCAACTTAATTGGAGCATCCCTTGTTAAGATACAGCCCCTGAAAGGGGGTACATAAAAATTCTATAACAATTTTTTTCACAAGCACTGAAAAAGTTACAATATTGAAATTAACCTGATGTTTTGTAGTACCAAAATGACACTTGGCTAGTAATTTATTTGGTTTACCCCATGATTGTGAGGGGTGGAAAACGCAAGCCTTAAAATTTATTTCTAATGTAACTTTTTTTTTATCATTTGTTTACCACTTAAAAAATTATTTCCGATAGCCTGTTTCATTCTAAACAAAAAATGTCTCTCGAGTTTTTTGCCAGTTCGCAGCAAAAAATTATTTCACGAACAACTACAGAGATACATCGTCATAAATGCGAAAATACGAAATTAATCTATCTAGTAGGTCGCTATTAGCGATAGTGACAATTGAATTGGTATGACGGTGTCAGTTTGTGAATTTTTGAAATTGAAATAATACAGAAAAAAATTGTGATACAAATTTTATGTACCCCCTTTCAGAGGCTGTATCTTTACAAGGTATGCTTCAATGAAGTTACTTTATATGAAAGATCCTACCTTTTCTCGATGAGGAATCACCTCCTTAAATGTTTCACACTTATTCAGTTACACCCTACGCATGAGGCATCCTGCTTCTTTCTTTCATTATAACAAATTTCGTTTCTATTTCTGTTATTTTTTTCTCTTTATGTTTCCCAATGATGATAATAATACTAATAGAATTAACCACTTATATAGGTACTTTATGTAAATATGGTAGGTCAATTGAATATGACTAATGTCAATGCTATTTCAAGTCAATGTCAATTAATTATTAACTTTTCGGTTATAATTGCACGAGTGCACAAAAATTACCTATAATTTTGCAAGAAAGCGTGATATCTAAAAATTGCAAGAATTTATTTTCATATTTTACAAAATATGAAAATAACCGAATGCAATGTGTATAAGATATCACGCTTGAATGCAAAATTATCTGGTCATTTTTATGCATGAATGTAATTCATTGGAATATTCAACGAATAAAGAAATTCTCAAGGAAATGTTATTTTTTGTTCATTTATACTTTCCTCTATAGATTGTATGCAGTACTCGCCTAAACGCGAAATGTTTTTCTATTTTTGAAGTCTATCTGACATTTATTTGTGTTGTTTACTGACGTCTAGCGATACGGTTTCAAATGTGTTATTATGGTGACTTGATACAATGCAATTACCGCTGTAAGTTTTCGATAATTGCATTGCTCTCATGGGACATTTTATATATGAGGGAAATATTCGGTTATAATTGGACCAGTGCACAAAAATTACCGATAATTTTGAAAGAAAGCGTGATATCTAAAAATTGCAAGTTTATTTCCATATTTTGGCGAAAGTGCCCGAGTCCGAAGGGCGAGGGCTCTTTTACAAAATATGAAAATAACCGAATGCAATTTGTATAAGATATATATGGGATATTTCATATATGAGGGAAATATCCAGCTAAACCCAATCATTAACAATATATGGACATGAGGACTTCCGGAACTTTCTTTCATTATTACAAATTCCTCACCGGCAATCAAACTCCTCGGCTGAAATCAACTCAACAGTCTTCTATATCAATTACCGACGATACAGAACCAACTCCGAACCCCTGGAACTCCTCTAAACAACCGCACACCAGTCAATCCTCGGGAGTTTCGCACGCCACGAAACTTGCCGCGGAAGTTTCAAACCGCCGACTTGACGCTACCGGAGCGGTTCGTAGGAATAACTGCGGAACTCTGGCCCGACTGCGGAACTCCGGAACTCCCGATTCGGATATTTGTAACTCCCGCATACTTCAGGACGATTCGCAGGTGGCGCATGCGCGCACCGTCGCACCCTAGAGGTGCGTGTATATCATCATAAAATATGGTGATTTAAATTTGATGCCCCCTTGTGTTTTTGTGCGACGGGGAAATAATTTTTGCTCATTCGTTCCTCCATTGATTCTGTAAATAATACAGCGGTGTGTTGGCGTTTTATTTCGTGAAATGATTGCAGTCTTTTTCGAGGTGGAACAGGTGGGATATATTATATAATGAACTGAACAGTAAGATTAGCATGACATCATAATCTTCGAATGTCACCACTACTCGAATAAGACGAAAGCTTCGGATAAATAACATTTTCGTTGTATTTATACTTTTATCCAACACATGGCAGTTATAACTGTCATTATTGATGTCATTTTGGACAAGTAAACTATCGAATAACACACTAGTGTGTTATAATCCATAACTCACTAGTGAATGACTCATGTTCATATTTGAAGAAGTGTTCCATTTATTTCTCACTATTACAAACAGAAATCACATTGATATTGAAATTGAAGGAGAATGCAAACGGTTCATTCGAATTTAGAGTTATTGTAAAATTCGTTGACTCATTGGAACCAGACGCTTTCATTTCTGTACAGCTTCTGATAGTGCTGGAAGACCCCGACACATTTGTATTTTTTCTGCAATTTGTATTTGGTTATACACCGATTTTTCTTGGTATCCTTCAGTTATCGTCAAGGACCTCCATCCTCCGTGATGCTTCAAAGTAGTCATGTTAGCCTCTACATTGGCCAAAAGAATCGCCGAAGACCTTCTCAGGCAGTGACTGGTGTAGAGCGCTGGGTCCTTCAATTTCAAAAGCATTGCAATTCTTGTAGGTATCTCCGACAACGTGTTTATTCCTACACATCGGCTGGTACACCCCCCATTTTTGTGAAAAACAAAAAAAGGCTTAGAACTAGTATTCTTTGGTCTGGAAGACATGTATTATTTACATAAATTGATCGGGTTGATTGGAAATCCTTCTTCAAGTATAGTGTGATTTGCTTTTCAAAAAGCTCGTTAGTTTGCCATATTTTGAAATGTCGATTTTTTTTATAAAGGTGAATAGTGAAGCATCGAGTATTTGGTCCATAGCGACGATGGGGCTGATTTTTTTTGCAAATGTAAAAAATTGTTCGTTCCGTTAACCAGCTGACGAACGTCAACCCACAGAAGTCGAAACTTGTGCGAGCAATGGATCAACGAGACCTTATCTTTTAACGAGCGATTACCCAGCACGGTGGCCCGGCGAGGATTCGAACCCCGGCCTTCCGCTTGATAGGCAGATATGCTAACCACTACACTACCGAGACCATATAAGCCAATAGAACATTTTCATCGATACCTTTCATCTTCCGTGAAGCCATCCAAGCCTCATTTTGAACTCCTTGTCGTAGACATCTCGGGACTTTTCTTGCAAAATCTGCATCACTGCTTCTTCTGCTTCCGTAAGGATATCCTCAGGAACGAAATTTTCATCAGTTTCCTCCATTTCATTCAAGTTTTTTCTCTTTAAAAAAAGCTTCATTTTTCTTCAGCAAAAACTGACAAGCGTCAACATTTATTCAAACATTTTGCAACAAAACAAACAACTTACTTTGACCAAAATGTAAAGAAGTCACTGTCAAGTTATTCTGACATTAATAAATTACTGAGACGCGAGTAGCCTTGATTTGATCACAAAATTTATTATTATCTCATAATAAAAACGATTTCTTTCACTTGTTGGATAAAAAATTGTATGCCACTTGTGTGTTATGTTTCCTAAGTCACTTGGGAATTTATACCAATTAATGCAATATAATGCTAGGAAAACCCAGGCATGTCTCTTCTCGAAGAAAGCAGATCTATCATCATCTAGTATACAGATGTCAAGAGTAACTATTCCTACAAAGTCGAGTATCTCGATGCTAGAAATTACGATGAGTAATAATCTCTCATGGGAAAACCATGTGAGATCGATCGCTAGAGGTGCTTCCCAGAAACTTGGATTTCTATTTCGTGCGAAAAAATGCTTCACTTCTCGTCAGCTTCTAATGATCTACAAGGCTCAGATATGACCTGTCTTGGAATATAGTTCTCGTATGAGAAGTTCGGCACCACAACATTCATTGAGGCTTCTTCATTCTATCAATTCTATTAATTAATTCTATTAATCCATCTTGTTGGCCTTCATGGCCCTCAATTCTAATCATCATTAATTTTTGGAAAATTTTTGATTTTTCTGATTTGATACTTATTATTATTCATACTTGGATTTCACCTTGTTATGCTAGCGCACAAATTTGAAGTTTGTTGCAATACAATTCATTATAATTCGGAAATTTGTTTAGAAAGAAGCATACGGTGTGTGCCTCTGTTAGAACATATTTGCGAAATTTCAGAATTACATTGAGTTGTATTGCAACAAACTTGAAATTCTCAGTTACTTAATGAATATGTTTCTTCAGTTTCAATGCAGGTGGCATTGCTAACTTCATAGAGAAAATCCAAATCTTGAAAAAGAAGAAACCGCTTTTCTTTCAGTTGATGCTGAAAAAAAAACGTTATGGAAATATTCAAACTTAAAAATTAGTCTCAATGTATCATTTCCGTGTACCGATCTTATAACAATGTGGGTATTTTTCACTGCACCTATTTCAGTAACATATTCCCAAACTTCCAGCTATCAAACTCATTTTGTCCATTACTCTTCATTTCCGGAAATCCACCTATCAATAGCACTATTGTTGTGAGAAGTTCATCACTAAATTTTCAGAGCTAATGAGCTTCTGCTTTGTTGTGGATGATGTAATTATTTTTCAGTTCGAAAATATCCGCAAAGTATCAAATTTATGTTCAAACTCGATGAAGCGAATGAAGAGTATAATGGATAAGAAAGTTTACAAGTAACCGTCCAGTTACTGTGAAGGGTATTAGGTGAATGACTTTCAATTATGATCCATTCGAAACTGGAAGAGGGTGAAATAATGATTACAATGGTTAAAACTGAAACCCAAATATTTTCAACTTCGTGTCATTAGAGATTTGTTAATACACAACTTCTATAGTAGTATATTATGCAACGATTATGATATGATGGTCATTAATACACGAGCATCAACCGGGATACGGAACGAGCCGAAGGTGAGTTTATGTTTTATTGATAACCATCACATGAGAGTTGCATACGCTATTTTCTTACATAAGTCTCAATGAAGTACAATATTGTATTGGAAATGCTGATTTTTTCTGGAATTTCAGTGTCACCTTCCGCCACTGAATTGGATTCCCAAATGAATAAATATCTGACACCGTTATGACATCTGTATCATAATGACCCCAACACCATACAGATTTTCAAAGAAGAAAGAGTCTTATCTGAAACAACTACTCCCCTGGCTATATGGCACGAGTAGCGCTGAATCATATAGATGTCACTTGTTTTCCCTCAATTTTTATACCAGGCACACGGATCAGAATCAAACGTATAAATTTTGAAGGATATATTCACACAATTCAAGAGGAGTCTGCAAAAGCAACTCATTCATCAGGATAGCATCTAATTCTACAACCCAGACAACCTTTTTTTGCTTAGAGAAGAATATCCCTTGAGCTAATCAGTGAGCCTATGAATTGACTACATAACTTTCTCATTACATATGTAGTGAAATATGAACCTAAGGGGATAGCTGTTGAAGATAGAGTCGTTTTTCTTGTATGTGAATGTGTTATCAATGAGATTGTTCGCTCTTTATTCAATATCACTTCTTTCATAGAATTTACTTTCCATTGACTTTCAGAAGGAACATACAGAAATCGCCTTCCCAAAACTTCTCTCTCTCCGTAAAAATAATCATGTTCTTGAAAAATCATAAAGTTCGTAATTTTTATACCGTGAAAACCTTGTTACCCCATCACCAAGCTAAAAATGCTTATAGTACTTAGGAACTGGTTATTTTTGAGGAAACAATGGAATTTGGGGAAGTATTTTAATTTAGAGTTGTAACTCGAAAATAAAAAAATATTGGATGTCCACTCTACGCGTTCACATATCGCAATTAGTTTTTCAGAATTCAGAAACCACATGAGATTGATTATGAATAACAGTAATTATAAAAGTCGATGAAGACTTTCCTGCATAACAACTCATGTTTGTTTTTGATACATAAAGTAAAATAAAAAATGAGGTGATAATTCATTTGTTATCAACAAGTGTTATAGGTGTATTTTCAAGTAACAAAAAATATCTGTTGATGACCGATTTTTCTTGATCATCATTTGTTTAGAGCTTTTGATTCCGAGAAAATGTCGATTATCTTATCTAAACAACGCATTTGTTTACAACAATATTTTCACAATATAAAATTGGAGTTAAAAAGCATCATTTCAATGCTGCTTCCATTGATAGATTATTTGAAGTATTGAAGAATAAATTTATTTTCAATGATTAATAAAAGTATTTCATTTTGTAACTCATCAATCGTTAACGAGGATATATATATATATATATATATCTATATATATATATATATATATATATATATGTAGTATTCCAAAAATAATTCCAAGGAAGAAATAATTCTCAGATTTATATTTTAACTTCAGTGGTCACGTCCAAGCCGAGAAAAAGTGTTAATTGATAATTAGGATTTCGAATCAAAACAGCAGCGCCGAAATCTGCAACTAATTAGTTTAGACCTGAGACATTGGTTGGAAATTCGAAACCGTAACTATTTAGTAAGCTGTTATTGTTGATTTAGGTCTTTTTTTTCAATTTTTATGTGAATTTTGAAACCGCTGATGATTTTGAGACAACGAATTCATCATGGTGGAAATTTTTTCGAAGATTTGGTCTTTTTCAGGTTGAAAATCACAACTGTGTATTTAGATTTCGAAATTGGAGCACATTGAGCACACTGAGTTTCGTTGGATATCGTTAGAAACCACTTCCACTCCTGAAAATACTTTGGATCGTGTTAAATCTATTTTTTTCGAAGTCAGAGCAGGCTTTTCAGCTCTTTCGGACATGATTGTTTCATGCTGTTTTGAATTTTTCCAGATTTCAACTCTCCAAAAGGCTTCTACACCCATCTCCAAAAATTCGAAGTGAATAGAAGACACTAATTTATATCCCCTCTACCTTAGTCAACACGAAGGTCTTTCGGTATCGAAGGAGCTGAAAAAAAAGTAACTTTTAGAAAATATTAACGCTTTCAATCATCAGCTATTGAAAGGATAGACAATTTCAGAGATAGTTGAGTATTCTTGGTATGTATTCCGGTTATTTTTCCCATAGTATATTATTCGGTTGGCTCTTCTCAATAAATATCATCTTTATATACACTACATTGAATATTTTTTTTTTTTTTGGTTCATCCCATTAATGATATTTTTGCCTTCACCCTCACAAAACTGAAAATGGACAGCAATGCCCCGATATATATGTCATATAAATTCATATCGCATAACTTTCGACAAACGAATTCCAAATAGCGATGAATCGATTATGTCCATAAATCCGGTGGTACACAGTTAAAAGTCAATTACAACAATGTAACCCCGGTAATAACAACTCGAATTCCCGAACCGAATATAGAATAGTTAATTTAGCAACTGGTAAAAGTGACGTCGGCGTTGCCATTGTTTGCACACAATTTATCGAGCATACTAGATTGCCCCGATAAGCCCCTTGGGGTTGTGAATGATCAACTAACGCTGTATAATTAACTTCCCGTTTCTAATTGATCTGTAACGAAATTTTTATTCGAACCAATTGTTGGCTTTGAAAATCGAGTTCAACATTTCTATGGCGAATTTCTGCTCTAGTGGAATTGTTGACATTCTTTCGAACAATTTAAAAAATTTATTGATGAAAATAACCATCAAGGCCATAATTAACTAAATAATTATGCATTTACCTCAACTATATCGAGAATCAAACATATTCCGTATGGAGAGAAGCTGGGTTTGGATTTGAAAAAGTTCAGTTTTTCTCCCTATAACACGTCGTTCAAACAGCTCAACTAACAGAAAAAAAAGAGTAGTATTGGTTTGGACTTCCATTGTTTATATATCTAAATTATTACCTCTATTGAAACATGTTGCTAAGAAAAAAGGGGCAGTCAGTCAGTCATCATTATCATCTGAAGACGATTGCGGATACTAGCGATCGAAACGTAGTGAGTACACTAAACTTGAAACTTAGTTTCAACATTTGTTCAAATTACTTCATATATTCCTTCATTTGAATGTTTGGACTCTATTTTATATTCTTCAACTCAACATTAAATCCTTTGATCAATCACAAACTTTAATTTTATCTTTTTTGACCAAAAATCCATTTCAAACCCTTTTGTTTGGTTTGGTTACTTTATTCGATTTGAATTCCAAAAGTCATAAAATTTCATGAAAAACATTCTCGAAGTTCCAATAATATTTCTAATTTTTTCAGGTTGTGGATGGTTAAGAACAAAAAAAAACTAAAAAAAAAACATCCATTACAAAAAAATGACTTTCAAACACTCTCTACAGCTGGTAGCACTTAAATATTGAAATATTATGATCGCATCACTATTTTCGAAGAGAAACTATACCTTTATAATAGTAGTATAAATAGATGAGTCCGCTAGACTAACGAGCAATACAAAATCAATGCAAACCTTGAAATTATCAGTTTTACTATTCAGACAGAAAAAAAGGTACATAATTAGTTTCAATCCCAATGGCAATAGACACCAATCACAAAACGTCACTTTCGATAATGGAAATGATTCAGCTAAGTATCTGGTTTGAAAGATTTTATTTTGATTAAATAACACCGGGACAGCGCGTACGCAGTCCCGACTACCAAAAATTACGCGCCCGAGTTATCCGCATTAGGGATAATCGCAGGTGTCAGCCCTACCGAAGTGCAATGGAAGGGCCTCGTCCTGGGGGAACCGCCTTGTTGATCACGGTTGACCCCTACGCCAGGTAAGTATGATTATTCTTCATTTACCTGGGATATTCAACGTATTTCTCTAGACATCAGAAGTGAGGTGGTGAATTCTTTCAGGAACTGACATCTCTTGAATGAAATTCCAAACATATATTCGTTTCGAGAGTTATTTCCATTATCATGTATGAATTCATGAGAACTAATGAGTTTTTGTTAAATTATAATAGGCTTTCGATTTATCGTATCATTATCTTGATTTGAATATTTTATCACACTTTTATTTCATCCCTGAAATGTATTTATTGGTTTTTGTTGAAAGAAATGCAATTTTTGAAAGTGAAGGGTTCATTTATTTCTTCAATGGAACACAACTGTATGATTTCATAAGTTTTTTCAACTATTTCATATACATTTTTCAATTGTCTTCTTTGAAAAGTTATCATGTAGATACATGTTGATTTCAAACTCATACTTACCAGCCTTCGAAGTCCCTGTATATTATTAGAAATATTATTTTCAATGATACACTTTACCGTCCATGTTGTATTCATATATTTTCAGTATTAAAAAATATCAAATCTGCTTCTGCATCTCTATCGAATGTTTCATCTATGAGCTTCTTACCTACACACATATAAATGAGATTGTTCGCTCTTTATTCAATATCACTTCTTTCATAGAATTTACTTTCCATTGACTTTCAGAAGGAACATACAGAAATCGCCTTCCCAAAACTTCTCTCTCTCCGTAACAATAATCATGTTCTTGAAAAATCATAAAGTTCGTAATTTTTATACCGTGAAAACCTTGTTACTCTATCACCAAACTTAAAATGCTTATAGTACTTAGGAAGTGGGTATTTTTGAGGAAACAATGGAATTTGGGGAAGTATTTTAATTTAGAGTTGTAACTCGAAAATAAAAAAAATATTGGATGTCCACTCTACGCGTTCACATATCGCAATTAGTTTTTCAGAATTCAGAAACCACATGAGATTGATTATGAATAACAGTAATTATAAAAGTCGATGAAGACTTTCCTGCATAACAACTCATGTTTGTTTTTGATACATGAAGTAAAATAAAAAATGAGGTGATAATTGATTTGTTTTCAACAAGTGTTATAGGTATATTTTCAAGTAACAAAAAATATCTGTTGATGACCGATTTTTTTTGATCATCATTTGTTTAGAGCTTTTGATTCCGAGAAAATGTCGATTATCTTATCTAAACAACGCATTTGTTTACAACAATATTTTCACAATATAAAATTGGAGTTAAAAAGCATCATTTCAATGCTGCTTCCATTGATAGATTATTTGAAGTATTGAAGAATAAATTTATTTTCAATGATTAATAAAAGTATTTCATTTTGTAACTCACCAATTGTTAACGAGGATATATATATATATATATATATATATATATATATATATATATATATATATATATATATATTTAATTATTTTTGGAATACTATATATATATATATATATATGTATATATATATAGTATTCCAAAAATAATTCCAAGGAAGGAATAATTCTCAGATTTATAATTTAACTTCAGTGGTCAAGTCCAAGCCGAGAAAAAGTGTTAATTGATAATTAGGATTTCGAATCAAAACAGCAGCGCCGAAATCTGCAACTAATTAGTTTAGACCTGAGACATTGTTTGGAAATTCGAAACCGTTACTATTTAGTAAGCTGTTATTGTTGATTTAGGTCTTTTGTTTTAATTTTTATGTGAATTTTGAAACCGCTGATGATTTTGAGACAACGAATTCATCATGGTGGAAATTTTTTCGAAGATTTGGTCTTTTTTAGGTTGAAAATCACAACTGTGTATTCAGATTTCGAAATTGGAGCACACTGAGTTTCGTTGGATATCGTTAGAAACCACTTCCACTCCTGAAAATACTTTGGATCGTGTTAAATCTATTTTTTTCGAAGTCAGAGCAGGCTTTTCAGCTCTTTCGGACATGATTGTTTCATGCTGTTTTGAATTTTTCCAGATTTCAACTCTCCAAAAGGCTTCTACACCCACCTCCAAAAATTCGAAGTGAATAGAAGACACTAATTTATATCCCCTCTACCTTAGTCAACACGAAGGTCTTTCGGTATCGAAGGAGCTGAAAAAAAAGTAACTTTTAAAAAATATTAACGCTTTCAATCATCAGCTATTGAAAGGATAGACAATTTCAGAGATAGTTGAGTATTCTTGGTATGTATTCCGGTTATTTTTCCCATAGTATATTATTCGGTTGGCTCTTCTCAATGAATATCATCTTTATATACACTACATTAAATATTTTTTTTTGTTTTTTGGTTCATCCCATTAATGATATTTTTGCCTTCACCCTCACAAAACTGAAAATGGACAGCAATGCCCCGATATATATGTCATATAAATTCATATCGCATAACTTTCGACAAACGAATTCCAAATAGCGATGAATCGATTATGTCCATAAATCCGGTGGTACACAGTTAAAAGTCAATTACAACAATGTAACCCCGGTAATAACAACTCGAATTCCCGAACCGAATATAGAATAGTTAATTTAGCAACTGGTAAAAGTGACGTCGGCGTTGCCATTGTTTGCACACAATTTATCGAGCATACTAGATTGCCCCGATAAGTCCCTTGGGTTTGTGAATGATCAACTAACGCTGTATAATTTACTTCCCGTTTCTAATTGATCTGTAACGAAATTTTTATTCGAACCAATTGTTGGCTTTGAAAATCGAGTTCAACATTTCTATGGCGAAGTTCTGCTCTAGTGGAATTGTTGATATTCTTTCGAACAATTTAGAAAATTTATTGATAAAAATAACTATCAAGGCAATAATTTACTAAATAATCATTCATTCACCTCGACTATATCGAGAATCAAACATATTCCGTATAAAGAGGAGCAGGAGCTGGGTTTGGATTTGAAAAAGTTCATTTTTTCTCCCTATAACACGTCGATCAAACAGCTCAACTAATAAAAAAAAGGAGGGTGGTATTGGTTCGGACTTCCATTGTTTATATATCTATATTATTACCTCTATTGAAACATGTTGCTAAAAAAAAGGGTAGTCAGTCAGTCATCATCATTATCCGAAGACGATTGCGGATACCAGCGATCGAAACGTAGTGAGTACACTCAATTTAAAACTTGGTTTCAACATTTGTTCAAATTACTTCATATATTTCTTCATTTAAATTTTTATACTCTCTATTTTATATTCGATATCTCAACATTAATTCCTTTGATCAATCACAAACTTCAATTTCATCTTTTTTGATTTGAATTTCTATGAATATCACTTCTCATTTTTTCAGATTGTGGATGATTAAGATCCCAAAGAAACTAAGAAATATCATCAATTACAAATAAAATCTTTCAAACACTCTCTACTACTGGTAGCACTTGAATATTGAAAATTGTAGTTGAAAATTGTAATAAAATATCTGGAAAATGTAAGTAAGGATGTATTCAAAGCTCTGGAGGAGAAGTTGAAATCGTACGAGAGAATCTGCAGTTCTACTTAGAAAATACAAATTTTGATTTTCATCATTTGAGAAGAGTGACATCAAAAAGTTTTTGAAGTTTCAAGTTTGTTCACGAAGTTTAACTGAAGGGGAAGATAGAAAAGGATGAATGAGGTGAGTTCAGCTTTATTTATTCGAAGAGTTTACAGAATTGTATGATAAACACCCATAGAGAATGGGCTGTTCTGAACCCAAACGCCCTCCTGTTTATTAGTGTGAAGTTATCCACAAATTCTCATCCACAAATTCTGACCTTGGGTGAGGTGGAGCAATATTATTGGGCGGTGTTGCCAAGTTTCTTTAATGTTTTGAAATCATATCGAACTAATTACAATTTTTGAGAATAAGCCATTTAGGGAGAAAAAAATGACATTGGTGAGAGAAAGTAACTTTCACTCGAAAAATAAAATATATTGAGTGTTATTCTTCACTTGAATCAATTTTCAATTGAAAAATTCATGAATTATATAGTTTCTATGTAATTGAACCGATATATGATTTATTAAAATTATGACCTATAATAGTTCTTTTTTATTTTGAACACTAAACATAATAAATACCATTTTCAATAGGAATAAATCGAAACAGAAAGGTGTACTGCGATCAAATCCGTTTATCTTGAGAACTGATCAAAATTTTATTTTATAATCATACCTTCACCGTATCCTAATGGAAATTCGTGAAAAACTTTTTCTCGTAGGGAAATACGGAAGATAGTGGGTGGTGGGTTTCGATCAAATTCAGTTTTTCAGTGAATCTGAAAGCGCTTGTTGATGGGATATGGTTTGAAATGTTATTCGTTGATGAAACTTTCACAGTGTACAAACGAAAATTTGTGGAAAACGATCCTTGATAGGAAAATAGGGAAAAAATTGGATAGTGGCCTCTGATCAAATTCGTTTTTTAATAAAACTGAGAAGTGCTCGTTGATAGGATATGGTTCGAAATGTTATTTGTTGATGAAACTTTCACGGTGTACAAACAAAAATTTGTGGAAAACGATTCTTGATAGGAAAATAGGGGAAAAAGTGGATAGTGGGTTCTGATCAAATTCGTTTTTCACTGAAACTGAGAAGTGCTCGTTTATGGAATATGGTTTGAAATGTTATTTGTTGATGGAACTTTTACGGTGTACAAACGAAAATTTGTGGAAAACGATTCTTGATAGGAAAATAGGGAAAAAAGTGGATAGTGGGTTCTGATCAAATTCGTTTTTCACTGAAACTGGGAAGTGCTCGTTCATGGAATATGGTTTGAAATGTTATTTGTTGATGGAACTTTTACGGTGTACAAACGAAAATTTGTGGAAAACGATTCTTGATAGGAAAATAGGGAAAAAAGTGGATAGTGGTCATGATCAAATTCGTTTTTTACTGAAACTGAGGAGTGCTCGTTTATGGAATATGGTTTGAAATGTTATTTGTTGATGGAACTTCCACGGTGTACAAACGGAAATTTGTGGAAAACGATTCTTGATAGGAAAATAGGGAAAAAAGTGGATAGTGGGTTCTGATCAAATTCAAATACAATTCTTTTCCAATACTCTAGTTAGAAATGCGAATTTTTATAAATATTCTGATAGAGACTATATTGTAGCTCATTATGATCATCTCGATTACACATTCAAAGATCTGAATGTCAGTGATTTCACTACCCTGTACGATAAGGAGTGGCTATCGAATTTTGTGATAGACATCTACCTTCATCTCTCAAATACACTTGACAATTATATCAAAATTTTTGATTCCCATACCAGTTACGAATATTTCATGGTAAATTCATTCAAGAATTGAATGAGAGTTGTGATTTCACCAAAAATTTCATTGTTATGCCAATTCTCATCAATGGAAATCATTGGTGTCTCATTATAGCTGATTGTGAACAAAAACAATTCAGTTTTTTGAATCCAATGGGTGAGACAGAAAGAGAGTGTTCTCAATATTTGGACAAATTCCGAGATTATCTTTCGTATTTTTCTCCTGAATTATATCATGACCAATGGAATATGAAATATATAAAACACGCACTTCAAAAAGACAGCTACAATTGTGGAATATATATCCTTTATTTTTTTAAGCAGTTTCTCAATAATGAGAGTATGACAGAAAGCTTTTCACCAAGTGAATTCAGGAAGGATGTTCAATCATTTCTTCTAGAATCATCATCTGATATGAAATTAAAATGCATGTTTTGTGGTCAATCTGATCAAAGTAAAAAAACAGTCTCATGTGAGCAGTGCCAGAGATTGTTCCATATCAAATGCATATACAATAAATTAGATGATAATTACATATTTTCCTTTGATTATTGTGATATTTGTCTTCAGTATATGAAATTTTAATTCCATGGACTGATGCAGACTGACTAATTTTAATTAAAAATCTGTTAGTTCCCATTACTCTGGTCGATTATTTAGTTATTTATTCATTTACATGTGTGTATATATGTTGATTTATATTTAAGATTAGACATTAGTCATTTCTTCCATTCCTGCAACCTTTTCTACACCACCGTAATATGCAGCTAATGAGTTCTTTCTGGATCCAGTTAGGAACGAGAAATCCAAATCATGGCATAGATATGTGAGATATAATCAGCAATCATATGAAATCATTCCGTTTTCATAATTGATTATTTTCAAAATCATCTTCAAGAGTTTCAAGAATTCGCTTTTCAAGAATTCGCATTCGAAATTGAAAATTTGGACGCTATAACTACTAAAAAGTAGATAGATGGCAGATATTATATGGCGATGCAGTACATAACAGAGTATAAATCAGCAGACTACTGGATGAAAAGTTGCCCCGGAAACAATGAAAGAATATATGAAGAAGGTTGATAAAAATTCTGATTCCAATAGACTCTACTGGTGTATCTGAAAATAATTGGCTTGTGATATTATATAAATATTGTTACATTCATGATCAACTTTACTTATATTAGACTATGAATTAGTGTAGTGAATAGCTTGCTAGTCGTTTCCCAACACTGTGTTCAATATCACAATTATTAATCAATGTTTCTTTCTCTCATAAAAAATCGTTGTTCCTTTTTATTATAAGTATTGATTTGCCAATTTTCTGTAGATAATAATAAACCGTTTTCGAAATTGTGTTTCAATTTCAATCTTTTAGTTTTCATGACAGCACCGGGTGATGTAAAGAAACAAAGTTGAACAATTCTACAATTCATATTTTTGTTCCGAATCAAACATAAGGTAGGTTAACTCAATTGAGATAAGGTACTTCTCAGTTTCAGTAAAAAACGAATTTGATCAGAACCCACTATCCACTTTTTTACCTGTTTTCCTATCAAGAATCATTTTCCACAAACATTCGTTTGCACACCGTAAAAGTTCCGTCAACAAATTACATTTCAAACCACATCCCATCAACGAGCACTTCTCAGTTTCAGTGAAAATCGAATTTGATCGAATCCCACTATCCATTATTTTCTGCATTTTCCTATCAAGAATCGTTTTCCACAAATTTTCGTTTGTACAACGTGAAAGTTCCATCAACAAATAACATTTCAAACCATATCCCATCAACGAGCACTTCTCAGTTTCGGTGAAAAACGAATTTGATCAGAACCCACTATCCACATTTTTCCCTATTTTCCTATCAAGAATCGTTTTCCACAAATTTTCGTTTGTACACCGTAAAAGTTCCGTCAACAAATAACATTTCAAACCATATTCCATCAACGAGCACTTCTCAGTTTCAGTGAAAAACGAATTTGATCAGAACCCACTATCCACTTTTTTCCCTGTTTTCCTATCAAGAATCGTTTTCCACAAATTTTTGTTTGTACACCGTGAAAGTTCCATCAACAAATAACATTTCAAACCATATCCCATCAACGAGCACTTCTCAGTTTCGGTGATAAACGAATTTGATCAGAACCCACTATCCACTTTTTTCCCTATTCTCCTATCAAGAATCGTTTTCCACAAATTTCCGTTTGTACACCGTGGAAGTCCCATCAACAAATAACATTTCGAACCATATCCTATCAACGAGCACTTCTCAGTTTCAGTGAAAAACGAATTTGATCAGAACCCACTATCCACTTTTTTCCCTATTTTCCTATCAAGAATCGTTTTCCACAAATTTTCGTTTGTACAACGTGAAAGTTCCATCAACAAATAACATTTCAAACCATATCCCATCAACGAGCACTTCTCAGTTTGGGTGATAAACGAATTTGATCAGAACCCACTATCCACTTTTTCCCTGTTTTCCTATCAAGAATCGTTTTCCACAAATTCTTGTTTGCACACCGTGAAAGTTCCATCGACAAATAACATTTCAAACCACATCCCATCAACGAGCACTTCTCAGTTTCAGTAAAAATCGAATTTGATCGAATCCCACTATCCATTATTTTCTGCATTTTCCTATCAAGAATCGTTTTCCACAAATTTTCGTTTGTACAACGTGAAAGTTCCATCAACAAATAACATTTCAAACCATATCCCATCAACGAGCACTTCTCAGTTTCGGTGATAAACGAATTTGATCAGAACCCACTATCCACTTTTTTCCCTGTTTTCCTATCAAGAATCGTTTTCCACAAATTTTTGTTTGTACACCGTGGAAGTTCCATCGACAAATAACATTTCAAACCACATCCCTTAAACGAGCACTTCTCAGTTTCAGTGAAAAACGAATTTGATCAGAACCCACTATCCACTTTTTTCCCTATTTTCCTATCAAGAATCGTTTTCCACAAATTTTCGTTTGTACACCGTAAAAGTTCCATCAACAAATAACATTTCAAACCATATTCCATAAATGAGCACTTCTCAGTTTCAGGGAAAAACGAATTTGATCAGAACCCACTATCCACTTTTTTCCCTATTTTCCTATCAAGAATCGTTTTCCACAAATTTTCGTTTGTAAACCGTGAAAGTTCCATCAACAAATAATATATCAAACCATATCCTATCAACGAGCACTTCTCAGTTTCAGTGAAAAACGAATTTGATCAGAACCCACTATCCACTTTTTTCCCTATTTTCCTATCGAGAATCGTTTTCCACAAATTTTCGTTTGTACACCGTGAAAGTTCCATCAACAAATAATATATCAAACCATATCCCATCAACGAGCACTTCTCAGTTTCGGTGAAAAACAAATTTGATCAGAACCCACTATCCACTTTTTTCCCTGTTTTCCTATCAAGAATCGTTTTCCACAAATTTTTGTTTGTACACCGTGAAAGTTCCATCGACAAATAACATTTGAAACCACATCCCATCAACGAGCACTACTCAGTTTCAGTGATAATCGAATTTGATCGAATCCCACTATCCATTATTTTCTGCATTTTCCTATCAAGAATCGTTTTCCACAAATTTTCGTTTGTACAACGTGAAAGTTCCATCAACAAATAACATTTCGAACCATATCCCATCAACGAGCACTTCTCAGTTTCGGTGATAAACGAATTTGATCAGAACCCACTATCCACTTTTTTCCCTGTTTTCCTATCAAGAATCGTTTTCCACAAATTTTTGTTTGTACACCGTGAAAGTTCCATCAACAAATAACATTTCGAACCATATCCTATCAACGAGCACTTGTCAGTTTCGGTGATAAACGAATTTGATCAGAACCCACTATCCACTTTTTTCCCTGTTTTCCTATCAAGAATCGTTTTCCACAAATTTTTGTTTGTACACCGTGAAAGTTCCATCGACAAATAACATTTCAAACCACATCCCATCAACGAGCACTTGTCAGTTTCAGTGAAAATCGAATTTGATCGAATCCCACTTTCCATTATTTTCTGCATTTTCCTATCAAGAATCGTGTTCCACAAATTTTCGTTTGTACAACGTGAAAGTTCCATCAACAAATAACATTTCAAACCATATCCCATCAACGAGCACTTCTCAGTTCCGGTGAAAAACGAATTTGATCAGAACCCACTATCCACATTTTTTCCTATTTTCCTATCAAGAATCGTTTTCCACAAATTTTCGTTTGTACACCGTAAAAGTTCCATCAACAAATAACATTTCAAACCATATTCCATAAACGAGCACTTCTCAGTTTCAGTGAAAAACTAATTTGATCGAATCCCATTATCCATTATTTTCCCCTTTTTCCTATCAAGAATCGTTTTCCACAAATTCTTGTTTGTACACCGTGAAAGTTCCATCGACAAATAACATTTCAAACCACATCCCATCAACGAGCACTTCTCAGTTTCAGTGAAAATCGAATTTGATCGAATTCTACTATCCATTATTTTCTGCATTTTCCTATCAAGAATCGTTTTCCACAAATTTTCGTTTGTACAACGTGAAAGTTCCATCAACAAATAACTTTTCAAACCATATCCCATCAACGAGCACTTCTCAGTTTTGGTGATAAACGAATTTGATCAGAACCCACTATCCACTTTTTTCCCTGTTTTCCTATCAAGAATCGTTTTCCACAAATTATTGTTTGTAAACCTTGAAAGTTCCATCGACAAATAACATTTCAAACCACATCCCATAAACGAGCACTTCTCAGTTTCAGTGAAAAACGAATTTGATCAGAACCCACTATCCACTTTTTTCCCTATTTTCCTATCAAGAATCGTTTTCCACAAATTTTCGTTTGTACACCGTAAAAGTTCCATCAACAAATAACATTTCAAACCATATTCCATAAATGAGCACTTCTCAGTTTCAGGGAAAAACGAATTCGTTCAGAACCCACTATCCACTTTTTTCCCTATTTTCCTATCAAGAATCGTTTTCCACAAATTTCCGTTTGTACACCGTGAAAGTTCCATCACCAAATAACATTTCGAACCATATCCTATCAACGAGCACTTCTCAGTTTCAGTGAAAAACGAATTTGATCAGAACCCACTATCCACTTTTTTCCCTATTTTCCTATCAAGAAACGTTTTCCACAAATTTTCGTTTGTACATCGTGGAAGTTCCATCAACAAATAACATTTCAAACCATATTCCATCAACGAGCACTTCTCAGTTTCGGTGATAAACGAATTTGATCAGAACCCACTATCCACTTTTTTCCCTGTTTTCCTATCAAGAATCGTTTTCCACAAATTTTTGTTTGTACACCGTGAAAGTTCCATCGACAAATAACATTTCAAACCACATCCCATAAACGAGCACTTCTCAGTTTCAGTGAAAAACGAATTCGATCAGAACCCACTATCCACTTTTTTCCCTATTTTCCTATCAAGAATCGTTTTCCACAAATTTTCGTTTGTACACTGTGAAAGTTTCATCAACGAATAACATTTCAAACCATATCCCATCAACGAGCACTTCTCAGTTTCGGTGAAAAACGAATTTGATCAGAACCCACTATCCACATTTTTTCCTATTTTCCTATCAAGAATCGTTTTCCACAAATTTTCGTTTGTACACCGTAAAAGTTCCATCAACAAATAACATTTCACACCATATTCCATAAACGAGCACTTCTCAGTTTCAGTGAAAAACGAATTTGATCGAATCCCATTATCCATTATTTTCCCCTTTTTCCTATCAAGAATCGTTTTCCACAAATTCTTGTTTGTACACCGTGAAAGTTCCATTGACAAATAACATTTCAAACCACATCCCATCAACGAGCATTTCTCAGTTTCAGTGAAAATCGAATTTGATCGAATCCCACTATCCATTATTTTCTGCATTTTCCTATCAAGAATCGTTTTCCACAAATTTTCGTTTGTACAACGTGAAAGTTCCACCAACAAATAACTTTTCAAACCATATCCCATCAACGAGCACTTCTCAGTTTTGGTGATAAACGAATTTGATCAGAACCCACTATCCACTTTTTTCCCTGTTTTCCTATCAAGAATCGTTTTCCACAAATTATTGTTTGTAAACCTTGAAAGTTCCATCGACAAATAACATTTCAAACCACATCCCATAAACGAGCACTTCTCAGTTTCAGTGGAAAACGAATTCGATCAGAACCCACTATCCACTTTTTTCCCTATTTTCCTATCAAGAATCGTTTTCCACAAATTTTCGTTTGTACACCGTAAAAGTTCCATCAACAAATAACATTTCAAACCATATTCCATAAATGAGCACTTCTCAGTTTCAGGGAAAAACGAATTTGATCAGAACCCACTATCCACTTTTTGCCCTATTTTCCTATCAAGAATCGTTTTCCACAAATTTTCGTTTGTACACCGTAAAAGTTCCATCAACAAATAACATTTCAAACCATATTCCATAAATGAGCACTTCTCAGTTTCAGGGAAAAACGAATTTGATCAGAACCCACTATCCACTTTTTGCCCTATTTTCCTATCAAGAATCGTTTTCCACAAATTTTCGTTTGTACACCGTAAAAGTTCCATCAACAAATAACATTTCAAACCATATTCCATGAATGAGCACTTCTCAGTTTCAGGGAAAAACGAATTTGATCAGAACCCACTATCCACTTTTTGCCCTATTTTCCTATCAAGAATCGTTTTCCACAAATTTTTGTTTGTACACCGTAAAAGTTCCATCAACAAATAACATTTCAAACCATATTCCATAAATGAGCACTTCTCAGTTTCAGGGAAAAACGAATTTGATCAGAACCCACTATCCACTTTTTGCCCTATTTTCCTATCAAGAATCGTTTTCCACAAATTTTCGTTTGTACACCGTAAAAGTTCCATCAACAAATAACATTTCAAACCATATTCCATGAATGAGCACTTCTCAGTTTCAGGGAAAAACGAATTTGATCAGAACCCACTATCCACTTTTTGCCCTATTTTCCTATCAAGAATCGTTTTCCACAAATTTTCGTTTGTACACCGTAAAAGTTCCATTAACAAATAACATTTCAAACCATATTCCATAAATGAGCACTTCTCAGTTTCAGGGAAAAACGAATTTGATCAGAACCCACTATCCACTTTTTGCCCTATTTTCCTATCAAGAATCGTTTTCCACAAATTTTCGTTTGTACACCGTAAAAGTTCCATCAACAAATAACATTTCAAACCATATTCCATGAATGAGCACTTCTCAGTTTCAGGGAAAAACGAATTTGATCAGAACCCACTATCCACTTTTTGCCCTATTTTCCTATCAAGAATCGTTTTCCACAAATTTTCGTTTGTACACCGTAAAAGTTCCATCAACAAATAACATTTCAAACCATATTCCATGAATGAGCACTTCTCAGTTTCAGGGAAAAACGAATTTGATCAGAACCCACTATCCACTTTTTTCCCTATTTTCCTATCAAGAAACGTTTTCCACAAATTTTCGTTTGTACATCGTGGAAGTTCCATCAACAAATAACATTTCAAACCATATTCCATCAACGAGCACTTCTCAGTTTCAGTGAAAAACGAATTTGATCAGAACCCACTATCCACTTTTTTCCCTATTTTCCTATCAAGAAACGTTTTCCACAAATTTTCGTTTGTACATCGTGGAAGTTCCATCAACAAATAACATTTCAAACCATATTCCATCAACGAGCACTTCTCAGTTTCGGTGATAAACGAATTTGATCAGAACCCACTATCCACTTTTTTCCCTGTTTTCCTATCAAGAATCGTTTTCCACAAATTTTTGTTTGTACACCGTGAAAGTTCCATCGACAAATAACATTTCAAACCACATCCCATAAACGAGCACTTCTCAGTTTCAGTGAAAAACGAATTCGATCAGAACCCACTATCCACTTTTTTCCCTATTTTCCTATCAAGAATCGTTTTCCACAAATTTTCGTTTGTACACTGTGAAAGTTTCATCAACGAATAACATTTCAAACCATATCTCATCAAAAAGGGATTTCAGATTCACTGAAAAACTGAATTTGATCGAAACCCACCACCCACTATTTTCCGTATTTCCCTACGAGAAAAAGTTTCTCACGAATTTTCATTAGGATACGGTGAAGGTATGATTATAAAATAAAATTTTGATCAGTTCTCAAGATAAACGGATTTGATCGCAGTACACCTTTCTGTTTCGATTTATTCCTATTGAAAATGGTATTTATTATGTTCAGTGTTCAAAATAAAAAAGAACTATTATAGGTCATAATTTTCATAAATCATATATCGGTTCAATTACATACAAACTATATAACTCATGAATTTTATCAATTGAAAATTGATTCAAGTGAAGAATAACACTCAATATATTTTATTTTTCGAGTGAAAGTTACTTTCTCTCACCAATGTCATTTTTTTCTCCCTAAATGGCTTATTCTCAAAAATTGTAATTACTTCGATATGATTTCAAAACATTAAAGAAACTTGGCAACACCGCCCAATAATATTGCTCCACCTCACCCAAGGTCGGAATTTGTGGATGAGAATTTGTGGATAACTTCAGGTTTTCGAAACTCTTTCACAAATGTTCGTTTTTGAAAATATGTGAAAGATCTGAAATTGACATAACATTTTGTCTTTCAAGATGGGTAGTCAGTTAAAATCAAACGAACTCTGCCCTTCTACACTTCTTGCATAGATTGCAATATTAATTATTTATTCTTTCAGATTGTGGTAGGTTTACAACCAAAAAATTCACAAAAAAACATCCACAAAATAACGACTTTCAAACAGTACTTGGATATTTCTCTTTCGAAATTATAATGAGATTTGATACATTTGTCGAAAATCGACTTCTAGATTTCATTTCAAATATCCTACATAATACAGAATGATATTACAAATTTCAAGAATAAAAGCTAAAATAATAAACAGTAAAAACGCCTAGAAATGAAAAAATTGAGAAGAGAAATGAGGACATTTTATATATTAGATATTATATTTTATTGACAGTGTTTAACCTTCATGTTGCATTCATATATTATCAGTGTTTGAAAAATACAGAATATGCTTCTGCCCCTTTATCGAATATTTTGTTTTTATCTTATCTTTGGTTACTGTTTGAAAATTTTGAAAAGTCACACATGGAGAATAAACCCTACTCTCATCCTCGGATTGAGATATTCAGGAGTACAACGCCTTTGATAATTAATAATACCTACAGAATAAGACGTAAAAACACTCAACTTAAAACTGCATTTAAGATCATGAACTTCCAATATTTTCAATGGAATTCATTACTATTGTTGGTTCTTCGTTTCATTCTCTTCTGATTTGTATTTGTTGAATTGTTTGAATTTGAAGTGAACATACTTTCATTTCAATGATTGTTGTATCTTGAACTTTTCAATTGAATTCTCCTCCTTCTCAGGTATTCAATCCACTGAACTTTTGCAAGTGTTTTGAAAGATACTGTCAACGAATACCAGTGTCCAAGCGAAAAAATGATAAATGCGCTTCATCAAAACGATCCTGGTTTCATTTATTGTCAGTATTTGTACTGAATAACTGGTATTTGAAAAACCTATCAACAAACGGGTTCCTTGAAGATCAAGTCCATATCAGTACTTTTTTTTGTGCAATACAATTGGTTACAAAAAATATCATTGACACTTCATCAAACGAATTTATCTTGATGATGCTCAGACATTGGCTATATAATGTTATCAGACAAGAACTAGCTATTGTAAAGCATCACATATCGCCTGTCGTTCTCCGACTTGATTTACTGAATACTGTAGCTTTCTGGTAGTGAAATTTCATAATCGCTTCATTATTTCCGAACCTCACCCCCTACAAACAAACTGAGTTGAGAATTATCTCTTCATAATAGAGGTGTAGATAGAGAAGTCCGCTAGACTTACCAGCAATACAAATTCAAATCAAACTTCGAAATGATGACTTCTAATATTAAGAAAGAAAAATGGTACTTAGTTACTTTCGACTCCAACGGCAATAGACACCAATCACGAAACGTCATTCACATTCGATAATGAAAATGATTCAGTTCAATCTCGTTTGAAAATTTTTGTTTTGATTGAATAACACCGGGACAGCGCGTACGCAGTCCCGACTACCAAAAATTACGCGCCCGAGTTATCCGCATTAGGGATAATCGCAGGTGTCAGCCCTACCGAAGTGCAATGGAAGGGCCTCGTCCTGGGGGAACCGCCTTGTTGATCACGGTTGACCCCTACGCCAGGTAAGTATGATTGTTCTTGATTTACCTGGGGTATTCAACGTATTTCTCCAGGCATCAACAGTAAGGTGTTAAATTTGTACAGGAACTGACATCTTTCGAATGAAATTCCAAACTTAGATTGGTTTAAATATGCTTAACAATATTTCTTGTCGAGTGATGTTAGTTCGAACATCTGTTGTCCATATTATTCTCTCCGAAGATGATTATTGGGTCGAAAGATCGAAATAAGCTAATGACTCAACAAAAAATTGGAAGTGAACAGTAATTAGTTGGAAACTTCCTACGAAAACCACTCTTCTAGTAAAGAACTAATAAATGACTTTCATAAAAACATTCTTGGTTCCATCAATTTTTAGCATTTGTACACAATTACTGGTGTCTGAAAATGTTTCAGTAAACAGCTTAAATGAAGATCAAGTCCAAGGTAGTACTTTCTCGTGTTCCATACCAATTACTATTATTTGGAGAAAAAAAACACAAATATTTCCATCAAACGCATCTGTCTTGATGATGTTCAAACCTTGGCCACCTATCTTATAATCATGAATATCGATTATAGTTCGAGCCCCGTTCAATTTCAGTTCTTTTGTTCTTTTATCTTCATTTGAAATTTTCATAACATTATTTCATTTCTTCCTGTGAAACAAATTCGGATTCCATTTCATCATTTATTTTGTGGAAATGAGTTCAATAAAAGGACAGGAATCACATAATTCTTCAACGGAAGATAACTAATATGGTTTTTTCAATTTTATCATATGCCTTTTTCTTTATTTTGTTTGAGAATTTTTCACATACATTTCGAATTCAAACTCATAATTACCAGCATTCGAAGTCCTAGTTTATTATTATAGATAGATAGTTTTTACCGTTCATGTTGTAATCATATATTTTATTATTTAAAAAATGCAACACCTGCTTCAGCATCTATATCGAATATTATATCACGAGAGTTTTTTTTGCCTGGCAACTCAACGAAATAAACTGCCTCTGAAAAAGTTCCGAGTCCGTAGGACGAGTAATTTTTTCTGGCAGTTTTTGAGTTAATTTGCCGGAATGCAATCATACTTGAGTCATAAATGTCAAGTCAAAACTAAGGGCAAAGTTTTTTCGCTGTCATAATGACAAAATCACGGCGGCTTATGGGATATTTTATACATGAGTTAAGTCGTCTTCAAACTTATATATGACAACTGTTCACAATTTTCGAATTGTCACACATGAGAATACACCCTTGGATAAAAAAACTAGAAGTACTCAAAAAAAACACTCGAGATAATCGATTCCTACACAATGCGACGTGAGAACACTCAAAGTGGCACTTTGTTCAAGTTCAATTTTCCTAATTTTCTCGTGAATTCATTTTTTGTTGGTTTTTCGTTCAATTTCGTACTCATTTTATTTGAGAAATTGTTAAAATTTCAGCTTAATATTCTAGCATATTACTTGATTTATGTTAAACTCCTGATATGAATTTTTCGTTTGGATTCATAACCTACATCTCAGGTTTTCGACCCAGTAAGCTTGACAGGTTTCGGTAGGGTAAATTATATAGTACTGTGAAACTTCCAACGAACACAATGTGCTTCATGAAAACGTTTCTTGGTTTCATTTATTTTTAGTATTCATACTGAATAACTGGTATTTGGGAATGTATTAGTAAATAGCTTTCTTGAAATTCAAGTCCAATTTAGAACTTTCTTCTTTTTGTGCAATAGAATTGGTAATAAAAAAATATCATCAAGAATCAATAAATGACCTTCATAAAAAATTTTTGGTTCGATCAATTTTTTGTATTTATACACAATTACTGTTGTCTGAAAACGTTTCAGTAAACAGCTTTAATAAAGATCAAATCAAAGGTAGTACTTTTACGTTTTCCGTGCGAATTCCTATTATTTAGAGAAAAAAAACACTAATATTTCCATCAAACGCATCTGTCTTGATGATGTTCAAACATTGGCCACCTATCTTATAATCATGAATATCGATTATACTTCGAGCCACGTTCAATCTCAATGTGCTTTTGTTTTTTTCATCTTCAGTTGAAAATTTCATAACATTATTTCATTTCCTCCTGTGAAACAAATTCGGATTCCATTTCATCATTTATTTTGTGGAAATGAGTTCAATAAAAGGACAGGAATTACATAATTCTTCAACGGAAGATAACTAATATCCTATGGTTTTTTCAATTATATCATATGCCTTTTTCATTATTTTGTTTGAGAATTTTTCATATACATTTCGAATTCAAACTCATACTTACCAGCATTCGAAGTCCTAGTATATCATTATAGATAGATAGATACTTTTTACCGTTCATGTTTTAGTCATATAATTTCATTATTTAGAAAATGCAAGACCTGCTTCTGCATCTATATCGAATATTTCATCTTCAAATTCATATATGACAACTGTTCATTATTTTCGAATTGGCACACCTGAGAATACACCCTCGGATTGACAAAATTAGAAGAACTGAAAAAAAAAAACACTTAAGATAATCTATATCTACACAATGCGACGTGAGAACACTCAAAGTGGCACTTTGTTCAAGTTCAATTTTCCTAATTTTCTCGTGACTTCATTTTTTTGTTGGTTTTTCGTTCCATTTCGTACTCATTTTATTTGAAAAATTGTTAAAATTTCAGCTGAATATTCTAGCATATTACTTGATTTATGTTAAGCTCTTGATATGAATTTTTCGTTTGGATTCATAACCTACATCTCAGGTTTTCCACCCAGTAAGCTTGACAGGTTTCGGTAGGGTAAATTATACAGTACTGTGAAACTTCCAACGAACACAATGTGCTTCATGAAAACGTTTCTTGGTTTCATTTATTTTTAGTATTCATTCTGAATTACTGGTATTTGGGAATGTATTAGTAAATAGCTTTCTTGAAATTCAAGTCCAATTTAGAACTTTCTTCTTTTTGTGCAATAGAATTGGTAATAAAAAAATATCATCAAGGATTAATAAATGACCTTCATAAAAACATTCTTGGTTCCATCAATTTTTAGTATTTATACACAATTACTGCTGTCTGAAAACGTTTCAGTAAACAGCTTTAATAAAGATCAAATCAAAGGTAGTACTTTTACGTTTTCCGTACGAATTACTATTATTCAGAGAAAAAAACACTAATATTTCCATCAAACGCATCTGTCTTGATGATGTTCAAACATTGGCCACCTATCTTATAATCATGAATATCGATTATACTTCGAGCCACGTTCAATTTCAATGTGCTTTTGTTTTTTTTATCTTCAGTTGAAAATTTCATAACATTATTTCATTTCATTCCTGTAAAACAAATTCGGATTCCATTTTATTATTCATTTTGAGGAAATGAGTTCAATGAAAGGACAGGAATCACATAATCCTTTAACGGAACATAACTGTAATTCAATTATATCATATGCCTTTTTCATTATTTTGTTTGAGAATTTCTCACATACATTTTGAATTCAAACTCATACTTACCAGCATTCGAAGTCCTAGTTTATTATTATAGATAGATAGTCTTTACCGTTCATGTTGTAATCATATATTTTATTATTTAAAAAATGCAACACCTGCTTCAGCATCTATATCGAATATTTTATCACGAAAGTTTTTTTTTGCCTGGCAACTCAACGAAAAAAACTGCCTCTGAAAAAGTTACGAGTCCGTAGGACGAGTAATTTAGTTGAAAAGTTTTGTTTTGTTTGAATAACACCGGGACAGCGCGTACGCAGTCCCGACTACCAAAAATTACACGCCCGAGTTATCCGCATTAGGGATAATCGCAGGGGTCAGCCCAACCGAAGTGCAATGGAAGGGCCTCGTCCTGGGGGAACCGCCTTGTTGATCACGGTTGACCCCTACGCCAGGTAAGTATGGTTATTCTTGATTTACCTGGGGTATTCAAGGTTATTCTCTAGACATCAAAAGTGAGGTGGTGAATTCTTTCAATAACTGACATCTCTTGAATGAAATTCCAAACATATATCCATTGCTCGCACAAGTTTGGACTTCTGAGGGTTGACGTTCGTCAGCTGGTTAACGAAAACGAACAATTTTCGAACAACAAAGAACAATATATTCGTTTCGGGAGTTTTTTATGAATTCATGAGAACTAATGAGTTTCTGTTAAATTACAATATGCTTTTGATTTATCGTATCATTATCTTGATTTGAATAGATTATCACACTTTTTTTTCATCCCTGAAATGCATTTATTAGTTTTTGTTGAGATAAATGCAATTTTTGAAAGTAAAGAGTTCACTTATTTCTTCAATGGAACACAACCGTATGATTGCATAAGTTTTTTCAACTATTTCATATACATTTCTCAATTGTCTTGTTCGAAAAGTTATCATGTAGGTACATGTTGATTTCAAACTCATACTTATCTGCCTTCGAAGTCCCTGTTTATTATCAGAAATCTTATATTTTTTTGATATTCTTTGCTGTTTATGTTGTATTCATATATTTTCGGTATTAAAAAATGACAAATCTGCATCTATATCGAATGTTTCGTCTGTGAGATTTTATCTTTGGCTACTGTTCACAATTTTCGAATAGTCACACGAATTCATAATTACTCTTGAAAAACACTCACTTTTGATAATTAATACCTACAGAAGACGACGTGGAAACACTCAACTTGAGAAGCTTCGCTCAAGTTTATCAATTTTTAAAGTTTTCTTTTGAATATTTCACTTCGCTATATATCTATAAAAGTGTAGAAGGGCAGATTTCTAATCAAACCCGAAAATTTGCTGCGTCTGTTGAAAAACAGTTCCTTCTATATGAAATACGTCTTATCAGTCAGGAACTTCTCATATAACGTGAATTCGTCTATCACAAAAATAAAAAAACAAATATATAAAAATGTTTAGCTTTGTTGGGGTATCGGAAAACAAATCTGTTTCCGTTTTCAAAACTTTTCACAAATACTTCTCTTCTATGAAGGTTTCTGGAAAATATGTTAATGATCTGAAATTGACAGAATTCTGTCATTCAAACAGTGGAAATATTAGACCTTATCGATACTGATTAACGTTCATGTCGTATTCATATATTTTTAGTATTCAAAAAATACAATGTCATTTGTTTCTGCATTTTTATCGAATGTTTAAAACTTTCGAATAATTACAAAGAGGAGAATAAACCCTACTTCCCTCCCTAGGTTGAGAAATTCAAAAGTGTTCATACAAAACACTCGCTTGGGATTATTAAATCTTACACAATGAGACGTAAGAGCACTCTACTCGAAACTTCGTCTTGGTTTATCAATTTTCATAATTTTCTGTGTTGAATTTTTCAGATCTCCCCGTTTGAATTTCTACTCATTTGTATTTGTTGAGTTGTTTAAATTTTACTTTTCAATATCTGAGTATTCAATTTCATGATTTAAATAATTGATCTGTGCCGAACTATTAATGTGAATTCTCTTATTTCGATTTATAACCTACATTTCAGATTCTCGACCCAAAAAGCTTTTGACAGGTTTCGCTAGGGAAAATATAGTTGCTGTGGTACTTCCAAACACCTTTAAGCAAATAATTGACCATATGCATCTACTTTTCTTTGTAGATGTATGTGCGATTCATTGACTGAAATCACTAAAATGCTCAACTCGTGACTGAGGTTGAGAATAGATGTCGCCACCTGAAGTTTTTTGAATTTTGACTAATTTGAATTTTTGTTCTCGATAAAATTCACTTGAGCTACTCATACCCTAGTTCCCTCTCCCAATCTAGTTAATACCTATTCAATCAAAAAATCTTGTGTCAAAATCAGTTGTTACAAATGTATACGATTTCGAGAGTTGTAACCAATTATTCGAACATCAAAATATGTCAGGAACTTTTGAGTAGGCGTATCCCAGGTGTTGGAATCATTTAAGATTCAACCAAAATGGAAGTATCACCTAAAGGAGTGTATTCAAATTAGACATTCGATCATCTATAAATCTACCAACACTGAGAAAGAGTCAACCGGTATTGATTCTGATGGATTTGTAGGAGCTGGGTCTCCTTAAAACAAAAAAAATTTAATAGGCATTGTACATCAGAAACAAGTTAAATGTGGATAAAATCGAGAGATAATTTACCTGTGATTGCTAGCAGAGGGATCGACCTATTTCCATGCAAAATAAACATTTTGTACAGCGTTGATAACGTCCATATCCAAGTACGCTTTCTAAGAAATGTATACTCCATTAGTGGGAAGGAGAGTTTATGACGGCGGTGCATGTCTCTCCACGACTTCATAAAGGAAACGCAGGTTTTCGTAAGGAAAATTTGAGCACTGTTGATAATTTTTGTAAACGCTGCTTCGACTCCACGAAACAATGTGAAGTAACATGGTCCTGATTGAAGACTGGTGTTCTAACTTACTTTCACTCAATACCAAAAAGACTAGTGCCATTTCCTTCAAAACTGTTATTCCGAATGTGAATATAGGTGATCAAGACTTAGGGACACAGCAATTTTTTAGGGATTTTTAGGGATACAAATTTGAAATTTGAAGAGCACATAAGAAACTTGAAACAAAAATTGGCAACTGGTTGTTAAGTTTGAGAGTTGTTTCTAATGAGTTGGGGCTTACAGCTTCAAAATCAGCTTATCACGTACTCGTGGAATCTCATTTGCGTTATGGTATATAATTTTGGGGAGTCTGTAACAACCAATTGTTTCAGTCAGTGTTCATTTTACAGAAGCGAGCCATTAGATACCTGTGTAAAGTAAAACTTAGCGACTCATGTAAACCGCTTTTTATGAAACATGGGATCCTGACTCTAGTGTCAATTTTCATACTAGAAACTGTATTATTCCACAACAATAGATTAGATTACGAAGTAAATTGATGTCCCCTATTTCACTCCTGAAATTGACAATAATTTAAAGCTTCCCATGACAAACCTAGTTAAAAACTCTTTGATCCATAATGGAGTGAAAATGTATAATAAATTACCATGTGAAATTAAGTTAAAGGGGTATGATATTTTCAGAAAGATGACAAAAAACCTACTTGTTGATAAAGCATATTATAGTTTAGCAGAGTTTTATGATTATTTATATTAAATAGAAAAATGAAGAATTTTTATGATATTTTATTAATTTTAATATTGATTATCATGTATATACTCACATGACTGCATTGCTGTTACTAGGCTATTTTTTGAGTTTTAAATATTGTATTTGAAATGCTCACTTATGTATATATAATTTACCTCTGTTTGTCAACGAGAATTTGTTCGTATGTACAATAAAGATATTGATTGATTGATTGATAAAAGGTTACTACATATCGATCCCTTGCGTTAGTGTCTTCCAATCAGAACCACCTTTTTTGCGAGATTTGTTTTTGAGGCTCATTTATTGAGAGCTGATTCTCCATTTTTTGAAAATATTATAGTGCAGTACATATGGCAATTCAAGCTGAAACTGACGCAATTATCGTTGTTTGTTCCTCAGGGGTATTCATTATTCAATATTTATATTATAAAAAATATAAAACATGTCATATTTATAATAAAAGAATATTTTAGAAATTATTGAAATTTAATACACAAAACGATTGGTGAATTACCGGTGACTTGATGTTCAAGTCCAAATAAAAACTTTTTTGTTTTGTGTATGGTGTTGTGTTTGGTGAGTTTTGGATCTTGAGTGTCTATCTTATAATCATGGATTACGAGGAGTACTCATATAAACACTAACACTTAATACCTGCATAGTGCATTTTTCATTCTCATGTAATTTTCAATTACCTTTTTTTGCAATTTTTTTTAACCTATTCCCGATATAGAAATACTATATAGTGCTATCAGAGAGATAGCAACACGCACATAACCATGAACACTTGTAAATGGTCTCCCAGGCAAAAAAAAAATATTTCTTTCGGTGGTGGAGGCAATAGAAGTAGAAAATAGCCATGATGATTCGATGTTTGATCCCAATCACGAAAAGTCATTCAACTTCGGTGATGGAAGACAGAAAGAAGGGGTTGAGAATCTCACTTGAAAATTTTGTTTTGATTATATAACACCGGGACAGCGCGTACGCAGTCCCGACTACCAAAAATTACACGCCCGAGTTATCCGCATTAGGGATAATCGCAGGTGTCAGCCCTACCGAAGTGCAATGGAAGGGCCTCGTCCTGGGGGAACCGCCTTGTTGATCACGGTTGACCCCTACGCCAGGTAAGTATGATTATTCTTGATTTACCTGGGGTATTCAACGTATTTCTCTAGACATAAATAGTGAGGTGGTGAATTTGTACAGGAACTGACATCTTTTGAATGAAATTCCAAACAAATATTCGTTTCAGTTTCATTAAAACTCATTGCATCATGGAAATTTATAAATTTTTGTTGAATAAAAATATGCTTTTGGTTTTTTTATCTTTATCTGTTTATTTTATCACAGTGAATTATTTTATTCTTCTGAAAAAATCGTGATTCTATTTCATTATTTCTTCTACAAATAGATTTTTTTTCATGTGAGGTTCCACATGTATTATTTATTTCGTATTGATATAGATATATCTGTAAGTTTTTGTAATGATTCAGCATGAGAGTCGAAACGTCGAACAGTTTAACATTTTGCACACAGATCAATTTCCGGAAGGACTACTTTCTATATTCCAGGGTCGTTGAAAAACATTCATTTTAGATTATACTTTTTTGATACTCAATACCGTTCATGTTGTATTCTATTTTACTGCTGGAAGTATAATCCTATATAAAAACTGTTTTATATTATATTCATTCTATTATGTCTAATTTCTGATAGGTGTTTATTGCTCATAACAATAAATAATATATTAACGTATATATTTCATATCTATCAGTTATAGTATAGTATTGTCTAAATAAAGAAATAGTAAGGGCATTATCATTTTCTCGTGGAATAGATACAACAGAAACGAGAAGAGTTTATTATAACACAAAACTTGCTTATATTCGTTTGTTTTTTTTTCTATACCATCTCTATTGTTATCCATATATACAGAGATGTATTTATTCTTTAATGTTTGAAGCAATTTCAACACAATTCTGTTATGCAGAGTTGACATTTGAAAAATTAAAATTGGCAGTTTGCCTACATTGTAAACCCAATCTTGAATCGTAAACAAAAAATATAAAAAGATACATTCAACACTCCCTGCACGATAATTGAAATACATATCTCATAATATGGTCACTTCACATTGAAACTTTGGTGAATTGTTCGTAAGCCCATCCTTTTGAAACAATTGAGCAACTTGTAAGAATACTGAACTTCGTTAATATCGGTTCTTCTGAAGCCCGTTCGACTGATTCAGACGAACAGAGCAGTAAACAATAGAGGAAACCGTTTTAATACGTACCAATCGACTCTGCAACATATGAACAGCCAGATGCAAAAGTAAAAACCCATCGCATTCATAATAATCAAGCCCGTTTAACTCAAACAGACGGGCAGCACGAATCACGGTTGAAACCAACAGAATTCATTAGACAAATACTCTCGTTCCTTGAAAGAGCATTGCAATGGACGATGGATAACGGCTTACTGTTTGAGTTCAAGCTTCCATTTTCTATTTATTTCATTCTTGAAAAAAAATTAGTTCGAAAAGTTGAAATAAATTGTAAACAATGAAACCTGAACGAAAGAAGTGAAATGTTAACAGCGGAATGCCATGAATAGTTATGTTTTCTTTCGCTACAAAAGTGTAACAAGCAATATTGTAATTTCACGATTCATTTATCTAATTCCAGCCATCTTTAAATGAATAAAAATAATCTTCAGACAGGACACCCAGCACGACGCTAAACAAAAATCTCCTATTAAAATTAAACTTCGCCGTGATATCAAAGACTAGCTGTTGCTCGCGACTTCGACCGCGTAGATGTCGAACCGAACCGTTTAGTTGGCGCACGCCGGTAAAGCATCACATCTCGCCTACGTTTTTTCCACTTGATATACATATACTATCACTTTTCACTGAATTTTTTGTTCAATCATAATAAAATATAGCTCATGAAGCTCCGGAATAGTGTAGCTTTTTTTTGACTCATATTTCATATTCGATATCTCGATTTTTTGTAACAACAGTATTTTCTTTGATCAATCAATCCCTAATTTCATTATTGACCAAAAATTCGAATTTGATTTGATTTTCCCACTTGATTTGTATTTTAATCCTTCCATTCTTAGCAACAGGTTTCAATAGAGTTGATAATATAGACAATGGAAGTCCAAACCATTACCATTCACTTCTTTATAATAGTAGGATAGAATATTTCCCTCATATATAAAATGTCCCATAAGAGCAATGCAATTATCGAAAAATTACAGCGGTAATTGCATTGTATCAAGTCACCATAACAACACATTTGAAACCGTATCGCTAGACGTCAGTAAACAACACAAATAAATGTCAGATAGACTTCAAAAATAGAAAAACATTTTGCGTTTTGGTGAGTGCTCCATACAATCTATAGAGGAAAGTATAAATGAACAAAAGATAACATTTCCTTGAGAATTTCTTTATTCGTGAAATATTCCAATGAATTATATTCGTGCATAAAAATGACCAGATAATTTTGCATTCAAGCGTGATATCTTATACAAATTGCATTCGGTTATTTTCATATTTTGTAAAAGAGCCCTCGTCCTTCGGATTTGGGTACTTTCGCCAAAATATAGAAATAAACTTGCAATTTTTAGATATCACGCTTTCTTGCAAAACTATCGGTAATTTTTATGCACTCGTGCAATTATAACCGAAAATGCATTCTGACGACCTTGTTATCAATTATTTCACGACGAGTTGCTATTTCTCATATTTTTTCCATTATTCAATGATATGTGCAGCATAACGTAAGATGAGTTAAGAGAGAAACGCAAAATCAATGTCATCTTCATCTTCAAATTTCATTGCATCTTTTTAAAAATCCACAAAATTTTACTCTGAATGTAACGCAGTTGGGATGAATTCAATCCTGTGTCACTTCGGCTTTTATAATATTTCATATTCGGTCCCGTTGCCGCTTCGTCAGCCAGGCCTATCGAGCAGGATTTTTTTCTGCTGTTGGCACGATCTTCATCTACAAACTCTCCTCCTCGGGTTGAGAAAATCAGAAGTACTTAAAGAACACTCGCTTCAGATTTCAGATAATTAATACTTACACACTCAACTTGAAACTTCGTTTTAGTTCATCAGTTTTATAATTGTCTGTTCAATTCATTGCTTTTGTTGGTAATTTGTTTCAGTTTCTACTCATATCTATTTGTTGAATTGTTTGAGTTGTAGTTTTCTATATCTAAATATTTCTTTATATTATTTTTATAAATGCTTTATGTTGAACTGTTTATGAAAATGTTCTCGGTTTAGAATTTTGGAAAGGTTAATTATAACAGATTCTGCGAAACTTCGTGAACCATTCTCCTAGGAAATAATTGATAACTGGCCTTCATATATTCTGGTTCCGTTCATTGTTGGTACATTTGTGAAAAATACCTGGTGTATGTTTATATTTGGGATTCCCTCAAATTCGTAGATATTTTTATAAATAACTTCATTGACAATTTTCTTATTTATAATTGACAATATTGGAATATCTTTTATTTCAACAACTACACTATCCTATCAAATAACATTTATACAAGGTACTATGCATCTAAACATCACTCCTTTGAGGAGATACCAATTCATGTTACAACATCTTCCCCTTCAGGAGAAATTAGAAATTAGTTTGAAACATTTTCCAGATCCAGTTTTACTTAAATTTTCATTCATATTATTTCTAAAAGGAGCTGCATCCGAACCATTGGGTAGATTGAAGTTATCATTGCAATAATTCATTGGATAACCACCATAATTTTCATTTATATACATCGAATTTCGTCTTAGTAATTTTTTTGTTTTTATCTTCAACTAAGTGAGATCTTTGGACCGAATATTTCCATCAGATGTTAAAAATCCTATATGAAGCGGGACATTTTCGATCAATTACAGCGATAAATTCCCGGCGGGACAACCCAGTAGGTATCGAAAAATACCCGCACGGTCCGTGTATCTATAGTAACGATTGTTAAAATGTACATTTGTCATCTTGACAGGCATAAATACTGAATTTCGAACGTCGTTGTTTTAACTCCGGAAATATTCTACCGAATTACACAAGAGCTTCAAAATTACTGATAGTTTTCCATTCAAGCATGTTGTCAGTAAAAAAACTGCATTCGGTTATTTTCATATTTTGCTAGAAGAGCAACAAAAGAAGAGCGACAAAATATGAAAATAAACTCATGCAGTTTTCAGACAACATGCTTTCATGGAAAATTATCGGTAATTTTGAAGCACTTGTGTAATTACTCCCGATAATTTTTCAATTACCACTGCTGGCTCCCATCATTTAGTATAAATGTTTTGTACTAAAACTTTTTCATTATTTTTGCATTCACATTCAAGTTTACTTTTTCTATCATAATATTCTTTTTGGGAATTTTTGTTCTGAAGCATCAGTTGATACTGGTTTCTCTTATTTATAATTGAAAATATCAGAATATCTTTTATTTCAACAACTACACTATCCTTTCAAATAACATTCATACAAGGTACTATGTATCTAAACATCTCTCCCTTCAGGAGATACCAAAACATGTTACAACAGTGTATGAAAAAGTTTTACTAAAGTTCAAGCCTTATTGAAGTTCAAGTCTTAGTACTTTTTTTTTTGTAAACCTATTACAGCAGTTAGAAAAAGATCATTAATACTTTATCAAACGCATGTGTCTTGATGATGTTCAAACCTTGGCCACCTACCTTATTATCAAAAATATCGAGAAATATTCACAGGAACATTCCCAGAAAGCAAAAACTATCATAGTTTTCTGTACAATCCTCACTTATAATGGGTTTACTAAACGGCGACATGTGTTTCGCTCAAGCAGTATGAATGAGTTTTATCGTATAGGAAACTATGATATTTTTTGTTGGTACTATGTATTTTCATCAATTATCGGATAAGATAATAACTACACAGTGCTTCTTTCATTCTCATGTAAATATTTTCAGTTTACAATTTTATCTCATTTTTGTCAATCAGCCCCACTTTATTCAGAAAATGCTTCCGATATAAAAAAAGTAAATTAGTGTTTTTAGGAAAAAAAGTAATGTATTGTATTGCGAAAATACTCCAGAAGTAGGTTCGCCAGACTTACGAGCAATACAAAATAAAGTCAAACTTGGAAATGATCTCTTTTATTACCTAGGCATAAACAAAGAAATTACTCTCAGTGTGCGCGGCAATAGAAATAGAATATAACCGTAGAAACTTGATGTTAATGCCAATCGCGAACCGTCATTCATATTCGATGATGGAACTGATGAAAGTAGTCAAAAATCTTGCTTAAAAAGTTTTGTTTTGATTGAATAACACCGGGACAGCGCGTACGCAGTCCCGACTACCAAAAATTTCGCGCCCGAGTTATCCGCATTAGGGATAATCGCAGGTGTCAGCCCTACCGAAGTGCAATGGAAGGGCCTCGTCCTGGGGGAACCGCCTTGTTGATCACGGTTGACCCCTACGCCAGGTAAGTATGATTATTCTTCATTTACCTGGGGTATTCAACGTATTTCTCTAGACATCAAAAGTGAGGTGGTGAATTTGTACAGAAACTGACATCTTTTGGATGAAATTCCAAACTCAGATTGGTTCAAATATGGTTGACAATATTCCTTGTCGAATAGTGTTAGTTCTTACGTCTGTTGTCTATATTATTCTCTCCGAAGAAGATTCTTGGGTCGAGGAATCGAAATAATCTTATGAATCAAAAATTTGTGAACAGTTGGCAAACACCAAATAGTAAAATAATATTTGCTTAAAACGATTGCAGATATTTGTAGTCAAAAGGTCGTGAGTACACTCAAATAAAAATGGATTTCAATATGTTTAGCATTATTATTTTCGACCAATTTTTTTGTTACATTTTCACAGTTTCGTCTGTTGTTGTTTCATTTTGTATTTGGTATTTCCTAATATATCACCATATCACTTAATTACTTTTTTACTGTTCATGAATGACTCTCATGAATCATGTTTCAATATTTATTCCAAAATTAGTTCCTTCCTTTTTTTGACGAGAAAATAGGAATCCGTTGGGTTAGTAATATCGGTAATACAAAGGTGTACATACACTTATTCAAAAATATTTTTTCGAGATTATTGTTGTTATTTGTTCAATAAAGATTATCAATTAGTCAATGGAATTTTTTGTGTATTTCATAATTCCTATATTCCTCTATTTATAAAACAATTTCCTTTTTTGTTCGAATAATAATGATTTTTCATTTATTAAATAATAAACTTGAATTTGAGAATAAAAAATAATTATAAACAAACAATAAAAGAGTATATGGTTCGATATGTTTCTATCATCACTTTCAATTCATTCAATTCACTAGTTTTCTTTTTATTTTTCAACCCAGTTTCAAGTCATTACGTTCAATATTTCTTATATTCATATTTCACTGAACTTTTTGATAACATTATTCTATTGAATAGCATTTGAATTTACTGTTATAATATTTTTTGGTAGTTTCAAAACAGTTTGATTTGTAACTTTCTAATCTCCTTATTGTTCCATAAACGACTCTTTTGCCTCCTGTTTCAATCATTTTTTCTTTTTTTTGGATTGAGGTGGCCTTTACTTGATGGAAATCCATAATTATTACGCTATAAGGTAGACACGATTGAATTTTCACAAAATTTATTGTCTTCGCGACATGTTTCGATACACTGTATCTTTATCAAGCGAATGTATTTAAACACAGTGTTTAAATACATTCGCTTGATAAAGATACAGTGTAGCGAAACATGTCGCGAAGACAATAAATTTTGCGGAAATTTAATCGTGTTTACCTTATAGCATTTTTTCTTTGTTATATCAGTTCATTATCCATTCTATAATTAGTTATTGACTAACTGACCATTTCAATTTTCTTGTTGAGATATGTTACTTCCATTTTAGTTTTTTTCAACCCATGAACTTTTCGCACTAGTTTGAATAAGGTTAATAATGAAACATAACCTCAAATGACACTCTCCGAGCTCGATCACAGACCATATACCCCGATAAAGCTGTTGCTTTTTGCAGATTCGCGAAAAAACTCCTATACCGTGGGCTACATTCAAAACTCGCATTGGATGCCGAAAAAAAATCAATTGGTTCTGAAACTGTTTAATTAATAGGAAACATATTGTATACCGACAATGAAAAAACCCTCTTATCTATTTCGCAAATGACTTCACTCTATAACAAAACTCATTTTCAAATAATATAATGTTAGTATTCAAAACATAAAGAAATTGATTCTAGATCTATTATAGTGTTTTGTCTTCAAGCTAATCTTTGGAGACTGTTTACAGTTTCCCCCTCGGGTTGAGCAAGTCAGGAGTATTACATTATTAATACCTACAAAATGCGACGTACACATGATGACACTCAACTTGACACTTCGTTTAAGTTCTTCAATTTTCATAATTTTCTGTTAATTTTTTTTTTCTGGTATTTTGTTTTAGTTTCTACTAATTTGTATTTGTTAAATTGTTTAAATTGTAGTTTCTATATTTAAATATTCGATTATATTATTTTGATATATGGTTAATGTTAAACTGTTTATTCAAATTTTCTCGTTTAGAATTTGGTAGGGTAATTAAGAGTATATACTGTGGAACTTCCAACAAAAACCACTCTCTTAGTAAGAATTGGTGAATGACCTTCATAAAAACGTTGCTGGTTCCATTCATTTTTAGTATTCGTACAAAACGTCTGGGGTCTTAAAACGTTTTATTATAGGTATAGTTTTAGTTCAAGATAGTACTTTTCAGTTGTTGTGTACCTATTACAATTATGAAGAAAAAAATCATTGATACTCTCTCAAACGCATCTGTCTTGATGATGTGCAAATTTTTGCACCTATCCTATAATCATAAATATCGAAAAGTCTCATAAGAACACTCACAGACTAAAAATATCACAGATTCATGTACGATCCTCACTAACAATGGGGTAACAAAACCGCGACAATTAGTCATTCAATTAGTGTATAAGTAGTGTATAACATAAAAAATAGATGATAATGATAGAAAAAATTAAGCATAATTTTTAGAATTCAAGATAATTTTTTTTCTAGGGAAATAATGTTGAAAATGTTTATTCCGCCACCCAGCCGAAGTACATAACGAAGCCTCACTTTTTAGCGTGTGAATCCCAGTGCGGTGGTCCGGCGGGGAATCAAACCCCGGTCTTCCGCTAGACGTGCTTACCTCTACCCTACAGAGAACCACGCTGATATATGGTTGTTTTTGTTTTTTCAATGATAAATTGTCCATTGAATAAACACTGACAATTCAAATAAAAACTTTTTTTCATTAATAAAGAGCAAGATGAATTATGATTTGTAGCGAATAGTTCCTTAATATCAATCACCAGTGGTAGAAATTGTTAACAAATCCGTTTTTGATTACAATTTGCATCAAAGATTCGTTCCAAAAAAAAATATCTCATGACCAACGCATTTGTTTATAACAATTTTTTAAACAATAGCAGATGAAAATTTTCAAAAATTATTTCCATGTAGTTTCTGATCATGAAAAAACGGATCGATAGTGGTATAAAAAAATAAATGAATTGAAAATTGAAAATAACATTTTTTGATTTTTCCAACAGTAATCTTTTCTGGGAACTTTCGAAAATAGCACCGGAAAAAAAATCTTAGATTTGATATTTAACAATTATCGCACATGCAATGTTCTGGTTCAAGTAGAAAAAAAATTTTGATTTTCTAATGCATAACCAACTGGAAAATCACGATTAAATTTTTTACCGCGGATTATTGTTTATTTATTTATCCAGAAGGTGCCTGAATTTTTTCAATTCTCAATTTTTATATTCCAAAAATTTCAATAAATTTTCATTAAGGGTCCAGCGTGGGCATGTCTTGCGCAAGTCAGAGTACCCGTTTTAGGACGTATTTTCAACACTCTGGGAAATAATAAATATCAATCATACACTTCCGGAAGGTAGGTCTTTTCTTGGGAAGTTCCATCTTCTTCTTGAATATTTTTTTTCATAATTGAAAAATGTCAAATAGTTGCAACTCGATATTAGCTTAATTTCGAGTCGCAAATCAAAATTAAGCCAAGGTAAAACAAAACAATTTCTTTCGGTGTTTGAGGCAATAGAACTAGAAGATAACCATGGTGAATTGATGTTTGATCCCAATCACGAAAAGTCATTCAATTTTGAGGATGAAATTGACAAGAGAGGCCAAAAATCTCACTTGAAAAGTTTTATTTTGATTGAATAACACCGGGACAGCGCGTACGCAGTCCCGACTACCAAAAATTACGCGCCCGAGTTATCCGCATTAGGGATAATCGCAGGTGTCAGCCCTACCGAAGTGCAATGGAAGGGCCTCGTCCTGGGGGAACCGCCTTGTTGATCACGGTTGACCCCTACGCCAGGTAAGTATGATTATTCTTGATTTACCTGGGGTATTCAACGTTATTCTCCAGGCATCGAAAGTGAGGTGGTGAATTTTTACGGAAACTGACATCTTTGAATGAAATTCCAAACTTAGATTGGTTTAAAAATGGTTGACAATATTACGTGTCGAGTGGTGTTAGTTCGAACATCTGTTGTCCATATAATTCTCTCTCCAAAGAAGATTATTGGGTCAAAAAATCGAAATGATCTTGTGTATCAAAAATTTCTTGTGTCAATCATTTTCTCTTTGTTACACCAGTTCATTATCTATTGAATAGAATAGAATAGATTCTATTCTATAATTAGTTTTGATGAACTGTTCATTTCAATTTTCTTCTTCAGTTATGTTACCTCCTTTTTTGTTTTTTTGGGCCATAAACTTTTCGCACCGGTTTCAATAAAGTAAATAATGGAACATATCCTAAAATTACACTATCCAAGCTAAGTCTCTATATACTTCACTGAATTTCTCGACACATAAGCCAATTTCGAGTTCCCCAATTTTCTGTTGAATTCATTGCTTTTATTGGTATTTTGTTTCAGTTTCTACTCATTGGTATTTGTTCAATGGTTCAAATTGTAGTTTTCTATATCTGAATATTTTATTATATTATTTCAATGAATGGTTTGTGTTGAACTATTCAAATTTTCCCGTTCAGAATTTTGGTAGGGTAAATTAAAATAGATATTGTGAAACTTCCAACAAAAACCACTCTCCTAGCAAGAAATTGATAAATTACCTTCATAAAAACGTAACTGGTTCCATTTATTTTCAGTATTCGTACAAAATGGCGGGTGTCTGAAAACATTTCAGTAAACAGCTTTATTGAAGTTCAGCTTCAAGATAGTACCTTTTAGTTCTTGTGGACCAATTACAATTAGTTAAAAAAATACGCATCTGTCTTTATGATGTTCAAACCTCGGCACTTATTCTATAATCATAAATTTCGAGAAGTCCCATAAGAACACTCACAGATAAAAAATATCACAGGTTTCTGTACTATTCTCGCTAACAATGGGTTTACAAAACCGCGACAATGGTCAATTCATTGATTAACTGCTATAATACCGAAGAATCTACTATCTCAGTTACTTTTCCGAAAAACCCATCGGGTCATCAAAAACTTATTATGAACCTAATTGAGACAAATAAAAAAAAATTAACTACAATCATTTTGCACATAATAATTGATAGTTCAGAGGAATAATAGTGTGACTAACAGCCGATTGCACCGACTTTTGAACTGAGACGAAAACTGATAATCTGAAATTATTGATAGTCCAGTAAATGAAGGGACGAACCTGTGAATAAGTCTATGAGTTCTTCACCTGTGGCTCAATTTGTAGGTCGTCACAGATGTTTTCAAAGGACCCAAAACTTAACACGATTGCGTTCATGGAAATGGCCGAAAATGGCCCCCCAAACCCAGGAAAATGGGTTTCCCGCCAATATCTGGCTAAATATACGAATTAGAAAATGTTCGTTCATACAAAAATTAAAGATCGTCTCATTATCTACAAAAATGCCCCTTAACCTTTTTTCCGAAAACTCAACAGTTTTCGAGATAAAGGGATCCAAAACTCTCATTTCAGCTGCTGCTTTCTCTATAGGAATTCTGTTGTCTATGCATTCGCTTGGAGGCGGGCGGACGAATTGTTTCATAACTCAGGCAAAAACTGACATTTTTCAATGATTCGAAGTTCAAGATAATGAGGAAACCCGTAGCTATAATTCCATGTATTTCGAAGTTCTTTCTTATTTGGCAAAAAGATTTAATAAGCTGTGAAAGTTTTTTTCCGCACCATTTCGACACTGTTTCATTAGTTTGTTTACATTTTTTTCAAAAATAGTCTTTTATCGGAAATTTTTCTTTATAATGGGTCCTTGGGGGGTCTTGAATGACCTCTGAATTTTTTTTTGTACATTTCCCGCGTTCTAATAAATGATCCATTTGTTTATTTACATTTTTCATGCGATTTCGGAGTTATGTAGAATCTGCCGAACAACCGCGAATTAAAAAAATTATTAGCAATTTTATCGACTTGCCATGCACATCGTTTTAAAGCCAAGATGCTCTAGTTTCCGAATACATATATATATTTTTTATGGCTAACAAATGGATCATCTATTAGAACGCGGGTAAAGTACAAAAAAAAATCAGAGATCATTCAAGACCCCCCAAGGACCCATTATAAAGAAAAATTTTCGATAAAAGACTATTTTTGAAAAAAATGTAAACAAATTAATGAAACAGTGTCGAAATGGTGCGGAAAAAAACTTTCACAGCTTATTAAATCTTTTTGCCAAATAAGAAAGAACTTCGAAATACATGGAATTATAGCTACGGGTTTCCTCATTATCTTGAACTTCGAATCATTGAAAAATGTCAGTTTTTGCCTGAGTTATGAAACAATTCGTCCGCACGCCTCCAAGCGAATGCATAGACAACAGAATTCCTATAGAGAAAGCAGCAGCTGAAATGAGAGTTTTGGATCCCTTTATCTCGAAAACTGTTGAGTTTTCAGAAAAAAGGTTGAGGGGCATTTTTGTAGATAATGAGACGATCTTTAATTTTTGTATGAACGAAAATTTTCTAATTCGTATATCTAGTCAGATATTGGCGGGAAACCCATTTTTCTGGGTTTGGGGGGCCATTTTCGGCCATTGCCATGAACGCAATCGTGTTAAGTTTTGGATCCTTCGAAAACATCTGTGATGACCTACAAATTGAGCCACAAGTGAAGAACGCATAGACTTGTTCACAGCTTTCCCTAGTTTCGGATCTTCAGTTACTGGACTATGATGAATATACGTCGGATAAAAGTTAAATCAGTGTGATATAGTCATATTAATTGAAGTTTTGTAGGATTTTGAAACCTAAAAATTGAAAAAAACACAAATTCCATAAGCGGGATAAATAATTGGATGAGAGTTTGAATTTTGGTATATTTGTTCCTTCATTAATAGAGAATAAATAAAAGTTTCTTCATGGGATATCAAGTAGTGTACATGTTATAATGAGTTTAAACATAAAAAATAAGTGAGAATGATGGAGTAGGGGAAATCAGAATTTTTAAAATTCAATATGACCCTTAATAGTCAAAATTGACGGTCCAACGTGGGCGTCTCTTGCGTAAGCCAGAGTACCCGTTGTAGGACGTATTTTCAACCCTCTGGGAAAATTATACATATTGATCATACAGTTCCGGGAGGTAGGACTTTTCTTAGGAAGTTCCATCCACTTTCTGAATATTCTTTCAACATTGAAAATTATAAAATGGTTTTTGAGATATATATGCAAACAAAAAAACAAAGCCATCTTTTTTTCAGTTGATTGTTTATAAGTCCTGAAATTTTTGCGAGCAGCACTTATTTATTTTATAAATCATATACATGCTATTCAGAATCGAAAGACACATAATTGTGTCTGTTACACTGTGTAGAAAGAGAATAAAAATATAGTAAAAATTGAATTGTTCATAGTAAATTGTTCATTAAATAAACAATGAAATTTTTAATTACAACAATTTTTTTGTTATCGAAGAGCAAGATAAATTATAATTTGTGAAAAATTGTTCCTAAATAGTAATTACGAGTGGTAGAAAGAAGTATTTGATCAATAAATCCGTTTTAAAGCACAAAAAAATTTATTTCGGAAACTATTTCTTTAATTATAGCTGCATCAAAGATTGCTTCAAAAAAATTCAAATTATCTCACAAGCATTGCATTCATTTATAACAATTTCTTGAACAAAAACGGATAAAAATAAATCATTTTCGTGGAGTTTCTGATCATAAAACACGGTTCGACAGTGATGTTTTTAACGATTAATGAAGCTTTTTGTTTTTCAACCGAAGTGAATCTTTTCTGAGACCTTTCAAAAGTAGATTTAAAAAAATATCAGATTTGCTATTCAACAATTATCGCACTTGCAAAGATCCTGTGGAAGTAGAACAATATTATTCATTTACTAATGCATAATTAACTAGAAAATCACGATAAAATGTTTTTGAGCGCGGATTTGTGTTGATTCATTTATCCAGTAGCTGCCTAATTCTTTTTCAATTCTCAATTTCGATATTTGATGAGCTGAAACAATATTTTTTCATCAAAGGTTCAACGTGAGCGTTTCTTGCGCATTCCAAAGAACCAGTTTTTGGGTCTATTCTCAACACTCTGAAAAAATTATAAGTATATACAGTTCCGGGAGGTAGGACTTTCCTCTTTTTCAATATATTTTCAAAATCAAAAAATGTCAAATAGTTTTGAGATATTTGCAAATCAACAAAGAATTTTCTTTTTCAGTTAATTGTTTGTAACTTCTGCAATTCTTGAAAGCGGCATTACATTTTTTAATCAACTACACGCTGTTCCGAATCGAATGACACACTCGGAAAAAAGTTTGATCTGAAAGGCACTTGTTGACCAGACTATGAGTTCGCCAGACTCACGAGCAGTACAAAATGAAATCAAACTTTGTAATAGTCTCTTTTACTACCTAAGAAAAGTAATTACTGTTAGTGCCGGCGGCAATCGGTAATAGAAAAATAACATAACATAGGGGAGAGTTGATGTTTATGCCAATCATGAACCGTCATTCAAATTCTATGATGGAATTGATGAAAAGAATCTTGCTTTAACAGTTTTGTTTTGATTGAATAACACCGGGACAGCGCGTACGCAGTCCCGACTACCAAAAATTACACGCCCGAGTTATCCGCATTAGGGATAATCGCAGGGGTCAGCCCTACCGAAGTGCAATGGAAGGGCCTCGTCCTGGGGGAACCGCCTTGTTGATCACGGTTGACCCCTACGCCAGGTAAGTATGATTATTCTTGATTTACCTGGGATATTCAACGTATTTCTCTAGACATCAAAAGTGAGGTGGTGAATTTAAACAGAAAGTGACATCTTTTAAATGAAATTCCAAACTTTGATTCGTTCCAATATGGTTGACAAGACAATATTCCTTGAATGGTGTTAGTCCTTACGTCTGTTGTCTATATTATTCTCTCCGAAGAAGATTATTGGGTTTAAAAATCGAAATAATCTTATAAATCAACAAAAAATTAGTAGTGATCAGTTGGCAAACACTAAATAGTAAAATTATGTCGTCAGCTTAAAACGTTTGCAGATATTGGTAATGAAAACGTCGTGAGTACCCTCAATAAAACCTTCGTTTCAATATGTTCACCATTATTATTTGTATTCTATATTTTTGTTTCATTTTCGAAGTTTTGAGCGTTTCTGTTTCATTTTGTTTATCCTGATATATCACCACATTATTTATAATTAACATACAGTATCAACATTTTTTTCATTCAAAATTGGTCGATTTTTTTACTGTTCATAAATGGCTCTCATGAATCATGTTTCAATATTTTCTTTCAACATCAGTTCCTTTTATTATACAGAAAATAAGAATCCATTGAGTAAGTGATATCAATAATAGTCCGGTTTATAAATACGAAATATTATTCAAAATTATTTGTTAGAAATTTTTGTAGTTTATAAAGCTTCAATTAGTCAATGGAAAATATTTTTGTTTCTCTGTGGAAAAATTAATTTTTGGTTTATTCAATAATAAACTTGAATTTGAGTTAAAAAAATTATCATAAACAATAAATGAGTATGGACAATATATATGATTCAGTATTTTCCATATTATTACTGTCAATCTATATAATAATATATAATAATAAAATATATAATATCACTAGTTTTTTTTTCAATTCAGCTCAATTTCTAGTGATTACGTTTGAAATTTCTCATATCAATATTTCACTGCACTTTTTTTATATCGTTCTATTGGCCAATATTTACTATCATAATATTTTTGCTGGTTTCGAAACGGTCTGATTTGTTACAGTCTAACCATTTTATTATTTCATGAATAAACTTGTTGTTTCAATCATTTTTTCCTCGTTACACCAGTTCATTTCAATTTTCTTGTTAAGAAATGTTACTTTCGAAAAAGAATCCATCCACCACCAAATAATGACAGTTATCAATAATTTTCTGCTGTAAATTTAGTTGTCACCCTTGTCATACTTCAAGATGCATATATTCTTAGTGAAATGACTTCTATACCAGTAGGTACAATGCCAATGTTGTCATCAAAAACGCTAGACCCTACGGCTCACTTGATAATGACATCCAGGTAAATTAACATTCTTGAAATTTCTTCACAGATTGCGTCAAGCGGCAACTCTAGACAGATGTCATTATAAGTATGATGATATTTCTATTAGCGAAGTCTCTATAACGACTCGTGCAGAGTCAGTGTGTTACTTTGTTTTTTCAACACTTCACCTCATGAAGGATAGAGATACACGAATTCTATCAAAAATTGCACGAGTTCCTACCTAAGAATTCGCTATATTTGTGATGATCGTCTGTTTCTGTGTCTGTGTGACATGAATATAGATATGCATCTTGATTCATATATTGAGAAATATGTTATGAGAAATTAATATCAGAATTCATAGAAATTTTACCTATTCGGTGCTGATCGGTATCGAAGTGAGAGGTAGGGGAGTTGGACTACATGGAAATAATTGTACGTCAATATACAGTTTATTGAGCATTATAGTGTTCAACTCGGAATGAATTGGACCCTCCATAGTCCAGATAAACCTGAGTAATTTCAATTAATTAGGAAGATCGCTATAGTGCTCTTGGTGATGTACAAGAAGACCGTATTTAAAAAAACTCTCCCGTAAGAAGTTTTATTCCATGATTTTGAATTTTTGTTATTGCATCCTTTTACTGGGTATCTAACAAGCATTATCACTAACGCTGGAACTCGGAATAAATGTGTTAAACTTGGAAATTCTGAAAAGCAATCAAGGTGAAAACTAAGCAAGATGAACTTTGTTTTTGTTAGCGTCAGACTTATCTCGCGTTATATTGACCAGTTGAACTTGAGTACATTTTGAAGGTTTTGTACTAACCATCGGAATTTGATATAGATAAATAGATGATTGATTATTTCGTTATGAAACACTATTTAAAACAACACTTGAATCAAATCCCAAACAAACGGAAAACAACTAATAATTGAAAGCAACGACAGATAAACGACAAATAACTGAGAAAACTAGGGTAGAGAATTGATCTGGAAGCGAATAATAGCTGTTTGAAAAAAACAGTGAAATTATGGAAAACTTCCAGCAAAATTCGAATGAATTGGGATGCAAATGCCAAAAGACAGAATTCGATTCTTGCACCATCTACTGGAAATCGTAGTAAATTCCGTGGATATAACTGATCGTGTCTAGAGTTTTTGACGAAACAATATCGAATCGGAAATCGCACCAGGAATATAAGCATCTTGGGATACTTCGAATCGAATGATCAAACTGTCAAAACTGTACAAATATTGGGTACTAATGATTCTATTAGTGAACAAAAGATTCCGTCAGAATTTAGCCAATGAGATCGTCGGTATCGAAATTCACTTGTGAGTTGTCGCTTTACTGGAACTGCAGCTTTGAAAAATGGCAATTGCATCAATCACCTACCGTCAAAAATGTAATCTCCTACTTTGATCTCTCAGATCGAGAGGATTTGATCAAACAAAATCATATCAGACAACGCACCAGAGTTTCTATGTACCTTGGTCGTGGCAAAGTCTTTTCCCAATAGGACAAAGTGAATTTCACATGAGAAAAATCTCTTCTCCGTTGGTGAATGGAAACCGGACCTATTGGTTAGGAGCCGGACACACAGTGACAGAGCCAACCCACAAGTCCATATCACGTTTCTTTTTTTTTACCTCCAAATCACAGTCACCAAGAGGGCGGCTATGATAAGTTTCTTGATGCAGCAGCATCTTGTTTACTCCGCATTGATATGATGGCCCTCTGAATTGGTTATTCGTAAATTTACAAACCATTTTATTAATGTAAAACCAACCGGCAGCTCTCTGGAAACATATCAGATCTACAAGCACAACGAAATATATTTTCAGCTGAAACAAGTGGGTACTTGGGAATATCACATCGGATTACATTTTTCAAGCATATTTCTCTCTGCCTGAATTAATGAAATACGGAACGAACGGTTTAGCAATTCAAATAAGAGTGGAATGTATATTTAATACTGAATTTCCATGAAGAGTAAATAGAAGAATATAAATAATTTCCTCTAATGAGAGTTATTTCAGTTATTTGAGAATGGGCATGTGTCTGCGTGGTAAATAAAGAAAATACAAAGTTTGGGCCATTTCAATGTTCTATCTGATGTACAATACATCGTTTCCAACTTCACATGATTGATTATTGTTTGGACGTCATTATGTTGTGGTGGATCAATATTTCTTCTGTAGTTTTTTGGGTTTGTAACCTACCACAATCTGGAAAAAAAGTATTAATATTGGAATCTATACAAGTGTAGAAGGGCAGATTTCCAATCTTTCTCGAAAAGTTGCTGCGTCTATTGAAAAACTGTTCTTTCTGGATAGAACAAGTCCAATTAGTCAGCAACTTCTCGTATAACTCAAATTTTGCCTATCAAAAAATTAATAAGAACTGATATATGCAAAAATACTTATCTGTTAACGTTTCGGAAACTAAACTGCTTCCGTTCTCAAAACTTCAAGGCAAATTCCTTTTCAAATGCAAATATTTCATATAGACAATTTTCGTGATTGACAAATGTCAATCACGAAAATTGTCTTGACATTTGTCAATCACGAAAATTGTTTATACGAGATATTTGCATTTGAAAAGGAATATGCCTTGAAGTTTTGAGAACGGGAGCAGTTTAGTTTCCGAAACGTTAACAGATAAGTATTTTCGTATATATCAGTTCTTATTATTTTTTGATAGGCAAAATTTCAGTTATACGAGAAGTTGCTGACTAATTGGACTCCTTCTATCCAGAAAGAACTCTTTTTCAATAGACGCAGCAACTTTTCGGGGTAGATTGAAAATCTGCCCTTCTACACTTGTATAGATTCAAATATTAATTCTTATTTTCTCAGATACTGGTAGGTTACAAACCCAAAAAACTACGGAACAAACATGGTTGATGTTCTGCAAATGAAGATCGATAGATAGATTTTTTTACTACTGCATGAGAAAAATTTATACTATAAAAGAGGTACTACATATATATGTAGGGCAATAACAAATTGAGGATTGGAACCAAGAACTTGAGTGTCACGAATAATTAAGAAAACCCGTTCGGTGTAAAAACAGTTTTTGGAAAACTGTCCCTCTTCACTTTTGATTTAATTGTCAATTTTTTTGAAATACTGAGGAACTATGTTATAAAATATCATCTTCATCTTTAAAAATACTTGGGATTATGATCGCCCATTTTGAAAGAGTTTATTGTGATAAACATTCGGTAAATATATAAGTTATTCGAGAACTGTCACCAGTTGTATTGTTGTCGACCAGATATGTTTTTTATATTGGTTTTTGTTCAAAATAGCATTTTCCCTTCTGATTTTTTTAGAATTCATTGGATGTATCTTAATTTTTCACCACCAGTATTATCGATGTCCGTGAATCATTTGCCAATTGTTCAGATATGAACATGTAAGATGTCTAGAAGGATGGTGCTGGGACCGATTCGATATTGTTTAGAATTTTATGGCGACACTTTTCTGTCAATAGTGTCATTTTTGCGTATCGTGGTGTGTTTCTCAATTTCCTCGCTAGTTGACGCTAATTGGAAGTGCATAGTCAACCGATCGATCGACAAACTATATTTTTGATTCGAGCAGTCAACAAAATGAGCAGAATCTAATGTCATACTCATAAAAAACAAAATCGAAAGGAACACAATTATAGGGAATTTGGCCAGTATTCTAAACAAATAATATAGGTTGTTGATCAGTCAGCGTCCAAAAGTAAAAGTATAGCCAGCCGTCAGGTCGGCCGTTTATACATTTCCTAGGAAATTTGTAACTCTTTTCGTTGCAAACGCCATCTGAACTGATTTGATCTCGAAAAGCCATTATGCTTATTATCATAGTAGGCATGTGTTGCCAAGTATACCCCAAACATGCCCAGGTATAACTCAGTACACCATCCTTCTAGACATCTTAATGAACATGATATCCTTCTTTTTTGATTTCTCAAAATAGAATTTTTTCAGGTAGGTCAACTCAAAACTCCATTCGATTGCTTTCAAAAGCTGATAGGTAGGTAGTTTGCTAGGTATAAATCACCTTTATAACACGACTCCATATATTAAAAAGTTGAAAATGCTTTTGATCAATAAGTATAGTTTGACATGTTACTTGTTCTACGTTTGACAGGTACTTGAGGTTTTTTGATTCGCATAAAACCGAAGTTACTCCTTTTTGTAAATGTGTTTTGAAATCTCCAAAATGAAACGACAGTTTGAATTTCATTCTCTTTGTTCTCAGACATCAATATGCTTTCGGAATTATATCGGATAAAATCAAGGCCGTACCCAAGGGGGGTCCCAGGGGGGGTAAGAGGGGTTAAAATTTTCCAAAATATAAGATTTTTCAAACGCATTACTCAAGTTATAATTGTTCTTTTTCTTCTTTATAGGTAAATAACGAAGAGTTCAAACCTACTCCAGTTAGAAATGTACGTAAATAATTTGTCAAATTTATTATAATTTCACTAACCCATTCACATACGTGGAATTCGTGGATGAACGTGATCCGCCGCTAACGGCGTAGACCGAAGCGTTTCACTACGTAAGTTGCCGTAAAGCATATAGTTAGGCGCTATCACGATAGGTAGCAGCACGAAAAAAAGACTGTCATTCGCTTTCGTGAGTCTCTGACTACACTACTTTCGGAAAAAAATTCGTTTTTATATGTTGGCAGTACAGTACTGGGGGCTTACTCAGAAACTAACTAACGATCAACGAACGAGAAAATAAACGTTGAATCTTTGAAACTTCATGAAAAGATGGTTGATCTAGAACTAGTACCTAGTGAGTACTCACTGTGGAAATTGTTTTGGGAATGGAACTCGACAAGCCTCCTTGTGCCTTTGAGGCATTCGGCCAATGTAATAGGGAACTTTTTCCTAACATATTCACCCTCCCGAAAATATTTGCTTCTTTGCCAGTGCCACTGCAACTGCTGAGAGGACCTTCTCCACTCTCAAGCGATTGAAGACGTACTTGAGAAGTTCGTGTGGACAAGACAGACTAAGCGGACTGGCTCTCATGTCGGTTCATAGAAGCCATAAATTTTCAACAGACAAAGTGATCGATGAATTCGTAAGAAAAAAAAACAGAAGAATGGATTTTGTTTTGTAATGTAACTGTTATTTTCTACAGACGTAATTTTGTACTGTATTGTACTAAACAGTGTTGAGTCTATTTTGCATTGTCAATCTATTTATTTTCCTAGACACCAAATTAACAGGGAAAATTATTTTGTTGTTAACATTTATATATTTATTACTTTTGTTAATGAAGCTTAAAATGGCGTAAAAGTGGGATATTTGACAATTAGTTTCAACGTTCTTTTGGGAGGGCCTTCGGCCCCGCCTGGTGCCAAAACCTCCCCCGAAAACTTTTTCTGGGTACGGCCTTGGATCAAATCACACGTATTTTCCAAAATATTTGTGGGTATCAAATGTGTAATTCCTTTCAAAATGAGTTGGAAACATTCCCTACTTTCGTGAATTGATTTCACAGTCGAAACTGATAGATTTTCTTTCACCTCTGTTTCAACCAATACGTACAAAACAGGTTGGTAGGTATAGTTCGTTTTCTTATCTTGCACAAATGAAGTAAAAATATTTGTACTCCACCGCTCAGTAACCAAAATGTGAAATACCTCGGAAACTTACTTTTAACGAATATCGTAGGTATTTGGGAAACCCCTCAGAAGTTGATTTTAGAACTTGTGTGAGCAAGAGACATCCAAGGAATCCGCATAAGCACTGAATAAATTTTCTCCTTGGCGCACGAAAGGATCAATATATATTTTAAATAGCTACATCCAAACAATTTCGAAACATCTAAATTTTCCCCATATTCATGAACTGCAAATACTCACTGCGTTCCTACATAGTATTAAGTAATATTTTTACGTTAACACGGCTAACACCTATATCCAGTACAGCAGTATTTGTAAGCCCCTTGGTGGTTTGTGAGCTCTGCTATCTTTAATCTTTTGAGAGAGTGTACATACTTGACTTCAAATCTGCTGCAACACGATAAAAATGAATATCTGACTGTAGATTATGAATACAATTTACTACGTTGTATTCAATTCAGCTCTCTAACATCCGTCAAGGGAAGCGAATTGACATTATTATCCCGCTCTCTTTCGAAATAACTAGTCAAAGGTGTCACCAACTCTTGGCAGCGATAGTTTTTAACTCTTTCGGCATTTTCACGAAGAGCCTGAGACTTCCTATTGAAGCATCGAAATACACAGTTTTCGGATCACAATCATCTTATTTGAGGTATCAAAAAGACCTAAACACAGAACTCACAGAACTGTCACTTCTGAATGACAATATTGTCAATTGATAAATTACATACTTCGAAAAAGTTTACAAAATCGAGTTCTGCCAACCAAATTCCAAAGAATAAAAGGCGTCAAATTTGAAATTCAATATAAACGTTCCAATGCATTTGCATCAATGGATGGGTACTAGTGCCTTAATTTCATGTCGTCATCGATGACGTGCCACAGATTTCAAATTGTATTCAATATATATCCGTTCATGTAGCTGAGACTCGACCTGGGCTTTTCATTGACAGAGAATCTCGGTTCTCTCCGAGTAAAAAAAATCGATTCGCGGCTAGCTCTTTGCTCTGAACTCCATACTGGACTAGTTCAAAAACTTTGTCGAAACTGCTGTCCCAGGTGACTCAAGTCATTCGCAAGTCGTTCCAGTCACGAATATGTTTATTCTGGCACACAATTAGTTATCGATATTATTCATTATCTCTCCCAACTAAGCTGAGTCCATGTCTAGACAGTATTATTTGTCACATAAATCAATTTGCGATGGTGAAATAAAAGCCTACAAACTTGGTATCCATACCTCTTGGCATAAAACTCACACACTAAATGGAAATTTTATTTCCATGCCGATTAATATATCACCAGCTACAATTATTTTGGAAAAAATAATTAGATGCTTTATTATTCTCCTACATTTAGCCCTATATTTTAATGAATGTTTTTGACAGTTAGATATTCGATTGTTTCAATGAGTAATTCAATAGTTTTCAAAATTTATTGCCTATATTTAATATACATCGATGATATTTTAGGAGGAATCCACTGAATTTCTGCCCTCAACTTGTCCCATTATTCACACAGCGTTCAATGTGTTTGAAAATATAACGATTTTTCAGAACTGTAATGCGAAATAGGACCAAAAACAGACAGTTTTCAAAGTTGCCTTCACTCTTAATGACCCATGAAAAACATTTTTTTTTCAATCCGAAATAACATCGAAACCCTTCACGACACCGAAACTGTGTGCAGGAAAGATCCGAATAAACTGCCGAGATCTGTTTCATGCCCTCATAACACCGAAAGCAGAGTTTATAAGCCGTTCATAAATCTGAAGATATTTTATTTATCCAGAAAGTTTCGTGCTCGAGACTGTGGAAATAATAGAATTCGACGCTCCAGTGTGCTCAAGAGCTAGAAACAAAAGTTCCGTAAGAGCTTTCTGTGATTTGTTGTTCTTTCCGGTTTCTTGCATCAATCTTTAACACATAAGTAGACGTACTTCACGCCCCAACAAAGGCCATTAATAATGAATTGCTTCAGAAAAATATCCGGGGTGCCATAATTGTCTCGGAGTGACTGTGTGAATTCTTCTCTGGTAATCCGGTGAATAGTTGATGAGTAGGAGGAAGAGAAAAGTTCATACAATGTTTGACAAAATTTTGAAACACCTGGCGGAAAATTCCTCAACAAATAATATACAGTTGCCTGTAAGACCTCCACATACAAAGGATTTACCAGCAGGCTGAAGCCTAGGGTGGCAATTTTTTTTACTTCCAAACCCAATCTCAATAACTGATACGACTGTTTTAAATTTGTTTGGTATTGTATTTTACATTTGCAAAATTTTTATATATAATGTTTGTGTATTTATTTGATATTGTATTTTATATTTGTAAACTTTTTGTATGTAATATTTTTTTTTTAATTTTAAGTGTTCTGTGTGTTATAATACTTACATTCGTTGTTTCCAAGTTGAAACAAATATCAAAAACAATTGCTAATCATCCCGTGCGGATTTATTTCCTTGGGAACTTTGTATGGATGAATGTTATGAGATGAATAAACTATTATTATTATTATTTATATATGAACAATTGCTAAACGATTCATTAATGATACATTAATGGTCATGAATTCTTAGAATGTCACAGAAGCGATTCGATATTATAGTCGAAAGTTAGTTATTTTGCATATTTTTCTCCACTGATAACTGCTATCATTCTTTCTCTGCGTACCTGATAATTGAAATAAAAAGATTTGATGAAACACCCGATGAAGATATTGGAATATCACGGATTTATCGAGAAATTTTCGTTTCTTACCAAAATGAGAAATTTGTTACCATCAGTTCTGACGAAAAAAAAAACAGTTCTTTTTAAAATTTGTATCCTAATGATATGGAAACAGACTCAGTTCAGAAATACGTACACTCTTAAAGCTACCTTTCATTGGGAAGGATTTCAATACAACCAATTTCTGGATTATCAAAAAGTCTGTCTTCATACCTGCGAGAACAGAATTTAGGAAACATTTATCAAAACTTGCATATAGTACTTCGTATTGCTCTTAGCGACAAATTATTCAGGTGAAAGAAACTTCTGCTTGAAGAGAGTAAAGAACTACCTACGATCGACTAAGTCAAGAATAGCTAACCGCTTTAGCTCTCTTGTGCATAGAGTCGTAGCCAATGAACGACGATTAATAAATGATTTTGCGAATTCAAAGTCTCGCAAAAAAGTATTGTAATGCTTTTATAATTCAACTAAAATGATAATACTAAGAAATAATTGGAAAAGATATATTTATTGTTTGTATTTAAGCTGAGTGTAATAATAAATATTTTTCAACGTTCGGCAAAAGTATATTTTTTATGTAAGCCTTATTCATATTGTGTGAGTAGTAGGTATATGGTTTTAAGACATACAAACGTTACTTTAAAAGTACTGAATGGATGAGATATTTTTTGCTTGAAATGATATTTTTTGATAATTCTTTGCTGTAAAAAATAATCAAGGATATAACACGGTAACATAGTTCTCAACATTAAACATTAACAATAGGTTTACACATATATAATACTTTTGAATATGGTGCTCAACAATATGTAAATCAAGAATCTGGTTTTGCTTCATTTCAAGTTCTTTAGTCGAACTCAGTCTTCTATTGAGAGTTCTGATCAATTTTTGATAGATTCGAGAAACTTGATAAGCCCTTGTGAATTCCTAGATAAAGATACACTCTTGAGAGATAGAATTGTTTTTGGAATCGATAATAAGAAAACTCAAGAAGTTTCATTACAAAAACCTGATTTGAGTTTGTCGGAAGCTATTACGATTCGTCGAAGTTTGGAATGTAGTAGTGCAACACAGAAAATAGTCAATAGTGATGACAATTTCTAAAACTAGAATATTAAATTTAGAGGTAAAAAATTTGCACATGAAAATTACAGCAATTCCAAAGAAAAAATCAAATTTTTGAATTGTGGTTAATTACATGAAATAAATAAATGTCCAGCGTTTTCGAAGATTTGTAACTCTTGTAGAGAAAGGGGTCATTTTCATCAGTTTTGACAGAAAAATAGTCGAGTTCATGGATTTAATCAACGGAGTGATCGAGAATATTCCAAAAACTCAAACGAAGTGAAGTCAATATTTCGAATCATCATAATTTTTGTATAACAAATTTCAACGTAAAGCTCTCTCAATCTCGAATTTCATTGATATCTCATTCAGAACACAAAGTTGATACAATTGGTTGTTTAGCATTCAATTGTGAATTCAAAGAAATTGACTTTTCATATTTTAGGGTCGAATTCCACTCAATCAATCTTGAGTTTGGAAGGAGCTATTGAATTGAATATCATGAAAGAACATAAAATTCATTCACTACCTATGGATAATTGTATAACCGATATTTTGGGAAGATATTCCAAGGTGTTTGATGGTAGGAAGAATTAAAATGTTGAATTTAAAATTGTTTTGTCAGAAAATGACAAAACAAAAATTGTTTCTGATAGAAAAAATCCATTGAAAGATAAGGTTCATACAAAAGTAAATGAAATGGAGTTACAGGGTTTGATAAAAAAATAACAGAACCAACCGACTGGGTCCATCCTATAGTTGTTGTCAATAAGCCCAATGGTGATGTGAGAATTTGCATGGATCCAAGAACATTGAATGAAGACTCTTGAAGATCTGCCATTCGTTTTTACGTATTTTGATGATATCTTAGTTTTCGCATCAACAATTGACGATCACAATAGAAAATTAGCAAATGTTTTACAGAAAATTTCGGATTGTGGTTTGACTTTGAATAAAGAAAAATCTAAGTTTGCTGTGAAACAAATGAAGTTCTTGGGTCATATAATAGATGAAACTGGTATTCGAGTAGATGAAAATAAAATTAAAGATATACAGAATATGTCAAGCCCGACTAACAAAACTGAACTTCAAAAATTTCTTGGTTTAATAAATTATTTGACTAAATTTCAACCAAACATATCAGAAAAGACTGCTCCTTTACGTAAGCTCCTCAGTAATATATATGAATGGATTTGGGATCAATGTCAAGAAAGTCGAAAATTTCAATGATGAAATGTTCCTTTCCTACAAAAAGTTAAACGATTTGTTCAAATAGGATGGCCAATCCATACGACAAAATAATCTGATGAAATGAAAAAAATTTGGCCAATTCGCAATATATTATGTACATGATGATATTCTCTTTTTCAAGAAAAGGCTTATGATTCCTTATTCTTGAGACTTGAATTTCTGAATATGATTCGTAAGGCTCATCAAGGTGTTCAATCATGTCACAATCTAGCAAAACAAGCCGTATATTGGCCTGGTATACTGAAAGATATTGCAGATTTTGTAATGTCCTGTAATATATGCCAGCGTTGTTCCAGAAATAACTCAAAACAATATCTGACGTCCAATAATATTTCAGAATTTCCATGGCAAAATATTGGTATAGATTTTGAATATTTCAGAGGGGTTGATTTTCTTTTTGCTGTTGATTATTACAGTAAATTTTTGATAATGAATAAGATTTCAAAGCTGAAAAACATTTTTAGTTCATTTGGATTGCCGGTTGAAATTTTTTCAGACAAAGGACAACCTTTTTCATCAGCCGAATTTTGCTTAAATTTTGAATGTCAATTTGAAAACCTCAAGTCCTTATTATCCCCAATCTAATGGAATTGTTAAGCGTCATATTCGGATAGTAAAAGGTTTATTTTTGAAAACAACTGAGGATGAGAATGATCCTTTCATGGCTATCCTTTACTATAACAATACTCCAAAAACTGACGGTTTGCCCTCTCCTTCTCAAATAATGATGAGCAGAAATCTTCGCACACCAGTTCCAGTTCATGTCGAACATCTTCATTCGAAACTAGTCGATTCCAAGAAAGTACGTCAGAAATTATAGAAGAGGTAAGGGAGTCAACAATTTTACTTTAATAGATACGCAAGAAAGTTACGGGAAGTTTCTATTGGGGAAAGAGTTTTGTTCAAACCAGATATGAAGTCCAAGTGGAAGACAGCTAAAGCCTTCATAGAAGAAATAGATTATTCTAAAATTGTTCTAAAATGATGGCAGATTAAACCATATAAGGACTACGAAACACATCCGAGAGAAGAAGATGTCGAGTCTCCGAGTTATCTGAATACTTCAATTTTTCCTGAAAGTCATGTGAATATGAACAATGGAAATGAAAAGTAGGAGAATCAAGAAAACGATATTGAATGTGCAACTGAAAGTGTGCAAGCCAATAGAAGGAGCGAAAGAACTAGACGAGCGCTAGACCAATTAAATCTTTGAATATATTTTATTTTCATTGAATAGAGAGTGTTATATATTTGACGTTCATATAATTAGTTATTACATGTATACTTTCAATGTATCTTGGAAACTACCATATTAAAGTGAATATTTGTCATTGCCTCATATTATAACTAAAATCTATAATATCACAATACACATCATCGAGACCTCTCTCGAAGATTGTCCATAGGCGTACGCAAGTATAAAAGGAGACACTTCATCGTGGAGCAGATAGTTATTCAGAGAGAGTTTATTCGGAGATAGTTATTCAGATAGTTATCAGAGTTTCTAGCTTACTGAAGATGCTGAGAGTTTCACAAAGTTTTTATCGGAGAGAGCTTTGGTATTGCTAAGTGTAGAAGTCGAAGTGGAGAATTTTTATTACGAAGAGTTTTAGTACAGAGCGTTGGAAAGTTAGCGGAGCAATTTGAGTGAATGAATTGTATTGTATTGTGATAAAGAGTTGTAATAAGAGTAGTGAAGTGGTGTTTGGATTTTTAATAAACGAACCCAAGGATATATCGTAACAATAGGCAAACTTGAGAAATACGAGAAGTTGCTGACTATCAGAACATATTCCATTTAAAATGAACTGTTTTTCAATGGACGCAACAACCTATCAGGATAGATTAAAAATCTGCCGTTCTGCCCTTGTATAGATTCCAATATAAATTGTTATTTTTTCAGATTGTGGTAATTTAAGAACCCAAAAAACCTACAAAGGATTCGTCCACCAAGAAATAATGACATTCAAACAGAACTTACACAGTGTTTGACAATATTTTGAAACACCCAGGGGAAATTTTTTGTCCCTTGATTATTTTTGAATATGAATGAGCATAACCGAAATATGATGAAGTACCTTTCAAGATTGATAACGCTCAAGAACTAAAAATATAATATAAAAGTTAGGCTATATTCGAGATTAGATCTCAATATTATACAGCTGAATTACCAATCAATTACATCACTAATCTGCATTAACGATCGATTTTCAATAAGAGCATCTTCAGTACTGCTTAGAACAATTACTACAGTAATTGGGACTAATATAACCGAGCGGCCCAAATCACCGGGGCTGTTTTGTAGGGATTTGCTTTGAACGTAAGCCGATTATCAAGGATTAATGCCGTCTTAGTTTCGCAAACATAAGGACACATGGAGGCCCTTCGCAAGATTGCCTCTAAATGGCGCTGGAGATTACGTTCTTGTCGCGTTACTCCAAGAATCTTTGATACACTGAGAGAAATGCGACAAGTTTGCATGACTGGGTTCATCATTTCAAATAAAGATGAGGCATGAGGCAAGCGTTTTTCGTTGACAGCTTTGACACATGCCTATGTAATTGTAGTGGACCAAAACTGATTACTTCCAGTAATACTATGATATTTAAAGAATAGTACGTTTCCAAAACTAGCTACATCCTTCATAAACACTGTTATACAAGTTTGTGATTCCACTGCTGTCGTGCAACCGTCTATGGCGTCTGTCAAATGTTGTAATTTTGGTTAAGTGTTGGGTCGGTTTGATAAAATTATGTTGAACTGAGTTGAAGCGTTGTGGTGTGCATTGTGCAATAATTGTGTTTATAAAAAAACGAAAAATAGTGGTGTGTTAGTTAATAATTGTAAACTGTGATCATTAGCATTTACCGTAAACGTGAACTTCTGGAAGAAAGCAAGTGAATTGTCGAAAACTATATTCATATGTTATTCAAATTGAGAACTATTTAAATTCATCAATAACTTTTCTGTTGAGAACTTTTGGCAAATTCAAACTATATCAAGTACATATTTTGTTTGAAAAGTAATGAAAAAATAAAAAAATTCTTATTAACGACATAAGTTTTTTATTCGTTCGTCTACCACTCTACAGATTATCTTAGCTTGTCTAAATTTTTTAAATACAGCGAAACCAATCTATAGCAGAACATTTTAAATTGCACATACGGTCACGTTGAGTGCCTTATCACAGGATAAATTACTGACTATAATCCATTGTCCAAGAAGTGTGCAGCACTTTTTCACGTCTCAAGCTAGGTTGGTTTCTCTGTAACGAATTGCGCAAATAATTATGTAGAATTATGAACGATATCTTATGGACGTTCTTGATGGATATCTCATGGATGTCCATGAAGTATATCTTGTAGATATCCATGATGGATATCATATGGGTATCCATGAAGGAAATCTTATGGATGTCCATAATAGATATCTCATGGATGTCCATGAAGGATATTTTATGGACGTACAGGTTGGTTGCCTAAGAATGTTCATTAGACGTCCACTGAATATTCTTTGGATAAAAACTGTACGTCCATCTGATGTCCAAAATATCCTTAATAGATATCCATTAGATATCCACTGGATGCCCATGTGTTGTGTACGCGTACACATACCATTTTTGTCAATAGTTGTTTGAACGTGAAGCAGTCTTTGTTATTTAAGTTGTGTGTTTACGGTTCAAAAGTAAAGCTAAGATAACTTTTAACTATGGAAACATTATCAGAGCCTGGTAAAGGAAGGAAAAGGATAAGGAATGTATCCAATTGGCAAAAAACGATGAACGTGCTCTTACTACTATTCCAGATGATGATAATAATTCTGACGCAAATGTTGTTCCAGGTGAGTTAAATATTACAGAAGATGATGACTTGGAAATTTTAAATATTTAACATTTTGAACCTATTTTTGCTTAAATGAGAATCTATATTTTTGTTCTGAAAGTTAATTTGAATAAACACTATTTTTGCATCACATGAGTCTTTTTCAACTTCTTAACTATTCAGATAGATTTTCAAAGCTGTCCAAATCCATGATATGTTCCCAAAACGCGTTTATTCCTACTTTTTTTTAAGTAACTAGGAAAAACATTCTCTGATATTTTTTTGCTGACCGTATATTACTTTTAAAATAAAATACCTACAAATAACAAATCAGTCACACAAACCTACTTGATTTCCAAATTAAGGTTATAAGAAAAGTTGGATTTTCTCGAAATCACTTCTGATGGATTTAACAAGCTTTGGAAACGGGCGCCTCAGATATACAGGTACACCATTAGATTCCGCATCCTACAAAAGTTTCGATTGTGAAAAAAACGATTTGGAAATACACACGCTGTGATAGTGTTACTTGCTTGTTCGGAACAAGAAATAAGAAAATTGGCCTTTAAAATATTGTCAATATTTATAAGTGCGTATAAGCATTGTTTATAGATATATAGTTAAGTCAACTATATGGAAATATCATTTGAAGGCATGGATACTACGGGTAGATGTCACTAATGATTTCGTTTCCAAGTTATCTCTTTTCTTTCATTATTCTTACGAACTTCGTAGCCTGGATCATTTTACTTATACCTCTGTTTATAGAGACACAGTCAATGACTGTGTAAAAACGATTCGTAGCGTTTTTGTTACGCCATCTACAGTATAATGGTGATTTTTCCGTTTACTTAACAATGCACGACGAAGTTTCCTACTCTGAATGAAAAATAGGTGCATAGTTCTATCTGTTAGTTTGACTGAAATGTTGAGAGAAAGATAATGAAGCTTCAAAATAGAGTTGACGAGAGGAGTTTATGAAGGAAATTAAAGTTTAGACATTAAGATTATCTTCAAAACATGAAAGATCTACGACATTGACCGAAAATTCCAATTTTTTTCCTGAATTGATTGCCGTCTTTTGGTATTATGTATAATTAATCAAGAAAACCTTTTGAGAAAAGGCATCCAACATCGTTCTATACTCTATACTCAATGAACAAGTAGTGCAAGCGCTGCGAAACATTCCGTTTGAAAAAACCGATGACCTCATTCTGATTGATGATTTGAGTTGAGGAAGACTTGATGAATAATATTTTGGAGGTTGCCGGACGGAATTATGGTCCAATTTTTTTTTCGGCCCTATAATAGGTTCCGATTCCATCGCTGTAGCTGCGAAAAAAAAATTGTTATTGACTATTGACAGCTGGTTTAGGTGAGGTATGGAAAAAAACAGCATGATCCAATTCAATATGAATTTAATAAAAAAAAGTGGTTTACCTATTAGTAAGTAGTGAAAAATTCATTCAGGTAAGTTTTGACAATAATTTCCGATGCATTTGCAAAGGGAAATACAATTGATATCGCTTTTTCTACAAGTGCAAAACATTATCAGGCATTCAGCATTATATTTGCAGAGCCTAATCAAAGAATTTGGCTTAGGTGGTTTTGCCATTTGCATTAAGTTCGGAGGCCCATGTATTGCATCCCTTATGCAATGTAATAACAAAACATCAAAAGTTCTTATAATTTCAGACACATTTGAATTGAATCCCAGCTTGAAAGATTATTTTTGTCCGATTCTTCAAACCAAGTCCCTCAACAACTACTATTCGATAGCTAATGACAAAAGTGAATGTTGAGTATGAAAACATGGGAATCTGCACAATTTATAAAAACTTGTTCAGTTCCTCCACAAACAGCTACAAAAAAATGGCTGAAAATCCTTCAATCTGCTTCTAGGTGATTGGACTTCAAGTCTAGCAATCCAAAAGACCTATTACCTTGGAGCTTGAAGATTTTTTGAAGTCTTCATATCCACCGGTAATAAAAAGTTCTGTTTCAGCATTTATTTTTGAAAAGTTGGAGAATACTTGCAGAGGTATTAAACGAGCTGCAATTTATTCTTCGAACAAGAAAAAAAACCTTTTGCAGCCAGCTGGGATTTTGGTTGAACGACTTGATATAAATATTTTCAGTCCGTTTCAGTTAGTTTCGGTTTAGCAGTGTGTGAGGTGTTCTTTTTTTAAATGATTTATTCAACGTAGGCCTGTTTCCCCTACCAAGGCCAATCATCAACGCCGGTCACCACATATCCCCCAACCTGAAATCTTGCGAACACTCTGGTATTCCAATCAGAGGTAGGGATCCTTTACGAGTCCAACAACCATGGACTCAGGACCACCGGCTTTACGTCTCCTCCAAAGGACAGCATATCCCCAATATATCTTGTGTTCATCGATATATTGCCTGCGAGCTGTGATATAATACTTTGCTGCAGTTTTATGAGCTTTCGACGCGGTCTTTCCCTGCTACATAGCTCGAGATATCGAATGACTAGTCAACCTGAAGAGCTAGGTCATGCCCGTGAGGTATTCTTTTCATCATTCTATTGTTGATTAACTATCATGATTGTAACGTGCATAGAATCTTCGCCACTTGATTTTCACTTGAAAGTCATTGTCACAGTGTCTAAGATTGTTCAACAGTGTAGAATATGTTTCGATTTAGTTAGGTAGGTGGTGAATGAATTCGGCTAGAGCTGTATGTTGCGGTGTCTTTCTATTCGTTACACTGATACATATCACTAAACACCGCCAATGCTTCATGGAGTGTATTGCCTGACAATTTTAGATTCCGGCTGTTGAATGAGGCTTGTATGAAAGTCTTCCATTTCGGCGTGAATGTGCATTTCTCTGCGGCATCTTCTATAAGAATTTCATCACACAACTTGTCCTTTGGTGTAAGTTCAGTAGTGGATAGTTCTTTCCGTATTTCTTTAGCACACATGACGATTCTGCTTTCTTCTAGCCGACGTACACGTTCAGCTATTTCCTTATGAACTTCCTGCTATGAAAACCAAAGAAGATTGCGTCCTCTCAGTAAGATATGAGAATAAAACCTTGTCACCAAATTTATCGATCAGCATCACTTTGAGATCACGATTAGAAGTACATCCTCTACTTCAGCGAGTAAAGTCATGCGTTGAGCCAAGTATGTCAATTCATAAGCGGTCGTCGAAACACCGTCTTTTATATCCGCCATTAATTTGTCAAAGGCAGCCAGTTTGTTGTTGGTCGACCTCTTTCGTTACTAGAAGATTTTGCTTATGAAACGTAATTTCTGTAACACGATGTATGATATTGAAAGTTTCTGCAAACAAATCTTCCGGTGTTTCATATAACAACTTTTTGTGAAAATTTCGTAGTATTTTCGACGCGAAGTATTAAAAAACAGCAAAGCTGCTGAAATTTCAGTTAAAAGATTACTTTTTCTTGTTTTGGTTTTTGTCGTATTACCACAAATGGAACAGCATGAGTCACTCGACGAATCGCTGTAGCTTCTTTTTGATTTGATGGGCCAGCTACGCCCTGTGTTGATGATGAAGCTGTTTCTTCCAGCACTCTCATGCAGTGACGACAAGGAATTTTTTATATAGCTGGCCATGCAACTTTTATACCACTAGAAGTGTCCTTCATCAGCATTCGGGTCAAACAACTTCTCAAATTTGTCTGAAATTTCGTCTTTGCGTCGACTTGCTGAATTTCAATAGTTTCTTCTGGTTCATTCACCAGTTCACCATAATTTTTCGTTCGCCTTTTTTTAAATTTTTTAATTATAGCGATATTTATTCACCTTTGAAAAAGTTATCACAAGATTCGAAGCACTGCTATTTTATAATTATGGAAAATGTATCTGTTATAATAATGAATGAAGTTCAGCTATAACTAAAGTCACGAAAACTGTTGAGAAAAGCGCGGCCCGCTCCAAAACTCGAGAGGAGGTATGTGACGCTGGGAAGGAGATTTATAATAAAACTGACAACGGGCTATTTTGGCAACTTTCATTTCCAGGTTTGAAAGGATCTTGCAAAAACTTTCCAGTCGAGAAATAGCGGTCAATGGTTTTTGCATTCTATACAACATAATTTTTCACAACTACAGCGATGGAATCGAAAACTCCTATTATAGGACCGAAAAAAAAAATTTGGACCATAATTCCGTCCGGCAACCTCCATAATATTATTCATCAAGTCTTCCTCAACTCAAATCATCAATCAGAATGAGGTCATCGGTTTTTTCAAACGGAATGTTTCGCAGCGCCCGCTCTAAAGTAGCAATCTTTTCATTTCTGTTTAACAAAATGCAAGTAGCCTCTTTGAGTTTCCTTTTTAAATAAAAATATGAAGCTTATTCTTTTTCATTTTCAGGGGAGAGAAAAGATAATTCCAGTTATCAGATTGTAGATGATTATACGATTCCTATATGAATTTTATGAAATAGTTCAATAATATATGAACTGAATATGTGAAGATACGTGGAAGGTGTATTTTGTTATTATTAAAGGAATTTATTCATTCTCAGTACACACTTAGCATATGTTTTATCAGAACGAGCAATACGCATATATTGGTCATTATAATTGGAAAGAAACTCGAATATATTATACTGTGCACATAGTCCCGGACACCATTTATATATCCCAAATATGTGCTCAGCATGTTCTGGAACTTTCGTGGATAAGCTTCTATATGATCAGCGATCAGCAAGTGTTTTTCAGCAAGATGCCAAATAGGATTCGAGAGCAGGTCCATCGGATTCTTCATTTGGCCTCAAGTCCATCGTCCCAACCACCTGAGCTAATGAGGTATATTTTTATCACATTTTTTTTCAAGGAGGTATGGTAACATCAGTATCCTTTCATGTACGGTCGGTGAAAATTAGCCCAATGCACTCCGGTTTGTTTCAGTCGTTTATAGTTTTTCTTATGAAGTACAGTTAAAAAATGCATTGAAAAGATATGTTGAGCATGTACTTTTTGAATGTTTCTCATGTATGTTATTAGCATAAGATTTTTCGAATATTCTAAAAATTTCGACCTGGGTTATATGCCGATATCCTTAAAGGTATAGAAAGATAAAGACAGCGTAACTTCGTCCTCCGTAATCGTATCAAGTTCTTGCTGGAGCCTCAATTGCGAATGAAGAGAAGGATCGAATGTTGTCTCTGCCTCGAAAAAAACACTTTATAAAATAGAAACTGACATTCGATTCTTTTAAGATTTCTACTCCTCCCAAAATTCGAAAGCAGCTACCCTGCTAACTTCCTGCTCTCCTGTCTCATTTCGTCCTATTTACTACCTCGGACTCGGTGCATACTGCAAACTTCCCCTTCATATCCTTTTTTTCTTTGCTTTCACGACTATCACTTCACAACAAAAATTATTCGTTAACACACTAGGTACTCTCAACTCCCACTATATAATATCAAATAGCACTCCACCAAAAATTATGTCATACTGCGAACAAGTACAACCACACAAATTCACCATCATGAAACGAAAAATGTCGTCGCTACCCACCGCATTCACCAAATATTGAGTAAGGAGCACCTTGTTTGTCACATTACAATACGTAACACACTTTTTTATATGTCAACGCAATTTATTTCATTTTCTACTGAAAGCAATCTTCATTCAATTAAAATTCCGCGAATTCGGTCGAAACAAAAAATAAGAAAAAGAACGATAAGAAACGTCATATACGAAAAAGTGTTTTACTAAATGGAATTTCTTGGTGTAAGTAGAGCCCCGTGAGCATGTCTGTTTCCAGTACTAGGAATCGCACGCTAAAAGCTAAGACCTCTTTGACCGTCAGTTCACCCACTCCAATAGGACCACGCGTATTTTTGCTCATAATTATTTTTTTTAAGCAAAAGTGTATTCTTTATTATTTGAATTGCCTATTTCGGTGAATAAGATTCGGGAAAAGCGTAATTTTTATTTCAGAATGTTCTTCGCGCTACTCTTTGAATATATTCAATATTCGACGAGCGACAAACTCATAATATCTGATAAATAAAATGACAATCTGATCAAATATAAATTTTCAATTGCTGAGAGATGTTGAAGTCGTTACTTGAACAATACTTTTCAACAAACCAGAATATGGAAATAATAATTAGTTTCTTTCAACAACGTGTATTCAACTTCAAAAACAGAGATTAGTTTACAAACTGTGACAAGCTATTTTCTATATGTCATAAACTGTGGATAACATTAGTGTTGCTTCAAATTAGATGAAATGTCACTTCAACACCCTCCCTCATTGAGTAATTTGTTGATTCATAGTCAGTCCCAGACTCTCGCACAGAGTTTTAAGTCTTGGTTTAAACAATGGTTTTGTCATTATGTCTGCAATTTGAAATTCCGAAGCTATTTTCTTTACTTCAATTGAACTTTCAGACACGAGTTCTCTCACGAAAAAATGTCTTGTCTGTATATGTTTAGTACGGCGATGGTATTCAGGATTTTGTGCCAGCCTAATTGCAGCCTCGTTATCCACCATCAGCTGGGGTGTACCTTTCAGTTCAATAATTTCGCCATACAATCGTTTTAGCCAAATTAGCTCCTTCGCTGCTTCACTTGCGGCAACAATTTCTGCTTCAGTAGTAGATATGGAAACTGATGGTTGCCGTTGACTTAACCAGGATACAGCGCCACCAGCATACATGCAAACCACTCCAGTAGTTGACCTACCCGTAGTATTGTCTCCTCCATGGTCTGCATCACTAAAACTTTCAATGATTCCAGTTTTGTATTGAGATTTGTAAAGAATGCCATAATCTAATGTTCCTTGAAGATAGCGAAATATTCTTTTAACTCGAATACAATCTTGTGAACTTGGACTTTCCAAAGTTCTAGAAGCATAGCCAACTGCATAGGCTATATCCGGTCTTGTACCAGTCATGAGATACATGAGGGCTCCAACAGCTTGCCTATATGGAAAAACATCTGTTGTGACTTCTTTCTCTTCCCTCCCTGGTTCATTTATCATAGGTGTAGAGATTGGATTACAGTTACCCATTCCAAAGCGTTCCAACAACTTTTTGGTATAACCATTCTGACTCACTCTTATTGATCCATCTTCATTTCTCTTTATTTCTAAACCAAGGAAATAAGAAGCTGGTTTAACAGTTATTTTGAACTCTCTCTTCAAACTTTCAAGGAATTCTTCTTTGAGTGACTCATTTTTCGAAGCTATTAGGCCATCATCTACATATAGAGTCAAAATTATAACATCTTCATTCTTTTTCTTAATAAACAGACATGGATCAGCATCACTTGTACGAAAACCTTGTTGGAATAAAAATTCTCCAAACCTTTTGTTCCAGCACCTAGGAGCTTGTTTGAGACCATAAAGGCTCCGTTTCAGATGGCAAACATAATCAGAACCATCTTCATATCCCTCCGGTTGTTGCATGAAAATATCTTCCTCCAACTTGCCATACAAAAATGCAGTTGAAACATCAAACTGGGTTAGAGACATATTTTCAGATGCTGCAATACTCAATACTGCTCTAATCGTACCAGATTTTGCCACCGGACTGAATGTCTGATTATAGTCTTCTCCTTTTTTCTGAGAAAACCCCTTTATCACAAGTCTAGCCTTGTATTTACCAACAGAACCATCTGGATTTGTTTTTATTTTATAAACCCATTTGCATGGTATTGGTTTCTTGCCACTTGGTAGTTTTTCAAGTACCCAGGTATTATTTTCCTTAAGCGAGTTCATTTCACTGTTCATTGCTTCCAACCAATGAATTCGTTGATCACTTCTTAAGGCTTCTTTATAGCTCTCTGGTTCACGGAGTTCAAGCACTTCAGTGGATGCATGCATGACAAAGTCATCAAACCTCTTCGGATATTTTATTTCAGACCTATTTCTCAACTGCATTCCCTCATCTTCGTTTTCAGATTCATTTTCTCCGCCTGAAGTACTTTTGAGCATATCTTCTAGTTCTTCTTTGCTCTGTTCTGACTCACTGTTGTTTTCTTCTTCCACTTGTTCCTCTGGTTTGGGCGAAACAACAGGACCTGTTTTCAATCGAGTAGAAACAAGGAGTTTCTCATCAAAAATAACATCTCGGGATCTAATCAACTTTTTGGTTTCCCTGGACCATATTCGATACCCATCATCATTATCATAGCCAAGTAGTACTCCTTTGATCACTTTTTTGTCCATTTTCTTTCTACAAGGCTTTGGGATATGTGCATAACAAGTAGTGCCTATGATCCTGAAATGTTTTATATTGGATTTCTTTCCCAACCAGATTTCATAGGGTGTTTTATTGTCTACTCCTGAAATCCCCGTTCGGTTTAAGATATAAACAGCAGTATTTATCAATTCTGCCCATAAATACTGAGGTAAGCTTTCTCCGGAATGCATGAGAGTGCGTGCAGTCTCAACAACTGTTCTGTTATCCCTTTCAGAACAACCATTCTGTTGCGGAGTGTACGGCATGGTTAATCTTTGTTGAATTCCATTTCTCTGTAGAATTTCTCTGACTCTCTTATTATCAAACTCTCCACCATTATCACTAAGCAGTTCCTTGATTATATGTCCAGCAGTTCTAGCTTCAGCTAACATAATTTTCAGTTTTTCAGGTACTTCAGATTTTTCTTTAATGAAGTAAATATATCGGTATCTACTGAAATCGTCTTTGAATAGTACAAAATATCGATATCCTGACTGAGAATTCACAAAAGGTCCACACACATCCGTGTGCATAAGTTCACCTGGCTTTTCTGCTCGGTTCCTAGTACCAAACTTGTGTCTATGTGCTTTACCATTTATACAAGCCTCACATAGTTCACAGTCCAGTTTCACATTTATCCCTAGCTCACGTGATATAATTGCTTTGATGTGCCTTTTGTTTTGGTGTCCAAGTCTTTCATGATATAATTGCAATAACTCATCATTCGAAACTGTGTGCACCTGAGACATTAAATCAGGTTTGACATGTTTCAATGCTAGCTTGAATAATCCACCATATCGACTTCTTTCGCCAATGAGTTTAATGTGTCCATCAATAATCAGACTACATTTCTCTGCTTTGGATATAAACTGACTTTCTGGATGTTTGTCCTGAGCAGACAGGACAGAAAAAAGATTTTTCTTTATACTGGGGACATACCAAACATCACCAAGAGTCAATCGTTCAGACTTTCCATTCACATCTGCTTCTACTGTGATTGTACCCTTTCCAACAGCTCCAATGGAGTACCCATTCGCAGTTGTGACTGTGTGAGTTTCATCGAAATACTCGAATGTTTGGAAAAAGTCATCTCTGTTTGTGATATGACTTGTGGCTCCATTATCAACAAACCAGCCATTCTGATCACAATCACTAGTTACAACGTTACTAGTAACGGCAAGAAGTGTCATATTGATGCCATTTCCTTTTCCTGTTGAATTACTGTCTGTATTCGGCTTGGGAGGCCTGCCATCAGCTTTCCACTTCACACAATGCCTCACTCTATGACCTGGTAATTTACAGTAATGACATATCAACCCTTTCTTGGGTTTGTACTTGGATTTGTTGTCACTACCTTTTTCAGTAACCAGTGCTTCTTGATTATTATCACCTTTGCTGCTTAATGCTTTCTCATACGTACACAACTGATTTGTGAGATTATCAATTGTTCTTTCTGTCTTTGGTATCATCATCCACCCTGACTTGAAAGAAAAATATTCATCTGGTAGGGTTTCCAATATCTTACAAATAAGCAACACTTCAGGTAAGTCACATCTACACTGACTGTTACTTGCTAATTTATCCTTAGCAATTTCCACTTGAAGTTCATTCCACAAGTTTTTCAGCTTTGATGTATGTGCGGCAATGTCATTGGTGAGTTGTCTTTTATAGCTAAAGAACTGGGTACACAGGTCAAAGGTTTTGTCTTCTGCATTTCCATCATATAATCTGTGCAATTCTAGCCAAACCTCACGAGCATTTGAAAACCGCATCACCTTCTGAAGAGTTTCCTCAGTCATATTTGTCGTTAGAACTAATAGGGCAGTACTGTCTGCTTTCGTGAAAAATTCCAGATCAGTATCATATTTTTTCTTCTCTGTTTCAGTTGCAGTAGATGTTACAGGTGTAGGCATTACAATTCTCCCTTCAAGAACATCAATTGTGCCTGCAATCCCTCGAAGTAAAATGCACAGCTTATATTTCCATGTAGACCAGTTAGCTTTTCCTTCAAGCAAACCTATCTGAACTCTTGTCATATCCATGATTATTTCTTCACAAAAGAAATATATTGAGTTCGGAAGTTTCAGCAGTCTAACGCACCTGGGCCCATAACCTGTTGAAGTCGTTACTTGAACAATACTTTTCAACAAACCAGAATATGGAAATAATAATTAGTTTCTTTCAACAGTTTGTCAACTAATCTCTGTTTTTGAAGTTGAATACACGTTGTTGAAAGAAACTAATTATTATTTCCATATTCTGGTTTGTTGAAAAGTATTGTTCAAGTAACGACTTCAACAAGAGATACCGGATATTTCAAATTAGGGTCAAACTATCTCGATCTCGAACACAGTATGAGATACGAAGAAAGTTGAATCATAGAAAAGTATTTCATTAAAGTGACCATTATAATGCCGGATAAAGATCGTGAATCCGATGTAATTCCGGTAATATTCGGCAAAAAATGAAATCTCAGAAAAGCGTACTATGTACTCCTGCATCAATTTTATGTTTTTCTGCTTGTGCGAGGAAAAATTCTTCAATTTATCAAATTTCAGATGGGGCAGGGGAAAATATTGTGGGAAATCGAAAATAGAAGAGTTTCCGATTTGAAAAAAACAATTTGAGTACGGATGAGCGATGTACTTATTGGAATTTCATATTAAGATCGCAGGACCACTTTGGCACCACTTTGACATTTCTCCCATTTTTTGAAAATTCAAAAAAATCTGCTACCGTACTGGTAGTGGTTGCTGAATTTTTTTATGAATGTCAGTAGTAAATTGAGTTCATAAACGTTTTAGCTGAATTGCAGTCAGATTTAAAAGTTTCAAATCAGAAACGCTATGCCATTTTGGCGAGAACACTTTGACTAACTAGCACGACTTCGACATTCAAACCAGAGATCGTATCACTTCTGTTTAAATCTCAATACAATCGAGGTTAGGACTTTGACATTGCTTGGATATTCAAAATCGTAATTATTTGGTGAGCGGTTATTATTATCATTTTTAGTGTCTTCCATTTTTCACAGAAATATTTATCATGAATGTGCTTGTTAAACCTATTAGTTATAATTTTAATCATATTTCGAAATTTCTGAATAAAATCGCACCGCCACTTTAACCAAGACTTCGACTAAACTCCACCACTCATACATTCATCCGAGCTATAGCTTCTCTTGAAAATCTGGAAATATATTGTCGAGTATATATATGAAATAATCATTTGATCAAACTAGCTGAATTGTGAAGTTCAATCGTAATAACATGAAGCGACTCGTCCGAATATAAAACTAGGTGTAGTTTAACTGTTCTGTACTGGATGACTACAGTTTGAAGCCCGAAACAAACAAAATTTGTTTTCGTTCTTATACCGAAGGCACTGTTCCGAGATACAGCCACCGGCCCTGCTCGTGTGTCGTCTATCTGTCATTTGTTCAAAGCACCCTGAACTAGGAAGTTGTATCACAGATTTTCATACATTCTGTGGGTACCCCATTGATCTGTAATACATGATTATTATTATATCGGAGTACTCATCGTACTCTTTAGCTGTTCTATTGTTAACTATGTGTGACTCAATTTTCACTGATAACTGTTCAAACGAAAGGGCCTTTAATTTTTAGGTATTTCAACAATTTGTACTTGGCAACACTGCCTGAAAATTGCAATGACATAACACATGACAGTTGTCATGAACGTCAACTCGTAATTCGTACGTCAAAATTTCAAAACATTCATTTCGCATTTCATCTACTCATTCATATTTAACATATTTACTCACTTTTTGTCTCCTGAAAGTGGATATGTGTCTCCATTGGTGAATTAATAATCAGGAATATTGAAGGAGATATGGCTGGATCAGCTCTACGAAGGCTCATGGCGGAGTATAAACGTAAATTGTTCAAATTGATAATATCAGATGAAAATTGATCTTGTACTCTTTTCAGAATTAACTCTGAATCCTCCAGACGGAATAATAGCTGGCCCTATAAATGAAGAGAATTTCTTTGAATGGGAAGCACTCATAACGTATGAAAATAAAATACATATTAGTTTTGATAGAATTATGATTGACCTTCTGTAGAGTATAAAAACTAATTTTCTAGGTAGTTTCATGAGTGAATATATCAAAATAGTAAAGTAACTTCTGATATCTACCTGGTGAAAAAATTCTGGTAATGTCGTGTGACGATTGAAATATAAAAATCAGTAATGAAAAAGTTTAGAAAACAGAATGTTCATAAGCTCACTTTGAAAACTACTGTCAAAGACAATCCAATTTGATATATATTGAGAAGCTCTGAATTTTGTATGGACCTAGGCCTCTCTGAAAACCAAATGCATTAGAATTTGAATAGTCTCCAATATTTTTAGATCAAATAAGTTGTTGGAGTTTCAAATATTGCCAAATTAGTTCTAATTATTGTTCCCTACCAATATATAAATCTTATGTTGACTCATTATTTGGTTGTTAATTTCAGTGGCCCAGAAGGCACTTGCTTCGAAGGTGGTGTGTTTCCTGCCAAATTGATCTTTCCTCCAGATTATCCTTTGAGTCCTCCCAAGATGCAATTTACCTGTGAGATGTTCCATCCAAATAGTGAGTATTCTGACAGATAGAATCATCTCAAATATCATCTCTTAGAACCCTAGTTCTTTATATAAAGTAAACATTCAACTTAAATGACAGGAATGAATGAGATTTTGAACAGTTTGGTGGAAAAAAGAAAACGAGTTGAAGAAAACCAGTTGTTATTTTCGGCTCAGTGCGCTAAACCTTTCTTTACATGTTAGCACTACCACAATGGCAATTCAACTTATTCAGAATTGTGGAAAAGGAAGCTCTATGCCTATTTATTTGTGAAGTTCCATGTTCTCCAATATAAAGTTCATTTGTGAGGACTTTAAGCTTATTTTGCAATATACTCACACTGGACTTATTATTATTAAACAGCCATTGATAAACCCTCACTCAACATAAAGATTCCCTTTGTTAATGGTCTCATAAAAAAAAATCGGTACAATCGGTTGTAAGTGAAGACAGCTACTTCAGTGTGTCATGCAAAAACTCTTGCGGGTATAATAACATTTATCAATGAAAAGATTTTAGAATTTTTATAAAATGTTGTATCAGTTTCTGAGCATTTCATACTATTAGGCAACTTGTTGTAAAAGGTTACTGCATTCTGGAGAGAAGAATTTTCAAATTCAGCAGTACTGTGGATAAGTATTCTAAATAAATTGCATATATTGTCGTGTACAATATATGTGGGAGGATGAATTAGTTATGAAAGTTTTTGCCTTTATAAATATCAGTCTGCAACTTTCTCGATATTCCAAACCATATATTAGTTTCACAATTTGTTTTCTATTTATCCCGTGGTATACTGCACCAATATATATTTGCAAAAAAATCAATAATACTATTCGATTTCAACTAGATACTATGGTGACTAGAAATTAATAAAAATTCACTGGTAATTAGTTTCGTAACTAAGCAATAAAAACCCATACCTAATGACCAAGTATAACAACATATAGCCATTTCCTGTCTAGACAGGTTATTTTTAGTGCCGGCGGCAATGAAATTAGAACACAACCCATGTTTATGATGATTTAAATTTGAAAGAAGAAGGTCAACTTCAATGATTAACCAATCAGAAAACTTCATACCTTCAAGACGTTTTTGAAAAGAAATATTTTATATTTTTCAGTTTACTCTGATGGGAGAGTATGCATTTCCATTTTGCACGCTCCAGGAGATGATCCAATGGGATACGAGTCAAGTGCTGAGAGATGGTCTCCAGTGCAAAGTGTAGAAAAGATACTACTTTCTGTCGTCAGTATGCTAGCAGGTAAATCGTTTTTTATCAGAGTGCTTACGTAATCTTCCTGCTCATGATAGAGTTTCATTTTTGTTTCATTATGTGAATATAATGAAAGAAACGTGTAAAAATGCCTACATTGATTCTTATCGAAAAAAATTTCTTCAGGTGAAAAATCAACGAACAATAATAAGTAAAAATTTGGTCTATGAACTGACCTTTATTTTTACATCCTATCCCCAAAATATTCAATAAATTGTTACCTATTCGCTATCAACGTATTATTATGTGACATCCATAAAAAAATCATCAGTTTCTACAATGTAGTTTTCAACACTTATTTTTTCAATGCACCTCTATTCAGATTAATAACTTGTTTGCTCAACTCACATTATACATTTGCTTTCAATTCAAATCAAATCGAGAGTTTTCGTCCTTCCCAAGTTAAATGAAATATGAATTTAGGGGGTGCCGGATTTATGATGGCTAGTGTTTTGTACTGTCACAATAGAAAAAAGTTGAAAGCTAGGCTGCATGTTACAGCAAAAAACATTAACATGCTATTGATGGAATGGTAAATAAGGCAATCAAATGCAAACAAAAAGATTTAAATGAATTTTTGGGTCAAAGAATAAAATTATAATTAAAGGTTTGATTGTTTTTTCTTTGCAACAGGTTTCAATAGTTGATAATATAGACAATGGAGGTTCTAACCAACACCACTAAGCGTTTTTGGGAAAAGTTTCAGAATCCTGGATTGCGTCCAATTTCCACAAAAATTTAGGAGAACGGTTTAAAAGGCTCAAGATGAATAAAAAAATAGAAAATTTGGCGCGGAAACCATGAAAAAGTCATTTTTTCGAAAAGAAAATATTAATAAGCACTCAATCCAGATTCCAAAATTCTACTCTGAACTGTTATTTTGTCAGTGTACATACCCGATTTTCCGATAGAACATTATTCACACACACCATTCTTTGAATTTATTGAAAATGTGCCCATATATCCTCCAAGTGAAGATTTTGATTTTATTTTAAGGTGTTGAGAAACAGACAAAGCAATATAGTTTATAGTTTGTAACGTCATTTTGACAGCTCTAGACTGTTTCGAATCTCAAACAACGTTGCCAAATTGAAAAATCAAGTACTTATATCTAATGTAGCCAAAACTACTAAACTCGCGTAAAACGTAATACTTTTATTAAATCTATCCCAACCAAACCTAACTAACTTTGCGAAAAACAAATGTTTTTATTAAATCGATCTCAACCAAACCTAACTAACCTGACCCAACCTAACACATTCATCGTGGACTTATCGACAAGAAGGATGAATTTTGTAAAAGTTGAATCATTCGGATATGTTCGGAGACTGTGGGTAGAACGAGATACTCCCATCTGAAACAACCTAACCTTAACCTTATCCAGAAATTCATCAATTGCCTAAATAGGATTATTGGTCATTAACGTTTCTACACTTTTTTGAAATTTGTTGATAGGAGAGTCTCTCAAATTCCTCGGCAGCAAGTTGTGATAGAAACTTCCAGCCTATTCTGGCTACCGCTTGTAAGACAGATTTCGAAAACTTTCCAAGTGTATGATTTTTTGTCGAATTACTGTGAAGATCCGAGTTTTCCTGGATGTTTCAATGTTTTTATGGACGTATAATAATATTTTCAATGAATAAATTCCCGATTCTCGATATTCTAGATTGAAAATCAGTCGTATAATCCTTTTTTGATTAATGAATAAGTACACGGCTACGAAAACTTTCTCGGAAAAACGTTTAAAATATTAAAAAAAAATCATGAAATCTATACTAAACATAAAGAAGTAGATTACATTGATTGGAATTTAAAACCAACACCACGAAAAATCAATAAATAAACTGTACGAATCATTCAAATATGAAATTGTTGAATATAATTCACAATCTGACAACGTCGCTCCAATTCAATCGAAGCCGAAATTAATACAGCTAGTTGTCATTTCTGATGAAATTTTAATTGGATATCTGCAAAGAATGAACGTTATAAATGAACGTCCGGGTGATTTATCTTGCAGAAAAATATAGTTAGATATGTTTTCTTACAGAAAATGGTAAGTAAAGTGACAAATCAAAAGTTATTTTTTCGTTACATAACCTAAAATATCATCCTTTTTTCCTTTTGAAAAGGAACTTGCTGTGGTTTCCGCGCCGAATTTTTGTACTTTTTATTCATTTTTAGATATTCTGAAGCTCTCCTAACAATTTTATCGAAATCCGAGCCAATCCAGCATTCTGAAACTTTACCCGTTTTTGAGTCGAATTTGTTGCTTCCTTACAAGTGGCAAAATGTTGAACCTCCACTTACCTGCCATCTGGTTAGATTTCAAAGGTTATTTATTTTTATGAGATAGGGTGTAAAAAATATATCCGTTTATATCAACCAGTTCTCGTGTAGATTCCCCTAAAGGCACTAAAATGTGAAAAATGGATGATTTATATACTACTGTGTTGCCATTTTCTCTCCCATGTTAGAATATATTTTCCCAAGGAAGTGTTCAAGACTTTCAATATTTTATTTCAGTTCTCATCATTTCTTTTCAGGACCGACTTGAAAAAATTATTAGGTTTTTTCACTTGTAGCTTTTCTAGACAACCGAATTTCGAAAAATTATGAATCACTCTGAAGATAGTTGTTAAGCGAAAAACACGCGTTGAGTGCAAGTAATGTGGATTTCAGTGTTGATATATCAGTACCATTTATTTATGGTTTATATGTTTGTACTAACTTGTGGCAATGTATTGTACTTATATGTCTATATATCTATCCACTACAATTTTTTTAGAACCAAATGATGAAAGTGGAGCAAATGTTGATGCTGCCAAGATGTGGAGGGAAAACAGAGAGGAATTTGATAGAATAGCAGAGAAAATTGTACGGCGAACACTAGGCATTCCTACATAAACATTAATATATATTTGTATATATATCATTATTGAACAAGTTTGAAAAATATATCTTTATTAAAAATGTTTTTTTTATGAGATTTTCTGGCCAAATTGAGCAAAATACAAATGAAATATAGGTAACAATAGGTACACACATCCCAACTCCGAAAGTTTAAAATCGTCCACTGAAAAAACATTTTGTAGTGGACCGAATTATGAATATAAACCATTTCCTTTTGGAACAATTATAAAATTTATATTACTTTATTACTATGCAAGACAATCTGGCGCCTCATCTGACAAAATTTTATGGTCTGGAGACATACACATAAATTGAATTCGCTCTATACAAAATGTAATAGAATGCGCACGCATCTATATTCCTTCTTACCTCTTCAGCGTTTATCACTTTACTAGCGACCCACACATAAAAATTTGTTATTGTGGGTTATCCGTAAGAGACAGACATATACCATCACGGACTTTTTTATATGCTTTTTCAAGTTGTACAATACATCTATCTCATTGGGTTCAGCCAGCGTTTGTAACGTAAGCGCAAAAAATGGGTTTATTTATGACGTTAGAAACCCCTCAATACTCAAGTTTCTAATTAGAACCCCTGAAGTTATCAGTGTTTTTCTATTATATTATGTATATTATATACATACAGTGAGCACCATATGTAGCGGATAAATTCATTTTCTATGTTATAAGTCATTTTCAAGAAAAACCCAGAAACACGTCGATTTATGTATTCGAAAAGACCCCCCTCAACGTGACAGCCATCCCCCCAATTTTTTTTAATGCAAAAGGGGGTCAAGTGATACCTCATTTTGAAAGTATTTCAATTATCTGTACAGCCATAATTTTTTAATTTTGTACTTGCGTCATGATGAAACAAAAATATTCCAAAACCAGGCAGGAGTGTTTTGATTGACGATGGGAAGAAATTGGATATTTTGGTAGACATCGAGGAAAATCCACATAAACCTACCCGACAACTTGCCGTCGATTACGACATAAGTCAAACTTCGATATTGCGTGTTTTTAAAAGTGAAAAGTACCACCCTTATAAAGTACAATTGGTACATGAACTCGACGAAGACGATCCAGATCGCAGAACTGAGTTTTGCTAAATAATGGAAGCCAGCGGTTCTGCGGGATCAATCGTTTAAGAAAAATATATTGTTTTCCGACGAGTCAACTTTTTTTTTAATGGAACCGTCAACAGACAGAACTGTCGATATTGGAGCAGAGAAAATCCCCATTAGATGATGGATGCCCACACTCAATATCCCAGAAAAGTTAATGTTTGGGCAGGGACAATAAATAATCGCATAATTGGACCATATTTTTTCAACGAAACATCAACCGGTGAACGTTACTTGGAGTTTTTGACCAATTTTTTAGTTCCAACGCTGAAAAGACTTTCCGGATGATAATAATCCGAATCAAATAGATAGGAGTATCTGGTATCAGCAAGATGTGCTCCACCACATTTGCAGCTGACGTTCGTGCATATCTGAATGAAGTTTTTCCCAACAGATGGATTGGTAGACGAGGTGCCATAGAATGGCCAGCTCGTTCTCCCGACATGATACTGCTTGACTACTTTTTGTGGGATTACCTAAAATCCAAAGTATACGTCAATAGACCAAACAATATTGAAAGTTTGCAAATCAGAATTAGGGAAGAAATAGAACGTATCACTCCCGAAACCATTCAAGATGTTGTTGATAACTTTCAGCAACGTCTTTATTATTGTCAAGAAACAAATGGCTGTCAGTTTGAACATTTGATCTGAAGAGTTCCGATAGTTGCACATTGATCGATACCGCTTTGATGAATGATTTAAATAACACAATTTATTCAATTGTTTTCGATTCGACTCATGCACGAAATTAAAAAATAAAGATATGGCTGTACAGAAAATTGAATTACCTTCAAAATGAGGTATCACTTGACCCCCTTTTGCATTTAAAAAAATTGGGGGGATGGCTGTCACGTTGAGGGGGGATTTTTTTCATGTCACAGAGTGTCTTTTCGAATACCTAAATCGACGTGTTTCGAGGTTTTTCTTGAAAATGACTAATAACGTAGAAAATGAATTTATCCGTTACATATGGTGCTCACTGTATAAACTAAGATGTCTATTATAAACCTTTCTCTTGGATCTATTAAAAAAAAATTATTCAAAATCCGCTGCATAGTTTTGAAGATCTAAGCATACATAGGGACAGACAGCGGTGAGCAACTCTGTTTTATGCTATGTATTAATGATTGGCACAGATTGAATAATCTTCAGAGGGGGTTGTCTAGTATTTGATTGAACATAACATAATTTTCATTCTGCTTGAGGAAGCTATCGTAAAGAGAAAGGAAACACGTGTCAGTATTGTAAACCCAGTCTTAGTGAGACTCGTACAGGAAACTGATATTTTTCATAATAGTAAAAAAATAGTGAAGGTTTGCCGCCCCCAAGATTTGGCGCTTAATATGTGATGTGGGCCTGGCTAAGTTTCTCTCCATTGTGGTCAATAAACATGACAAAAAGTCAACCTCAAAGTGAAATGAGTAATTATTATGCAAATATTTCATTATTAATTTCTGAATGAATGATCATAACTCTAGAAACTAAACATCCACTCTCAATCTAAAAAAATGGTCAAACATATGAAAATTGATTGAAACAAAATTTGTGAAAATTGTATGCTCTAATATGATGAAAGAATATATTCACAGAATATAATGCGAGATATTGTCTTTAAGTCCCCTTTCCAGTTTTATTGACTTATTTGAAATCCTATCAAAGCACTTACCTGTAAGGAGGATGACTACATATTCCTTCCAAAATTTAGAAAAATTTGTATAATTTTTGGCCCTCGGAAAAATCAAAAAAAGATTGCATTTACTGTATATTCGTTTCAGTATAACAAAATATTAACAAATTTAAATTTATGGGTCTATTCATATAATCTAAATAAAAATTGTCCAAACATTTCTACATATGCTGTAGAAAAAAAGTTGGGTTTATTACAGACAGTTTCAAACAAATGAAGTCCTTTTGAAAAAAGTTCATATTTATGATCCAAAGGTCAAAATGTCCAAATGATCAGGTTTAAAATTACATAAAAAACTTGACGAGGAAGAAGCAATTCTTTTCTATTCCAAATCACCTTCAGACTGCCTCTTTTTTTTCTTCTTTTTCTTCTTCTCTGAACCAGGTGTTTCGATAGTTTCTGGTTCTTCTTGTTGACCATCTTCGGAGATTTCAGTTTTCATCTTTTTCTTCTTCTTTTTAGGAGGTTCTTCGGTTTCTAAAAAAAATTCATAATTGAAGGTGTTATTTCTAATGCACGATTAAAAGTGAAGAATTATTGAGTGGTGTCTGTGATATTACAAATTCTTTTTGAAATTGACCTACCTTCAACTTTAACTTCTAGCTCATCTTCCTCTTTCTTAGCCTTCTTCTTCTTCTTACTTTTCTTTGTGACATCCTCCTCTTCTACCAACTCTTCCTTAATTTCTTCTTTTATTTCATCCTTATCATCTTCCGGTTCCCTCTTTCGCTTACCAACAGAAGGAAGAGTAGAATCAGCGGCATCGGGATATTGTTTGATTTGGCTGACGCCATGGTACTTCTCGAACTTCGCTTTGGCTTTACCAGTTCCACTAATCCTCCGGATATTGCCTTCTTCTAGTACCCGTAATCTAGCTTCTAGTTTGGCCTTGTGTTCGATTCCTAGAGAGAGTTCATATAAGTTTCTATTACTAAAACTGTGATGGACATTTTGACAAAGAAAATCTGTTTTTTTTTAATTGATCAATAGCAGGTTTGGGCTGATTAAAATCATGATTTAAATCGCCTGATTTTTAAAATTAAAATCATGATTTAAATCAATTTTTGTTTTTTTTTTTATACAGAACCAGATAACATAATATAAAATTTTTCTCAAAGATCAAAAGGGAGTATCTGCTTTTAGCAAAAACAGCAAAAAAGAAGTACATAATTCCAAATTCTCAAACTAAACGTAACACCTAAATTTTATTACTGTATAATTTCAGTCTATTCATGTTCGTTATACAATTTAAACAAAAACACGAGTTTTCCTCCTTTTTCTATGCCTAATCTGTTTCGGCTCTGTATAGCGAGTGTATAGAACAGAAGGAAAACAAATCGCGACAAGAATTTTCTTGCAAGAAGCGCGACAAATGCGTTGTCACAAGTTTTTGAGCCGCAAATTCTATTAAAATTTTTAGACTTATACATTAAAATAATCAACAATAATTTCAAAGAATCAAAATGATCAAATTTTATATTCAAGTTTAAAAAATAAAATAAATCGTGATTTTTTTAAAAAAATCAATAATTTTTTATTTTTTCAAATAAAAATTAGATTTTGCCCCACCCTGATCAAAGGACAGAAGGAAAACAAATCGCGACAAGAATTTTCTTGCAAGAAACGCGACAAATGCGTTGTCACAAGTTTTTGAGCCGCAAATTCTATTGAAATTTTTAGACATACATTAAAATTATCAACAATAACTTCAAAGAATCAAAATGTTAAAATTTCATATTCAGATTTAAAAAATCAAAAAAATCAAATGAATCGTGATTTTTTTTGAAAAATCAATTATTTTTTTTGAAAAATCAATGATTTTTTTATTTTTTTAATAAAAATCAGATTTTGCCCCACCCTGATCAATACTATTAACTTCTGAAGCTAAGTAGGAAAGCAATGCTTCAAAAGGAATTTGTAAAACAGAATTGTTTTAGAAAGCATTTTGAGTATTTAAGGAAATTTAGTGAAAGTAAAATTTGAGTTCTACTCACCCAGAGTAAAAGTGCCCCCCTCCCCTAAGGCATCACATCTCGTGGCTAAGGCAGCCTTGGCAGCTAACATTCTAGACATTTTCCCCTTATTTCTGGTACCGCTCTGGCCCACCAATTGCGCATGGTAAATAAGACCATACTTGGGGGTGTCCTTCTTGGTCTTCAGTGCCCTGAAAAGAGCTTTCTCTGCACCGAGGATTTGAATAGTGGAAGCAGGGTGCTTTGCCAAATTTATCAAAGATCCAGCATGTGATATCAGCCTAGCACCAACCAGCTCACCGACGAGAATCGATAGATTCGGAGCCATAGCAATCATCCTGGCTTTCAAGTACTCGTACAACTGATTTCGATAATTCATTATATCAATAACTTGGTCACACAAGTTTTGAATATTAATAATATCCTCTTCTGATATTTCTGTTCCCATGGAAATCTCAGCAGCCTCTTTAACCTTCTCCTCCACCTCTTCCGGAAGAATATCTGATAGATCTGTGGTTGCTGTATTTTCTCTGGTGCCTATGATCTTGACTGTTTTTGCAAACACCAGATTATCTGTAACAATTTTTCCTAGTTCTGGAAAATGCCATCCATACCATTCTCTACACCTCATGATGTAATTGTTTAATTCCTTATCTAAGTCGTCCAACAAGGAAACTGCCTGTACAATCATTGTATCCACTTTATCAGGTGAAAATTTTAACTTATACCTTGATAACGAGTGGGCTAATCCTAATGCCATTGCCGTCATCTCTTTCTTTGGCAAACCTGATATCAGGCTGTCTAACTGAGAGCGAATGCATCTCATCAACTCTTGAACTGCAGTATTGGAGAGGCATTGCAGATTGAATTTTTCCTTTATTGCTGATCCCAACTTGGCATCTGCCACCAGAAGCTGCTCTTGCAGGTCTTTATCGACATGTTTCTTGAGTGCCTTCTTCAAACTCTTGGAAATTTTTCCTTCAACTGCTGCAGTAGTTGCTGCCAGAGCTTCTGTTGTGTCACCAAATTTCTCAAAATGCTTGAGTTTTACCCTGGAAATTATTTCATCAACTGTTAAAATTCACTTGAAAGATCTACAGGAAGGGTTACTGAACAAATAGTGCATAACTCAAATAATAATAATAATGTTTATTGCGAACACACAGAGTGTTCGTGTCAAAGAGCACATAGAACTGCATAGCTTATTTCCAGTTGAAAAAATACACTTTGGTCACTTAAATAATTTTATTCAAAATACTTAAGCAATAGTTAAGTATAAGAAGTGGCAGTTTTCAGCTGATAGATGAGATTTTCTGTAATTCGAGTTGGGTATTATTTACTAAATTATGCATTATATGTTCACTAAACCCGCCTCACATAATCAAAATCATCATACATAATTCACAACACTGTATTTCACAATGTTTGCAAGGATTGAAATTCAACCTGAAATGGCCGGGTGTCACATAAGGTATATTTTAATTTACTCATTGTGGCATAAATAGGTCGACAGTTAATTTATAACTTTTTCATCAACTTACACTTTTCCTGCAGATTCGGGACTTTCAAACGCCTTGTACAAGTTATCTGTTTCTTGTAGTTTTTTCTCGTCCAAAAGCTGAAAGCATGGTAAAAATGAGGTTAGAATTTTTCTCATGCTCGGAAATAAATAAATACCTTGAATAATGCATATCCAGCAGGCGTTTCGAAAAGAACCAACATTTTTGTTTTTCAAATGTACTTCACTTCACAATAATAAACAAAAATAAAATTAAATCACAAACATAGTGATGAGGACCTCATTCTAATGAAGTAACAAGTAACGCATCAACTACGGGCAACGGCAGCGTTGCCGCTTCAAATTTTTTTTTGTACTAGAGGGTCTTTCGAAATTGTACTAAATGGTACTAAATCTCAGATGTTAGGTTATGTCTTACCCATAAGTAGAAGAAGAGAGAGGACGAGAGGAGGCCGGGTGAGGTTAGAAAAAGAGTGAGAAAACAATGCTTTCATTTGGTTTGTACATGTCTGTATAAACTTGTATTTTATCTCTTCTTTGAAGAGATCAACTTCAAGCAAGTGAAGTGGATCAATCAGAATACGTCTTAACTAAGATGCCTAGGAAACCCTGGTGTATCTAGTGATTCGATATTGGTTAGAATTTATTGGCGAAAAACAATCGACGATTACAAAAGCTTTCTAATTTTTGTATAGGGGGCGTTATATTAGCATTTTCGAAAATCTGTTAAATGTCGGTTTTGACAAATTGACGTAACTCTGAGGTTAATTTTTGTCAATGAAAACTCTGAAATTATTTCTTCGCATTCAACAGTGTTTGAAAGTCTATATAAGTAGAATAAGTTTTGAAGTTATTACAAGTACTTTTTCACGATGTGTAGAAGATTTCTTATTTTGTGTGGTCACTCAGAATCTGGGGATCCAATAAATATTCTTCTTTATTCAGCACCTAAGGTAATTACAAAACAAATCGCCCCAAACCAAAATAATAACATGAATGTAGCGTTGTAGCTAATTTTATTCGTTTCAGCTTGAGCGAAAGTCTTATATCGAGGAGGAAACATCTGTAGCTCTTATAAATGAGACATTGAAAACAAAGTTTTGTTTAAATAAAGGAAATATCGATGTGATACGTATTTTGAACCGTTGCATAACTGATGTGTGTATCCCCAATTCCAAGACAGTCTATCACTTTCAATACACTAGCATGAACTTTGTCGTAAATTCTCAGATGAATGGGCAAAGTAAATTTTCTCGGAATCAAAGTCTAGTCTTACAAACTGATATAATAACACTAAAAACTTGTAGAGGTAACAGGTGACAGTGACAGGATTGACAGGTTGTTAACGGTAGGTTTCTACGTTACATGCACGTTTTCTGAAACGCATTTGATTGGCTGTCAGGGCTGTCAAAATCTCGGTAGGCAAATAATAAACAGTGGTAGAATATTCGGTTGCACATTCCTCTCTACTGAAAATTAAGCTTCGTATGGTATATGACTGATCGCCATCTACAATAGCGAGCTGAAGCATTTGCGATCTCAGAAATCAAGCAATCAGTTTTCGCCAAGTTTATCTCAAAATTATTCAGGTATAATTAGATACACCAGGGTTTCCTAGGCATCTTAGTCTTAACGAACGACGCTTTTCAAATTGTAGCTATCAAAACAGGCGAGTCAGCAGTCGAAATTCGGAAATATTGACATTGACACTTGACACATTGTGGACTGACAATTGACAGTGTTGCATCAGTCGATTCAATGCTGGGCTTGAGGTCCGAGTAGGCTTGCGCTATTCGGCCAAGGCCAGCTAAGACTTCTCAACATGACAGAATTTCATTTTTGTACTTGATTCAAAGGAATTGTACTGACGTACTAAATGTGACTGAAATGTACTAGAAAAGTACAAGTGTACTAGAAACGGCAACCCTGGGCAACGGGCACAGGGCACACGGGCACTACGGCAACGACACACCCCAACGTACGTCAGTCAGTCATGTGCAGCGCTACCAGCTTTCTTCTTCGTGTTATTCTCTCTACACTCGGATTATAAACGGTCGATGCGTATCGTTTACTCGATACGAACCCCAATCCGCTTTGAACCAGTAGCGTAAAGCATTATACATTTCTCATTGGTTCGGGTTCTCGATTGAATTGAAACAATTGGTTCGATTTTTGGTTTAATTTCGAGAAGAACCCGTGATCCTACTTTCTAGACTTAAAGTTAATTATATCAACTGGATACTGGATGCCATAACCAAAACCTGAGATAAGAAGAAGAACGAACACGTGTTGTCATCTGTCATTTTTGCTACTGTTTGTTTTTTCAAAAATTATACCTATGTGAAAAACTGTTAGCTGATGTTTGCCTTGAGAAAGATTACTAGAATCGTTTGGAAAAAATTGTACGATTCTCCAACATGGAAAAACTTCTAGAAATAATGAAGCCTTCTCCGAATGAGCTGGGCAAAAATACAATTTCTGCTGAACAGTGGCAAGAATGCTCTATTTTTCTCAAACAACGAACTCAATTCTACAGAGAAGAAAGTAAAAAATTTGCAATTATACAGGCTTCATTTAATGATTTTTTTTTCAGATGCACGATTAGAATCTGTTTTCAGAAGGCTAAAGATAATGAATAATGAGTTGAAAGTATTGGTGGATATATCTGATTCTGTAACAAAATTGACTGACATTATGGAAAATAAACACTCCAAGTCAGTTAACAACAATTCCATAGCTTTTTCGAATACAGAAAGGCTGAGAAAGCATAGTAACTATGTGTCTAAATTGAAAATTTGCATCAAAGTGTATATGAACCTTAACGAAAAACTGTCTAAAGAAATAAAGTCAAATAAAAGGTAATGTTTCATTGTCAACTGATTGAAAGGAAAGTAGGAATTAAAATATGAATTTTTATCTGAAAATCTATTTTCGCAGATATCTTTTTCCATTTCAAATATAGAGGAAAATTCAGGAACTTATATTATTTGAATCAATGTTACATTGGGTCCTATTATAATTTTAGGAGAGCAGCTTTGTTTTGAACAGATGGCAACATTTTTTTAAAAAAAAACAAGTTTGATATTTTTCAATTAACTCACCTGAATCGAGGGTTTTCAGGTCATTAAGATGTAATTAGGTGTAGGCTAATAGTAAAATAATAGTAAGGTAAAATTTAGTTTGAACTACAGCACTTTTGAACATGAATTCTGAATTTCCTCCTCAAAGGTAACATTTTCAAATGATTAAACCAACAAGTTATACATGATTTTATTCGCCAGACACCCTTTAAAACTAAATTCACCTTCCTAGATACTTTTTCCCTTAATCATAGTAATTTCTCATGAAAAAAGTAACTTGCAATTAGTGACGTTTCAACTTACTCATTTTTAAATGGGAAGTGAATTAATTTTAATTTGCGCCTGGCAACTAAAACCATGTGTATTTTGTTGGTTTAAAAAAAAAGTGGAATTTGCCATATTCTTGAATTTGAAGGATTATAACTTATGAACAAAAGGTCCTGTGCTTTCATTTTGAATACGTGTTGAACAGCCCAAAATATGTAAGTTGATCCAGATTTTTTATATAAAACTAGGTGGTATAGTTAGGAACTTCGTTTTTTCCTTCTCTTCCGTTAGAGAAGTAACTTAAAATATTCAGCAAATCATTCATAGATTTGAACTGTCTGTGTTGTCTTTTTATCTACCACAGCTACTCCTCTGCCTATATGGCGCGACAGGCACTAATCAAATAGAAGCCACTTTGCACAATTTTTGTACCTAGCACTTGAAACTTCAATCAAACAAATATCATTTTTTGTAGGATTTTTTCACTTAGAGAGTAGGTTGCAAAAAACATTCAGTTCATTCCACTTCCCCACTAGATACCCTAAACATTTTCGAAAAACTCACATAACTAACAAATGGAGCCGTCGGTAATGATATTGGGGATTATTTTTCTGGAGAGAAGGAAGTTATGAAGAGTTATCTTTGGATTTTTCATCTCAAAATGCAACTTCAATTGATAGTCATTTTGTAGAGTTCCTGTAGCTTAGTACTAATTTGTTATTGCCGAAAAATTATTTTTCCAAAGCGGCTTTCCAGATATAATTTTCTAGAAATAGTCCAAGAAACAACCCCGTAAATTTTGCCGCAAGTTTATCGAGCACCATATACTATGTATATTGAAAACTTTTAACAGAGATCAATTACTCCAACGCCAAATTGAAAATAACCCACACTCAATACATGTATGTATGTTTTTCTCACCAAAAAATTATAGTGCAGTATTAATTCTTTGATTTCAATTTGGTGATAGGGTTATTTTATTGATATCATGAAAAAATTCGCTTTCAAGCCAAATGTTTGAATCTAACTCCTTACCAAATTTTTTGAATTTCCGTACATTTTTATCAAAGGGAACTGGATCAGTCCAAACTCAAACTACAAGGAATTTTAAATCTGGGTAACGAAGGAATTCACCAGCTGGAAGAACAAGCAAAAAAATATGAAAATGAGCTGTTAAAGTTTGAAGTAAGTCCTATTTTCATAGCATGTTTCCTGTTTCTTTTCAACACATCTTCCAGAAAAAATACCCCTGGCTCAAGGACCCAGACTTCAATTTACCAAACATATCGAAAGAAATGGACATGTTGAGGAACCTCAAAGAAACTAAAGAAAAACTTGTGAAAGAGCTGAGCGTGTATCAAGAACTGAAGCCAGATATCAAAGAAGCAGCTCAACAACTTGCCGACCTCAAAGAAGAGAACAAGAATTTCAGTTCGAAGTTTTTAGATGATAAGTGTTAATGAGTGAACTAATTTTTGAATACTGTTTTTATTTTTTTATATTATCATCTCGGTTAGTGGCTAAATATACTAAATCAAATATTTCTTGTTTATTTTGAAGAGAAAAGACATGAACGTGATATATATATATATATATATATATATATATATATATATATATATATATATATATATATTATTAACACTTTATTATCCCAAGAAACCTTACAGTTTATAACAGGGATACAACAAACATATCTTAATTAAAAACTAAACTTGAAAAAAAAATGAGTTATTGAGTTATAATAAATACAAATTTAACTAGTATCATCAACAAATGATTGAATCGGGAATATCACCTTTTTATTTTTTAAATCAAATTCAATAAATATTTCTTCAAATGTTTCTTGAATAATATTTTGCTTTTTATTTTCTTTAGGTTTTTTGGAATTTAAAACAAATGATTGAATCGGGAATATCACCTTTTTATTTTTTAAATCAAATTCAATAAATATTTCTTCAAATGTTTCTTGAATAATATTTTGCTTTTTATTTTCTTTAGGTTTTTTGGAATTGAATTGTAAATATCAATTCCATTATGTAGAATATTATATTTATATATATATATATATATATATATATATATATATATATATATATATATATATATATATATATATTATATTTGCCAGAACTTTGTCAAATAGTTTTGTCTAGTTTGCAGCTTATGTTGATATTAGTTTCGATCTAATGGTGCTTCAATCTTTGTCTCTAAACAAGGTTGAGTGCATTCAAAAGTTTCTATACCAAGTAGCAACGGGTTTGGGTTAAGAATGGGGTTTTCCGTAAACCAGCCGACGCACCCTTTCAGAAGTCAACCATCAAAAGTCAAAACTTGTCTGAGCCATGGATTAGCAGGGCCTTACGTTCTACCGTATGATTTCCAGTATGATGGTTTTGAGCTGAGAAATTAAACCCCTGTCTTCTGCTTGACAAACGGACGTGCTTACCTTAGTTATCAGCTGTTCTATTAGTATGTGGAAATAATCTGAATTAGATTTTGATTACATAAAACACTGTACACTGATATGAGGTTATTCTACAATGGCAAATCTCGTTTTGATGCACTTGATAACATTTCACTTTCACACTATTAGTTGAAAGCATTCAACTGTGATTTATTGACCCAATATTCATCAACAAATTCAAATGTGCTAAACTCAAGGTGGATTCATTCAGCTTCAATTATCAAGGAACAATTATCAATGATGAGTTGAAATGCCTAATTTACTGTAGATGATTCATGCAACCAAATTATCCATTAACAAGTGAAGGTGAATTCATGCAAGCCAACTTAACTTGTATTTAACTTATCTCAAAAAGTTATATTAAGAAAATGGCATTCATGCAACAACTCCCAAACTTGATTAGCGAAAATGTACGCGACTGATTTTGACAGCAGACAAATTTTTGGAGCGTTAGCGGAAAACAGTTGAGAAGCTGCTAAATATAATGCATGAATGCTTCTATTTGATATCAAACTTCTTAAGTTACTAAGTTAAAATAATGACAAGTTAACTTTCCTAGTATTTCCTACTTTAATTGTAAAATAAGTGTCTTAAAAATGTGCAGGTTATGACTGATTATACGATCATAACCAAATTTTTCTTCAAATAATTAGTTATTCGCGATTGTTTTTCTGTTCATGGAATGTGAACGAGTTGAAACTGAAACTGTAGATGTGATTCTGGTGGACATTCTCCGGAATACAATGATATTTCAATCTTCAACTCTCCAAAAAGAAGCTAGGGTATATAAAAATAAATAAAAAAGGCTACACAAAAATTGATGTAAGGTTAAAGTTGATCCACTTCCACAAGCTTGGATTATTGTTGAATTTAGGTGCATGAATACCTTCTTTTTTATTACTTTCTACTTGACAATTGTTAATCGCTACCTTAAGAAACAATTTTTTAGGATGGATTCTCCTATGAGAATATCAATAAGATCTAACAACATAAAGTTACAATCGGCAACACTAGTTCTACCTTGTTTCGACCACGCAATTTGTCGCTGCAACTCCAAAAAATTGCATGTATTCATATAAGTTTTTCGAATTTCATGACTCTTCATTGGTACAATAAGTTGCAGCGACTTCAATGGTGACTTTGTTGCCGCAAGCTACAAAAAAATGGATGCACCACTGCGAAGAGTGGTAAGTGGTAATTTTGAATAATCCAATTATTTTTTGACACTGAAGAATTCAAGTAAATTAATGAGCCGTTGCTGCGCCATCTGCCCGTAGACTAGGTACGTCGAAGATACTATCGGTTCGGATATGATTTTTAATTATAGGAAGTCATCAACTTATGTTGATGATGGCACTGCCTTGCACTGACGAGAGGCCAAATAGCCCGAAACCGGTCTGCAAGTGTGTCCCGTCCCAATAATTGGAAATCAATTCTGGTAATTGTATCGCCAAGAGCATATGCAGGAAATTCTTCTGTAGAGAATCCTACGATAACACCTGTTGGATGTAATCCAATGCCCTTCCTGGTATCAGCCAGGGGAGTAGTTGTTTAGGTGTTAGTCTGTCAACCTAGTGTAGGTGAGCTGAGGCTGGCCTGAACAAATCGTTCATTTAGAATATTTGAAATAAAAAAAATTCCGTGGGAAACAGGAAATTAATCGATAATATTTGAACTCGTGGTATTACCTTTGAAAATGGATCCCGGGATTGAAAAATTTTGATCCAGGTCTGGGATTACATTCCCTACTGGTAAGACGTGAATATAAAGCTCAAAGCATTAATTTGGTCCTTCGAGCCGGATTGTTCATTTAGTTTCATTTCGAACTGCCTATTGATTCTTGAAATCAAATTGACACTAGCGAGTTTCTTTACTTATAATTGAATTTTCTAAATTTCCCGAAAATTCAGGCTTTGCCAAATTGGTATAATTTGTGATAACCTGAAAGCCCGAACCGATCAGTTCACCAGGGTGGGACAAAATCTGGTTTTTATTAAAAAAATAAAAAATCAAGATTTATTTTTCTTTCGATTTTTAAATTTAAATATAAAATTTGAACATTTTGATTCTTTGAAATTATTGTTGATTATTTTAATTTATACGCCTAAAAATTTTAAAACAATTTGCGGCTCAAAAACTTGTGACAACGCATTTTTCGCGCTTCTTGAAAGAAAATTCTTGTCGCGATTTGTTTTCCTTCTGTCCTATACACTCGCTATACAGTGCCGAGTGAGGCACGAACACGAACGCGTTTGTTGTGCTTTTTGCAAAAATATTCCTGTCGAGGCTTGTTTTCCTTCTCAACCTACAAATTGACGTTGCCCAACAATTTCACGCATTTCGCTAGTTGTACACTCGGATATTAGAAACAGATTAGGCATAGAAAAAGGAGGAAAATCGTGTTTTTGTTTAAATTGTATAACGAAAATAAATAGACTGAAAATATACAGTAATAAAATTTAGGTGTTACGTTTAGTTTAAGAATTTGGAATTATGTACTTCTTTTTTGTTGTTTTTGCTAAAAGCAGATACTCCTTTTGATCTTCGAGAAAACTTTTATATTGTTGTTATCTGTTTCTGAATAAAAAAAAAAACAAAAATTGATTTAAATATGATTTTAATTTTAAAAATCAAGCGATTTAAATCATGATTTTAATCGTGATTTTAATCACTTGATTTAAATCAGCCCAACCCTGCTGTTCACACTGCCTTTTGCTTTTCTACATGAATTCTAGTTGAAACGCGTTACTGCAAAAAATTCAGGTATTCATTTAGGTAAAGAATCTGTTGGACAAAACCTTTTTTTTTCAAGAAGGTTGTCAATAAGAAAAACGAGAAATTATATAAAAAAAGATTTTAGTTTATTACTTCAATAAACCATTTGTACAATGTTTTTTCATCTCCGGAATTTTAAAACAAATTCCGTCAATATCATCAGAGTACTCAAATCCAATATACTCTTCATACACATCACTTAACCAAATATCGATTACCAATTCTAATGTTATTGCTGCACATAAAAATTATCAATTGCTTCGTTATGTCACCTTATCAAAATATCACAAAAACAAACTTCATTGATAAAAACAGCCCACAAATATATACAAAAATATCACAAAGTCACATCCATCTCAAGCATAATCATTTTACCAAAACTGCGAACACTTCTCGATGCACGTTCGCAGTTTTGATATTATAGAGAATATTTTCACTTTTCATCTAGAGATTATACCGCTCTAGTTTTAAAGAATAAAGACACTGTTACCACACCCAGAATATAACATAATAGATATTTCAAGTCATGGGTGACATGCAGGTATTCTGGGATCAAATCGGACCATGCTGACTTTTCTCCTTGGATAGGTAGAAATACCATTACTGTACACACCACAGCTGTGAGTACGGCAAGTACGTTGGGACTTTCTGATGAAGGCGATCTGAAATTAAAAATTTAAATCAGTTTCCATTTTCGTTGAATATATTTACAGTACCAAATATCACTGGTACTCCAGTAAAGGAAGTAAATTTTTTAGTAAAATGAAGGACTAATTCAAGAGCACTCAGATCAACTTAAAAATTTTTGGAATTTGTCAAAAAAGGTGTCAAGTATCCGAGTAAACAAGTTTGGTTACTGGGCAAAGCTCCAAAATGTTCATAAAACTTATAAATAGAGGGTCCCAATGGATTAACTAAACAATTTTTATGTGATTGATGGAAAAAAAGGTTTTTTGGCCATAACTTTTTTTTGGCTAATGATAACGAGATGTACCAGGAACCATTTTAAAGCTAAGGTTATCGCCGAAATTTCATGTCATATGCAACATTTGAATTGGATGGGCCAATTTTTTTTTATTTCGCCCGACAAAAAAGAGCATTTACCGTTATAAACATAAAATAGGCAATTTTAAACGGACAAATTTGCTTACAGATGAAAAATTATAACAAAAAATTGAAATATAACTATCCTGGAATAAATGCTGAAAAATTTGTCTGTTTGAAATAAATAATGTTCACGCTGCTGGCCAAAAACTGAAAATGTTTTAAAAAATACACGATTTTACTCAACTTTTGCAGGCCAAAACATAAACAATAATTACCCGATAGGGCCAAAAATGGCTGGACATATTTAGGACGAAGTGTTCTGACTTTTCACCAGAGGATTTTTTTCCAAGCACCTCAGCCGATATGGCGCTAAAAAATTGGCATTAAAAATTTTTGAAAAAAATTATTTTGCCCATAACTTTTTTTCTTCTTATTTCAAACGGTTCTGGTTAGTCTCAAAATTTTCCAGATTTTGTCATCTTGCAAAATTATAGGAATCAGTTTTTTTGTAAAAGTTATATTTTTCGAGATATTTACGCCAGAACGATCCGGTTTCTTCATTTTTCGTTAAGCAACCATTTTTGCCATGTCATATCTCCTTTAATATTAATCGTACAAAAATAAAACAAAAACCACTTTATTCGTCAACTAAAATACTTCATAGAAGTAATGTATAATATTTTTTGTAATACTAACAGATTTTCAGTGAATTTAAAAAAACTTCAAAAACTTTTAATTTTTTTTTGCAAAAATCACACTTTTCCTTGCGCTATTATTCGAACGGGGTGCATTTTTATGAAAAATTGCAATCAATGTTTTTATGTTAAAAAATGATAATTTATCGATTGGTTTCATTATTTTTTTTAACCCCCCCCCCCCCCCCCCAATGAGTTCCACTCTCCCGCCCCCCACGCTTTTTCCCAGTAACGGAAGTTGTTTACTCAGATACTGGGCACCTTTCTTAACAAAATCCAAGTTACTCCAAGTATCTACAATTGGTCTCGAATTAGTCCAGCCAGTTTTTACTTCCTTTACTGCGGTATGGGTACATATACAGCTTATATGTTCCAGTTTGGTACAGAAATTCGACCCACATCCGATTGTGCCATAAACTTCCTATAGGTTTCAAATGGCTGGTCATTCAATACTCCATAATTTCTTTGCCAAGATGTAATAGATAAGATGTAACTCAGTGGACAGTTTCAGGTGTAAATTTTCATCCCAACTTAGGGGCCGTTCATAAAATACGTTCGCATACAAGGGGGGGGGTCTGGCTGAGTGTGACAGGATGTGACAAGGGGGGACGGGGGGGTATACGGCAACGTGACGTTCGCCGTTTATATTTTTCGACATGAGCGCTAGCCAGAGTGACCACTTTTGGTAGAAATCTATATTTTAAGTAGATTTCTGACGAAAATTGAAAAATTTTGTTATGAAAGAAATCTTCAGTAGATTTTGTTAGAAATCTACATGTGCGACATCTTCTAACGAATTCCTAAACTCGTCAGATTTTTTAATTTGATCTATAGTGACTCCATCTTTGCGAATGCATTTTCAATTGAGAATGCGAATTAATCTTGTTACAATACACTGTATTTCACTAGAGAAATGAAACAAAATAAAGCGATTTTTTTTTCTGTTTCATTGTGTTATTGAGCATTGAATCTTCTGATTATGTAAAATATCTATATTATTTGTGGCCATCCATATTGAAATTGTTTATAAATATCTCAGAAATTGAATTGAACTGGCCGATACTTGATGAAAATCCATATTAACAAAAAATATATTACAGTTTCCTGTATGATTTTCACTCACAATGGGTTTACAAAACCGCGACACGTGTTTCGCTATTACAATAGCTTCTGAAGAAGCTATTGTAATAGCGAAACACGTGTCGCGGTTTTGTAAACCCATTGTGAGTGAAAATCATACAGGAAACTGTAATATATTTTTTGTATCTCAGAAATATTATTTATATGTTCGTTATGAAAGATATTTATTAATTTTATTATAAAAACTAAATAAAGATTTTTAATTTTCAGAATTTGTGTACTATCATTTAGAATTCATCATACTCAGCAGGAGGGGGTCTTAGTTTTTGTGATGAAATATTTCTAGGGGGGTCACAAAAATTGTGACACAGTGTGACGTATTTTATGAACGGCCCCTTATTTACAATATGTATTCACAGGATCACAGTATATCTCATGATAGGAATCAAAATTCAAAATATGTAAAATATTCAATGTCTTTCCATAATGGGAAAAAATGACTGAAAGAGTGAATATTCTCAAAAACCTCACAGCCCCAAAAAAAATTCTGTAATTGTTCAAGCAAGTTATGTACATATAATCTGGATAAAATCATTGATAATTCAATTGAATTTAGTGCTGACGATTCGTAAAATGAAAGGGAAGAATAAAAAAAGAATAAAACATACCCTCAGTCGATTTGAACAGGTACTTTGATCACTCGTTTTCAGAGATTTTGTTATATAAAATTTCAATAGTAAAGTTGACAATACAACTGCAATGACATATTAAGTCAGGGAAATTCCCACACATTAATATTGTGGCTAGATAGGAGAATGGCCAGTAGAACCGTAACGTTGCCATAGCAACAGGTCCAACTTAAAGATTTCTTTGGTTCACATTCACAGATATGAAATTCTCATGCACAGACATTCAGGTTTTTATATATGCTTCATTTTTTTCAGTCGAAGTTACCAGCCGAGACTATTCCTAAATTAATCTGATATAAAGAATTTTTCACAAAGTATCATTATATACTACCAAGAAAAATATGAACTTGAAGATTGATTGTATCCTATATCAGTAGGACGAATAAAAATTGATTATTAGGCCTGTGGAATCGGGGATGTTTTTTTATATGTGTCTCACCTGACGCCCAAATATAAATGAAAATAATATTTGGGTAACACGGAGACAAATCTTTCAATAAGGGCCAAATTCAAAAACTGAAACTTTTATATTTAACATTGTTTTTTTCAAATCTATGTAAGCATATTCTATCTAAAAGGTTGCTGAGGTAATGAAGATTTCTTGCCTGAATGGGAAAAACAAAAAAGTCAGCTAGGTACAGTTTGATTATGAAGAAATGTCAATCTATACTCATTACTTGTTTAGAATTGAAGAAACTGTTCTCATATTTGAAAGTGACAAAAAAATTAACTCATTAGCTTATTTTCATTAAGAAGAAAGCTCTCATCGGCAGAGCAACTTTTCAGAGTAGACCATAATGGCTGATTCATAGTGCTTTTGCTTCAAGAATAGAATCGAGTCGTTTATACCAGTCTTGCCAATGGATAAATTACATACTGGTCTCAGTCAAATTACCTGCTTTTACCGATACCATTTGAATTTTCCTTTTTTACAGAACCTGCAATTCATACTTCTGTTTCATTCTTTCTGAATTTCAACCAATCATTTGCATGTATCAATTAGCAATCATTGAAGAAATCTAACCTGAATATTTTTTAAAGAAATTCCAGAACAAAAAAATCAAAATTTAACCCATTATTATTGAAGAATAAGTGGTTGTATATACAGATTTACACTGTGTCCTAACACACAAAAAGAAATTTAGTGCAAAAAAATAAATAACGTTATTCATTGAGAGCAAGTACCCAACAGGCCATCGACCGAAGTCCTTCAGCCTATTGTATTACAATAATTGTTTGAAAAAGTATAATATATGTGTATGCGTTGAAAATGTACAGTTCAAAATGAATGAAAGAAAAAAAAGTTCGAAATTATTCAAATTTATAATAATTTCAAAGTTTTCCATCTTTTTAAACCGCACATATTCTATATAACTCGCTACTTAACAGAGCTGGATTCAAATTGCGCCCATAACGATAGTATTCACACAGAGCACAGAAGATTTCATTGATTGAAATCAGAAGGTGTCAATGTCTGTTAGTCATATCATATAACATCTGTAGTGATGGTGTCTCTCATTGCAAAATGCAACTCAAGCAACCTGTACCAGAAATCAAAACGGATAATATATTGTGAAACTCCAAAAGAAATTCGAAACAACTGCCAGAAGCAAGCAGAATTTAAAAAATATTTAACAGAACTACAGGGGTAAAGTTCAAATCCGGTCTATGAACCAAGCAGAAGTCTTCTCTTCAACACTTCTACCAGGTTTGCTCATTTTATTAAAAAGCCGCGAGATTATACTCTCTTCCACCTGGAAGTTTCACTCAGTTTGTGCTATTATTTTGTAATATCCGCGAGAATAATAATGAATTACTATTACCCGCTATCGAGTGCAACATCTGTAGCAGTGCTTCGTGATATGCTGTGTAAAGTCATGAAGCCGCCATCGTTAGTGATCTCCTGGTCGCCTACCAGTAACGTCGATTCTATGACTCTTTTCCCGATAATCTGAAAAATATGTTTATCTTTATTGGTAGAACCAGAAGGCCATTGACCAAAGTCCTTCAGCCAGTATTTTACAAACATTATTAGTTTACATTATGACACTTGTAAGAAATATAAAATTTGTACATGTGTTGAACAAACGAATTGAGAAAAGAAAAAGCTAGCTATTTTCTAATAACTGATGGAGTTGGCCAATATTTGAAGAAAATTTTGTTTATTTTATTGTACACTTTAAAATAGCATTATGGTATGTACGGTATATGAGAAAGCTGTTATACCGTGAAACACGTGTTTTCTAGACGTAAAAAATATCAACATGATTTCGCAATTTTTTCTAAGCCATTTTATAAGGGCATAGTTACACAGAATTTGTTGACACATCCATATCAGCACAAAGTAGCCGATTTCAATAGTATTCAATAATTATAGTGAATGCCACAAGATATTTGACCTACGTAGGCTAACCCACCAATAGGTTGGTTCAATCTATCAAAAACAATAAGGATAAAACAGTGTTGGAAAGATCAGTGGTATACAGAGTAACATGTGGATTCGTCCCCAAACTGTATATTGTTCAAACGGGAAGATCTTTCAACAAGGAGCAGTGGTTTTTGAAATGAAAAGACAAATTCAACATTTGAAAACCATCTTCTGACTGAATGATATGAGGACTATAATGTATTGCATTTGGAGAACAAAGGTATGAAACTGACTCTGTTGGATTGCTTCGATATCAATAGTCAATAGAATTTAGGGCCTTGCTAAATGACCAAAGAGATTTGAATAATCCTCTATTGATGAACATGTTTACTTATGACAAAATATGAGTAATAAGCATCAGTTTAGCAGGCAAACCTACGCAATTCGTAATTTTTTTCAGGCATGTATTTATTTACAAGCGCAATGTCGAATCATTGAAGTACCATAACACACTTGAAGAAGCTATTTTACAGTGAAACAGGGGTAGTGGTTTTGTAAACGGTATATTGATTGATTGAATATTGATGAAGAAGTGTTGCCATTGAATTTATTATATTCTGATTCATGATTTCAGAATGATTATTATTGTTGAACAAGTATGTTCATTTTATGATTATTACTAAGTTTGATGTTTTCATTTTCCTTTCATGGAATGAGACTTGCATCTTACTGACAAAGTCTGGCCACAAATATATATCCTATTTAGGTAACATAGAGAAAATCAAAAGCGAGCCCAATTCACAAACTACCATATTAGTGATTAATGGTTGGTAACATACCAAGTATTAAACTAGTAATAAGAAAATAGAGGCTATAAAGTGATATAAAAATAAATTTTCATGATGAAATGAATACCAATCTATAACAATATATGTGACAAGAGGGAATAATTTAAATCAAGCTACATTTCCCAACAATAGCGAATGAAAATTCAAGAGAAATAGAAGTTTCTTTTGAGTTATCCATTGAATAGAGCATTATGCATTTGTTTACACATTTTACATGGATAAAAACAGAACAAGAGTGTACTTAATGATTTAAATTTGATAAAACACCATACACTTATGGAAGAAGAAATATAAGCCACTTATGTTAGTATATGTATTTAATCACAAGAGTAGGTTATCTCTATGCCATTGTTGAGATTGTTTCAACATGGGTAACACAACAAAGCCTATATCCCAAATTTCATATCAACAAGTTAAATCATTGTATAAAACAATGGGAAGTAGATTTACTGGTGACAACATGCAGAAAAGAACACAAGTAGAGTTCACTTTTTGTTAAACCAGACAGCTTCTATACATGTGACAAGTGGATTGTTACTATTCATATCATCTTGTCTATTAGGACATGCACCTTTGAAAAGCTAGTAACGATGATATGTTCCCATGGATTGAAACAGTCACTATACTTGACTTTTGAATGATTCTACTTGTGTTCACTTCTGTGAAGTGTTTGTTCAGGTGTCTACAATGATATCACCTTCTAATAAACGAATATCTTACCTGTTTTGTGACATGATTCTGTAATGTCACACGAAACTTATCAGTAATATTTAGGTTTGCTTCGGTAGGCATAACGTGCCTGACCACAATATCAACGCACATCTGCGGCCCTATACTCCCTTCCGGACCAACTACCACATATTTATGTGGAGCTGTAGATAGAACTGCAAAAAACAAGTGTATTCCATATATATTTTCAAATTTTAGATTGATATAATTACTTTGGTATTTAACAGGAGCATCGTAAGGATTGTGAATTGTAAGCAGCTGTTTGTGCGTGGATTTCGAGGAAGAATAAAATTTTAATTCATGCGGGAATACAAAGACTGGAATTTTCGGGGACGATTCCATTTGAAAACAAATATATTTCTGTTAAAATTATCAGTGAACCAGCGTGAATTACGAACTAAAATCTACCACACCACATGAAAACAATGACTATCAAACAGTACTCGAAAACAAAAAACACAAAAGAAAAATAAGATTACGAAAATGGAATGAGGAAAGAGGAAACTGAAAGAGTCAGGAAAAGGGTGAAAAAGAAGAAGGAAGAATCGCCTTACAGTTACGGATCAGTAATCAGTGTTGCCACGTTGCCGCTAAAGTATTTATTTTAACGTTATTTCCGTACTGAACCTGAGAAAAATTGGTAATAGAACATATCAGGGGCCCTATTCACTCGCAGTTCTGCGTATACGCTGTTGCTTAACTACGACAGATCAGATTAGTCTCTGACTAGCAACAACGTCAACGTTCAGCGAACGTGTGGTTCAAGAATAGGGCCCCTGGGGTGTATTCCTTTTCAATGACGTGTTCTCTATCGTCTTCAGACTAATCGAACACTTCTGATTCGTCCAAATTTTAAATCTGGATTTAGGGACAAAAGCAGTCAGCTAATCAGGTGCCCTGAATGATATGAGGCTCACTCATATCTTGACTATTATTTCAGAATAATAGTCAAGATGAGTGTGCCTTTGAAGAAGCTAGCCACTCGTGCTAGCGAAACGTCACTAAGAAATTCCAAAGAACGACGGCCTTCAAACCCGAAGAAAAGTAGTAATATTCTTGAACTAAAAATTTTTTTCTGCAATCTGAGTGGGGATACTGTTTGTACACGGAACATACCTGTAGCTCTTCCGTGCCTCCTCTGTTTTGTTAGAGAATCTTTTCCTCTTTTCTTCAGATTCTCTCAGCAGGTTTTAATTGCCTTCCAATCCCTGTCCATATATCCCGACATGGAATTGAAAGAACAGCAAATTTTTTTCATTCTGCAGATTTACCTTTCGTCGCAACTGCATCATTTCTTTCACGCTCTATATTATAGTGTAGGTATGCTTAACCATATCCACCAATATTTCCTTCTGTCACTAAGTACCAACCGAGTTAGTGAGATAGAAGACAGATATGAGAAGTGCCAAAAAATGTCTCAACCACTCTGTTACTCTATGTGTCCTAAATCTCAACCTTGGATGCTGTATGTACGTGAAATAATCAGTTTTGTGTTACCTAGAGATATTTTATATTGTTTTTTTCTTGTATATTTTATTATCCATGAAATATATAACTTGTTTCATTTGGAATATGTTCTAAAATATTTATTTTCGTGTTATCTAAAGACGATTTTCATCTTGTTTATTAATTTTTCATTTCACTATTTGTTTCATGTTCTTGAAAATGTTGAAGTATCTATAGTATCTTGTTGTGACATAAAACTTTGTTTTTGTAGTATACTTTTTACATTGTTTCATATCATTCTGTCATCGCCTATAGTAAAAATCTTGAAATCCTTAGCCTTAGGCTGGATTCAGACAGATCCGAAATCCGATCGTACGACGATCAGATAGCTTTCTGATTGGTTTAAATTTCAATTTAGACCAATTCAGACCAATCAGAAAACTCTGATCGTCGTACGATCGGATTTAGGATCTGTCTGAATCCAGCCTTAAGCAGAATTCACACAGGCACGATTTTCGGAGAGGAATTGCGATAAAAGTGAGATGGACATAGGCTATTTTTTAGCTACATTCTTGTTTATTCGGACGAATTTTGAAAATTCCGTATCTAATCTACATGAATTAAGCTTTAGGCTGGATTCATACAGATCCGAAATTCGATCGTACGACGATCAGATAGCTTTCTGATTGGTCTTAATTTAAATTTAGACCAATTTAAAACAATCAGAAAGCTATCTGATCGTCGTACGATAGGATTTCGGATCTGCCAAAGGCTGGAATCAGACAAATCCGAAATCCGATCGTACGACAGTCCGATAGCTTTCTGATTGGTCTAAATTTGAATTAAGACCAATCAGAAAGCTGTCGGATCTGTTTGAATCCCGCCTTATAGAAGGGGGTGAAATACGTATTTTGTAGATATGTCATTGGCAACACTGGATAGAAGTGACACAGGACCAAAGAGAATAAACGTTTTTGTTTTTATTCTCTTTGACACAGGACACAGTGACACTGACAATAGTAGCTAAGTTCGATTATTCATGGATCGAGTAGAGCGGGTAGAGACTGAGCTGAGATCAGCTGATCACTGAGCGTATGGAGCTTAAGATCTAAAAACGAACGGGTTTTGAGCTTTTGGAGCGTGTAACATAACCTGATATTTTTTTATTTGTTTTATCTTTTTCGAGCAATTTGTGCTTGAACGTTTACGAATTTTCCTTTGAATATCCATATTCTCCATGCAGATTTTTCATATGAAGATTGTGTTGAAGGAAAATGTAGGTAGATAGGTTGAATTTTTATGTTTTCTTTACAATGATGTGTTTATAGGTATGAGATGAAGTTGATTCAATATATGGGTACTCTCACAAACTTGGCCTGGCATTCCTTTCTCCAATATGATGAGCATATCAACATTGATACGCTGCATTGTTGCTAGTCCGTTGTACCTACTTGGGCAGATGCTAGAGAAATTGGAATAGTTGCTATTCATGTTATAACCAGTTAGGAAAAATTCCATTTTGTATAAGTAATGAACATCATTCCTGCGGTATGAGAAGAAAAACTATGGAAGTGTTTGAAAGGAGTCCCAGTTTCCCAATGCTACACAGAAAAAATTGAACACGCTCTACATATTATATCCTTGGTGTTTTAAAAAATTTAATATGAATGCCTGTCGATAAGGTAAAACATGAGAATGAGATATGTTGTTTTGATAAGGAAAAACAAACTGAAAATTGTCAACACTAATGTATCACCATTCAGTGTTTAGAATGGAAGTCGACAGGGATTGCACATATCCTTACCTAAGAACAAGTTTTAAAGGATCTTAAGGCGTTTCGAATGATAACAAGCAAGTGAGGTTTTTTAAAACGTTATTAGGATGCAATGGTTGCTGGAGTGGAACAGCTTGTATAAAGGCAGAAAGAAATGTTCACTTCAAGATATTATTGAGGTGTTCTAAATTTTTTAGGTGAAAGTTGACCTTTGTTTTTTGTACTAGGTAAAATGTTATTATCATACTCGCATGAAGTCAGTAAATAGGTACATGTGCATGAACTAAAAGAATAAAAAAATATGTTTATTCAATTGTAATATTTGTGATTGTTCTCACAAGATGACAAAGTACATAAATTATTTCAGCGAGAATAAATCTCTTAATACAAAAATAAGAAATTAGCAATGCAATAAGAATGTGTGAATGCTAGCCACATATGGGGAAAGAAATGCAGTACATGTACTAATAGAATTAAGACAATTCAAATTGATAATACAGTTTATTTATTCCAAAAATAATACATGTGGGTGCATGGCAAAGAACTCTCCTGAAAGCTCTTTATAATCGTCCCCATTACAATCTTCAAAAATCTATATGCTGTCAGAAATTTCAATCTTCCATTACATTTATTTATGTATGTTATGGTACCAATGAACTTTGCTGTTATTGAATTTCTCATGCTATCATGAGGGTTATTCCATTACCTTGAAGACAAATAAAATATATTTCAAGGCATGACTAACCCTGGAGTTGTAGAGCCTTGTTATCAAGTATATTGCATATGTCATGATACCTTCGGGCAAATTTTCATTTCGAAGATTTTTCACTTTCATTTCGAAAGTCTTGTTAGAAGGGCACTTGGTTACATTTTTTTGTCTACGTTACAAAATAATAGTTTTTCATTAATCCCTTATAAATTTGCTAATGGCGCTGATGATGAAAATGGCTCATCATCTAATAGCTTGATTTTTTATTGTGAGCTTTCAAAACTCGAACAACTCCTGTGTAATTACAGATAATTGAAGATATCTGATAGGATAATTAATTAAAAAATTGATATTTTGGTAGATCACATTCCTCATTCTGCAACATAAGGATTAATAGCCATACTGATATTTTCAACAATTTCTTTCGAGGTGAACTTTGAGACTCGAGTAATCTTTATAGAGATTGTCGAGGAGATTACCCATTTTCAGAACATTTACAGCAATACATAGCTAACACTCTTGAGGTCTGAACTTCCATCATATACTTAGTTCATGGTTCCTGGAACAAGATGTGCCGTTATTATGATCTTGAGGCCTATTTAGGTTGCATTCACTTCTTAGATGATTTTGATTGGTATACTACCTCAGTGTATAACAATAAACCTAGATCTATATTGTTCAACCAATAAATTCTTCAAAACTTCAAGAATATTTTTGAAACTAGCTAAAATAGAGGCTATAGGTAGGTAGGTATTTTGAGAGGTTCGTTTTCAAAATTCTTTACCAAACAGGTATAGTTCGTCAGTATGACTTTCACATGTGAAAAATATAATTACAACTGCAATAATTTTGAAAAAAAATTTTTTTTTCCATAACGAAAATAAATAACCTCACTTTAATGTTCAATGTCAAATTTATTCTTCATCATACGTCACATCTTTTCGCTCGATTTTCTCTTCAACGAAGCTCCGCGCTAAATGAGCTGCTCAATATGCACGCTCTGTGAATAAAAGGACACCAAAGTTATCGCTCTGCGCGCTCGATATCCTCGCTTCGGGATAAACGAACGATTTTGAGTGGATTGAGCTCAGCCGAGCTGAGAGAGCTTGCTCGATTCGCTCGCTCAGTGAATAAATGGACACCTATGTACACGCTCGGAGAGCTCGATTTGTAATAAACGAACGGCATCGAGCAAAGTGAGCGCTCAGAGCTTAATAATCGAACTCAGCTAGTGACAACTTTACAACTTAAGCTTGTTTTCATTTTGTTTGGTTATGGAAACCTTTTTTTGAAAATACGTATTCTATACGTTTCATATGTTTATCAGCTGTCTATAATACAAATAAAAACTGCTTCAGGAAGTAATCCATAATGGAATGTTTAGTTGCGAATGTTGACCATATCAAATTTGATATCGAAGTTGCACTGGAAGAACAATATGGAGCCCTACCGTTACCATTTGCCGGAATGGATAGTAAGAATATCTGAAATTATATCTCAAACATTGTTTAAATTTTTATTTGTAGAATCAACATCAGCTGTCTGCCAGTTCTTTAATACACCCAATGGATGTCAAAAGGGACCACAATGCCCTTTTCGACATGTGCGAGGAGACAGAACAATCGTTTGCAAGCATTGGCTTAGAGGTTTGTGTAAAAAAGGAGACCAGTGCGAATTCTTGCACGAATATGACATGACTAAAATGCCAGAATGCTATTTTTATTCTCGATTCAATGCTTGTCACAATAAGGAATGTCCGTTTCTTCACATTGACCCTGAGAGTAAAATTAAAGATTGCCCTTGGTACGATAGAGGCTTCTGCAGGCATGGGCCCCATTGTAGACATAGGCATGTACGAAGAGTTCTGTGTACAAACTATTTAGCAGGGTTATGTCCCGAAGGTCCGAGTTGTAAATACATACATCCCAGATTTGAATTGCCAGCACCCCCTGATCAGAACCTTAAGGATCAGAAGAAGACTCCTGTCATCATTTGTCATTTCTGTGGTGAACATGGACACAAAGCAATTCACTGTAACAAGATGGTGGATCCAACCAAAGTTTTGTTTATTCAATCCGATGATAATAAGCAGTCAAGTGAAAATTCTGAAAATATCAGTGCTCAAAATTCATACTTGCAGAAGATGCTACCCAAAAGACTGGAAGATGTTACTTGTTATAAGTGTGGTACTAAGGGACATTATGCTAACAGGTGTCCAAAAGGGCATTTGGCATTCCTTTCACAGTCTAAAGCTAATAATCAATCACAAGAACCAACTGATATGAACTTATAGGAGTTTTGTTTGTTTTATGTTGATTTGCACATAGGTTTTAATTGCAGAAAATAATTCTAGGAAAGATAAATAATCACTGTGTAGGGATGTGTTAAGATTTGATTTCAGATGTTTGACTGTTTATGTAGGATTTCATCTCAAAGTCGTTGTTTTTTGTTGGAATCAAGAATAAATATTTCTTCTGCAATTTACATCAAAGGGAAATACTTGATAGTTGGGCAGGAACACTTACCTTACATATTACAGCTGAACAATATATCTGCATTTATTTCAATGGAGAAAGTTGAGCCAAGTATGTAGTAACCTAATTAAGAATCACTTTCATCAAATGTTACTGCATTGTTCACTTCACCTCTCCTAAATGCTTCGGAACTTGACTGAAAATCACTTTTGTCAACAGTCTAAACTATTAGTTAGCTCTTGCAACAAATCAATAACTGACAATATGACAATTTGTGGAATCAGGATACATCTATCTCTATCTGCTAGTAGGTAACTGTAAATGTTTTGTTCATCAATGATATTTGCAAACAGTTTGCAGACCTGAAATGAATTGTAAACATTCATATGAGTTATATTATTTTTTACATGAGGTTTCACATTTTGTATTGATGGGAGATGCTGTTTCAATTGAATATCAATTATCAATCATTTTCAATATATTTTCACTGTAATGAAATATGTTTTGAAAGAAATGCCTAGTAAATGACTGAGAAAAATTTGTTGCAATTCTTCACCTGATTAAAATTTGTATGGTTTGATAGTTGAATAACTATATAAACTTGTAGTAACTGTTAGAGAGAATCAACTATGGAATCTACGACCCTTCAAAATATATCCTGTGTATTATGTTCATAGGAGACCTAGATGTCCATGGGAAACAGCTTTCCTTTGGAATATTCCTTGGAATATCCTTAGATATATCGTCCAGAATATTTTATATTATTATATTCTCGACTTTCCGAAAGCGTTTGATCTAGTTTGCCATTGGGGGTCTTCTTTCAAAACTGCCCTCTTACGGTGTGCTTTGTTGAAGAGTTCCTTGTCTGATAGGTCTCTTTATGTGGCTGCTGATGAAATATCATCTGATAATCCCTCAATAAATGCAAGTGTTCCACAGGGTTCAGTTCTGGCTCCCACTTTGTTTCTGCTTCATATCACTTATTTGCTGAAGAAACATCTTGTTCAGTCCATAGTTTTGCGGACGACAGTACTCTTCATATTTGTTTCTCTATCAGAGTCATATCAGCACGAGAAACAAATATACAGAGAGGCATTAGAGTCAATAGTATTAACGATGACTTGGCGAAAACAATAGAATGGGGTGACATCAACCTTATGGAATTTAATGCTGGAAAAACTCAGGCATGTCTCATCTCAAAAAAGGCCGATCGATCTTTATGCAATATTCAGGTGACTACCCTGCTTTCGTGTGAATCTGTATATGAAAAAAATTCGGATGGTAGGTGATAAAATATCTTCAGACACTCGAATATTATGCAATTTTTTGGTCAATGTTGGAGTTGGTTTTGGCAGAGGTATATTATTTACATTTTGCCAGGTATTATATATCCTTTCGGAAGGATAGATATCTTTTTATTTGAACGAGAAATACTGTATCTAAGGTGAAGATGCACCAAATTGTTAGTATTCTACTGTTGGTGAACAGTGGTCCAAACGCTTGGCTCTGGATATATATTTTACTGCTCTTTCCCGTAGAAAAAACACTGATTGCATCAGCTGCTTGCCACAGAAACCCGGGGAAGCGTGTTATCACATCTCAGATGAGACTCAACTCTAATGAAAAATGTGTTGTTTTTCCTGCTACTATTCCCAACTGCTCGGCGATGACCCTGATAGAGTAACTATTGGCCAGATGCAAGATTTTTGTTGATATATTTTACTTGTTTGTCAATTTTCAGGGTATTATCAATGTATAATCCCAAGAATTTGGTGGTCTCATTTTCGATGATATGATTCTGGAGGCTTATAGGTTTCCAGAAGCAAATTTAAACGAAATAATGTTAGTGTTATTTACATTGAAACCTAAACAATTGAAATCACACACCGAAATTTGACTTTATTCTCTATATCAGCCTGAATTATATTTTTCAAAGGGTCTGTATCATTTCCGTGCCATAGTAAGGTTGTATCGCCTGCAAACATTGTAAACTTTCTTTGTGGTATATGTCTATATCGATAGGTTATTCACATATAGATAAGGAACAAAATGGGATCGAGCAATGATCCTGGGGGTCTATTCTTGAATCTGGGGAACATCGTTCTCATGAGAAAAGTAGGCACACTTCTCCTGAAACTGATCAAAGCGTATTCTTGAACAAATGTGATCATTCACTTCGCGTGAAAGCTGGGGAACGTGATTCTCCTGCAATTTTGTGGGAGATCGCTTGATTCTCTCGAGAATGACCGAATGACGTTAAATTTTTAACGTCAATTTTTGATATTCAAAAATTGATTTGGACAGCATTTGGTGTGTACTGCTCGATTTTCTCAGTTATTCGTGTATCAATGAATCCTTTAGAAGGAAGAGGTGCTGTATTTGTAGCCGTTCTCAACAATCTCCAAGGTAAGATTTTGATCCAAAGTAAACATTAGGTAATATCCTGCGGAAGGTTTTTATCAGTTTTGCGCCGTGATGTTTCTTGTATCTATTCTTTCAGAAGCAGAGGAGCAAGCAGAGCGTCCGCCCCGAAAAATGTATCGAGCTTTAGATGCTTTTGAGTTGAGTGACAATCAGTTCATTCGACTCTTCAGACTCGATAAAAACCTCACTGGATTATTGATTGAAATGGTTACTCCATATCTACAAGCACCGAAAAGGGTATCGGCTGTGAGTATCAATACAAAGGTAAATATTGGTGTGTGTGTGATACACATAAGTTTTGAATAACTTTGTTGTTGTAGGTGCTTGTAACTTTAAGATTTTGTGCCACAGGAAGTTATCAGGAAATAATAGGATCAAATTTTTTTTCTGGTATAAGTCAATCAAGCACTTCTCGCTGCATTTCAGAAGTAACAGATGCATTAAATCAACATGAAATTTTAAACAACTGGGTGAAATTTCCAAACAATCTTCGAGAGTTGGAAAATCTGCGCAGAAGGTATGAATATGCGTTTTTTATTAAATGTTTATTATTTAAGAAGCTGGAGTTTAGCTTAGGAGATAATACAGTGCTTTTCTTTAATGCCCCCACCCCCTTTTATTTCTTGAACGGGTCAACTGAAAAAATTTAAACTTAGGATAATGAAATTTATGCATGAATACTTTATTTTGGAGTGAAGAAAAGCAGTGTATAATATATAAAATAATATGATTATAAAGTAAGTCGTCTTCGCTTGTGACTATATATACAGATTGAACTAAATTCGTTTTTCTTTGTACAGGTTTTATGATAAACATCAATTTCCAGGGGTGGTTGGAGTAATTGACTGCACCCATGTGGCCATTGCTACCCCATCTGGGCAAGAATACCCAGAACATATTTATATCAACAGAAAAAACTATCATTCCCTCAATGTGCAATTGGTGAGCATATTAGTATTGTAAAACTGCAGTGGTGGGTAATAGTTATATTCACGTTACAAGGTTGAAATGCGGTTGTGTTTTAAGAGAATAACATACATTTCAAAAAATGTTGTATTAGGGCAGGTTTTTCAGCCACCAGCTGAGCGCTGAGCGTTAGCTGTGAGCTAAAGTGACTGACCGAGACATTCGATTGGCTGTTAAGGACTTAGCTGTCAGCTAAGTTTATAAACAGTTGATTGAAAAACCGGCCTTATAAATTCCATTACACTTTGTTTTATGATTACAATAAATGATGTGGTTTTAACATTCTTTTACTTTCAAGATATGTAATGAGGACTTGAAAATAATGAATGTGGATGCAAGATTTCCTGGCAGCTGTAATGATATTCATATTTGGAAACAATCTAGTATTTCTAGAATAATGGAACAAATTTACAGAAACAATCCAACAACTTGGTTTTATCTCTTAGGCGATTCAGGTAATTTTTCCAAAGTATAATAGGCAATATTATAAAAAAAAGTTGAATGTCCAAGATGATTGAATTTAAAAAAGGTACACTCTGACGTCACTATGAAAATGATAATATAATATGCAATTGATATTTGTGCTTGTTATAGGTTATACTCTAAGACCCTGGTTACTTACTCCATTAGATGCACCACCCATCAGTCCAGCGGAAGAAAGATTTGACAGCTCTTTAAAAACCATTAGATCTAGCATTGAAAGGTGCAATGGTGTTTTGAAGAACCGTTTCCGATGCTTGTTAAAACATAGAGTGCTGCATTACAGTCCCAACCGTGCATCAAAAATTGTTAATGCATGTGTTGTATTGCACAACATGTGTATAGAAGCTAAGTTGCCTGAACCAGACATCGATAATGATATTGAAGAATTTGATTTTGGCTTTGATTATGCACAATTGGCTGCAGAAATTCCGAACAACGCTGTCAATCCTGATCTGATAATGGCAAGAAAAATACAGAGGAAAATTGCAGAAACTTATTTTAACGAGTAATATTATTTATAAGTATTTGAGTGTTCAACTGATAATATTATATGATCATCCTGTATTTCATGTATAGTAAGATTGGAATAAATGTTAAATGCATATGTCAATGAGAAGTAAATTACTTTATCTACACCCGTACTCTAATAATACTCTTATATACCCACAACCCGTTTTATAATGAAACCCATTACGATACAGATTTTCATTACGATACAGATTTTTAACCAATAGAAACCCATTATTTTTCAATAAAGCATGATGTGCATGCTCTGCATTTGACGTTTGTCAAGTCAAAATAGGTATAGGTATTGGATTTTTGAAGAATACAGACAAACTTCGATAATCATAACAAAATGTCTGATATACCAGCGATATGGCGGAATCACCTTCGACACCTTCACCCACAGAAATACAGTTAGAATGATTAAAATTTTCATTTGACAAATGCAAGATTTATTACTTAAATTTTCATCCAATTTTGTGGGCTCTCCATAGCCGAGCCGTCTGAGACGCTGACATTGATTATTTTAGCTGGAGTAGACGTTGGTTCGATTCCGGTCTCAAGTAAACTTTTTTTTTGATTTTTGATCTTTTCATATCTCATCGTTTTATTTCTCGAAGTAATACTAATAATTACAATTCTGTGGAATTTTTCAAAAAAACTCGTTAAATTAGTATTATTGGGTGCAATACAATTATAAATATATTTGTAGTTCTTCACTATTTATCGGGTGCAGATAAAATAGCGTATGCAACTCTCATGTAATGGTTATTAATACACTCGCATGAACCATACGAAACTCACCTTCGGCTCGTTTCGTATCCCGGTTTATGCTCATATATTAATAACCATCATTACACGATCGTTGCATAATATACTATTTTATGCATCAGTGGCATGCATGCATCATGCAAGTGAACGAAGTCCATGTCATACACATTGTTGTATACCAATACAATTCTCGATTTGTAGTAAAACTTATGAAATTTCAAACAATATTTCACAGTTTAATCTATTAAAAAAATTTGAAACTGAAGAATTGTTTTATTTGTTTTATTGGTTGATATTCACCAGGAAGTTGAGCTTTAAATCAAATGATATATTATAACTGAACAAACTTTTTTTTTTCAAATTATAATTATTAGCAAAATAAATACTCATTCAATTGTTCAACAATAGTGAAAACTCAACAAACACATTTTGCTTCATGAGTATTAACAAATTCATTCTTTATGAATATTAGACTCTTCAAATTTTCTATTATTTAAAAAAATATATTTTAAGTTTTCAACTGCTTTCAATATCTTCTCTTGAGATTCTGCTGCTCGTTTAAGATGTAACAGTTTTTCGTTCTCATATTCCCTTCTCCATATTAAATACATTTTTTTTTCTTCCATATAACTTTTATAGATTTCTTTTTTCTCTTCCTCAATTTTTACAAGATTATTCGATATGGCAATGGAGTTATCCAACCTTCTTCCTTTGACAAACCTGTTTTTACTTGTTGGTATTCTTCGAGCAGACTGAAATAAAACAATTATATGAAATGAGTCATGCAAGTTTTGTCAATCAAGTTATAATTACAAAAATTCTACATTCTGCACATACAACAAATATTACCGAAATAGCAGCACCACAAGTTTCAACAATGAAACTATTGTAATAATTCAATAATGATTACTCTCGTAATCACTTATGTATTGATTTATACTTACGTTTCCTTCTGCAACATAATTTTTACATTCTGTGGAAAGGGATGAATTTTCCGCAACGACATCATGAGACTCTTGAATTTCTTCTATATTACTTAATTCTATATTTTCCTGGTTTTCCATACCAACACTCTGAAAATCATGAATGAAAACGTTTTGTTGTCAATGTTAGAGAATGAATTAAACTTATTTAGTGTGAAATTGGCATTCAAATCCTACAATTTCATTACCCTTTAATTTTATATCAGCATTTGAACTTACCCCCTCAAATTCAAATTCCACATTTGGAACTGGTACAGTGAGATCTCCAAATGTGGCGGTTGGCGACAAAATACTTAAAATTTTTGTCTCTGTCTCATCAAACTTTATTATTTTGATAGGTCCTCCACCAGTCCCCGTGGCATATCTTTTTTCAGCCACAGCCTTTGCTTTAACATTTTTTTTCATATCCTGCCATGTCTAAAAAATAAAAATTCAAGACCTAGTTTTTCGTTATGTATTATATATATATATATATATATATATATATATATATATATATATATATATATATATATATATATACATATATATATATATATATATCATTTTGATTTGAATGGAATGTTATTCCAAATCTTAATTTAGATTCATTTACTTGCCTTTCTCCATTGCACCCAGGTTTTTTTGGAGCCTCCTATGGCATTAAGACTACCCGTTACCTCTTCCCATAACTCTCGGGCCTTTTTCTTTGTGAATTCATTCGAAAATTTACCTGTTCTTAAGTTTTCATGATTTTGTAGGAATTCCGTTAACATTTCTTTTTGTTTTTGTATTACAGGTGCGACCCTTTTTTTTTCTATTTCCATCTGAAATAAATGATGGCTATTGATAACAACACCAAATGATGTTTCGGAGGTGAAATATCAATGATCTATAACAAATATAAATCTATAGATACAAGAAGGAAAACCTTCCTCATCTATGAGAAGAGCCTTCCATATCTATAGCAAAATCCTGTTTATTCTATTACCTATCTTTACTATCACGCCGTTTCACACAGATTTTGCAGAATGTCACTTCAAAGAAACCAAACTTCTATAATATAATTTTTCTCCTACCTTATTATCATTTGAACAGTCCATTCACACAGTATTAGCCCAGTATTAGGTTTTTTTCATTCACAAATCGTTTGAACAAAACATATGTGACGTCTAATTATGAAATCTGATTTGATAATCAACAAAATACTCAAAATAGGGTTATTTCTTCTTCTTTAACCACTGAAAATGTAAGATTTCTAATAAAAATCGTCTGACAACGCTGTGTCAATGGTTCTCTCGTGGGGATGTTATCACATGTGTTCAAGAATACCGATTTCTAACGCGAGAACATTCCAGGCGATGTGAACAGTCACATCCAGTGATGGGAGCGTTCCGTTCTCCTGAACTCGAGAATTGGGGTCCTGGGAGCATCTCGTTCTACCCACAGTGCACAACACCCAAAGTGCGTAACACCCAAATGTCATAACACCCAAATTTCGTTATGCCCACACTCACCGAACATACCCGATTGATGCGCTGTTGCCAAATTCATCCTTTTTTTAGGTTAGGTTAGTTATGCCGGTTTCCACAGACTTTCACGTAGGGAAAGAATAGGTAGGGCCTGCCTAATTTGGGGATACCTTAAATTTGTGGAATGGTTTCCACCAATCAAAATTATGAATTTCCCAACTAGGTGGAGAAAGACACTGGCAACAACGCAAAATTTTGGGAACATTTTATTTTTGTCAAGGTAAGTTGTGCACATTGGTTAACCTTAACCTGTAATAATTACGTTCCTGTGTTTATTTCCAAGGATTTTTCAAATAAAATAATTATTACCTTTATTAGTCTCGAAAGTTTTCAGTTTGTTGTGATTTGTGATATTTTGTCTGGTTGCGTTTATGAAAAATAGCAATGAAGCAGGAGACCAGCAAGAGAATCTCTCGGAAGATCCAAATACTGTACCTACCCAAAAAAAGAGCTTCAAATCACACCAATAATGAAAAAGAGCTGTTGCTTAATATTATAGAGCACCACAAACAAATTATCGAGAATAAAAAACCGATGATCCTCTATTTGCTCCAAAATATGTAAAACCGTTGGTTTAGTTAATCTGAACCGACGAAAAAACGTTAAATTGTCCTTATTATTAAAGTGGTTATTTCTATCATATATTCTTCTAGGAAATCCATTTTGAATCAACTCAAGTATTTCAAAATCATCGTCAAACATTTCCATTATCATATTTAAGCGAAAAAAAGCGGTATGGGTACAAAAATTATACAGAAATACACAAAAATGATACGACATGAGAAATATTCCACAAAACACTGAAAAATGATGTTAGAATCTACCATTCCTTTACTAGGTGTCTGTTTAGGTGGAGAAATTCGGGCCCCTAAATATAAGGCTGCCCTAGACCGGTTTAGGTGGAGATTTGATTTGGTGGAAATGAAATAGACCCCTTGCCCAAAGATATTCTCTACCTAGCGTTAAGTGAGCCCTAAAAATGTTGGTGGAATCGGGCATTAGGTTAAGTTAGATTGGATTAACAGGAAATTGCAGAATATTCGGTAAATTTTGCAACAGTGCATCATTCGGGTATGTTCGGAGAGTGTGGGCATAACGAAATTTGGGTGTTATGACATTTGGGTGTTACGCACTTTGGGTGTTATGCAATGTGGGTGTTACGAAATGTGGGTGTTACGCAGCGCACCCATGATCCTTGGGGGACTCCATAGGTTATTTTTTAGAAAATAGAATTTTCGTTCTGTAACATTACCATTTGAAAGATAAGAATGAAACCAATTTAGAGTTGTTCCTCTGCGAAACCATAAAGGAACTATTTTTCCAAAAAATTCGGTAATGTGACAGCATGGCTACTTTACCCATCAAGAGATATTTTTTATCAGTCTTTAAATGTGGAATGCGCATGCCAGTAGCATATTCGTGGTGAAATCAACTATAGTTGTGTGGTATAAACGATTTCAAACCGCAGGATATTTTTAATTGATTCAATTTTACCTCATTTGACTAACAAGCCATAGTGAAATATGATTCATTCTACTTTGTCTGACGTTTGTATGGCTTTTTTCGATACTGAGTGCGAACTATATTATCCAAACAAGAGCTCTCTGGGCTTGAACACGGTCACCGAATGTTTGGTCTCTTATTTTTATTAGTGAAAAAAAAAAGCTATATTGAAATTATGTATTTCACCTATTCAGCTATTGATGAGGCACACGTAATCATTTCCTAACCCAACTGTACTATTGTACGTTGTATGCGAAAACACGCTCTACAAACAAAAACTCCTTGGGGCCATTGACCTTGTGGTCGACAAGTGACTTTGACAACGTCAATATAAGAAAGTGACATCTCTTGTCAATTTCCTATAATTTACATTGTTTTCATTTATCGATATCATTCAAAATATTCTCGTTATTAGAAGATTTTTGCATCTCGCGCTCAGCCATGGCAGAAGCACTTCAACATCTGGTGGAACCGAAGTGCAAAGAAAACGGTATGAGTATTCTGCTTTCTCTGCGTGTTAAACACTTCTGTTTTTTTCATAGATGAGAATATGGAATGTGCAGTTTGTCTCCAACGATGCATTCATCCTGCACAGTTGCCCTGCGGCCACATTTTCTGCTTTTTATGTGTGAAAGGATTTGCCAATCAGAATAAAAAGTGTGCTATGTGCAGGCAAGAAATACCTAAGGACTTCATTGACCAACCAAATCTTTTAGAATTTTCTGCTCCCGTGGAAAAAAATGAAGGTGTACAGGATGACTTCCAATGGTTTTACGAAGGCAGAAATGGTGAGTGTTTGTTGAAATAATGTCAAGGATTTTAATACCAATATTTAAGGTTGGTGGCAGTATGATGAGCGAGCCAGTGAAGAAATTGAGGAAGCTTTCAGATTAGACATTCCTTCTTTTGAATTAATGATTTGTGGTGAACTTTATGTCATTGATTTCAAACACAATTTTCAGTACCCCAAGAAAAATTCTTCCAGGAAGAGATCAATCAAACGGGACAAAATTAATAATGTTGTTGTTAAAGGAGTTGCTGGTTTGAGATGATTACTTTTGTGAACATATGAGTATTAAAATAAAGTATTAATGTTATTGTAAGTAAGGACTTTGGGCATTTTGAAAACTTAGATTTATATAATCAACCAAATAATTATAAATTTAAGACTCTGAAAGAAAATAATTATTATGGAATCAGTCTGCTCACATATGTTCCTTTAAATCATTTTCGAATGATATCTGAGATCTGAAAATTGTTTATTAATAGGTATGCATATTTCCGCTAGACCATTTCAATAGTTATTCAGAAAATCCCATTATATGGTTTTAAATACAGCACTATTTCCTGAAAATTGGACAAATTTCTTGTTTAATTTCTATATTTTTCTATAAATTGGATTTGGACAAGTGAGGCTATTGTCCTCATAATGTTGTTAGTGAAAGTTCCTATAAAATCTAGACTTCGGATTATCAAAATAATTCATATTTACATATAGAAAATAGTTTGTTCTTGAAGTGGAGTTTAATGTCCTTTGACTTGCTAAGTACTCAAGCCCTTGAAAAATATTTCTGAATGTGAGAAAAAAAGGATTATTCTGTACCTGTCGGTGAGAGGTTGTGGAGTTTTTTCAGCTCTACCACACTTGCGCTTCCATAGGTCCACTGTGCTTTCTCTTTTCTATTTGTTTGGCTGCAACTAAGAAGAATATTGAATAATCAACTAGTTACACCAAGAGAATAGAATCTATTATATGGACCACAATATTTTTTGGCTGCGTTTTATTGCAAAAAGTAGCCTTCAGCCTAGAGAGGTTTGTCAACAGCCATTCACCCACATGGCGTGACTCTATCGTCGACAGCTATACGTTCAGACGGCGGACGGTCCTCGTTGGTGCGATATCAGCTATCACCAACGGGTCAGTTGACAGCCCTCCGTTCAGACGGCGGACGGTTTGTGTTTTCAACAGCCCTACGTTCAAACGGTGGACGATTTGCGTTTTCAACACCCCCCGTTCAGACGGCGGACGATTTGCGTTTTCAACCAACCTCGACGAGCGACGTCTGACACCGTTGATGCAACGTGACCATCATTCAAAGATTAATCAACTTCTAATTTTCCAGTATTGTTCGTAGATATAACTACACACTGTAGTTTTTCTACTTCACTTCCCACTGTACGCCTTTGAATGGAAAACGAAAGGTTTTTATTGGAACTTAGTCTCCTTATCACTTCAATGGCATGGTCTATATTCCTTTTTCGTACTTTGCAGTCGTCGGTCTGTCAATCAATCAATAAAAAATTAATGTTTTATTGTCTAAAGAAAATATATTGACAAAGCGTTACAGTTTGAAGAGTCATTCAATATATAGGTATCAGGAAATTATTCCAGAAATATTCATTCATAAAATAACACAAAGTATTGATTAACTCCATAATTTTCTGGTTCAAAATTTGAAAAAATAAAAGTTCTGTACTTGAATGAAATCGCCGTGATATATTTCCAAGCGAAAATTGAATAGTCATGTGTAAACAGGCCAAAGTGATCTAGAACTTTCTTCCATCGCATGCGATGGTTTTAATTCTTCAGCTCTCTTTAAGATGTGAACATCTCTTACAATAATAATCACTTTTGCACGAGTTGCATGCATGAAAACCAAAAAATTGTTGAATAGTAAGAGATGAGGCCTATTTTTTGAATCCTTGCAGAAAACTACCAATTGATACAAGCTCAAAAAGGACAGCTCGTGGGACAGCTCCATAAATATAACGACCCATACCTTTTCATTATTTCGTATAGTCTATACAAAGTCACTTGAGATAGCATAAAAACTGAAATTCCATTCACAGTCGGCGTATTTTGGATGAAACACTTGAAAAAATATACCAACTCACGTATTTTGAGCAGCTGAACACAATCGCCGCTCTTTTTTATCCCGAATCACAAATTGCAGAAACAAGTTTAAATAGGAAACAGCAAACTTGTATAAACCTGAAATTATTGCCCACATTCATGTTGGGGTTGTTGACCCCAAACTATACAGAATAAAAATGTAAAATTCGGTGTTATCGACGAGTTGACGGCAGATTTTCCATACTTGGATCTATCGATACAAACCAACAACCAACTTATAATAAAAATCTATTTAACTATTAACAGGTCTTCGCAAGAACCGGTTTTCTTCAGAATATATAACGCAGTTCAACAGAGTTCATCATTTTCTGTAACTTACTTGAGGCGAAATGAGAGCGTTATGTCAAGTCTTCTTTCAGTAGGTGGCACTATAAAATAAAAAAAAAAAACATGCAAATATGGTTGGAAATTTGGTTCCGATTTGCAATTCAATATCTTCACTCTCGATTGGAATAGAATAATCGCCATCAGTGCCTTCGGTGGTTAGGTTAAGCTTTCAAATTTTACGCGTTACCTAATTTTCTCCAGTCCCTATGGAGTTTCACAATTTCAATTAGAAACTATAATTCAATTTCGAATCACTTAGTTTTCGATGAAATATTTTGAAAGTAGTAGAATACTTACTATATGTTGTTCACGACTATTGTATAAACTATGGATTTTAAAAGCAATATTGGGAAGAAAATCGTTTTACCTATTTCCCCAAAATCAAAATTTATAACAGTCCGAATACCTAATGAGGCATATCAATGATATCAAAAAAAAATCAACAAACATATAAAAGCTTATTCACTAGTGAATAATGGATATTGTATTTCTTGAAGAAACACATGCATTATGAATATTTTATACAATTATCGTGGACAAAAAACTTGTACTTGTTCATTCTGATATATGTAGTCAAACTTAGGTGCTAATAGGTATTTATAAAAGAAAAGGCTATGGTATTTTCATATCAAATGCCATCGACTCCGATCGATGAGGTTCTCAAGTAAGTAGGCCACTCCTCAACGCCCAATAGTATCAGGTTAAGGACTGTTATCTCTTCAAAGTAGGAACAGGAGCATATATACCACCTTTTTGTTTTGCACAGTGTTATAATCGGAACCCACACGCGTTGATTTGTCAAGTGAGCTGTATACCTTACTCCCCTATATCAACACTTTTTCGTCAGTTTTAGTTATTTTCACGACAAAACTCAAAACGAAATTTTGGAGTGATTGGAATGATAAAGAGAAAAAAAATTATACTAAGTACTATTTTTTGTGTCGGAACAACATGGTCGCATATATCATTTTCTCGACCTTTCAAGGGCCATAACCCTCGAACGAAGGAAGAGCTCCGCATTTTGAATCCAGATTCGTGTTCTACTCATCAGAATACGTGAGAATGGCCAGAAACGTTCCCAAAAGGTTGTGGTGTGTAGGTGTGTAGGTGACAAACGTTTACTCAAGATTTGTATTGATATTATTTCACCAATAATACCAATGATAGCAAAGACCAGAGAAGTGGTAGGGAAAATGGGGAGGTAAACCAATACTGAGACTCAAAATATGGTATATATATATATATATATATATATATATATATATATATATATATATATATATATATATATATATATATATATATATATATATATATATATATATATATATATATATGTGACACTTGAAGGGCTGTAGCATCCCAACGTTGATGATCGACTCATGTCTAATTTTTGAAAAAAACTACTTCACATCTCTTAGTGTATCACATGTTCTTCAATTTTTATTGAATACATGTTAAATAGTTTTGGAAGTAGAACTAATTGCAACAGAAAAATCTTGTTCTCAATTTTTTATTATTCGCCTCTAATTAATAAAATACCTAAAATACATATATAAAATGCCTTTTTGTGGCTGTTACCATGAAAAAATATGTCAATTCTCGGAATAAGCCCTAAAAAGTCGTCTGGGGGTATCCTTCATCCATTGAAGGAAATGTCGTTCTGAAAAAGAAAACGGTATGGGTTGAAATAAATAAAATGCAGCAACGAAAGGCTCGTTGAAAAACACTGCAGTTTTGAAAAATACATGCATGGTAAGTATGATTTACTTTCTTGATAGTGGTGCATTCATTCACCAGCTCTCATGGTCCGTTCCTGCACCATTTGACTTGAAAATACAAGAGATATGGAGGACACAATGCAACTGAAGCAATAGACTCTTCGAGAAAATATTTTTTTCTGAATCTACGATGAAATATCGCTTCATCATTCTATCGGGGTATTACTTTCGACAAGGCAGTCATACCTTTATTAATGCAGACACATTGATCTTCAACGAAGCTTAACAAAACTTCAAATATAGCCTATGAAAAACATTTTAATGCGGTAACTGATGTTACTCATATTTTTGATCGCACTTTTAGTGCGAAATGAATTCACTCTCTGAAAGAAAGTAACATTCAAGCCCTATGATACTTGCAAAACTTTACTATTTCTTCGTGCTTTATTTCGCGTATTTTTCATATGAAAATTTGCATAACTTTTGAATGATATATTCAGATTCAACATGCTTCAAAATCCCCTTTCATGAAGTTTTTGTGAAAAAATCTAAACTCTAGGTTGGGAGGGATATTTTGAAATTTAGCAATACTTTAAACTGGATATTTTTACGTATAAGTTCATCGATATTATTCTTTATTATAGTTTTTGAATTGCCTGTTCTGACTGGTGGTAAAAAAGTTGTGATAACTCAACTTTATCATACTGAAATTCGCTTTATTACGAACATTATATTGAGAAAATAGAAAAGAAAAAATTGGCTACTATAGCTGGTTTATTACCTTCAACACAAATAGACTACAAACAGTTGATAGTTTCAATCTACATAAATGAGGATTCAAAATGGGCGTATCCATTAACCTGCTGACACTCCTTTAGCCCTTTAATCCTCCAAAGTCAAAACTTATTCGAGCTAATAAGGTTAACGAGATCTTATATTCTTAAGTGTGATTCCTAGCAGGAGAAAAGATGGGGTGGAAAAGCCTCTCCAAGTAACCGGCCACCCATCCAGATCATAGCCGCGATGACCGTTGCTCGACCTCAGATACGTTACGGAACTCGATAAAATCCATTCACTAGCTATCTCGGCATATGAAGATGAAGGTGAGCTCTGATTCTCCTGAGATGATGTGGTTCAAATTTGAAGAATTTTTTATTGTTGAACGGATTAGCCAAAATATATTTTTCAACACTGTACTCAGGTTTTCACCTCTTTCCCATTGCAGTTTATTGATTTCAACTCATTCCACTTTCTTTTTCAGTGCAAAATTCCTCGTGAACTTTACATATTTTTTTATTTTTTATGTTTTCCCAGAAAGGGCGTATATTTTCAATATTTTGATTAAAAGCCGGTTACCTCTACCATCATCAACAAGAAAATTGTTGCAATTAGTTCCACCTCAACGTATTTTTGCAGTTATTGCTCTACTCTAATAACAACATTTCTGATATGATATTAATTGAACAAGAACTAAATCTTGAATCAAATTTTCATCCTAATGAAGAGCCCTTTTATGCAGGCGTTTTGTATCGCTGGACGTACGACGGTAAAATAACGTCGCGTTTTTTAGTTCGTGTTTATGCAGACGTTTCCGACAAAGTTTTCGAGAATTCAGTTGTGTTTGATCAAAAGACAGTGGTGCCCATACGTCAACAGAAATAATTTGCTCGAGAAATGGATCCAATAATTATGTACTATTTGCATAAAAAAGTGTAACAAAAAGAAAGAAGAGAAGATGGGACGTTCATTCTATCAATGCTACGAGATATGTGGATGGAGCATTTCGCAATTCCATCCATTTCGTCAAAATTTGGATACAGCATTTGACATATTTCCATCCACAGCCTTTTTTTTACATTTTTATCCTTATATTCCTCTGAGGATGTATCCCAAAGCGCTGGTCTTTCCTTCACTGCATCAATCAACATTTCAGTGCCCACGCTTTCTTCCATTTTACACAAATTAAAAATATCCAAAATACCTGTACCTACTACAATGGTCAACTGACAGCAGGTAACTGACGTTTGCATAAATGCTCTCATTAGGTACAATGCATTTCAATGCATCCTAGCGACCAATCGAACGCCGCGTTCTCTAGATCACGACGGCATGTTATACAAAACGTCGCGACAGAAAAACGCGACGACAGTGTATAAATAGAGATATTTGCTTCAATGGTTTTAGAAACTGGACGGTATTTTACCGTCGTACGTTCAGCGATACAAAACGCTTGCATAAAAGGGCTCGAATTGTGTCTGAATTTCCAGAGTATTTTTTTCGTAGGTTGGTGGCAGTATGATGAGCGGACCAGCAAAGACCTAGAGGCTTCTTATAAAAATAATGAGAGCACTTGCGAACTACTCATCGCCGGTTTTTTGTATATCGTCGATTTGGAAAATATGCTTCAAGTAAGGAGAAACGACCCCTCAAGAAGGCGAAGAATCAAAAGAGACCATGGCTCAATACCAAAAAAAGGTACTAAGACATATTGTCCTAATTCGATACCATATCCCGAATGGGGTACTTTTATTTTGATAAGGCTCTTGAATATGCAGGAATAGCTGGAGGTATAGATACAGGAAAAAGCAAGTATCAAATTATAATTGAGTTGAATTAGCTTAATTTTGAGTTGCAACTCGAAATTAGGAAAAAATATTTCAAGTCTACTACTATATGACATACTATATGAAAGAAATATAGAATTTGTCCCTATGTGAGATTGATAGCTAAAGGTGCTTCCCAGAAACTTGGATTTCTATTTCGTGCTAAGAAATACACTTCTCGTCAGCTTCTGATGATCTATAAGGCTCAGATAAGACTTATCCTATGCTATCCTGCTACCCTATCCTGGTCCCTTTCCAAATGCAGAAATCGTTCATGTACCTTTTACTTGATTTTTCCCATGAAAATGTTGCAGTAGAAGGTTTCGAAAACAGCTAAAACATATTTTTAGATTTTCTAACGCTTAGAATTTTTCGAAATTTTCTTATCATCACTTTGCTATTGGATTATTCAAACTCATATCTGATTTTCATACACAGGTATAGCTGGTCTTCCTACAAACAAACCTTCTCCTCAACAGACTGGTCATCGGAACTCTTCTAACCAATCGCCTGAAGTAGAAAGAACAGAATCTGTAGAGCTTTCAGAAGCTCAAGATGATGAACATGATGAACAAAGAGATAATTCAGATGAAGAGGAGGGTGAAGAAGAGGAAACCTTACGAAGACTAGAATCTCTGGATTTGAACTCTGAAGAGAACTAGTAATGCACAAACATTGAAAGGTTGTGGTAACTCACCTGTATTATGAATACTGTCTCAATAGCTATAATATTTGTTTGTTGGTAATATATACACTAATTTTGTATACTTTCTTTTTCATTACTAGTCACATCTTTTCTAAGTGATGTTCTATCGTGGTTGACCGGACGGATACAGACCCCTCATCCTTTAATTGTCGGCATGGTTTGCTGCCTAAGCTTCTGAATTTCCAAAGGATTTTTTCCGAGGCAACTTTCAATAATGTGAAATGAATGCTTATTTGTTTCTCTCTATATCTCTTGGTTCAAACTATGTTCTCTGAGCATTACAGGGTTTATCCATTCTCATGAACCTGACAATGAAAATAAAGTTATCTGCTCCTATAGTGACAACAGAGAAAATTTTCTGAAGGCGGAATAAGACACTATTTTAAACAAAATCCCATTATCTATATATACACCAAACTAACAACATTTGCACTCAATGCGCGTTTCGACGACAACATTATCATCTTCAGAAGTATCTAATTGATACTGAATACAAACAAGATTTGGCAGGAATTGACAAGGAAACTATTTAGGAAATTGAATACTCAATGATACCTGGTGAGGCGAAGTTCCGTATTTATTTAACCCATATCAGTTTGGATTCAGAAAGAAAAAAATGTCCATACTGGGTTAATAACACGCCTACAATATGTATATTTTCAGATTAGTCCAAAGCCTTAATTTTGATACGGTGAATCGAATTTATTACTGAAGATGGCCTCCGTGTAGTTTACCATTTAACGAAAAACTAATGAGAGAATGAATCATGTGGAACTAGAAAACCTTAAAGAATACGATATGGTGTTCCACAAGAAATTCCTTACCAACTTCCAATAATTATAAAGCCAAAATCCCCCATTTGCTGACGATACTATCATTTTCTATTATGCAAAAAATTGGTTGAAATTGAAACAACAGATTAGAACTGACTGGAAAATTATTAGATAGTACTTTGAAGTTAGTTTACTCACTATAAATTTTGAGAAAAATTTATTTCATTCACATCACATAATTTTTTTTAGTAACCAAATTGTGTCTTCTCACAACTACCTGATAAATAAGAAATAATGGAAGTCAATAATATCAAATATTCGGGTATCACGATTGATATAATCATTCAAGATGGAGAAATCAAACATCTTCTTCATTGAAAAATTTGAAAATCCTTCCTTCATTTAACTTTTTGAAACAGTTTTTGAATATTGCTCATATGGAAATCTTATTTTTTTTTCTTAGATTGAAACACAATTGACATATTGACCATTTATGAAAAAAAAAATCCATGCAGTTTCTGATGGTGGGGAAACGATTATCGAAAACATGGAGACAATTCTTTTCAATGATTAATTATAGTTTTTAATTCTGTGAATGCCCAAATCATCAGCAAATGGTTGAAGAATGAATATTATTTAATTTTCCCAGCGAAAATCTGTATTGAAGCATTTCAAGACTAGTTCGGAGAGGGGAAAAAATTTGCAGATTCATAGATTAACAATTGTTATGCCTGCAATATTCATATGTTCTTGTCGAAAACAATAGTCAACTATTATTATCATCGTGCTTGAGAAACTATCGTATTGTGAAACATGTTTCGCGGTTTTGTAAACCCATTGTAAGTGAGAATCGTAACGGAAACTAATCTTTTATAGAGATTTTTCATTATTTTTATTGATTATGGGCATATTTATGCGATAAAATACCCCAAACAATAAAACATCAGATCTTTACCCAAATAGCACACGACGTCCTGAAGACGAACCATTTATGTCCCAGTTACGTCGATACGTCCCGGGACGTATGGGAGACATTCGAAGAACGTACATTTCCGGATGTTTCATGTATGTACTATATAGACGTCCCATGTAGGTACATATTTGGTCCCGTTCCAATCGGAATGTAATAAAAACGTACATGCTTGGAAGTACTATGTACGTACTGTAGTAAGTTTCCCGGGTACGTTCATAACAACTTCTTTTCAGGTACGTACATTTCGGAACGAGTTAGGGACATACCAATGACGTGCTTTTTTGATAATTCCTTGTACGTACTGTTTATAAGTATCATTGACGTACATGTTTGGAAGGACTATGCACGTACTGTTTGGACCTTCCAGGTGCGTACATATTGGGTCCCTTTCAAAATCGTATCTTTTGAAACTTTTCAGGATCATAGTGTTGACGTACATTTTTGGGAATCGTATGTATTTGGACGTCTCCTTGACATACGCCAAGAAACCTACTTTGTACATTCAGCTAGATCCCCTCAATTAAGTCTAGTGTGGGCCGAAAAGTTAAGAAGTTCAGTAACAATGAAAATATATTTGAAAGAACACTGAAGGATCACTGTCTTATATGCGATGGCTATGTGGAATATCACACTTGCTGTGCAAAAAGTTCTGGCCGTATTTTCTGGTATTGAAATTCACCACGTCAATATTTCAATTTTTCCAAATTTTTTCAGGAATAATTCATCATGAATATTGCATTACCAATATTGGTATATGTTCGAATATTTTAAAGTCATCACTCTCAAAATCCCGATACCCCTTTCAGTTGTGATTCGAAAATGACGAGTTGAATATTTTCATTTTACTTTGAAAACGATATTCAAGCATTATTATCAGAATTTGCATATCTATATTGCAGTATTATGCCAATGTGCCACCTAATGTGATAATTCAATATTTTATTCTAAGCTCCCGATGTCGAATGCACATATCTATACCACACAACTCTTCTTTAGAAACAAGTTTCTCCGTACCGTAGAGCGTTGTAATGGTAAACAGTGAAATATGCGAAGAAAAGGTACGGGTTCAAGTCCCGCAGCAGCCAGAGTTTTTTCCAGGTTAGTATTCGGTAAGTACATGTGCATGAGTGGAATTTTCAAGTTGACTAATTGGTAAAGAAGAAATGAATAATTCCGAATATGAGAACTGAGAATGGAGAAGTTACATCAATTGAATTTATTTTTTTCGTCGATATATCATTAACAAGAAGGTACGTTTTCGGAATGTCCCAAACAGTTTCCCTTTCTGTACATTACAGGTCCTGTGTGGACTAGAAAAGTACGTACCTGGGATTACCGACTATGCGGAAACGGTAAGTTCCAGGGAGGTCTTATGTACGTCTGTCGGAGACTAAAGTACGTCCCAAATACGTACAATACATCCTCACCGTACATATGCAGTACGTCCACTGGACGTACTTGTGCTATCTGGGTATATTGTTTTAAGAAAACTATCAAATAATCCTGAACACTCGTAGAGTAGGTCTATTGTCACAATATTATCAATAGAGTCATTTGAATAGGTAATTGGTATAATATTGTTACGATTTACCCTTGGGTTCGTTGATTAAAACTCCAAACAACACTTCACTACTTTTATTACAACTCTATCACAATACAATACAATCGCTCAAACTGCTCCGCTAACTATTCAACGCTCTGTACAAAACACTCTGATAAACTCTCTGTTATAGAAATTCTTCACTTCGACTTCTGTACTTAGCAATACCAATTTAAAGCTCTCTCCACTAAGCTCCGAATAACTATCTGATCAACTCCACTCCACTTAGTTCTGAATAACTCTGCTAAACTCTTTCTGCGAATAAACTGTCTCTCTGAATAACTTCTCAATAACTGTTGAATAACTGTCTCTTCCGCGATGAAGTGTCTCCTTTTATACCTGCGTACGCCTATGGAGAACATTCGAGAGAGGCCTCGATGATGTGTATCGAATTCTCCAAGCGAATTACGAGTTCCTGGAAAAATGAAGTTCACTCTTCGACCCCCCATATTATTCTGCGTTTACGATAGTCAGGGCCGGCGCTATGAGATTCGTAACAACATAATCTTATGTTTTCATCACAACAAGTTCTACTTCGTGAGGTGTTTTTGTTTGTTCATCCAACTAAATGTAATTTCACATTATCATGCAACGAATTCTATATGACGACTAAAGTATTATAAATCATTATTATAATATGATGTTGAGGAATTATTGTAGTTATAGCCCTCTTACTTTTTGAGATATATAAGAGAAAGTGAAAAATTTGATTTTTGTTTTTTTCAGGGCATATTCAATTACGACATCACAAAACTTGTTATTTTGAAGCATTGTCAGTGAAGATTAAATATTTTGAAAATTTTGAAATTAATTTCTCAGGGACTTCCTCATTGTAATTTCATAATATCATATGAAAAAGGCTCCTCGTGAATTTTAAAAATATTTCATCCTCACTGATGATGACTTAATGTTCGCAGATATTTCATATCATCAAATAGAAGGTTAAAAAAAAGGAACACAAGTATGTCGGTATTCAAGAATCCAACATTGGGATGGTCCAATTAGCAACACCCACACAACTTCCATTAAATGTTACAATGGCCAAGGGCGGAAGTGTGAACAGTTTCTGGAAATTCTTTGAAATAAACCAGAATTGAAGCGTTTGGGTAAGCTTAATTTTTTCAACATCTTAATGATGATATTCATTTATTAATATGAACTTCTCTGTAACGGTTTTCGAGATCCCTTTGCCTCGGTATAGTCGATATCTGACGACACTTCAACTACCCTATTAAACTTTAGAAGTAAGACTGAAAAGCTGACTGTCACTGGCTCTTTCCAGACTTGAAAATTCATGGAGAAGAAGACTATAATCATTGTTTAAAGGGATTTTCAGTTAGTCAATGCCTGTGTAAAAAGGATTTGAAGCGTTTTTGTTACGTCCTCTACAGTATAGTGTCGATATTTCCATATATTTGACAATGCACGACAAAGTTTTTTTCTCTGAAGGAACAATTAATAGGTGCAGAGTTCTGTCTGTCAATTCGACTGAAATGTTGAAAGAAAGCTAATGACGTTTCAAAGTAGAGTTGACGATAGAAGTATATGGAAGAAATGAAAGTTTCGATACCAATGGACTTTTACTAATTTCATAAGCAATTGAATTTCGTGCAGGTATCTCCGCTTTTTCTGCCTTTTCACTTCATCTTTCAATCATTCAATACTAGCTCAACTCTTTTTTGTGATAGCCGAGCAGTAAATTATCACATCGACTTACATGTTTGAGAGTTGAGAAAAATACAAGGTGATTACTTCGAATAATTGCAGAAAACTGCATAATTTATGTGACATGATGTGACGACCGGGTATCGGTGGTTGGCAAAAAGGCGAGCGGTCCTTGAGATGTTAAATACCCAGTCGCACATGATTATTTTTAGTTCGTGAATTCTTGGTGGAAATAATAACAATTGGCGGAATTTTCAACAGTTTTTAATTTGTTTAGGATAAGCGGCATTTCGAACATTCAGTTTTTCATCAAATAAAGCGGGGAATACATAATAGGCCAACAACGATGATTCCGTAATACAAGATACGTCGACAAGTCAATAGAATTCACATAATTTCGTTCATTACTCTCGTACAGACATGGTATATAAATAATCAGATCATCGCTTCGACTTTAACGGCTAGACTTACACATTTTGAGGAGCGATTCTGGGTCACTTCAGTTTAACGTTTTGCACTTCTTGCGACATTTATTACTGCACCGCGTTTTTGTTTAAATCACTGTCTACTGTTTTGTACATAATACTTGATCGTTCACTTTGTTACTATATTATATTACTGTTACTGTATTACTCTTTCCATAACACTCTATTCCAATACTATGATACTGGAATACTCTATACTGGAATACTCTGATACTGGTATACTATTGGAATACTATCTTGAATTTGCAAGTGCGAATCCTTTTATACCCCCCTCGAACAAAGAACATTCTTTGTGAGTTGCGAATTACGCAAGCTTCAGCAAGTGCTTTGCACATCTGTCCCCATTAAATTTTATGGGTTTCAAAACATCGCATAAATAAGTCGTAGAAATTGCGACATTATTTGCCACGAGTTTGCCAATCGAGGTCAACACGTATAAATTTCCAAGAGTAGGAATTCCCCACCATATCCTCCAAAGTTGCGAGCTAAACTCTGTTCTATTTCTCGTGTGTTGATCTGAAGGTAAGGATCGAAAATTTTAATATTCTGTATAATTCTGTATAATTCTATAATACAGACTTCATTGAATATTTCTGCCAATTTTGATTTAGAATTAATTATGCAAGCGTTTCTGGATTTCTTCAAAAGTGTTAATACTTTACTATGATTTTGAAAATATAAACAAAATTTTCCTTTTTGTTTCACTTGAGTGAATACATAGTTAAATTTAAAGGTTCAACATGAACGGATTTTAAAACAAAACTTAATTAGAAAGCTTTTCCTTGAATGAATACTTTATGGAATCGAGTATTTTTTTGTGCATTTATTTCCTTTGTTGACGGTGGCACCACAATGAACCTATTCTACGTGAAACATTCCTCGGATGACTGTATAACAAAAGCTTATGTCTGAATTTTACGAGAAAACAAGTTGATAGAACTTCAAGTGAGCTTTAGTTCCGGCCTTAGTTTTATCGATTTCAGATTACACTGTGGATAGAGAGAATGAAAAAATAACTATCATATTTCAATATGTATATTTCTCTTTTACTCTTTTACATATAATACATCTATGGCTGCAATATAACAAAAATAATTCGGATCATAACATTTTAACTAATATTTCAACTGACCTTAAAATTTGACACCTCGCATCTACAAACATTGCACTGGACAATCATCATAAATCTACAATATTTCCATGAGTATAAGGAGTGGCTAGGATATGAAAATTTTCGAAAATTCATGATATGAGGTATAGAGATCACTTTTCTCAATTTTTGATTGCAATATGCCACATTTCTTAGTGTTACACAAATTACAATTGTATGTCATGAAACTAGTTTATAAATTAAGGAAATTCGCCATGGTTTGATCGTGACAGCATAGCTCACTTGTTGTGTTTGGAGTTTGAATCTTTGGTGAAAACAAGTAGATAACGTTTCAAAATACCATCTGCAGATTACTCCAGATTTTTGTTTCATAGGAACAGAAGATTCGAAATCATTGTTTCAAGTCCTACTGAGTTTCATAACAGATTCAAATCAGTATCACCATAATTCAACTGTTTTTCGATTTGTGCTTCGATATTTCACCGATTTGTATTTTTCACCTTTGAAGAAAAAATATGTCACCATGTAATTTGAAGAAGTGCTTTGTTTATTGTTATACTGGAGCACAAAAATGTGACATGTTCCAATCAAAATTTGTAGCTTCTTGACTGCCTGAAATGTGAACATTCAAGAACTGTTCATTCACGTGCGAACCGAAAAACACTTTGATAATACAGAAATTCAGAAATACTGTAACCTTGATCAAATTGAAATCAAGTGGGTATGTTTGAATTGTGAAGACCAAGAAGTAAGTACTGAGATTTCAAAATACCCTCCACAAGCTTCAATGAGATCAAAACCGCCTGAAGTGTATCTATTTCTCAATTACGATTCGTACAACAAACAGTTGTTTTAGGATCCATCTAGTATCTACAGTTATCACAACATCCAGTGCATGAACAAAAACAACAGAAATAAAAACGGATTGTCTCACTAGCTAAATTTATCATGGGATATATCAACACTAATATATATCAACATTTACAGACAAGTACCGTCCATATTATAGAGTATTTATATTTATATATAAGTGGATTGTCATGTTCCAATGTTAGGCCATTGAGTATATTTATAGACAAGCTAGGACATTCAACATACGCTGATCTACAGGGTGAGTTATAACGAGCTTCCACTAGAACTTTAGGTGATTTTTCGCCATATTATTATATCTAGATATACAGGCTGCTGAACGGAACTGTGAGACGTATAAGCGTAATGGATTTGATTTGAATGTTCTTACAATATGTTGTTTATCGTCCAATAGATGTCTCTTCACCAGCAAATCTCATTATTCGTGAGAATGGTGTCAGCTGGGGTTTACATCTTGTTACAACATATGGTTATTCTCGATCCCCGAAACCGAATGGGGCAAACGAATTATGTTTCAAAGGCCAAGAATAATTATTTTACAAGATTACATGATCGTATTCTATTGTTTTCCTTTTGAATAGTCTTAGACAGAAATGAAAAATTCTGTAATAATTTACACAAAAAATTGCTTTGATAATCAATGAGAAACTGGCATCTGGTTGTAAAATTTGATTTTTGAACTAGACAGACCTCCAGATTGAAAACGTACACCACATTATTAATAAATACCAACACTTTAAATTATAATATGCCAGTATTGTATGTGGAGTCTGAGAACCATTGCATAGTATAACTACTTTTCTTCGGGCTTGAAGGCCGTCGTTCCTTGGAATTTCTTCTTAACGTTTCGCTAGCGCGAGTGGCCAGCTTCTTCAGAGGCTAACTCATTTCCTATCTATTTATTACATATGCCATATGAAAATGAAATATAGATTCGAATCAACATATCTGAAATGAAAACTTCAGAATTAGATTTCTACATGTAGATACATATTGTGATTTTTATCGTTTCAGTCTTTCCTGTACTTTGTATGATCATACCCGGCGATCTCCATTTAATTTTGAACCTTTTTGGAATTTCGTTCGTTACCCTGTATATTAGTTGTCAATCACCTCAAAGTTATAATGGAAGCTTGCCATTACATTCACGATTCCATTTAAATGGGAAAGTTCCCGCAGGAAAATTCATGTGGGATTCTTTCATATATTTTTGATCGCGGTGATGCTTTTGAACAACATCTCCAACACGAAAGTATAGTGTTTCAAAAGTTACCAAACTTCTTCTCTACATTTTTGACATATACTAGGCGTTCCTGTTCTCGAAAAATTTCTATACATACACACATTGGATTCTGAGGGATTTCAATATTTGAGAGGATAGGCTATAGTAGAAAAGTATAGATAGGTTTATGTAAGGTAAGAGCTAGCATTCGAAAATAGAGATACCATCACCATTCACTCAAATGTTAGTGTATAAAATTAATTATGATATAATAATCAGATTTCTTCTTTGAATTGTTATGTTCCATTCAACTTTCGGGGTATTTGTGCTAAATTATGATATATATGACGATATGTTGTCTATTCATTTATATGCATGTGTGTGGAGAATAAAGCAAATCGATTATTGGAATATTCACAGAATGCCCCAATCAAAACGACCCACCCAAAATAACTTCACAAATATAATATTATCACAGCTGAAGGAAAATGATTAAAAGTGACCTCACTGAAAATGAGAGTTTGTGGTATAGTCTCCTATCAATATTTTCTTGAATCAATGATCCACATTATTCAGAGGTGTTCACATTCATTTAGAGAGAAATTGACATTTCAAATGTCTCGGATGAGACCTACGTCCAATAAGGATTCGTAGGAATACTGTAATAAAAACTACAAAAGAATCGAACAGATTCACAAAGTCAAAGTTGCATAATTTTATAATACACCAAATTCTCTAAAAGTTTTCTAAGTATTTTAAGGGAGGGTATTTTATCCTTGAATTAATTGAATTTTTTAGCAATTATTATTCACTTCGGGCCCCTTCTTAATTAATCTTATATATTAGTTTCAATTATTCTGTAGATAAACCTTCAGAGCAAAAACCAGTATATGACAGTCTGACTATCATTTTCGATTGAAAATTTTAAATATATGCTCTCATGATAATTTGAAGGGATTCCACTCCATTTTTATGCACGTTGTGGTTGAGAAATAATGAAAAAAAAAGTGATTGTCAGTACGCACTGATTGTGCCAGTACCGTGATATAATATTCCATTTGAAAAATGGTTTTAGGAGTGAAACGCACGATTTCAGAGTTACTAGAGTTAGTCATTTCGATTGGAACACTCAGTGATTCCTCAATGTATATTCAGAAGAACGCAATTCTTGGGAATTATTATGTCCAGGATTGTTTCAAATCGAAGGAATTTTTCTGAAAGAATTTAATTTGCAATACTTTTTTCAAGATACAGACTATACATTTTTCAAGATATGTTGATTATTTGAACGAAAATTAATTTCCAAAAGTTTCGGGAATAAACGTTCTGAAGATCCAAAGGGATCTGATAGGTCGAAACGAAGAGGAAAATGAATGAACTGTGTCAACATTGGGACAATATTCGAATGATTTCAATTGAAATTCAGACAATACACTGCTAGAGGTCAATGTTATCAATGATCCATACTATTATTTCTCATTCAACACGACCATAGGGTTAATGAATGACAGGATAGATCAACGGTGTGGAGGGAGGACGCTGGAAGAAAGATTGGAAATAGAGAACAAGACAAATATTCCTATTTTTTCTACTGAAGCTTTAGACTGTTCATGTATACGCTTTCCTTTTCCGAAAATATTATAATAAAAACTGTACAAAATGTTGGTCCTTGTAATTAATTATGATCATTGAAATATCGATATGATTTTGTACCATTATGATCTATTGATATGATTCAATGAAAATGGCCGATCTTATGGTTGACATTGAAGCCCAAGCCTATCATTGAAATGAACCCTGAAAAGCAGCTCTCTGAAATATCAATATCATTTCAATTACAAAAACAAGACGAAAACACTTTGTTACAAAAATTCGAAGGAGTTGATTGTTCAACGGTAAACAAACATTTTAATATATATTTTTGGTGCGTCATCACGCCGTATAACTGTCACTACTTAGAATTATCATTACTATAACGTAGCGAGCTTTTAACGCAATTTGAGAGTGGTGTAGTAACACATTATGGTCCTTTAATCACTACAACATCAAAGTATCACTGGGTCGATATATCTTTGCAATGAAATTCCTCCACATGTGTCATCTTTACGAGTTGTACTGATATTTTCCCCAACAACATAATAACATCCATAGAACATTCCCATATCCACAATCAGGTCCTGGTACGCCCGTGGTAGTTATTAATTTCAGAACTCATTCATATGAGCACCTGTATCCAACTCAATTTGAAAAATATGCCATAAATACTATTTACTGATATTTATATATCAATTAATATATCGCAAAATACGGAAAGTGATTGAAAAAACGTATGAATCTACCAGCACATGAATGAGGAGCTTCAATTAGTAATACCTCATTCCCAAAATATAAAATCAAAATCCCAAAGAATATCAATTTTCAACTAGATCATAGATTGATTGGCTCTCAGCAATATACGAGTATTAATGTTCGAATTATAATAATTTGAAATGTTCCCGTGTAATGCAGTTTCTGATGACGATTCTAGAGGTATTCAAATACATGACTTAAGTGTAATCAGTATATGCATTTGAACTATCGAAGATGCATTTAAAAAATTTGGTATATTCAATTATAAGGTTCTTCAAAATATAGGTGAGCGTCTTTGACATTTATATTTCCGAGAAAGAATTTCTTTTATATAAACATGCCCTTATGTATTAAGTTTTTTCACTTCGTCAGTCAGTAATGTGGTGTAATGTGACAAAACAAAATAAACTAAGACATTTATTAGAAGTAAACTGAAAAATAGGGGAAAAAAACTAATTTTACTGAATGAAACAGCTATTGAATTCACTTGTCATTGTAAAAAAAGGGACCGGCAAGCCTTCACCGTTTGTCGTAACTCAGTACTCGCTTTTGCTTATTTCGAGAGGATTTTTCGCTGTTTCGCCAGACCCTCATTCATCCAAATAATTGAATAACTCATTTAAAAACCTTATGAAAATATTTATTTAAAAAAATGAGAGGAAAATATATTCAAGAATGAACTGACATTGAATATTTGCGATAAAAATACAAAGAAACACCAAAAACTTACAATATACTGCTAACCAGCAGAATTGTCGAGAAGGAGATGGGCTGCATTCTTGAAAATGCTCTCGAACCACTTCTGAAGAGTGATCAATGAGTACTGAATGGATTTATGTGTACTGACTGATGATCTTGACCTTACTCAATATTAATAAAAATTCGTATGCTGAGGTTGCAACTTTGCTCCGGTCACCGTACTAAGGCAGAATGCTCAGCACGCATCCGTGCAAGTTTGCGAATTTGGAGATTGTTTTATATATCTATATCCTGTAATCATATCAATTTGATTTGATCAACTTGGGATACTAGAAAATGGAATTGTGAACACTGAGTGTTTCTGTTTTAGAATATTGAAGTTGAGCTTGAAACATCTCTCAATTTATGTATTTGCTTGAATGGATTTGAATTATTTAAAGACAATTCTTCATATTTGACAATATCAAGTACCTATTATTTTCAGTAAAAAATTCGTTCAACCAAGACAGAAAGAACAACCATCTCCGGTTTTTCACAAGAAAACAATTAACAAAATTGAAAAGATCTTACAATGACAATTGCTTACAGTTTCAATACATTAATGGTCACTTGCACCGGTGAACCTCAAGTAGAAATAAACTGAGCTCAGCTTTGGGTGTAGCTTCATCAATTCGACACTGAGGTGGAGCTAGAGCTTCCGATCTTTAACAGTCCTAGAGCTCAAGCTCTGTAACTACTGATGAATCAGAAGAAAAAAATTCATTTCGACGTTTTCAGAGAATATCACTGAGATTTTATAATATATATGATGATATTTTTGTTTCGATTATACGCGCAATTTTATATCCGCCCAGAAAACCATTTTGTTTCTCATATTTGTATCATTGTTAACAATGTCATCTTGCATTGATTGAAATGAAGTAATAGCCGCTGTGGAAATTGTAACGATATTTCAATTGCATATACCGAGAACATGTAAGATAAAAGTCGGTAATTTCTTAGTCATAATGATGATGTTGAAAGATATATGTATGAAAATATCATGTAAGAATATTTGCTGCTTTCCTGTCTCCAGATCATACTTTGAGTTTCGAAAAGTAACCTGACCACATGCTCATGTGTTTTGCGCTGTCTATAAGTTTCATACGATACATTTTTCGATGAGTTTCAGAGGAATTTACAACAACTTCTCCTTTGAATGTATGTTTACAGTTGAACAATCAGTAGTGACGAGGAATATGGGCATTTTTATTGTGCAGTAAATTCTTTTAAATTTGGTGTTATTGAGTAGTGCTCGAATAGTTCCAGCCTTAGTCTTCGTTAATACTCTGACAATAATTTACAATGAAAGAACTTGTTAAAAACATCTTTTTTTTGCTGGTCTCATTACTGTTCTTATCCTGATCATTTCCATCATGATTTCCTGAAATTTCCCAGTTTTGTATCTCCTCAAAATTATTTTCTGAAATATTTCAAAAATTCGAAAGTACTCTATAATGACTATTTTAGGATTTATTTATCAAACAAATATTGTACAAAAAATAACTGATAGAGAAATCTTTGTATTGTACATTCTGGGATACGACCAAGTTCGATAGCTCAGAAGTTGATCAGATAAGCAAAACCATAATATGACTGATTTACCATCCCTGAATTTTCACAAATATTTTTTCTAATATCTATTCATGAGACCAAGAAACAAGTTCTCCCATTGGATCAAATCCAAATTTTTCAATCAGGCACTTATCGTTCCAGTTTTGCATTGAAAGACTAATTATTGAAATTAGCAAATAATAGTTATGTGAATGAAATGGGACCAAGTGTATAGCTCCAAAAAAATTTTGGGAGACGAAAGACGAAACCAGTTTTCCGAAAGTATGGAATAAATTATTCAGACGTTTCATAACATTTATGCAGGTTGGTCATTAAATTCTTGATTAAGATCGCACAATGCTAAGTAGTTTGATCCTATGAACTACGTATCTACAAATCTTATCCTCCCTTAAATTGTTATAGTGGAGGCAATTTTTATCAACTATGGAGAGTTGTTGAATATGCAAAAATTCTTTTATATTCAGAATGAACATTTTCCAATACCTGTATGGAAATATATTAGAAAGATTCTCATTGAGGTAGAAAAAAAATAAAATTCGTGTTTCCATATGATCATCTATTTTGACTAACGATAGGGAATTTTTGTAGTAAAATGATTTTGTCGAAATTGAGTTTTGATATCTGAAAAACAGTATTTGATTTGTTTACTTTTAGGTACAGTAGTAGTAAATGAGCAAATATTACGGAACGTCTGATTTGAATGAAATTTCGAAAATGTGGCAAAGAACAAATTCATCGATCACTATGCTACAAATCTGAACGGAAAACGTTCACTCGGTTGAACTTTCGGTAGGGCTATCCATCCCAGGTCAGGGCGAATCGTTGGAATCAGACCCTAGGGAATGAATGGGAAATAACGGGTACCAGCCTGTTGAGAGATGCGTGAGCGTTATGGAGTCCAGCGCCACCTAGAAAACAAATCAAGTCCTATAGAAACTGAAAATTACTTTGAGTCATTATTTATCCCTAATATTTTGCCAAACGAGGTGGTATTATCGGGGAGATGTTTTAGTGTTAACTTTGACTTTTTTCATGGTTCATGGATATGATAAATACGTGGAGTTGAACTCGATATTAGATGACATTTCAATTTATATTATATTATATTATATTATATTATATTATATTATATTATATTATATTATATTATATTATATTATATTATATTATATTATATTATATTATATTATATTATATTATATTATATTATATTATATTATATTATATTATATTATATTATATTATATTATATTATATTATATTATTTATTAACAATACGATATACGAGGTTCTTTCTTCTAGTTTATAGTTATTTTGGGTTCTTAAACTTCCCACAATCTTACGAAATGAGAATGAAATCTGCCCTTCTACCCTTGTATAGATTCCTTTATCAATTCTGATTTTTCAGATTGTGTTAGGTTAAAGACCCAAGAGAACTGGAAGAAAGAATCCTTCTACTACAAAATATTGACATTCAAACAGTACTAATTAATACACGAGGATTATTTCCATGGAATGGCGTGAACAATCAAACAGTATTTGTATTGGTATGAGATTGTTGGTTTGGCGTTGTTCACGTCATGTATCCCTTTCGGGACGACTAACCCGTAGCATTGTTGTAGATCATTCAATCCTTATCCTGTCGAAACGTAAATTGCCGGAGTTGTCATTAAACTGTGGTTGGCTTTGGGGTTCTATCCTCCAACTACTGCACTAATAGTTGAGGTTCTGAATGAGGTTAACCTTAGCTGAATTTTAATTTGGAATATAGTGAAATATAATGAAGAAATTTCAGTTGAGTGTTACCACAATGGTATAATTGTGACAAGTGATAACTGGGAAACTTTTATTTTTAATTTTCCATTCGAAATTCTATTTCGTTCTTGTTTTCATTACAGTTCATTTTCTATTTTTCTCCTCGTTTCAATTTGATTTTAAATATTTTAATAGTTCTTTCTTTTATTTTGATCTACCTTGATTTGTTTTACATTAACAGGTTCTCTATATATCATTATCATTTTTAATTATTTGGAACTTTTAAATTTCATTTACAATATTGTTTTCATTACAGTCGATTTAATTAATTACTTTCGGTTTCATTCCAGTTCCTTTCAGTTTCATTTGGAACTTTTTGGATGGGGATTCGTTATTTTATTTTTAATTTCATCCAATTCTCACAGTTAGTTATCTCTTCGATATTTCTTGATTTTTTCAACTGTTGATCAAAAATTGAACAAAAACTTGAAATTATCAGAAAAAGGGAAGTGCATCACTAAGAATTCGTCGAAAAATAATAAGATGGTTATGGAAATGTAAGAAAACGAATTGAGGAGAAAGAAAATGGATAGTGTATTCAAGAGATTTCGATTACTGCTGTATGCTCACTCGTCTTCAAGTGATGGTGTTGTTTTATTTCTTCCCTTTGATTCTTTTGATTTCACTGGTTTTTTAACTCGAATATATTTTTTAATTTTTTGATAATATTCTATTGATTTTAATTTTTTTCTCATATATTCATTTTAACATAATGTCAATTAATAATAAGTTATCTTTGATATTATTCATGAATTATCTGAATTCATAGTATGAAAAATAAACAATTCAGTTAGGATTCTAAATTGAGGATCACGGTTTGTATGCATCTGGGTCTGAACTTACCTGCACAGTGGGTTAATGCCCAAATAGCACACGACGTCCTGAAGACGAACCATTTATGTCCCAGTTACGTCGATACGTCCCGGGACGTATAGGAGACATTCGAAGAACGTACATTACCGGATGTACCATGTATGTACTGGTTAGACGTCCCATGTAGGTACATACTTGGTCCCGTTCCAATCGGAATGTAATAAAAACGTACATGCTTGGAAGTACTATGTACGTACTTTATTGAGTGTCCCTGATACGTTTACATTAACTCCTCTTCAGGTACGTACTTTTCGGAATGAATTAGGGACATACCAATGACGTGTTTTTTTGTGAATCCCATGTACGTACTGCTCAGACGTATCATTTACGTACATGTTTGGAAGAACTATGTTCGTACTATTTGGACCTTCCAGGTGCGTACATATTGAGTCCCTTTCAGATACGTATCTTTCGAAACGTTTGCGGGACATAGTAATGACGTACATTTTTTGAAATCGTATGTACATACTATCTGGACGTCTCGTTGACGTACTTTTTTGTACATACTGTTTGGACCTCCCAAGTACGTACGGATTGGGTTTCTTTCATTTTCTACATTTCTGTTAGTATGTACATACTGTTTGGACCTCCCGAGTACGTACGTATTGGGTCCCTTTCGGTTCCAGGGGTATTGGGATTTTGAGAGTGATCACTTAGTGTATTCGAACATATATCAATATTGGTAATGCAATATTCATAATGAATTATTTCTAAAAAAAAATTGAAAAAATTGAAACATCGACATGTGGTGAATTTAAATACCAGAAAATTACATACAGAATTTTTTGCACAGCAAGTTTGATATTCCAAAACCGCCATCACATGAGACAGTGATCCTTTAGTCTTTTTTCGAATATATTTTCATTGTTACTGAACTTTCTAAAATTTTAATGTTATCTCGAACAAAACTAACTTGAAGTCATCACATCTATAGCACCCAACTCCTTCTTAAAAACAAGTATCTCCGTGCCGTAGAGCGTAACAGTGGTCGACAATGATATCTCCATAGAAAAGGTCGAGAGTTCAAGCCCCGCAGCAGCCAGGACTTTTTCCAAGTAAGTATTCGGTTAGATGGTTAGTACACTTGAATGAGTAAAATTTCCAACTTGACTATTTGGTAAAAAAGAAATGAATAATCCCGAATATGAAAACTTAGATTCATTAAGTGATATAAAATGATATATCATTACGTTGTTTTCGAATATTGATCTAATATCGCCGAATGTTCACATTTTTTTTGTGGCCACTATTGATATCATCTACAATATAAGGTTAATATTCCCGTAATATTGAACCAATATTGGTCAAATATGTTTGTTCTACTTGGGATAGCGCATACAGAATGGAAAATGTACGTTTTCGGAATGTCCCAAACAGTTCCCCTTTCTGTACATTTCAGGTCCTGTGTGGACTAGAAAAGTACGTACCTGGGATTACCGACTATGCGGAAACGGTAAGTCGCAGGGACGTCTTATGTACGTCTGTCGGAGACAAAAGTACGTCCTAAATACGTACAATACATCCTCACCGTACATATGCAGTACGTCCACTGGACGTACTTGTGCTATTTGGGTGGTGCTCTTTATATGTTTCTTTGACCCAATAATTTGAGAACTGTCCTCATTGAAAATGAAAAAATTGATATTTTGGATGAATTCAAATGATATCTGGATGAAATTTTAGATAATTCAGTAAATTTTAATGAGCCAGTTAGTTATACCGTTTGGCGAATATTGCTAAAAAAATTGGATTTATTACTGGAAAATATTTGTCAAATCGAAGGAAATTCAAGATATTGAGATCTATCATATAACCTCATTCTCAGTATTGCAACGATACTGTTTTCATTGAATGAAAATTATATGGAAATTACAGAAATTGCAGGACAGAGAGCTTTGAAAGTGGTTCTACGTGAAGACATATAATCAAAAATAATGTAGATACATGATTTTTTCTGGAATATTAAATTTTAGGCAAAACTCATATCTCATACCTCCATTTTTAACATTGATTAAAGAAATAATATGGTTTCCCATTATCTTAGAGATAAACTGCAGTTTTCAGTTAATCATGAGAAGTTCAAGTGATATTCAATTGAGGAGATATAATACTAATCTTGGAAAAAAAAATATTCTACAAAGGTTTTGGAGACTCATGAGTTGATATCAGATATAAAAACTCGTGAAAATTGAACAAATTTCAATAAGATGTGTAAATACAGTTTTTGTTAAAGAAACATTGAAAAAAACATTCGACACAGCCGATGGGTAAACTTGAAGATCGGCGTTAAATCATCTTTTGAACGATTCGTTCAGGCCAGTCTCAAACTTCAACTACTTCCCTGGCCAATACCACGAAGGGCATTGCATTACATCCGACCGGTGCTATTGCAGATATCTTCACAGAGGAAATTCTACATTCGCCTTGGGCGATACAAATGAAGGAATTGATTTTCGATTATAGGAACGGGCACACTTGCAGCTCGGTTTCGAACTATTTGGCCACTCATCAGTACAAGGTAGTGTCATCATCAACATTAAGTCGATGACTTTCCATAATTGATAATCAGCTTTGGTCGAGGCTTGATACCATGAAAGGTGCTTGATTTTTAATTATGGAAAGTCATCGAATTTGTTGCTGGCACTACCTTGTACTGACGAGTGGCCAAATAGTTCGAAATCGGTCTGCAAGCCTGTCCGTCTCTATAATTGAAAATCCATTCCTTCATTTTTATCGCAAAAAGCAAATGTAGGATTTTCTTCTGTGAAGAAATCTGCACTGGAACCGGTCGGATATAATTGAATGCCCTTCGTGAAATTAGCCAGGAGAGTAGTTGTCTTCTGTCAGGTGCCAGCCAAAATCTACTGTGAAGGTAGTTTGAGACTGCCCCGAACGAGTTGTTCGAAAGATGATTTGAAAAACATGGATTTCTGAATAATTGAACTGCTTACTTAACTTTTCATTTCATATTTATTGACAATATCGATTTCATTATATACAAGGTATACATGAAATAGCTATTTATGATATGGGTGTTAAAAGTAAGGTTTTATTTTGTGAGTGAAAAAGTTTGCGAAACGAGCGTATTGAGTTTAGTAACTTCACAGAGCTCCAATAGATTTAACTGTATAGCAGTTTCTGCACCCAACAAAAAGCTCATCGGAGCGCACTCCCCGCACTCACCTCCGCTCCGCCCAAGCCCTGGTTGTGCTCGAAGCCGCCCTGCCTCTCCCACAGCATCACGACCAGGCTGCGACCGAGCACGTCGCACGCCTGGTACTTGAGCGTCTGCCGGAACTGCGGCTCGCAGCAGTGCTTCACCACCCTCGTCTTCTTCTTCTGCAGCCAGCGGTCGCCGTCGCGTAGGTAGCACTTCACATAAGTGTCGGGGGGTGTCTCTCGCGGCGGGATGTGACGCACGCAGACCACCTACGTGATGATAATGATGATGAAGTTTATTCGAAATAGCTTTAATATTATAATATTATAAAATAGAGTTCATTGAAAACTCATGAAAAAGAGCATATACATCAATTTGTAAAATGGTGAATAAACGGTTCAATTATAGTCGCGAAGTTAAAAAACTTGTTCCGAGAAAATCAGGGATAAGAATTACCTGTATGTATATGTTCTATAAATTTGTAGATTTCAACAAAATGATATTGAAAAATGAAATAATTTACTAAACTGAAGTGAAAGATTTCATGAAATAAATTTCGACGAGACTCTTGAATCCATTTTTTAATCTGTATTTTGAAAGATAATAATGACTTGATCATTTTCATATGATTTGGGATCAAATCATAGTAGAATGGCATAAAATATTTGAACATTTTTCTTAGACATTGTTATTTCAACTCTATTTTTCAATGTGATCTTGTTTTAATTCCTTGGATTATAAATCTGATTATTGAAAAATATATTCAATTTGTATTTATAGATATAAATCATGATCTTATATCCGAATAATTGTCTTATCTGTGTTTCTACGTACAGATTTTCACTTGGATACAAATATCATATTATATATGATTTTCAAAAACTGTTTCTGAAGAACTTTAAGATTTCTGGTGGGACTTCATGGCTCCTTCCTAAACCAGAATCCCATATTTCAGTTGGGACTGTATTAATGAAAAATTAGGAATGTTAAGGGGTTTTCGCTCAAAAATGTTTTGAGATACATCAATTTTGATAATAAACTTAGTAATTTGCTGAGAAGGAAATCTATGTGTTAATACCATCGGTTTTTTTCAATGCTAGTATTATCATGAAGTATTAGTGCTCCTAAGTGTGGTAGGGAAATATTATAAAATGAAAATGGGTTATATTCTGTTTTTTCAAAATCAAACAAAATTTTCATTCTTTTCAAAATCTAATGTTCCAGTATTTTTCCATCATCTGCAAAACTGTGAATTTCACCAACAGCATTAATATTCAAAAGGTCGTCCAGATAAAATTGAATAGAAGTGGCCCTAAAACGGTTCCCTGTGGAACACAGAGGTGAAAGATTTTCTGTTGACCGACGATTTCAACATATTGAGTTCTATTTTCTGAATAATTTTTGAGGAAATCATGAACCTTGCCACGAAATCCAATATTCGACAATTTTACTAATAGTCGTTTATGATCAACAGTATCGAAAGCTTCAGCTACGTCTAAAAAAATAGCCAAAATCGAATATCAAGGTAATAATATATATTATTAGTTGAATGACAAATAAAATCCCAAGTAGATTTTTTTTCTGAATCCAAATTGTTTTTCTGAAATCAGATGATTCTCTTCCAAAATAATTTCTATTGGATATTCCAAAATTTTCTCAAAAACTGTAGCTGAATTTGATATTAATGAAATAGCCCTGTATTTTTTTGCTTCCAATTTATCACAACATTTATATATGGGTTTGATAATGCCCACTCTTATGATAAGATAAAAGCAGGCAGAGGTGTATAAAATTGTACTTTCGTCAAAGTATAAAGCTCAGTTTTTTCATATTGTCTTCGGAATGATATTAGAAATCACATCATCCATTGCCAGACATTTACTACAGTTTCAACCCCCTACCAGACACCCCTGAGCTTTATTGAATTATAATTATATACTTTGTTCAACCGTCCTTTGCCGTTACGTCATAATTGGCGACGTATTCTGCTGTTTTACGTTTGTCTTATATTAGTTAGTAGTATATTATTTTACACTCAACCTCAAAATTATTATTAGTATGTACCTATCTGCAGAATACATCGCATGCACTGGAGTTCCTATCGCATATTGATGTATGATATAAATCGATGATCCTCGAGCAGAAACATGTCCGGCATGAACTTTGATTTTGTAGTCTTTATCTGTTTCCATTTCACTGGTAGCTAGTTTTTGATTAGTTCTAATGGATATTTCTGGAGCATCAGCAACACGCTATAGAATTGAATAAAATCAAATCAATAAAGACTTACATTTTGCATAACATAGGTAGATACATACGTTGTAGACTGCATTTAACGGTAAAAGCGGCACTCCAGCATCTCTTTCTCTTTAGTAGTCAATTAACTTCAAATTTAAGCTTTGCTCTTTCTCATTATACCGGAAAGGCATTTTGACAATGAAAAATTAACTGAAAAAGGCGAAAATGACCAGAAATACTAATCAAATCAAACTATGACAACTGAACTGTCAAAAATGACAAATAAAATTCCCATCGACATTAGACATACGTTAATGACGTCATAATTCCGTCTCATCCATTTCATGAATGAGAGATAAAGTTGGACAACGTATGACGTAACGGCAAAGGATGGTTGAACAAAGTATACTTACGTTTGGCAATATTTGAAACTAGGGTCACTGGATCTAGGCTTACTAGATCCATCTATTTGAAACGTTTTTGTAACGCCATCTACCCAATAATATCGATATTTCCGTTCACTTTTGAAAATATAAGACAAAGTTATCTTTTCTGAAGGGTAAAATAGGTGCATTGTGCAGATATCTATTTGTCAGTTTGGCACAATGGTTTGATTGAAATATTGATAGAAAGCTGATAAAGCTTCAAAGCATTATTGACAATAGAAATTTATATAGGGAATCCCGAAAATACTCTTTGAACTATGAATGATCTACGAAATTGATGAAATGTTGCACGTCTGTTTCTGAATTGATTGCCATGTTTTGTCCACGACATATCTAAGAAATATATAAGAGATCACATGATTGGAAAATAATCTTCACTGCCTTTTTCCTGCCTAAGTAACCTTGATCCAAACTCCATAGTGGCTGATTCTTCTAACCTATGTTGGGGACATGCGCAGAGAAACTTTCAGCTTTTATAAAATAACGAAGGTCTGACAGTCGCGGGTTCTTGTATTATTATCAATGCTATTATCAATACCTCCACCTCCAGCTGGCCCTTTGTCATCAGCAGGCCCAGCTTGATCTCGACCGGACGGGTGCTGGACAACCTGAAGCCTCGCGGTTTGATCTGTCCCGGCCCCAACTGAGGGGGGGACGTTCGCTCCGGACTCGAAGGGGGGCTAGACTCTTTGGCCGTTTCTGCGATTTCCATCACGCTGTCCTTACGGTTTTCTCTGTTAGAGGCGCCGCTGGTAGATCCTAAAGAACAAAGATGAAAATGGTCAACTATATAGTCAAATTAAAGTTAAAAAGTTAATCCATCAGTTTGAATAAAAGGGCATATTCCATCTTATAACTTATAACACATCAGAATGATTTTTGAACCAATTGAACCGTAGACGGATGTGTCAACTAAGTTGTTACCACGTGATTCTTGGACTTGGTTGTCTGCGTGCAAACACTAATTTCTCAAAACTCAATTCATTCATTCAATAATAAATTAGCAACAATGAAAAGTTGAATAATGTCTATGATTACTGCGATAGTTGTCAGATTAGCAATAAAAAATTATATGGAATAAGGATGCACGTTACATTATAATTTTATATTTCACAGTGAGCTCATGTACTATAATGGAACGCAAGGGTATGTATTTTTAACACGCTTTTATTAGCTTCGGATGTATCTATGTTTGTAACGGAAAATTTGAACGCGTCTTCGACAAAAATTTGAAACTTTGCATTTATTTGAATCGAGGACCAATGACAATGTAATAGAATGGAAATCGTCCCGATATCCTCACTAGGATCTTCAGAATTAACGATTTATTTTTCTAGCGACCTTGAGCCTGAAACAGGATCTCTTATCCGGGGAAGGTAGCAGACTTTAGTTTTCAATTGAACGAAACTATATTTGTTCATTGTTTTCATTTCCTTGTTGCATTTCTTGATAAATAAACTTGAATATTCACAATGCACAGAAAGATTTGAAGTTTTAATGATATTATATGCTTGTGTAAAATTTCTGAGACTTTGAGACGCTCTCCATGTTGCGCATGTTCATAATTATCTATCTATAAAAGCTTCATGATCTTCAAAAAAATAAAAGTATAAAAAACTAATGAAACACGCTTCTCTGAAAAATCTAACTGTAAAAAAGTTAAAAAAAAAAAACTAAAAATAGGCTTTTGTGAAAAAGTGAACAAAAAAGTGAAAAAAAAAATTAATTTGAATTGAGAATACTGTAAATGAAAAAATGTATTCCAATATAAAAAAGCGTGGGGTGCATGGTGTCAAAAAGCACACCACCCTTCCATTGCAATACATCTTTTTTATTCGCACTATTATTAATTCGGGTTTAAAAAAAGTATTCTGTACCTTTTAGTTTATTTTTCGACAAAAGCGTTTTTAGTTTTTTTTACTACTATTTTCATGAGTGTATATTGCTGAGAGGTCTTTTTAATCAGTGAATAAGGTTGTTTATCACTCAAAATTAAAATAAAATGTATTCACAGAATGTAATATCAGAAATCTACAAAAAAATTAAATAAAACCAACCGTTTACTAGATATTGAATCTCTTCATGAATTGAATAAATGAAAATAAATATATTCATATACACAATACTTGTCAAATTCACTTTGGATATAAGAACTACCTCTGGCCAAAAATCAATATTAAATGGTGGTGTCAACATCTATGATAATTCACTTCTACAAGTTTTTAAGAACGTCAAACAAGAACCATTATTCAAGAAACATTTAAAAATATTTTTAAGGTTAATAGAGTTCACATTAAGAATTGTATTTTTACCAGATATTGTAAGACATTCAGTTACATTTTTATAATATGTTCATATGTCGTAAATATAAAGTTTCTTGACTATAAACATCGAAGGAACCGCCGTTACTGTCGCTTATCTATAGTACAATATTCTCGGACCAAACAAACGATACTTGTTGAGAACATAAAAAATACAGCTGTATTGATCAATACTCACTCCTGTGCCGCTTTTCCCCCGACAAACTCATCGTCCTGCCCAATTCCCCCTTGACCGCCTTGAGCGACTTCAGAATCTCCTCGGGATCCCTCAGCATCCTGGTGCAGCTGCTCCTCCTCCTGTCCCGGCTGTAGGAGGACGGGGGAGGCACGGCGGGCCTGTCTTGGTCCTGCTGCTCCTGCGCGGACTGGAACGACGATCTCCTCGAGCCGGGCAGCGACCTCGAAAAGTCCTTGCCCAGCTCGTAGACCTCCACTTCGAGCTGCTCTGACTGCGAGGAGCCTCTCCTCGAGCCCCACGCGTGGTCCGGGTGGAGCAGGCTGGCGCACTCGCCGATGCTGTCGACGTCGTCGGAAATGCTGCGCTGGTTGCCGAAGTCGGACCGTTTTCCGGTGCCGGCGGCGATGGAGCCCCGTGGTGAGGTGTGCGGGGACTTGCCGCGCAGTTGTCTAGGATCTTCCAGTCTGTGGATTCGTGGAAAAGGATCTCAGTGACATAATATTGGGGCTGAATATGCATAAATTAACTTCAAATCCCCAAAAATCGAGTAACAGGTATATATCCAAAAGGAGAGTACCTACCCAATAATTTGCCACTTCTTATTTCCGGCAATTGAACAATTATTGAAAGTTCAGAAAACTCAAAATTCTTGGGATTATACATCGATCCAACTTCATCCTGGACAACACATATACAAAATCTTAGGAAAAAAATATCTCCAATCATTGGAGTTTTATATAGTATTCAGTCTTTTATGTCAATTACATATCTAAACCTGATTTACTTCCTTCCGTCTTATTTATTCAAAATTACATTATTTTTTATCTGTTTGGGGAACTGCATCAAAATATATATTGAAACTATTAAAATCTCTACAGAATAAAACCCTTAAATGTATTTATAAATTACCATTTCTGGAGCCAACAAGTAAGTTATACAAACCAAGGAACCTATTGAATATGGATTCTTTGTTCAAGTCAAGAATTTGTGTTTTCATCCATTCAACTGAGAGTAAATATAAATATTCAAGTCTTTCCTACATAATATGTTCTGATAGACATAATCATCTGACCAGACAATTAAATAATTTGAAAACCATACAAATAAAAACAATTTTGGAAAAAAGTCATTGTACTTCTCTGTAATAAAAATTTATAACAGTCTACCTACACAAATAAAAAATAATAATTCTGCTGCGAAATTCAAAATAGAAATCAAAAGATATTTCACAGCTATCAATAATAATGACTAATTATCCACAAAATTATTTTTTAATGTATCGATAATGCCTGATTCAACTGATTCATTTACACTATTTTATACTCATCCTTTCATTTATACCTATATGTATATGCAACTGATATTTTTTTTTATTTCATTTGTTTCTTAATTTGTTCATTAATATGTATTTTGTTTGCCTTTTTTTTCAACTCCCTGTATAAATATGTATGTTTCTTGGGATCATTAAAGTTATTATTATTCATATTGTGCAGTTGTGAAACACAGACGGACAGCAGATAGGCAGAGGAACAGGCAGACAAATAGATAGAAAGACAGACAAACAGACAGACGGATAGACATACAGACGAACATACATGCAGACAGACAACACAGACAGACAGTCAGAAATACAGACGGACTGACAGGCAGGCAGAAGACTGTCAGACAGCGGACAGACAGACATACGGACGGACAGACAGGTAGACATACAGCAGACAGACAAACAGGCATACAGACAGATAGACATACAAATAGACAGACAATCAGACAGACAGACAAGAAAATTCATTTCTCAGAGATATGCGTCAAAATAAACAACATTGATATTAAAAAAAAAGGATGATCAGTTTTATGAGCATAAGATATAGAAAAAGTCCTCCCCCCAACTCTGAGTTTTGACGAATATCAAGCTCAAAAGCCATTTTTTTCATACCACTGAATACAAAAATATTTGTATGACGTTTTTTGACGGAATGATTTTTTTATTGAAGGGAATGAGGTTTTGTGACACATTGTTCAATAGTAGTTTACCTAACAAGGGCGGAAAAGTCACGTGTTAGGCACACTATTTTTTTTACTAGCGTGCGAAAAAAACCCAAAAGTTAACATAAAGAATCATTTATTATCAAATACATATCATCGAATTAATTTTTTCAATATCAATATTGAATGTGCACTCTGCTGCATTCTGCAAATTAATTGCACGGGCTGAAACATTTTACAATGAAGTCAGATTTCGGTTTTCCACTGTCTCGTCAGCAATTTGGCTGGAAGAGGTCATAAAATTGGTTTTGATGGCAGATTTATATTTTTCTCTGTTGCTACGGAAAATTCAAAGTGATAAATGGAAAATATCGGAAGTTTATTATTATTTGAGATTTATTTGATAGGCTTATACCAGGACCATCAGAAAATTATTGACACATACTTTTATTTTTATTACAAATTATAGCAGAATTCTAATAAATTTCTTCATTTTCAGTTATTCTGTAAACTACAACCATACAAATATACATTTCAAATATTCATTTGTCAGTATACTTTCCACTAGTGCGGAAAAGTGACTCTTTCAACACTAAAATGAGTTAAAGTGGACTTTTCCGAACGCTAGTAAAAAAAACCTTTTTCAATTATCTTTCCACTATCGATACACTTCTGGAAATTAAATAAGCGATTTTCGTATTATCAACAGACTTATTTTTTATTTGAAATTGTTCAAATACGAAAAATCAACTACTAATCACCCGGAAATGGCTGATTGTTGAATATCACACAGTCCCTAATTTATGTGAAAATAGTTAGACCTCTTCGCTACAGGTGACGTCATACATCATGATCATTGTTCGACCTTGTTTTTTTTTTTCATCAAGAGGGGAAGAGAACTTTCCATAAACGCACTAAATACGGCAACATATGGACTTTTCTCCAATAAAAGCTATAGTTGAAATTTGGCTTTACAGCTTGTTTGTTTGATCACAACTCTTTTGAACTGAAATTCAATAGTTTTTGAAGTTATATCCTCTTTTTTTTTTTCAGCTCCTTATAGTTTTCAGTTCTATAGACAATTTAAACACTATGGTCCCTCGAAATTTGTCCCTTTTATCGAAACATTTGCTTCGCACCTAGGTCTCACATTCATCAAAATTACAAAATTTGAATCATGTTCTGTCCAAATCGGTAAAGCACTCAATGTTTCCAGAGTTTTTGAAACTTTCACTTTACCGATTCAGATGAGCATGAACCAAATTCCGTATTTCTGAAGAATACAAGTTCTACTTGTGGAATATAGAATAGAAGAGAGAGAAATAATCGCAATTCAATATATTTTCCTTTCTATTTTACCAAGGTAGGTACAACCTACTTGATACATTCTTTCAAAGAAACATTATTTCGCAGTTTCATTTTTCACCAAAACATGAAACTCCTGTAAAACCAAAAGTTCAGCAAAAAATATTTTTGTGCCAGCTGATTTGAATTGTTATCCCACATATGAGTCAATAAAATTCCACACTGATTTCAGAAGAGATATAAAATTTTCAAGGGGTGAGTCTGAATAGGTTTACACTCTGTATATCATCAAGCATCTCTTGGACCAACTCAGTACTTGCAATTCGCCACTTCCAAGATATCCAGTATATTCGACAATGATGCAGAAGTAGTAATAAAAGTCATTTTGAATTTTTAATAAATTGTGAACTATAGCTGATACAATTCGAAAACTGTTGCATATCACTATGGGCGTGATTGAATTTTGAGGTACACTGTAGCCAGATTTAAGTGACGTATCGAATATGAAAGAAGGTGAATCGATATTTTTACAGAACTTATTTGTTGATAGATACGTGTATATCATTCATTGAAAAAGTTCTTTCCTAGTTTTCCAATGAGTAACTTGTAGTTATAAGCCCTTCAGAAGATTCAAATCAATTATTCTGAATAGCCACATCCGAACTATTTTGAAAAATCAAGATTTTCTTATATTTATAAACTGCCAATATTTACTGCTTTCCTGCATAGTATTAATATTGTTATGCATAAAACCTATAACCAGTACTGTAGTATTTGTGAGCCTCTTGGTAATTTTTGAGCTTCGTTTCCTTTGATCTTTCAATAAATGAAACTGACAGTATACAAACTTGACTTCAAATCTGATGAAAATGAATCTGACTGTAGGTTATAAATATAATTCACTACGTTGTATTCTACTCTACTTCTACTCTAACAGCCATTGAAGGAGGCGAAGGGACATTATTACCCCGCTTTCTTTCGAAATAACTAATCGAAGATATCACCAACTCTTGGAAGCGATAGTTTTTGACTCATTTGCCATTTTTACGAATAGCCTGACCCTGATACTTTCTATACAAGCATTGAAATATACAGATTTTTATCCCATTTATCTAATTTGAAGTATAAAAAAGACCTAAACACAGAACTGTCACTTTTGAATGACAATTGTCAATAGGCAAATAACATTCTTCAAGCGAATTGCGGCAACATCGAGAGTGGTGCCAACCAAACGGCCAAGAAAAACAGACGCCAAGTTTGAAGTTCAATATAAACATTCCAATGCATTTCTATCAATGTATTTACTAAAGTGAAATATGAACGAACTAAAATAACCCACCTACACCACACTGCCCTATCATCCAGAAAGGCCTTTTGGATATCAACCGAGCATTCTCCCAAGAACGCATGCTCGTTGTGAGGAATCAGATCCCATAATGTGATTTCTAGGACCCTTTCCATGAGTTCGTCTCCTGGTACACCTGGAAAGCTGAGGTTGGCATTCCATATGGGGTTTTGACTCGCTGGGGCTACTTCGGTTTGTACACAATGCTCTTCAGCACTGAAATCATCAAAACATTAGAATTAACCCGCTCATGTTAGACATAAGAACAGTGAACAAATAACATAAATTGAGACAGAGTCAAATTTTGGTGAAAATTTTGGGTTTACCATAAAGAATGAAAATTCAAAAGTCCCTAAAAATCCCATGTGTGCTAAAAAAGTTATTCGGGGTCGAATAGCGAAAGTTTTTTTGGGTTTTTCTCGAAAACGGTGGGTTTTGTCAAAAGACTACTTCAGAACAAAGTTGTAGATCCCATAATTTTCTACAAAACTGGTCTCAACATTTTTTCCTCTAATTATCACCTTCTCTAAGATATCGCAATTGTAAATGTCACATTTGTGTCTCTTTATGTACAAACTATATACTATTAACAAAAGGAATAACTCAAATTCATAAATGTGGTGACGACCTTGGGCTATTCCCTTTTTTGAAATCAACCGCTCCACTTCGAGCATGGCCCTTTTTTTCGTCTACATACTAAATTGAGAAAATATATATTTGAAAGATAGTCAGTCCCTTCGAAAATCCCCTCTACCCGCATGACCTTGAATAACATCTGGCTATTTATTGCCCTTCTGATGTCGTTCGCGTACCTCAGCGTGGCCATATTTAGTCGAAATCTACTTTTTTGGTAGCTTTTCGACTCAAATCAGTAAATTTTAGTAGAAACAAATCGTCTATTAGATTTTGAGGAATATCTCGGTTTACCTGTATCTTTTTCTAAATGCAGAATCACAGAAAGAAAAGCCCTGTAATGTTCAAAGAACACCGCTCGAATTCAGGGACAGGAGATACGAACTAACATTCACTTTGAATTCTTGAAGTTAGTAAGCCTCAGGAAAGACCTCTTTCGGCAAGGAGTTCCGAAGCTCAGATGTTCTATTGAAAAAAGATCCCTGAGCAAGAGAAGATCGACAGGTCTCCAAAGTCATAACAAAGGGGTGGAAATTCTGTACTCGTCGAGTCATCCGTGTAGATATTGCCAAGGGTGGAACAATTGATAACAATTCAGAAGAGCACCAACCGTGAAAATATCTTTGGAAGAGAGACAGCAATTAGTTCAAGAAGTGAAAAAGAGAAATCTGTAGTTACATATGAATTTCCTTGGTAGTTTTTTGTGTTTTCAAGCTACCACATTCTGAGAAATTAATTACAAGTTACTTTGAGAGAAACGGGCGTACACTACCTCACAGTTGGGGTGGAAACTGCATATTATGCAGAACGTGCCTCTTTCAATTGCGATATCTCAGGAACGATGATACTTTATTTATTATTATTTTTCTAGAGAATTTCGAGATCTACAACGTTGGTCTGAGGTATTTTTCTTATTCAACACACCGTTTTCGAGAAAAATTAAAAAACCCTGAAAATTTGACATTTGACCCCGAATAACTTTTTTAGCACACATGGGATTTTTGGGGACTTTCAAATTTTCATTCTTCATGGTGAATCCTAGGTCTTCACCAAAATTTGGCTCTGTCGGAATTTTTGTTGATTCAATTGTATAACTTGACCGGATTAATACAGTCGAAGGATTAGATCATCAAACTTCCGTTGTGAAACGAAAAAATTCATTTGTGTGAATGTGGTCGAGATTTTTCTCTCATATGAGCATTGATTTGGCATTTGTCTATGACATTCATCTCACTACAAACCTGTCAAAATATTATTGGGTAGAAAATCTAAATGAATATTATCGAAAAAATTGAAATGATTGGTTGAAAATGAAAGTCGTTCTGAGGAACTTTTTTCAGCTTTTTCTTCTCCAAATCTCTCGATTCAAAGGAGGCATCTGATACTGTTGACCACACAGTACTGTGTCATTCCATTCGGGATTGACGGCATAGGTTTGAGATGGTCTTTCAAATTATTTGAGAAACAAAAAACAGTACGTGTGTATGGGGAAAAAAGGTATGATAAAACTATTATTTGTAGAGTATCACAAGTTTCAGAAGTTGGCCCTATTATGGCCAGTTAAAACTCCTGGTGGTGATTGGGAAAAAATATCTGATATATTTTGCATGCATTTCCAGGCAAATCCATAGTTTGAACTCCACACCATATTCAAACTGAATCTAGATAACTACCCCAAAGAGAAATGCCATATTTGCCTAAAGACGATAGTACTAATATTCATCCAGGATATAACCGTGAAACAATTAAATGGAATGCAGTCAATTATCTGATACTTACATGGATAGAGTCTCAATTATGGTGACTCTTCCCATGTGTTTGTTTCAGAAAAAACAATCCCCAACACTTCAGAAGTTTTGATCAAATTATAGCAGGAATAAATTGAATGTTTCACATTTACCAAGTTTCTTGGGTTATGTATAGATCAGACTTTATTTTGGTCAAAACACTAGGAAATATCGAGAAAGTTGATTTCACCAATTCTGGATATATTGTATGGAATCAAAAATCGAAGTGCAATACATTATAGAAAAACAATATTTTAATACCTCATCACAATTCAGGAAGCAGAGTTCAATATCAAGCCACTTTGAATTGTTCACAACAACTTAATGAAACGTAAATCTAATTTAGACAATCTAGACCGACAATCAATATCTATAAACTTAGAGAATTTTCAGATTATGTTTCTCTTTCCAAATACAAAATGTTGGTATTTTTTCTTTTTTCCGAAATAACTCCAAAAATTCGAATTCCGAACTCACCATAAATAATAATGATTCTTCAAGTAAAAAATCGATAATTCAATTTTATACGAAAGCATCATCTGTTATAATAGCTCACTGAAAATGCTCAGGAATTATAACCATCGTGAATTTCATTCACATTTTCGTTAACATTTTATATCATCCTATCCACTTACGACCACCATGTATAGGTGAATTTTTTTCATACAATTCACCGCTTTTTTCTACTCTCCACTGGAATCAATTGCTTGAATTCGAATTGCGATCCACTATAAATATTTGTTATTTCTTAGGAACAATTAACGCTATATGTAATATAAAAATACATCAGAACATTAATTACAAAATAACTTAAATATATCAACAACACTGCCTGTTGATGTGTTTACCATCCACATGAAAAAAATTCATACAGAAACAGGAAAATAATAATTATAATGAGAGTTTTTCTAAACTCATTCATCTAGTTGTTTCAATGTTTCAGTTGATTTACCCCTCTCTCTCTCTCTCTGGATAATTCACCGTAACATTCCATTTTATTTCACAATCAATTGTTCATTTCAATTCATCCATTTGGTTGTATAACTTTCATAAAGCGTTTTTCCCCAATAAGTTTTTTGACAGGTTCGCAATCTATTGACCAATATACACAATGAGAGTTCTAACTATTGCCATTCAATGAATTTGTAACCAGAGAAAATGGTGAAAATAATGCAGTTTGATTCATTCGTATTTCAAGAGGCGCGTCTTTTGTACATCTTTTTTCATTCATGCAATTGAATATATTACTATAAACTCATCTCTTCGATATCGCAGGAAACATTATTCCACTGTACTCTTTGAAATAGTTATTCTTTGTGTAGCTACTCACGTTAGAGGCAACAGACATAATCTAGCGTACGCTTCCGGAAGGGATCCGAAACCTAAGCTGTCATCTCGTGGTGCCAAGTCATCGGCTGCGAGGACGGCAATCACTAATTCCTTCCTTTCGTCATGGTACCACACTTGAATTTGGATCCGCCCTGAGACGCAGCGTTCCCTTGCCAGTTGTTCCTATGGAAAGTGAATGATAATGCCCCGGAAATAGTATATTACATTACTAGTGCGGAAAGTGACATTTTTCACACGAGTGGGAAATCACTTTCGCACGTTTGATGTACCCTATTTTCCCTACGATCACCGATTTACTTCAACAAAACGTAACAAATATCTTACGTTATATTTGTAACAGTCTATGTTTAAATATTGTTTCTATGAAAAGTACACATGAATTCACAATTACTCTCATAGAGAAATGAACAAATAATGATAGTCAACGTTTATTTGAAAAAATTACAATACAATGAGTACTTTGTTGTGTCTTTTAATTGTTTCAAAGCCTACTTAGCATTTTGTATTTACAAATATGTGCCCGCGCCCGGGTCCCGATTCTCGAGAGCTAAACGCATACGCTTGTGATGTTCTATCCTAGTTCAGCACATATATGCCGTATCGCTTTACGTTATTCTGAACGATTCATACGTCCGTCGAACGTATAGGGCTCCGGATCACTGGTTGCCTATCTTAAATAGAGGTAGTTCGTATGTATGCCTTAACTAACAGCAATCCGACAGCTGACAGTAAAAAGAAGAAAGAAAGAAGAAAATAAGGAATACGAGATCACGTTTTTTCTAAAAAAAATATGAATAAACAGAAGAAATATACAATTGCATGAATAAATATATACTGCTTAAATAACTATTGACTGCTGCAATTCAGCTTAAAAATTCGTCGATGGTGTAGCAGTTTTTCTCGACGAGACTACGTTTCAGAGCACATTTGAAAATACTTATGTTTGGCGAGATTTTAATCGCTTCGTCTAACTTATTGAATGATTTTGGTGTTAGATGAAAATGACTTTTTTGATAAAGAGATCTACAATGTGTAAACCTTTTGAACGAGTTGTGTATTCATGAGCTTGTGTTTTGAATGAGATCGTAGATCTGTTTTATACACGTGAATGAGCTCTTTAAAGGAACTTTTACAAGATTGTTGCCATCCCAAACCGCTGTGCTTTCTGCGAGGGCAAACGCATTGAGATCTTCAATCAGGAAGTTTGTTTGATCCGCGTAGGCGATCATTTCTATATGAAACAATACATTCTAGCAATATAGCGTCAGGATTGATTTAGTGGAACCAATGAATATATGCATAAATGAAAGTTACGACCAAATAATCTTATGAGACTCTGTTCAAGATGTTAGAAGAAAAATTCAATCAGGGACATTTCTATATAATCTGGAACTACCATAGGTCGATTATTCTTTTACATTATGAAAACAATTTTCCGTTAAGAGTGTTTTCAGTTCGTTATTGGGTAAACCAAGTACAGGAGATGTTTAACATTTCATTCTTCGAGATTCACACCATCTACACCAGAATCTCTTTTGTAATTCCCTACGAAATTTGTGTGAACCTTTTTTCTTTCAGTGCTATCAAATGTATGAAATCTATAGATCGCCCTAACGTCATGATCCGCCTGAGACGATTCAAAACTACTATGGATTTATGGTCTCGAAATACATCATTTTGCGACGTATAATTGCTATAGAGCAAAAAAGCCTCAGGAAAATATTGCTGAGAATTTTGAAGGCTACAAAATTTGATATGAGTAATCATCAACTGGACTCGATTGAAACAGATATAGTTGTATTTTTAGAAACTCGAGTACTTTTGTGAAGAGATTGAAGTTTGATTAAATATTTTTCTTATTTTTTCTTCTCCGATACTAGATGAAAATACATAGAGGTTTTTCAAAAATAGTTCCTCATATATTTCGATATTTTTTTGGGAGATATGTTCACTTGCAACTTCCAATCCATAATAATTCCAAAAATATCGTGAATATGAGAAAACAACAGGACTAATTTTTTTTACATTGTCTACAATTTTTTTTATTTTTGGGCTGAGAAAGACCGTTATTGAAATATTGAACAAAATGCACCATTCAAGATGGCGGCATCAGCTCAGCTTTTACATCTGCGTCAACTGAAATTAACACTCAGAAAGCAACCAATAATCATTCCCAAAACGATCAGTGACATAATGGATCTTGGAGAGTATGTGATTTTGATAATGTTTGACATAACAAAAGACTTCGAAACAGTCGAAAAGCGATTCATTAATGAAATACTAGATGAGCTAGGTGTATGTGGCTGTATCAATTTTGATATTGTTTCTCGCATGTCTTCTGAATGGAAAACGGTGTTCTTACTAACTAGTATGATATTGACCTAGGAACATCTCAGGGAAGCGTCATTTTTAACTATTTCTCAATTATCGTCGTGCCTATCTGACTGCAACAGTTCTTATATATGTAAACATACCAGCACAATTAATTCTGACAGTTCGGAAACAGTACTTTCTGCAAAGTTAGGTAACTTAACGTGGGCCTGTTCGAAGGTTACCACAAAAACAAGCTATCGGTGAATGCTAGGAAACCTGTTTGTATTCAATGTCAAATCATTCAAAGATCACGACACTTTTTCGAAATGAGATTTTTGTTGAAATAACTGAACGATCTGAATCGCAAACTCTTTGTGAATGTGTTCGACAGTTATCTCTTTTGCGATATACCCTTAGACATAGAGGCATGTAATTCGAGTTTTTTTCGATCCACAAAAATGAATTTGAGGCCTCATTTTCTACCGTCCTTTTCACATTTCGTTTCGTGGAGTATACAGAGGTGAATTTTTGCAGCTGTACTATTCTCACCAGAGTAAGCATACAATACTGAGGAACTGTGACATCCATAGTCACCTTACTAGGCATAAAAATGATCACAAATGATTCACTGAAAAATCCTTTTCCCTGCAGATGTTCAGTATCGAGTTCAATAAGCACAAAGAACAACAGATTCTCACAATTTCGAAGAATTTGGGGAGTTTTTTGAAACCAAGAAGGTGTTTTTTTGTATCTGTTTTTCTCTGACCCGTGGTTGTTCTTTATTATTTGTTTGTAACGTTCAATTGCTAGTATTTGTATCATTACTAGGATTCATCCTCTCGATTGTACAATATAATAACGGATTGGATATGAATAACATGCGCTGAATGCCCAGTTCAGAAAAACCTACCAACACTTCCAAGAAACAACGGGATTTCTTACAAATACGATGTGTACGTGCTCCCCAATATCATATTTGTTTCGTTTTTCCCAACATGGTGTTTACTTTCATCGTTATTGAACGAGTCAGAGTGGGAGGCCAAATCCAAAATCACTTCAGATCGCAAAAAACTTCTCGCTTATTGGTATTTCGAAATTCGGTGGCTGGCTAATTGTTCTGAACTTGCCAGTTTATTTTTTGAAGAAAGAGGGTGAGTTATTTCCACCTTATCGTCCGAGACTATTTCCACGAAGGTTTTTCTCGATCACACTTACCGAAATCTGAACTATTTATGACGTTTCAATTGTTCTGTGATGGAACAGTCCATCTCGAAAATTTTCCTGTAAGCTTTTTCATTTTTTGGCGGTATTGTCCCACTCAGTGTTTTGGCGATGGCGATGGCGCAGAATACATTTTCAAGGTGAAGGAAACATACACGATTTGGTAGAGACAAGATTTCCATGCATACTTTCGACTTCTCCGGCGGCAAAAAAACGTTGTGAAGTGCTGAATACCTTTTTACCACCGAAAAAACTTGTAAATTGCGTTAAAACCAATGTATTCGCCAAGATTTGTAGTTCTGCGTACCCGCCAAAATATGTAGTTTAGCGCGGCTGCCAAAATCTGGTGTTCACACCGCCGCCAAAACCTGGTGTTCAGCACCGCCGCCAAAACCTGGTGTTCAGCACCGCCGCCAAAAGATAGAGTTTGGCGCCGCAGTCAAAAACCATAGAGGTGAATTTGTTTTGGGGTACACTCCTGACTATTTATTATACCTATCTGGAAACACCATATTCACATACTTGTTTAGCGCACCGAAAGTAGGCTTTTTATGTGCGCACACACAGGAAATTTTCTAGAAATCGCAAATTGTTGTTCTTTGTTTTTAAAAGTGTGTGTTTCCGTTAACCAGCTGACGAAAGTCAACCCTCAGAAGTCGAAACTTGAGCGAGAAAAGGATCAACGAGGCCTTACCTTTTAACGTGCGATTACCCAGCAGGGTTGCCCGGCGGGGAATCGAACCCCGGTCTTCCGCTTACGAAAGCTCTCAAATATGTACTTAATGAACGGTTTAAAATAGTGGTTGTCTATCACACTCCCATAAATACTGAATCCATGCTTCCTTCACAACTTCCAGTGTTCGGCTGCGCCTTCCATGGGAACTTGGTCGCACACGCACGGGAAGAGCCTATTTTCTTGACTTATAAAATATATTTCTTCATTTTTTCGGAGTTATTTGGATAGAGAGTAACTTTTCCAGTTTCAGGGAGAAGGAGGAAAAAGAGAGGAGGCATTTCTACAAACATCTGTATCGTAATGGAAAATCTGTATCATAATGAGCTCGGTCAAGAAAGTAGGCTTTTTCCGTGCTTGCGCTACCAAGTTTGGCTGCGCCTTCCACGGCAAGTCGTGAAAGTACGGACAAAGCATTCATGGACGTAGAAGGAACGATATTTCTCATTATATCTACCTGAAAAATTCAAATCCAAATATTGGCACAAATCAACCGTATTTATTAGTTGGTATGGAAATATACTAATAATTTGCAATTTTTACAGAACTCTCATCAATGTAGCATTTTTTTTCGAAATGTAAGTAGGCAGCTAATAATGCTAGCGCACCGGAAAACTCTCGGTGCGCTATATAAGCATGTAAATATAGTGTTTTATGATAGGTATAACGAAAAGTTAGGTGCGTACGCTAAAACAAATCAACCTCTATGGTTATGACGGCGGTGCCCAACTCTATATTTTGGCGGAGGTGTAAAACTATATTTTGGCGGCAGTGAAAACTCTATATTTTGGCGGAAAAGCAGAACAACATATTTTGGCGAATATATTGGCTTTAACGGAATTTTCGAGTATTTTTTCGGTGGTCGAAAAGTATTCACCACTTCACAACGTTCTATCGAAGCTGGTGAAGTCGAAAGTGTGTACAATAATCTTGTCTACCAAATCGTTCACTTCTCTTTCACCTTAAAAGTGATTTCTGCGTCTTCGCCAAAACATTGAGTTTGACAATACCGCCAAAAATAAGAAAGCTGCTGAGACAATTCCTGAGGGTAGACTGTTCCATCACAGAAAAATCTGAATAGACCCGGCGGCAGTGACAGAATTCTGGACCAATCTTCTACAGTCTGCTTTTGGAAAGTACTTGAAGATGGAACAAATCATAATCCGCAAAAAAAATTTACCCGCTGCGTGTTGCTTCATGTAAAAACCCATAATTTGCGTTCGTTGATTTTTTTTGCAGATTATGATTTGTTTCAGATTCAAGTATTTTCTATTCCAAAGGCAGACTGTAAAAAATTTTCTGTTCACATTTCAACAGAAATGATTAGAGAGAACAGTAATGTGAATGAATATGTTCTTAGAGCAGTGGCGTAACTAATTGGGGTGAGGAAGGAAATAGCCATGTCTACTACAAGCAACTGATCTATGGTAGAAACTGTTCACAAAATATTACTCCATGCATTAGAAAGATATTGGAAGATTCATGAACATATCTTCAGTATTTCAGAATCCCTATTGATTTTGTTTCCATTTTTATTTTAAAACACTTTATATTTCAGAACCACTGTATTTTCAAAAAGAGAAATAAAAAGGAATGTGGCAATCGTTTTCATGAACACCCTGTACTGATTGAGTTGAAATTTGCGAATTTCAGTTAGTGTAATTGTTCAGTTTTGTTTCATGATGCTTATTTTTATGAGTGAAATATGCACTTTAATGTCAAATTCTCAAAGATGTGATGGAATGGGTCGATACTTGATGAAAGTCCATGATAACGTAATTAAAAATACAAATCATTATTTGATTACCACTACATAGCTACCGGAGCTATAAAATTGCTGAAGAAGCTCTTGTATAGTGAAACACGAGTAGCGGTTATGCAAACTGTCTAGTGTTCATTCACACAATAAAGTAGTTTTAAATTCTCATTTTCCATTTTGCTTTTCATGGATATCCTCTTCTCTCCCAGCAGTTATCGGTTTTTATTTCACCCATTATTTTGTTGTTATACAGGTAGTGTTGTTTCCGAGTAAATTTAGATTTTGTGATCACATTGATATGTACTGATGAATTCAATTGTGAGATTCCATATCGTGAAAAATAACTATTTTTCATTTTTGGGGGCTTGAATTGAGAAATGTGTTAATGAAGAAAGAAAGTATCCAAGAATGATACAAATCGTAGTTACTTACCTACAGGGTATCCCAAAAGTCAAAAGTAATGAATATGACGGGGGAAGATATTTCCAATGATATTTTTTTGTCCAATTTGTTCAGTTTCATTTGCATCTCGAGAATTGTTCGAAAAAAGCTCAATGATTCCTTTGTTGAATATCCACGCAAGAAATGCTTATTTATCTTTGCTTTGGTGGATTATGGAACTATTTCGTGGTAAATCAATATTTGTTCCGTAGTTTTCTGGGTTTCAAACCTACCACAATCTGAAAAAATAAGAAATGATATTGAAATCTCTACGAGGGTAGAAGGGAAGATTACTACCCCAAAAAGTTGCTGCTATTGAAAAACAGTTCCTTCTGGATAGAACAAGTCCAAATAGTCAGCAAGTTCTCGTATAACTAGAATTTGCCTATAAAATAATAATAATAATAATTATATATATATATTACAAATACTCTGTATTTTGTTGCAATAAATGTTATTATTATTATATATATATATATATATATCAGAATAATTTTTGTTAACGTTTCGGAAACTAAATCCGCTTCCGTTCTCAAAACTTATACGCAATTTTCTGTTCAAATGCAAATATCTCTTGTTGATAATCTTCGTAATTGACATTTTGTCAAATATTTCAAATCTGACTTAACATTTTGTCTTTCAGGAGGCGCAACCCTTCTACACTTATATACATTTCCATATTAATTCCTATTTTTGCAGATTATAGTAGGTTAGAAACCCAGAAAACAATGGAATTAGAAACCCAGAAAACAATGGAACAAATATTGAATAACGCCTTCTGAGACGCTTCGACAAAATTTTCCCTGACTATGCACAACTTGTAGGAAATGAAAGAATATTTTGAGTTTTTATAGTGAATAACTGCCAATTTTCAAAAAGTTCAAATAATTCATGATCTACGTCTGTTTTTTGCCCTTTTTCACGGTTTCTGAAAAGTACTGTTAACTTTTTTCACCAGAGGACTTTTGATAAGGTTCAACTAATTGAAATAATGATAACACGTACATAAATTATAGAGTTTTCCTGAGAACCGGACTGTTTTGCGTTTGCTACAAAAACCAAAATATGAATGGATTTGGTATATCAAATCGAAAATGATCTTCCTCATCACGTTTTTTCATTCAACAAATGAATATTTTGGTAAAAGAGTGTATTGTTTTCTCTTTCATCATCCTCTTTATATTTTGGTTATCGTTACTCTTTCTGAAACTCTCCCGAATACATGCCTGTAATGCATTATTTGCTTGAAAAGTCTCCTGGGACGTTTTTCCCAGAAAATATATTCATATGAACTCCAAGCAGAAAAAGGAATATTTTTCTAGAAAATGTTCCATAAGACGAAACATTCGAATTGTGACAATCTAAGCACTAAAAACATATTAATTTTCAACATCGATATCAGACAGATCATTATCAAATGTTGAAAATTTTCGTACACCAATTTATTATAGGTAATGAGTTATCAATTTCGTCAGTCTAAATTGTTAAGCAGTTTCACGCATTGACAACTGTAACATGCACTGTGTAGAAGCAAATATGACATTCCACAAAAATGACAAACATTTCGAAATCCTGCCCTATCACAATAACTGGGAGAACAACTCAATTTTCGTTGTTTCATTTGTAATAGTTATTTGAAGTTCATTGTGATAGATCAGAATTCAATTGAGAAGAAGCGTTGGCGGAAGTGAGAAAGCATTATTGGTGCCAGTTGGGACAGAGTGGGTGTTTTTGGATTCTAATACACGATATCAAAGCCAAAACGTACCATAATATTAATTCGCTGGACGTCCTTCGAGGGTTAGAAGGGAAATGCAAACACGCTTTCTTTTTTCACAAGTTTACTGTTGAGGCTATTAGTACATGTTTCACTTTTACCATTGGTGATGAGGTTACATTTTTGTAGTTTCATTTCACTTACTCTTGGACACCTGTCCCAGCTGACACTAACAATTACACTTACTAAGTTTCTATACGGAAGAAAACTAGGTAGTTCTCTATATAAAACAAATACTGCAACGACTACAACTACCTAAATATAGTTTTTACAATATTGTCATTTCGTGAAACTAGTGGTATACTAATGAGGGTGGCAACTATGTTCAGACGTAATTTAGGGATCACGACTGATTGAGATTACTATAATTTTCCACACAAACTGTACTTATTTGATAAAATATTTAGCTAATGATTGATTCGGTTGCTAGTCTTCGATAGTTATCGCCACCTTCTTCAACGGCAATACTGTGTAGTCCTTTAGATGATTTTCACTCCCATTCCATGAACAACTACTTGAATAAACATAACTCCATAAAATACATGAAGATTATCAATTGCGTTTGTTGAATACGAAAAATTGAAAATAATTTTACGAAGGTTGATTTTAAAATACAAAATAGTTATTTATGATATAAGTGTTAAAAGTGATATTTTATTTTGTGAGTAGGGAAGTTTTTTCCATCCCTTCATACAAAATAAAATCACTTTCAGCAGGTATATCATATACTATTTTTTCTACAAACACCATTAAAAGTCCGAATTAACTCATACCTATTTTACATTATTTAATTTATAAAATAATAACCTCGACATCATCAGTTCTGAATCCAATTTCATTAAATCTATTCATGAAACAAGTTGCCAAGGTAATCAAAAACAGAATTTGTTGATTTGTCTTCGTAGACAACTAACGTCAATAAATTACGAATTATTCTTCCTCGTTTCTTCGTTCCTCGATGGAAAGTGATCCAGAAAATGAATTTCTACCGCCGAAAATTGAAGAAGCTGCCAATGAAGCTGCTTTTGAAATATTGCCTGGTAAGTCAAAGCGACAGTACGAGTTTTCATACGATCGTTTCTTGAAATGGTGTGATCAGAAAAATGTCAGTGGCAAGGAGGTCAGTGAAAAAGTACTTCTTGCATACTTTGAAGAAAAGTCCAACATATGGAAATCAACGCTTTGGTCGAATTAACCTATGTTGAAGTCGATGATGAACATAAATAATCATGACATAAGCAGATATTACAAGCTTGTGGCTTTTTTAAGCGAAAGGGTGAATAAATCACTTTCAGCACTAGTGCTAAAAATGATTAACTCTTTACACTAGTGTCATAAAATGGCTATTTAGACACTTACAGCAAGCATTAAAAATTATACTTTTGCTGACGTTTGTAGAAAAAATATTATTTCTATATCTTGAATTGACACTTGAATGCCGCCACAAATTTGAGGCTTTGGTCAGATTTGGATGACATTTTTTTTCATAATAACAACATCTGCTAACTAAAATCACTATATTTATTATTGTATGCCATTATGTTCTTCATTTTTCGAGAAAATGGTTTAGGTGTGTATAATGGAGCTTATTTTGAATGTGTTGATATTGTTAGTAAAATACTTTTACACAAACGGCTTTATCACTTGGTATGTTCTTTTTCATTGATGAAGGACAAAAAATCAATCCTTGAATTACTTCTGTTACATGCTGTATATTCTGTGCATAAATCGAATAAGGTTCAACCCTATCTTCTAGCATCGCATCGGTTCGAAACTTTGGTCACTCATATGGAATCACAATATGGATTGATTGGCTCAAATTTTTTTTTTCACCATTTTCATAATGTTTATACTATCGAAATGTAGGCGAAACAGGAATTTTTTTGAATGATATAATTAGCTATGGTGCTATCCGAGAAAAATGTGTTATGTTACATTTACGCTTGCCCCAAAACTATGGGAGAGTGTGATCCAAGGTTCTGATTTTCAAAAACAAACTTGTACTGAATTCCAGTTGTCACATCAAAATGATGATATATATCATATATTATGTGACGATTACTTTAGTTTGAAACTTTTGAAACAGCTAAAGAATGTGAAAAAATTTGCTCACATGAAAAATGCGTTTACACTTACCCGATCTTGCCTTACACTTTTTTCAAATAGGAATTATTTCGTAGTATTTTCTTATAGATAAGGATATTCATTTGTATGTAAATGAATTATTAAATCCAAATATGCACGAATATATCGGTGGTTCTATTTGAAGTTACAAAGCTGATGTGATTTCCCATAAAATTGAAAATTTTTCAAAAACAAGTTCCAAAACAATCAATCCAAATTGTGATACCATGTGAATCACCAAAGTTGCATATTGACTCAGTAAAAGGTTTACCTCCGGTATAGGATAGTGTTACGTAGTTATTCATGAGATTGAGAGTAACCAAAACATATATATTGTATTTTACCAAAAATCCAAATCTAATATACGAAAATTATTGAAACATCAAACTATACACATCAAACAAATAGATACGGACACTTACCAGTATTGCCGTCTAAACTGTACCGCCCTAAAAACTAATAAATGCCAGACTGTCCACTTATGACATCTAATTCCATATAAACCCCCAGAGAAACAACTACTTTTGGGCACCACTGTGTGATAATAAAATGAATCCTAAAATATTTAACCAGTATGCAATCAGACAGGATCACTATGTATAGAAATCCTGGTGTTTGCGTAAAAATCACTCGATATTGTTATTACAGATTGCCTAGTGTTTTTAGTAGACGATAGATGAAGTAATAGTTGGAAGTCTCCAATGAATAATCAAACAAAATGAATGATGTTGACATTCACCAAGATTAGAAATTTCATCATCATTCACTGACATTACTATCAGTCAGGACACCTTAGTAATATCGGTAATGAACTGACATCTTCTGTCAACTAAAAACAACGTCATCTCAACGTGGCCGAATAGAAAACCTGATGATTGTGAGTGAGAAAACGGCATCGATCAAGTAGGCCATACATCGAGAAATAGAGAGTTTGATACCGATATATCACAGGTATATGAATAAGGACCTGACTGCTAAACATTTTGATGATTGTTTGTCTCAACGTTCCGAACTTTCTCATGACCATCGCTTCAGAAATTCGAACCAGCCATTCAGTATAGAATATATTTCAGTCTCTGTATTGTTTTCAGAAGTGATGCTTTTTGTTTCTACATATTTGCTGATATGAATAGTGTTGAACTGAATGCCTGAATTTCAATTTTGGCCCGATTGGTCTGCCATGCATATACATATTTTCATCGTTGTTCTTTATTTTTGAATATAAGTACATGATTCAATTGGAAATTTTGCATCGTGAATAATTTGCAACCCGAATAAAGCGATATTTTTCATTGTGTATACAGTAGTGGTAATAAAAGAAGCACCAAGGTGAACTGCAAAGCATGCTTCAAACCTTCCCAAGAGATTTTTATTGGCACGTCTTTCCTTCAGGAGTTTTAGCATTAGGACATTATAAGTGGACCTTCTGGGAAATGTAAACATGGTAAACATAGCTGAGTGATATGTACATTCAGAGAGTTCCCTTAGATATTTCACAGACAAGTATACAAACATGTATTTAAAGCTTTCAGTTTTGATTCTACTACCTCAATATGAAGTTGCTATAAAGGTCATGATACAAAGTAGCATCCACATTTTTTTCATGCATATGATTGATATATTCATTATTGGTATAAGGGAGGTACTATATACGTATTTTTTCATTTTAATGTGAGGTCATTGACACCTTAGGCGCTAATATTGTTATATCTTTCTATGTCGAATGACTGATCTTTTTTTTCAGATAGATATGGCTAGGATATTTTTTGAGTTTCTATCGGCGAATTTGAAAATATCCCATCGACCTTTTTCCAATTCTATTTTCAGAAAGATTGATGGCAACATTGATTCATCATTCATAAGGTGTTTCATTCAAAACAGTCTAACATAATATTTTTTAAGGAACGAGATTTTTCCCACGAACCTTGAGAGAGGTAGATTACATTTTCAAGAGGGAAATGTTTTGGTCTAGAAATTTAGGATGCAGTGGTATTAGATCTAGCGATCGTGTTGGCCATTCAATTAAATGATTCATCATGTTCATCCAAGTGACATTGCGTGTTTGATCAAAAGGGAAGGAAAGAGAATTTTACAAACATGAATGAAATTTCAATATTTTGTCGTGGATGAAACAGATTCAATCAAAATCATATGAAGTTCGAAATTGTTGAGTCCCAGAAAATTTTCTGCCTTTTATGATTTCTTCACTCTATTATTTTGATGGAAAGATTTCTCTGTACCTGGGCAATCATATTTTCAGGGTCTTATGATAATTTTTAATTACAATAGGCAAATCTGGCTCGAAAAATAGACACATGTTTTATGAATTTAGGATTTTTTTAGTATGAGGGTCGTCTAGAGTGAAGATCGTGCTTATTGGTGGAACACTGATTCAGAAGATGGGAAGGGATGAACGTCGATGGCGCCTGAAATGTGCATTTTACTAAAGCTGAAGCTTTGTATGAATTATAGGGGAGGATACGCCCTATAATTTGGTTTTCGAGTTCGTGTTCAAAATGAATACATCATGGAAATAACCTCAAAAATCGATTTTTTTCGAAAATTTCCCCTACACGAACCTATATTGCAATTTTACTAACTATATATATATATATATATATATATATATATATATATATATATATATATATATATATATGTATGTTAGCATCAAGATTCTCACGGACGAAGTATGATGAGTTGTTTTTTCGGGTTTGATTCCGTGTTCTGTGGTTTCGATCCTCTGAAGGATAATTGTGTTTTTGAAAACACAAAAACACTAGGGAGCGATGAAAACTTCTACTCTCGAACAATCAGAGAGGCTATCGAAATTGAGAAACGACCGAGTAGTATGAACAAGAGAGATGACGCCCAAAGATTACCAAGAACGTGGAAATCCATCCTATCACAAAACAAAAACAAGCCGATTACACCGGAGGAACAAGGTCGGACCTTACCACGTAATTACTCAGACATAATGACGAATACAGTCGGACCAACGAAGAAAGTGGGAGGGGCCCAGGTCAAAGATACCATCAATGAACACCCTTATATATTGAGAAGCAGAACTCGAATTAATTAGTCGAGTTCGGAGGTCGAAACTCAATCATCACCTAGAAGGTGGCAAATGAGACTTCGCCGAAACGTTGTGACAATTATCCTTCAGAGGATCAAAACCACAAAACACGAAATCAAACCCGAAAAAACAACTCATCATATATATATATATATATATATATATATATATATATATATATATATATATATATATATATATATATATTTTATCGAGTTTGATTTCGTGTTCTGTGGTTTTGATCCGCTGAAGGATATTATATAAATCCGAAGGATTCTCAATTTTCATCATTTGGCCATGAATCAACTGGATGATGATTTTTTCATTTCTTCGTGGGGTTTCAAAATCAGGAGGTGACAATCATGAAAAGACAAGATAGTTTCATGACCAACAACGTTTCTTCTGGCTGAAATTTGGATTCAAAAAATATCTGTTCGAGAAAAACACTTTTACCCAGATGATACAACGTTTCTCTCAAACAATATTTATCCTTGCGGTCCAACCTCGACAGCCAAACTATAGGGCGACTAACCCTCCAATCGCAATCAAATTTTACCCCTTTCTATCCTCTGAATCGATCCCTTCAAATTGCACGCCTTTAACAGTTTCGTATTCTGATGAATTCCTTGAAACACATATAAAAAGTGTATTCACTATGGATTTTTCCAAGTCTTACGCATAACAAGAATCAGGAGTTATTAGACTTTCTCAACTGAAATGTTGATAGATACAATTCATATAACTAAAGTCAATTGAAATAGGATATTCCAATTAGGATTACCAAAAATATATAAGAGACGACAAAACTGAAAAACTGTTCTGAAGAACAGGAATCCTGAACATCACACTGCACGATGATATTATGCCATATTTCTTGAATGAACTCTCCATTTGATCTCAGGAGAATAGTTATAAGGAAGTGATTTTCAAATGTCAACTTCTCATTGAGTTAGCTACATATTGTTACGATATTTCTGGGTTCGTTTATCTAAATAATACTCCGAACAATCCTAAACTATTTTTATTAACTTCACGAATAGTGTTATCCTAAGAGTTACCAGAAATATCGTAACGGAGAAGTCAGAAGTGGGATTTTTTTTCGATTTCGTAACAATTTCAACACCCATGCCGAATCAAAAGTAGGGAATGTTTTTCGGAATCTCGTAGCAGATAGAATTGAGGTTATGTCAGCCGTCATTTGTCTAATTTTCTTTATTGGTTGGATACGAAAGTTGAATAAAAGTTGCCGATAGTCGAAATTCCATATTAAAAAAATAATATACAGTTGCTTGAAGAATTTTCACTTATTAGGGTTCACTGTAAGATGCCTAGGAAACCCTGGTGTATCTACTTATACCTGAATAATTTTGATATAAACTTGGCGAAAACCGATTGCTTGATTTCTGAGATCGCAAAAGCTTCGGATCGCTATTGTAGATGGCGATCAGTCATATACCATATGAAGCTTAATTTTCACTGGAGAGAAATGTGCAACCGAATATTCTACCACTGTTTATTATTTGCCTACTGAGATTTTGACAGCCCTGACAGCCAATGAAACGCGTTTCAGAAAACGTGCATGTAACGTGGACACCTACCGTTAACAACCTGTAAATACTGTCACTGTCACCTGCTACCTCTACAAGTTTTGAGTGTGTTTATATCAGTTTGTAAGACTAGACTTTGATTCCGAGAAAATTTACTTTGCCCATTCACCTGACAATGTACGATAAAGTTCATGCTAGTGTATTGAAAGTGATAGACTGTCTTGGAATTGGGGATACACACATCAGTTATGCAACGGTTCAAAATACGTATCACATCGATATTTCCTTCGTTTAGACAAAATTTTGTTTTCAATATCTCATTGAAAAGAGCTACAGATGTTCCCTCCTCGATATAAAACTTTCGCTCAAGCTGAAACGAATAAAATTAGCTACAACGCTACATTCATGTTATTATTTTGGGTCGATTTGTTTGTACTTACCTTAGGTACTGAATAAAGAAGAATATTTGGATCCCCAGATTTTGACTGACCACACAAAATACGAAATCTTCTACCATTGTATAAATCGTTATACATTGCTTCTACACATCGTGAAAAAGTACTTGTAATAACTTCAAAACTTGTTCTACTTATATAGACTTTCAAACACTGTTGAATGCGAAGAAATAATTTCAGAGTTTTCATTGACAACAATAAACCTCAAAGTTACGTCAATCTGACACAACCGACATTTGACAGATTTTCGAAAATGCTCATATAACGCCCCCTATACAAAAATTAGAAAGCTTTTGTAATCGTCGATTGTTTTTCGCCAAGAAATTCTAAACAATATCGAATCACTAGATACACCAGGGTTTCCTAGGCATCTTAGTTCACTGATAATCGAATTGTTTAACTTTCCTGCTCGAGGAAACTATTACATAGCGAAACACGTGTCACGGTTTAGTAAAACCTATTATGTGAAAATTCTTACAGGCAACTCTCTATTTTTCGTTTAATTCGAGCTTGATCAAATTGGTACTCAATTCATTGTTGAGGTGACGGTTCAGACACCATCTTTTTTCATCATTTCCCTTCCAAAGTCAACAAAATGAAGAGTAACTGAATATCATGCACTGTTCATTTTGTTCCATTTTTTTAATTTTGCCAGTCGGGAGTAAAATCCGACATCACCGCCATTGTGAGCGCTTTCTAAGTATGAATGATGTATTCATTTACAAGAATTTTTTGCGAGCCTTGGAGGTGCTTAATGATCATTCTGAATACTTGATTCAAGAGCAGCTATAACTTGATTTTATTTTCATTATTCCTTTGTGCTCGTATGCTTGTATTTCTATCACCTAACTTTTCCTTATATACCCAAATTTGAAGGGGGGTGTTATCGTGGCGACCGCTGTCTCAAAGAAATAATTTCTTTGTTGTACTGGATGATTGAAACGGCAGTAATGGATTGAAAAATATGTAGGTGACCTGAACTTACACAGTTCATCAACATTAGGCTACTGCTTCAATTCAAGTGAATCCGAATTCAATGAATGCATGTATACAATTGAATGAAACTTCAACGCACAATCCGTGATTGTCATACAATGTTTTCAGTCAGGTCATCGTGTACGAAAAACTGCCGATTTTCACTTGTCATAACTAATTATAAATAACTTTATCTACACCTGTACTCTAATAATACACTTATATGCCCACAACCCGTTTTATAATGAAATCTATTACGATACAGATTTTCATTGAGATACATATTTTCAACCAATAGAAATAATCAAGCATGATGTGCAAGCTCTGCATTTTGACATTTTTGTCTAATCAAAATCAGTAGGTATTGAATTTTTGAAGAATTTAGTCAATTTTCGATAATCGTATGAAAATGTCTTATAGCAATGATATAGAAGAATCACCAGCGACTCCTTCACAGATGTCTTAAACAAGAAAAAAATACAATCGAAAGGATTATATTTTTCATTTGACAAATGCAACACATATGTTTTTATTTCCAACCAAGTCATATGAGCCCTTATGTCCGAGTAGTCAATGGCGCCGGCAGTGATCTGTCACGTCCGGGTTCAATTCCTGATCTCGGTAGAAATTTTAAACTTTTTTTTTTCCATTTCTCATTGTTGTATTTTCCGTGGTTATACCATTAATTATAATTCTGTTGAATTTTTCAAAGAAATATATGATTGATTACCTACTATTATTGTGTTCAATATAAATACCTAATAATATAATATTTTTAGTTCTTCATTATTTATTTGGTGTAGATGAAATGCATGCAACTCTCATGTAATGGTTATAAATACACTCGGCTCGTTTCGTATCCCGGTTTATGCTCATGTATTAATAACCATCATTACACGATCGTTGTTGCATAATATACTAATCCATTATGGAGTATGCGTTGAGTGAATTATATTTTCTCAATTGTGATTATATCCAATGAGATATGGATTATACACTGAACATTTAATTGTAATTATGCATTCACTGAATCTGCTTCTGACCATTTATCTTCTTGAATTTCAGCGTAATAAATATAGAGATCTATGCAGATGATGAAAAAAAAATCATTGCTCTAACACCATTGATATTTTCACAATTTTCATTTGGGAAGAATGTTCCATCAATAAAAATGATTTATATGATATTGGTCAATGAACCCTGTTAAACTCGTATCGAAAATATTTGAATTGTAATCCTGGGATATCAATTTTGTATAATACTCGATCGATATGAAATTTATCAGTCTGACTCATAGAGATATGTATAGGAGAAATGTTCAAGCTGATTACTGAGGTTAAATAGGATAGAAGATTATATATTCTGATAGATTTTATACCGGAGTTTTGGGTAGTTTCCGTCTGGTTGGAGATGAAGGTGCCTTGTCCGAGTCTGGTTCTGGAACAAAAAATTACAGATGTTAGGAAAACTCCTAAATATGAAACTTGAAGACTTTTTTCCGATGGATCATAATTGAAATTGAATACCTCGGATTTCAATTTTTATATTTCTTTCTATCATCGGGACTAAAAGAGTCACTGTAATAGTTATTTGCCTAACAAGTGCGGAAAAATGTACTTTTCCGCATGTGAAGGAGTTGACTGAACTCCGCCTATTCGAGCCGTTCTCGAAAAATGTTATTTGTTCAACTAGAAAAAAATGCATCTCACGAAGTCCGAAAACGCGTTTTTTGTACCTGTTGAACACACAATTTTTTCTACAACCACTAATTTTGAGATTTGCTCAAAAATTAATTTGACACTTGAAACAGGCACTCATGCTAGCATTATTCGCTTATTCTCTGATATTAGGAGGTGTAGAATTGATTTCGTTGAAAGAAAAATCACTATCAATATTCTTTTTTTAATCAGTAGGTAAATATTCTGAATACTCTGCTACAATGCAGTAGTGGACTTCGATATTTATTAAATAAGTGAATTTGAATTCAATATTTCATGATGTCTAAATCTTATGACGACTTTCCAGCGTGGCCAACATTGATATTGACATATGAATAAATGAGTCAAGTTCAAATAATAATAATAATAATAATAATAACAATTTATTCACAATAAATATTAATAACAATGCAAAGAAACATAACAATATGTGAATAAATAATTGAACCTCACGAAGTTGTGCACTTGTTGTGAGGGAATATTAAATTAGATTTTTATATAATTATATATGAGAATATGAGAATATAAACAAAAAATTATAAATATCAAAGATAAATAGTAGTATAAAAAATGAATAGATACAATATAATCATGATAGAGGCTATATTGGATATTTTCTTTCAATAATATTTTGGAAATATAGTCTAGGAGTTTCAGTAATCCATGTGTTCACTTTTTTCTTATAAGTGTATTTCGATTTGGTAATTTTGATTGAATTTGGTAATTTATCATAAATGAATGGAGCTAAATATAGAAAATTTTTTTGTGACTTTACTTTACATATGTTATTTTTTACAGTTATTTCATTTTTATTTCGCGTATCATGAGTATGCTTACTATAATTAATGCAATTTTTATGAGAAAATATATAAGTGAGTATCTTGAAACTGAATAATTGCCTAATATCCATTATTTTACAGTCAGAATATAATTTATCAGAAGAATATCTCAGGTTTTTATTAAATATGATTTTCAAAAACCACTTTTGTAATATTTCCAAAGGCTTAAGATATATTTGGTCAACTCCCCCCCATGATAAAATACCATAATTTAATTGAGATTGGACTAGAGAAAAATAAATCATTTGCATGTGTTTTCTATCCAAAATATTCTGTAAAAATTTGAATTTAGGTAATAACGGTCGTAACTTTTTTATGACATATTCAATTTGGAAGTTCCATTTCAAATGTCTGTCTACTATGACTCCTAAATATTTTATCCGATCTACTTCTTTAATGCATGAATTTTTTATTTCAATTGGGCCCAGATTGGGTAAATGATTTCGATAAGAGGTGAAAGGAAGGTAATTAGATTTTTCAAAATTTAATGTTAACAAATTGTGGTCAAACCAATATCCAACATTATTGAAGTCATTCTGAATGAGTTCTTTGAGAGATTTCCATGTTTTTGACTTGTAAATTATTACTATATCATCCGCAAAACTATGCATGAGTCCACTTGTTTTCAAATGAAAGATATCGTTGATGAATATGTTGAATAATATGGGTCCTAAAACAGTTCCTTGTGGAACTCCATAATTGAAAATTTTTTCTGAACTTATAAATTCTCCTACTTTAACACATTGTTTTCTATTTTCAAGATAACTCTGTAGTAATTTGAAACTCATTCCCCGAAAACCAATTTTATCTAATTTTTTTAATAACAATTCATGATTTACCGAATCGAATGCTTTAGCTAGGTCAAGGAATAGACAGACAATTGGAGATTTTTCTTCTAATGCTTCATAAATTTTAGTTGTTAGATGACATAATGCATGCTCACTTGATACATTACTACGAAATCCAAATTGCATTTTAGAAATAATATTATTTTTTTCAAGATACTCATCAATTCTGATTTTCAATATTTTCTCAAATACTTTCGCTAATGTTGAAATTAAAGATATAGGACGATAATTTTTAATGTCATTAATATCACCTGCTTTATAGAGAGGTTTAATTAATCCTATTTTGAATGTGCTTGGGTATTCACCAGTTTCTATAATTACATTGAATAGGTGCATAAGAGGTTTTGATACAGAAATACATATGGTTTTCAATATTTCAGATGTTATACCGTCTATACCAGGTGATTTGTTTTTTTTTAAATTGGTTATAATATTCATTATTTCTGCTTCATCAGTTTCTTTGATAAAAAAAGAATTGATAATATTTGGAATTTTATTCATCTCTGGAGGTTTTTTTAGTGACTGAGACCAAATTTTTTTGGCTAGGTTATTTCCTACATTCGCATAGTACTCATTGAAGCAGTCTGCAATTTGATTTCCTGTGTCAATAACAATATTATCAATTTTGATAAATTTTGGAGACTTGTTGGAATATTCTTCATTACAAATGTTTTTTATTGATTTCCATAAATCTCGAGTCGTATCCGAATGATTTTCCACTTGTAATTTATAATAGTTGATTTTTTGTTTCTTTATAATGGATGAAAATTTATTTTTATACTTTTTGTATTCTTCGAGTAATATAGGGTTAGATGGTTCCTTTTTACACTTTTTATATAAATCATTTTTCTTTTTAGCAGAAGTTATTAATCCAGGAGTTATCCAATCATGTCTTTTGTGTTCATAATTTTTTATTTTCAAAACATTTGTACTTTTTTCAATATTAGTTTTGATTTCATCAATAATATCGCAGGCTAGTTTTTCAGAATCTAGAATATTATAAAAATAATCAAAATTCTCTTTAGAGAAATTATCGTATAATTTTTTATGATTCAAAAATTTTTTGTAATTGACTTTGTTATTATTTTCATTTTTAGTTTCTTTTAGGTCCATTTCTAAGATTATGGGTAAATGATCTGTAATATTAAAATCATAAATAATTGGTTTGAAAAAATCTATATTTTTTTTACTTTTCAGGAAAATATGATCTAAACAAGATTTTTGATTATGAACTATTCGTGTTGGTTTATTTATGAGTGATATGAAACCTTCTTCACTCATATTATTATAATATTCATGAACTATTGAGTCATTAGCAAGAATATTGAGATTTATATCACCTATGAATATAATATTTTTTTCATTGAGAGTTGAAAGGAATTCTTTGAGATTAGAATTAAATGTTTTAGGACAGGTAGACGGAGGTCTATAAAGTGCAATTATATTGAAAATTTCGGTTTTAGTTACAAATATTTTTATATGAATAACTTTCAATTCTCCAATATTCAAAATATTGTAGAAAAATGTGAATTTTTTGTTTACATATATCACAACACCGTCATTTTGGTTGATATTTCCCTCATTATAAATTATTTCATATCCATCAATTTTGAAAAGATTCAAATTAGGTATTTTCCGTGTTTCTGAAAATATTATTAAATCGAACTGTTTTTGAAACTGATCAAGAAATATTCTACATTCATCAAAATTTTTTGAAATACTTCTTATATTGTAATGGAAAATTGTAAATTTATTTGGATTATTGAAACATATATACCTATATTCGTCTATGTTAGCAACTACCTGTGTATTAATTATATTTGCCTCTAAATCTTTTACGTACTGATCCATAAGAATTTTTTTTTTAATAAATTGATAACAGTATTTCAAACACATAGTTTTTGGATATCAGCTTCATCCTTTATGAGGACTGCTTTGTCTGAATCAGTTTTCCTAACCAAAATTTTTCCATTTTGCCACCATATGTATTTAAAGCCACACCTTCGCAATTCTTTGGATTTTCCAAGTAAATACCTATTTCTATTTGTGAGATCTTCATTCACATAAATAATTGAAGAACTTCCTGGTAAATCGATGGACTGGGTTGTTATTTTCTCTCTGTTTCGAATCTTTTTCTTCATTATCTCCATAATTTTTTTCTTCGTTATTTCGTTTCTTAGAGTTACTTTTATTGTGTTCTTCTCTGAATTTTCTTTGAAATGTGCAGGTCTCCGTATACTACATATATCATAGTCATTGATTTCAATTTCTAATTTTTGAAAAATTCGTTTCAAAATGACTGTATCTTCAATATCTTTTTGTACTGCTATTCCTTTTATTTCTATGTTATTCTTCAGTTTTTCTTGCTCACTATTGTTGATACTAGTTTTTATTGAAATGATTTCCTTTTTCAAATTTGAAATTTCCATCTTATGATTTTCATTTTCTGCTTTGAGTTCTGCTTTTTCTCTTCTCATATCTTTCAACTGTTGTAGAATTTCTTCGTTCCTCATTTTGATCTCTTCATATTTATCAGAAATAAATTCCATTGACAATTTTATTTCAGAAATAGCATCAACCAATCGTTTCCAATCAATATGTTCCAATAGTTGTTCATTATTACATGAAACACAATTTTCACAAAACCAACGTTTTCCATGTGGGTGTTTCAGTTCTTTTATAAAAAAGTCCAATTCTTTAATTTCCAAACCTACACATTTGGGATGAAACCATTTCTTGCAATATTTATTTATAATACTAAGAACTTCAAGAAAGTGTGGATGAATTGCTTGTTGTTATTTCAAATTAGAATTGGTATGCCTTCTAGGAAAGAGTCGTTACAGATACAGAAAATTGCCGGTATTCAGATTTTTATTGTATAAATCGATTTTCCTACATTTTGGCAAACAAGCAAAATCCTGAAATAGTCTACTTTCTACAAAATGATTGAATATAAGTAGGTTATATTGAGGCAGTTGGAGAAAAAGACCTGTCCCCGTGTGTTTGGTACAATATTTTTTCTACTAGTGTGATAAAATATTGCACATGAAATTTTCATGAGGTGAAAAGACTCAACCTAATTCTCAAAATTTTTCAAACTCTGATGAATAAATTTGAGATTGTTATGCATGATTATAAACTATTTCAATATTCAACAATAATCTCAATTTTCATCAAAAAATTTGACGGTATTTTATATCATTTCTGAATTGTTTGCTTTTCAGTATTGATTTCAATTGGTATTGATTTGAATTGAAATCATATTATCAATATTTTATATTATTCTTATTTTCAATTATTTCCTCATTCCATACTGACATTTTCCATTTGTCAAACTCGAGATTTAAATTTTTTCATTTTTTCCGATAGTTTCATTTTATTACTCATTAAATTGATGAAGCGTCCGAAATAATTTTTTATTTCGATATTTTTCTTAATTTAATTTTTTTTATCCTTTCCACTTCTACATTAGCTTTCCTTCACTATTTGGATTTTATTAATAAATTTCAGTATTTTCACATACAATTTCCATTTTCTATCTTGAAATACATTTTTTGGATTTTGGATAGTTTGATTTACTCGATACGAGTATGGAAAATCTCTTGGTTATTCTTCGTAATGAAGACGATCTTCCGCGAATTTTTTGTGGAAGCATTCGGTCTTCATCCACTTTCCCATAACTCACAGAGAACAATTTCGTTGAAGTGAATTCAAATTTTACGCTTCACACTATTCCAAATTTCAGAAATGCATCATATGTCAGATAGACGTCAAAGCCAATTGAAACTAATGTAATTATAGCGGTATTCAGACATATTAGAATTCAAGAAAAATAAACTTCCTCAAGCGGGATTCGAACCCACGTCTTCTATTAACTAGACTGATGCTCTTACCACTGAGCTATCGAGGACCCTGAGTTCTCCATCGCATTTTCGGAAGTCATTTCTCTCAGATTCTAGTGTTGGTTGTTAATATTCAATCGAGAACCTCCGATCCTTTTCGACTAGGGTGTTCCGTGAGCTGAAAAAAAAAGGAATTACCTATATGAAGGGCCGCGATCCCGGCGTCCGATGGCTTCCTCGATACGATCGACGTTATCGACGAGGGCGGTATCGGGTCGTCCAAGAGGTCGCACATGCGCAGATCGGTCGCGTGCTCGACCAGCAGCTCGACCGCGTCCCCGGTCCTGTCCATGATGGCGCACACCTCCTCGAAGGAGCGGTCGATGAGAGAGACGCCGCTCCACTCGAGCACCTTGTCGCCCTGCTGCAGGCCGCCCTTCTCCGCTGGTCCGCCCGGCACCGTCCACACGATGTACGCGAACAGCCGCCCGTCGGGGGCGGTCTTGCCGCCCACCACGCGCATGCCGAAGCCTCGGGCTGAAAGCAAAAATTTTTTTTGAGTGTTCTGACAGTATTTACATATACTAATTTCTGAAAATTTGTAATTGCATTCACCAACATATGTTCTGGTCAAATATCTGACTAAACTGCTACAAACGCTCACAGGAAACACAGACTTGAACATTGAGGAAGGAGGACAGTGTATTGAAAGGATGAGAGACATACTAGCTCCAAGAGATAGTGAGTGAGTGTCGATGTGGTATCCTCATACTGGATGGTTTCGGTCAGAAAAACAATACAGCTGATTGGAGATGTATTCCCAGCAGATATAACCGCCCTGTGATGGCAAAATTGTTCAACCATACTGCTGGCTGCGGCACGTTGGTGATACGTTCATGGTGTGCTGGCAGCATGGGGAAGAACACCTGAAAGTATTTTTCTCACATATGAACTTTCTCAACGCCAAAATCCAATTCACAATGGAACAAGAAACCCTAGGGACAATCCAATCACCAGCCACGCCAGAAGAGATGGATACGGGTATAGCGAAGCCAAATTCGAACTGGCAATAAGACCTAAGAGAGATAACGCTTAAGAAACCGTAGATACGCCTGCTATTGGAAAAGACTTCATGCCATACGTAGAAGGTGTGACAAATCGGATAGGATGAACGCTGAAGAAACAGCGTATAAAAATAATACTGAGACCGACAAGAACTGTTATAGATAGTTTAAGGTCGGCTAAAGATCCAAAAAAGCCGTGGATGACACCAGGTGTGTACTGGATTCCGTCTAGCTGTGAATCGGTCTACATTGGAACTACCAAACGAAGCATCAAGACACGGCTCTCCGAACATTAGAGAAATTGTCATCTAGGACAGACAGAAATGTCGGCAGTAGTAGAATATGCACTCGGAGAAGGCAATCACAAAATTGCATTTGGCGAAACTCAAGTGCTCGACAGGACGCAGCTACTATCCCAGATTATACAGGGAGGCAATAGAGATACACATACATAAAGACACTGCTTACCTGCACTGAAGAATAAACGACTCAAACCAGCTCATAGAAAACAAGCAACGCCCATCTCCGAAACACACACGAGAGAAAATATAAAGCGGACTAAAACGTGAACGAAGTAGTATGTGCTGTGTGAACGAGAACTTTGCGTCCCTTGCTCCACAGACTTTGATAATGCCTACCACATCTATAGGCGAAACGTCACAAATAAAAACCTGTGGACCACGGCAAACAAACCCAGATAACACCCCAGAATTAGTAACCTCCGTCAGTGGAAGTTTACCTTCCTCAATCTCGGGGTATTCTTGGAAAAATATAATAATACTGTTACGATATTTCAGGGTTCGTCTGAATAATACTCCAAACAACATTGAGCTATTTTTTTATTCCTTCACTAATTATATTACAATTGCTGCACTCCTCAGATATGTACATTTGTTTTTTCATGATGCTCTGCGGTGGCGTTAGGAGATTCATCTCGAATTCATATCATTACCCCTCTCTCAATTCTGATCATCGCGATCAAACAGTGTCTCATTATCCCTATTGTAATGTGGAAGTATTTCAAGGTGAACGACTATCATTTTCACTCTAGGGCTACTTTTGATCCTGTACACCACGTCATTTATTCTCTTTCCTATCGTATAGGGTCTTTTCCAAGATGGTGTTAATTTGAGAGAAATTCCTTGGGTTGCGAAGCCATACTCGATCTCCTTCCTTGAATACACCTGTGTTTCTTTTGAAATAGTAACCTGTTACAGCTTGATGAATGGAACTCTTCTTATGGTTGGCCTATCTGGTGGGTTTGGACAGTGTCGATTTTGTGTTTGTGACCGAGTTAGTCCTTCCGGTTGTGCCAACTCAAAGATGTTGCCTCAACTCCTGGTAAAACTCTCGCCAGCTCGCACAGGGATGGCTTGTTTCATCTTTGCCAGGTCTCTTGCAAAAACCAAATGGCTGGGGATTCATCCCATGGCTGACTGCTACATCCAGGGTCTTCATCTAACACGAACTACTTTTTCCGAAAATCCAGGAATTCTCGCAGACTTTACTAATCGCAGTTTCACAGCTATCGTCCTTCCTGCTAGAGTCGTAAAGACAAATTCTCCTCTATAATCTTCTCTTCATTGTCAAAATAAAACCCATAGTCATTGATCGAATCCATTCCTAGCATGAATTCATCTTTTATGTCTGCGACGTATCTATGATTGTGAGTTGCCCAAGAATGGGTGTAATCTCAGCATCTCCTCACACCGACTGTTCGAAGCACGACTTTGGAGGTAAATGGTTTCACGCTTTCTGACCGAAGGATGTCACTGCGTACCGAAGAAACTGTAGCATCGGTGTCTATGGTGTATATGACCTCTATTTAATTCATTTTTCCTGATAAAGTTAGACTACCGGTTATTCTTCCCAGCCTGTTTGATGACGTTGTCCCCGTAGGTGATTGTGAGCTTGGCTGCGTCCGGGCAGGTGAATTCAATCTTGGTGTCATTCTCACCTTGCAATATTTTATGAGATGTCCCGATTTTCCACATCTATAACATCATGCCTCCTCATTCTGAAAGCTCATTCCTCTTGTCAAGAACTTTATCTCCTCGAGAACCTCCCCGAAAGAACTAGTAGCTGTGCTACATCGTTGTTCGGGTCCTTCTGTTGATATTGCTTGCACTTTCGACCTCGAGGTGTTGAAGAAAACCTCCACTTGAGAAGAACTCCTCTTAAACTTGTCAGTCGTAGAGTTCTATGTCTCTCAAGGTTCCTTAATTCGTCTATAAATATCTGCATCTCCATGAAATCTCCAGGTGCATCTGGGTAAGCTAGCTGGATTATACATGTCATACCTGCTTCTAATTCTTGCGGACTCTCACCTGATTAAGGTTTCATAAGCCTAAAAATCAATTGTTAAATGAGGGAATTTCCAGCTTGATTGGGTTCGATTTACCAAGTATGTAGGAAGCTTCCCGAAGTTTTCCCCTGAACCAATATTTTCTGTTGGTGATGATCTCATCATCAGAATATTTGTGTTGGTTTGATAGCATGCTCAATTATTTCATTAGGTTCACGTAATTATCAGAGTCTCTGATTTTGTTTGTTTCTCTTCAGTTCTATCTATTCTCTTCACTAGAGTTAGATTATACCAAACACCCATTCAGTTTTACCAATCACCAGTTGAGTTTTATTAAACCCCTTTCCTCAGAATATCCGCATTCAGACACATCGAGTTGAAATGAATTTGTTTTATGTAATTCTGCTCTCAATCAGGCACGGTAGATTGAGCAATAGGAGCGAGGTATGTCGTATCCTTGATGGAAACATACAATGTACCCACAATCCGGACATGTTATGAATGGGTCACTTCGAAAGCATTTGCCACTAGGTTGGAGTGCACAAATAACAATGACTGGGGCCGTGTTCACTTCATTTCACAAACATTTCAGTTGAATGAACACGGAACCGTAATTTTCATCGGGGAGGTGTCTGTGCGATTTCCATTTTCTATCGGTCGAATTTTCGTGGTGGAAGACATAGGTTGTAAAACAAAGTTTTCGATTCTGAAAAGATCTGTAACGTAGAACGGGAAAAAAAAGATATATTTCAACACATCAATCCAATATTTGCTTGCGGGAGTTTGAGTTAGTATCTATTTGGTTCAGATCTGTGGTCCATTAGCTGTGCCATACATGGAAATTTTTACTGTCAGTTACAAATTGAATGTTACCGAAAGTTAGTGCATGTATCCGATGCACTCAGGTCTTTATGTCCAACGGAATACAGGGCAGTCAAAAAATATTTATACTACATAGTATAAAATAAAGTCCCTGTCTGCTTAGATCTTTATAACTACCTAATAGTAGGAGAGCCCACGATGCTAAATCGGGATTTACTCGAGCGTCATAGAGACCTATCGGGTTGCGAAGCTTAGATGATGAAAAGAAAAAATGTTATATAATGTATACCTTTTCATCGGTGGGGGAAGCGGCTATAGACTTTCGAAAATGTAAAAAAACTGTTGCATGGACATACTCGAGCGCGTCAGATATTGATATCATTTATGTCCTACATATTTTTAAAAATGTACGTATGTTAATGTGATTGTTTCCATGGTAGGGGTGGTCGTACGTAAGGGTTGAAAAGGGAAAAAAAATCTCGAGCGCGTCAGATTTTCTGAGGGAATGTTAAGTAAACCTGAAAAAAGAGCTCTTATATAATAATCTGACAGTTTGGATGTGACGCAGACTCGCGGCCGTTATTAGAATGTGAGAAAAAATTCGTCATTTTGAAATACACAAGCGCGTCAGATTAAGATTCATATGGTTCATCTTTACGCCCTAGACGTTGCAGTCTCATGATCTGACGATTATCTAGAGGGATTCACCTATTCTGCCAATTTGATTTTTTTTATTTTATTTTTATTTTTTTCAATCATTAAACTTAAGTATTTGGAATCTCAGGAAGAAGCATGCAAATAAAAAAAGTTTATGTTTTTTTTTAGTTGAATACTTGTATTTATAAAAAACTAATTACAAGCTATTCAATTTTTAAAATTTTAAAACGTTGGATATTCGTTTTAAACAACATCATGCCACCAACGAGTTTGTGTGATCAACTGTCATGGCATCATGGCAATAGAAACCAGAGTGGGGACGGAGTGAGAGAGCAATAGAAAGAGAAAGGGTGAGAGAGAAATGGAAACGTAGAGAGGGAAATATAGGCATCACGTAGCTGCACACATTAAACTTCATCGAGGATTTTTTTTTATTTCGGCTTATAGAAATCGTCAGATCATTAATTTTTTGCAATTTTTGAATTATTCTCTTCAAAATAAAAATAAAATTACTAACGCTCGAGAATGTCGAGATGACGTTTTTTACCACTGTGTAGCCCTCCTCCTTCTTTAGGTCACTCTCGAATTGTCGGATTATTGGAATATACACGTTTCAGGATGTAATTAACTCACCCTACCTTATTCTGACGCGCTCGAGAATTTCTGATGATCAATTTTTTTTACTAATCTGATCCTTTATTCCTGAAGTGCGGCCATATATATAGGTAGGGCTTATATATGGTGGAAGTACTCAACCGGGTACAAGGTATCCCTTCTTGGGCTCCCCTATTACAACATATTCTGATGCGATTCTTTATTAGATAGAGTAATTCAAGAGTATGGTTTGTATGTATAAAACTTGCATAATATAGTAGAGTAACACTGATAATTTTAGAGGTTTCTTGTGTGATGTCTTAAATAAATACATGTTTTGCTATTACACAGTTAACTGGAGAATGTACAACTGGCCCTCAGGAATAACCCAAAATAACCATTTTTCATCCTTTACTTTTTACGAGGAATAATGGATTATTTACGAAGCGATTTTGAGCAATACAACATTAATCCTTATCTGAGTAACTCAAATACATTGTACATGTAATAGAGATTAATATGGCTCATCACATCATGTAATTCGAAAGTATATTCTCAAATATAATTCAGATTCAAAGTGCCGGGACATGATTATATGATAGCAGCGATGGCACGCATTTATCGGAGGTCTATAGCAAGGAAAATATCAATTATTACTCAATAAAAATGTGCTCTTTAGCGCTACAACGTAATCCGTACTTGAAACTACATTACAATAAATTAAAAAACTTAATATTCGAAATTGTATGATAGTATTTGGATACTAAGTGAATTATTCTTCAAGGCGAAACGTGCCTTTCGGCAAAACATTTTTTTCGAAATTTTAAGTTCGTATTTCAGTCGGTATTAAGGTTAATTATCAAATTTTCGTCCGATGACAGAACATCTTGTGTAATTCAAATTTTGTATGCGCACCGAATTATGAATTCGAAACAACGATTCTAATCTGACATAGCATGTCATCACTTTTGGCGATATTTAATTTCGTAATAATAAAAATAATTTATTACACACTCAATAGGCCACCCTGTAAATGTTTTTATTGGTATAATATGAATAGGTTTCCCCAAATAGAGGATAATGTTGACGTATCTTATTTGGGAAGGTGATAATATTTACAATTTTTCGAAAAATTATCAAACGTAGTAGAACGACTGATAACTCAAGAACGGCTTATTTCATTCTGAAAAGTAAACAAGTCGATGAAGAATTTAAAGAGATTTTGATGAGGTAATAGGGTAACACAAGGCTCTCCTTCCTTTCTTCGTAGTTGTTTTGTTTTTCAACCTTCCACAATCTGGCAGATTTCTTATCTACCCTAAAAAGTGCTGCGTTGATTAAAAAACAGTTCCAAATGGAAAACATTCTATTAGTCGATAACTTTTTGTGTAACTCAAATTTGTCTAACAAAAAATACTATAACTAAAAGTTTTCAGAACTCTTATCGTTCACGTTTCGGAAATCAAATATGCTCTCGTTTTCTAAAATTAAACCGTAAAAAAATTGAGATTTGACATTATGTCTGTCAAGAAGAATAGCCAGATGCGATTGATATCATTTGAACTCATATAGATTTCAATATAAATTTTTAGTTTTTCAGATTGTGGTAGGTCAAGAATCCAAAAGAAAACACATGGAGAGAGAATCCATCTAACACAAAATAATTACATTCGAATAGTACCCCCTCTTCTGATTAAAATTAATATTGTGATAGCTCCCTTCTGGCTACGAGTGATGTCTCCCTGATATTTTTTCACATCCAAATCTACTCAAAATGATGCCCCTCATAACGAGCTCTGTCCGATTCTGTTATTTTGTCCTGTTCGAAACTCAAGGCGGAAAGAAGGATAATTGTTTACGACTGCAGTGTTTCATTTTTCAATAGTCTTTGCTCGAGATATAGAGATGTTATTGAGTATCCTCTGTGGGTAAGGTTCAGTTTCGACAGACCTCTCGCACTAATGAACGCTGGTATTCTGCAAGGATCTATTCTGACATCCTTTGTTTTACGGCTTCAACAGTATTTTGACGCCAAGTTCGATTTTTTCCTAATAATTGGTGGATGCACAAGTTCACATAATTCTAATGAATGGCGAAGGCACAAGATCATAGAATGGTGAATACGCTGTTATATATTTCTAACAAGATCGAATTTAGCAATAGGGAGCTCCATGATAGAAGTTTATGAAAGAAGCTTCATAGCATTGAACCTTTGAAATTATAAATAAGACTTATCGACATATTCAATTCAATTCAATTCAATTTTATTCTCCCAAGAAACATTACATGTATAATCGGATTTTTTTAAATTGTAGTTGAAACTGTTGGGAATGAAATATCTTCTCCCTCAATTATTCTGTATCATGTTTTATTTAGTTGTCATTTATGAATTTTCTACTTGTTTGTTCATCTTTCTTATATTCCTGTTTTCTTTTTTTTCTGATATTTCAATATTTCAAAAAACATTGTTACAGCTCAATCTCTTACCAACTCAATCAGATTTGAATGCTATTCATATCATATTATTTGCGAAATTACATCTTACGTCGAACACAATATACGATGGTATATGTCATGTGTTTCGAATGAATATACTTCATCGTTACCATCGAAGCGACATGAAATAGACGTTATTTAATATGATGACCAGAAGCTGATTCAGAATTCATGACAAGAATTTCCGTATTTAAAGTTAATAATAAACCATTGCATGCACTTCGACCATAGTTTGATGCTTAAATACCTCTGGCAACCCACAATATCGCGTCTATAAACAGCTTCATCATGCCTTTGGTACACAAATCTTGAAATTTTCTCTATTGAATAAAAACGGATTCAAACTGAATCAAATTGCAGAGCAAGAGAGTCTGTTAGTACGTTACGTAACGACTGAGTTATCACCTCATAATGAAGCAAATTCCGCTGCTGGCTGTAATTTAATCGTCTTGTTTTGAGCCCGGCATTCAGCTTGTTACTAATTAGGGCCAGGATCCTTATCTGTCAAGTGCAATTTATAACTGAAGAAAGTTGGACGGTTATTATTTTTTTGATTGAAAACTGGCAGTGATTGGTTTATACGAATTATTTCTGAAGTCGCTCGAGAAGTAAGAAATTAGGAAGTTTTTGTCTCATATCCGTAGGAGATGAGCAATCCATGTGAGTTATACACTATACTTTTTCTACGGCTATAACGGATAATAGCGGAATTATTGAAAAAATAACATGAACCTCAAATTTATTCTCATGCGAAAGTAAATGGAGCTATCATTGCCTAAAATTTGACATTCCATTGAAGACCTGTTCCATTGTGTAATAATAATGTGGTTCAGATTGTGGCGCGTTTTATTTTAGTTATTTTTTTGTCGATTCAGAGAGTTCTCATTTTCGATATTGGTTCTCAACCTGTTTATTCAAATAAATTTTTTTCACAGCTCAGATATTTGATTAGCCAAGCATTTCATTCCTCCTGATAATTGCTTCTAGAATGCGGATGAAAATATACAGGGTGTTCCACTGACAAAAATAGCTTAAAGTTTATCTGAAGTTGACAAAATTAAATTCACTTTTGAAACACCCTCTAGGAATATCAGAACATATTCTATTCATAGTCTTTCGGTTCTCTGAGCCACCTTAACAAATAACTTTCAGAAGAAATAACTCCATAACCAGCTGTTTCATTCAGTGCCGGCTTCACTTCCGAATTTCCCAAACAAATTATAACTTGGCAACGGCGCATTGTGACAGGGAAACAAAATGATTGATTCATTTGGAAAAGTCAACAACATCCTTTACATCTGGAATTAGCTTCAATATATGGCTCTCCATCTATCATATAACGTTCATTTGCATTTTTTCATTCTATTTATGTATGTATACAGGGTGTTACTGAATAAGTGTAAAACATTCGATTCCTCATCGAAAAAAAGATAGGATCTTTCATATAAAGAAACTTCATTAGAGCATCCCTTGTTAAGATACAGCCCCTGAAAGGGGGTACATAAAATTTGTATAACAATTTGTTAATTACCCTATAATCGTTTAACGCAGGTACTAACTACAAAATAACAATAAATCCAGTTCGCGTTTATGACGATGTATCTCTGTAGTTGTTCGTAAAATAATTTTTTTTAAACTGAATGAAAGTGGCCGTTACTTGATGAAAATTCATATTGAACAAATAATATAAGATCTTCACATAATAGGGTTTACTAAACCGCGACAAGTGTTTCGTTATACAATAGCTTCCTCAAGCAGAAACTTCAAACCGTTTAAAGTTCCTGCTTGAGGAAGCTATTGTATAGCGAAACACGTGTCGCGGTTTAGTGAACCCTATTATGTGAAAATTTTACAGGCAACTGTATATTATTTGTTTGAAAATTTTTTTGTTGCGAACTGGTTTGTTATGGGCAAAAAACCCATTTAGAATGAAACAGGCTATTGGAAACACATTTTCAAATGGTAAACAAATAATAAGACAAAAAGTTACATTGGAAATAAATTTTAGGGGTTGCGTTTTCCAACCCTTTCAATCATGGGGTAAACCAAATAAATTACTGGCTGAGTGTCTTTTTGGTAGTACAAAATGTCAGGTTAATTTTAATATTGTAACATTTTCAGTGCTTGTGAAAAAAATTGTTATACAAATTTTATGCACCCCTTCAAGGGGCTGTATCTTAACAAGGGATGCTCCAATGAAGTTTTTTTTTATGAAAGATCCTATCTTTTTTCCGATGAGGAATCACCTTCTTAAATGTTTTACACTTATTCACTTACACCCTGAGAAAACCACGCGCTGTATATACTATGGAAGTTCGAACCTATACAATTTCCAACTTTCCTCAATGCTCAATAAACGGTATAGGATCCCTGTCCAATATAGGGAAATATGAAATGAAAATAGTAGTTTGTACAACAAGAGTGCTTATGGCCAATATCCACTCAAGTTGTGCAGTTGATTTTTTCTCCGACCTAGTAAATATTTCAGAACTCTCTTTCAAATATCTTATTGATAATAAATTTCAGATATAGAGTATTTTTTCGATATTTATGAAAAATTCGGAAGGAGAGAAACTTTATTTAAATCTATATTGAACGATACAAATTAAATTAGTAATGAATGAATCGAAGACTTTGTGTAAAGTGTATAATTTTTAAATATTCTTATTGCAAAGTGCTTTCGACTTTCATCTCCAGTACTCACCTGGAAGTAAATAAACTGATTGAAAGGAAAGTTTAGAGAAAATTTGAATTTTCCCCAGAAAGCGTGCTGGAGATTAAGGCCATGTGACTATGTCAAATGCGATAGTGTGAAGGACGACTTGTGACGGTGTGTCAAGTCGAGTGTTATTTTAAAATTGATATTTGATAGAAAATAATGGTACCAACTTGAGAGGACCGCTATGAATTAGTTATAATCGTAGATCTTGAAATAGTTGCCAAATGTAGATTTGTCAGGTCTTTTCAAATGTTCATTGATGCGAGTGATGAGAGGTCTACAGGTTCTCCCGATGTAAGATGCAGAGCAATCAGAGCAGTCCAGTCTATAGACTCCACTACTTTGTAACTTATCAATTTTGTCTTTGGAATTTACTGAGACGTTGCTTGAATTATTGCATAATTTGAAGGAAATTTTTGTACCAGGAATGGTATTTTCTATGAATTTGGAGATGTCAGAACACATGTTTCGATTAAAATATGGCAAAGAAAAATATTTCATTGAAGGTGAACTACTCAAGGGGGTTGATTTGAAGGCAAGTCTTCAGTCTGACATGTGTTTAAATTCACTAATTAGTTTATGAATGATGGAAGGTTCGTGGCCATTGTTGAGAGCAATCTGTTTCTGTATATTTAGATCTAAGTTGAAATTTGTGGGTGATAGCGTGGTATTAAGTAATCTATTGACATAATAGGTAAATGAAGCCATTTTAATTTGCATAGGATGAAATGAATTGAAAGGGATGACATGATCGGTTTGGGTGGGTTTTCTGTTGTTGATTTTAGTTATAGTTAGATCTAAAAAGTTATTATCATTTTCAATTTCAAGAGTGGATTTGATTTTGGGATGAAGACTATTCAGAGATTCGAGAATGTCATATGCAACATTGGCATTGCCATCTTTGAAAACCAATCAATCATCTTCATATCGGTAACAATTGGGAATCTTATTAATTCCATTGATGATGAATGTATTTTCTGAATTTTCCACGAAAATGTCTGCCAAGAAAGGGAAGTCTTGAGGAATGCAAAAATTGAGTAAAGTTGACAAATCTGTTTTCAACGAATTAGTCATGTCAAATTGAAAAAAAGCCAAAAAAGTTGGTTTTAGTGAGACTCGAAACCACGACTACCAAGCGGATCGTCTCAGAGATGTAAGTCCTTCAATACCACAAAAAAATCAATTGTGACGATTCAAACTCGACTCGATAAACTAGACAATATTTCAGATAAGTACATTTATCTCTTCTTTAATGAAACAACTTGAATTTCGTGTTTGTAGGCAGACAGGTCAGGATTGTGACGTTTCTACAAGGTTGTCCCTGGCAAACAAGTATTTTGTTGTCTCTGATAGGTGGAATTCATATCCTTGTCTGGATATGAAATCATATCCATCCATAGTCCGGCGGCGGAACGCTAATAACTCGTCGTATTAGAGACGAACCCAATATTGGCGTATAACCAAACGAGAATACTACCACTATATTATCGAATGTTCCTACATAGAAAAATTAATATGGGGACTTTTTCTTTTGGTCGAGACCAAAATTATAGGTGAAAAACATAAAAAAACCGAAAAAAAAAAATTTTAACTTTGAGTCTCCATATCTCGGGAAATAAAATAGCTATTGAATTTTTTTTTACTCAGGTAGAGCTAGAAATGGGCTCTTTCATATGGTACCTCAAGTTTTGTTTTATATTTCAAAAATTTTCAGAAAACAGTTACTTTTGTGAAAAAACGAATACTTTTTTTCATTCACTGTTTGATTCACCTCGACCTATCTCGCTTATATAAAACCCTTTTGGAATTATTTTCAATCCAAAAACTGCAGAATTTCATAGGCTCCATTTTTCTCCGATTAATGTAAGATCCATTTTTGAAAATAAACTAGCTGGAGCCTTTTGAACGCAGCAATGTTCACCGCGGTGGCGCGGACCGGCAGTTGCGAAGCGTGCCGTTTTGCGTCTTTCGCGATTAACTGTTAGGTCATTTTTACACATATTATTAATATTTGCAGCAGCTATTACTTGTAAACTTGTAAAATATATGTATTATTATGAGATATTTGGTAAAAATGTTTTAGATTTTAATAAAATACACATGTAGCTTATCTATGTTATTAATATAAAATATATGATTGTGTTTTATATCAACGCTACTCCAATGGAATTAAAATATCCAAGATATCATTTTTCATTTTTGTGGAAAAAAATGTAGAATGCTAAAAGATCTGTGTAATCAACTGAGAGATACATTGGAAAACTTAGGTATTGATTCAGATATTACAAATAACACTGGTAATATAAGAAAAAAAATTGAGAAGAAATTTGGTGAATCACTATCATTTCTAAACCGTGTAGAAAAACCTACATTTGTGCTTTCAAAGGAATATGAATACGATATTATATATGGATCTATACCTAAAGAAAACTCGGGTTGTGAGGAAGAAATTGAATGTGATGAAAATGAAAATGTAGCTTTTCATACAGCAGCAGGTATATTACGAAAGGCAATATTGAGTCATGACGGCTTTAATTCTATGGGAAATTATTTAAAACCACAAGATTTAAATGAAAGTACCTTCATGGCAGAGATTCCAGAACCATTATATAAAATAGTATGTTGGATTCTTGATGAAAAATATTTTGCAGACTGTTCTACCAGCACATTCGATACAAATGTTATCTCTACATGTTCAGCAGTTTTGAATAATTTTGACAAAAACAGGGCAAAAACTAGTTATAATTTAGGACTTTCAATTTACATCTACCAGACAGTAAGAAGTCGGAAACTCATTGATATTTTATACAACTTTGGCTATGGAGCTTCTTACGATGGAATATGAAAATTCTTAACCTCCAAACAAATTGCAAACATGGAAAACGGCATATTTATTCCTCAGGGTGTTGTTCCGATAAACAATGATGTAGATGAATTTTTTCATGCAAGCATCGACAATTTTGATCTGAATGAAGAGACTCTTGATGGTAAGTCAACAACCCATTCTTAAGCTATGGTTCTATTCCAAAAGAAATCAAATATTTCTCCAAGTTCAACAATCCAACGTCATAAAAGGCGATCACTAAATGAAATAGAAAACAGCATAAATATTGAGAGGAAGCTAATTGTCCACCTTTACCGCAAAGACAAATGTGAAAATCTTGACGAAATTCGACTGATGTTGACCAAAGATACCAAGAAATCAGCTAAAGAACTCCCCCCAACTGAAGATTCTTTTAAATTGCATGCTCAAAAGTACACTCATACAATTCATTTATATCTATAAACGCCTTTCAGATTCGACTTTATGTTTTTAGATGCTATTATCAAGTGGTTTTGTGGAAATCTAGTCATATTGGAATGAGAGAAGAAATGGATCCTCAAGATTACGGTTGGATGAAAGAAAATGATATGTTGATTCCCAAGTTTTCAACGAAACCCCCCATTCCGAACGAAATCAGAAAATTGATTAGTTCGTTTTGCTCTGAGAAAAACTGTAACACTACGAAATGTGTGTGTAAAAATGAAGTTATGTTTTGTTCAGTTGAGTGCAAGTGTTCAATGAGGTGTACAAATGGTCTTAATTTAGAAAAGGAGGAGGAGGAGGAAAAAGAAGACGATATTTTAATTCCATTGGAGTAGCGTTGATATAAAATACAAATATATATTTTATATTAATAACATAGATAAGCTACATGTGTTTTTTATTGAAATCCAAAACATTTTTACCAAATATCTCATAATAATACATATATTTTACAAGTTTACAAGTAATAGCTGCTGCAAATATTAATAATATGTGTAAAAATGACCTAACAGTTAATCGCGAAAGACGCAAAACGGCACGATTCGCAACTGCCGGGCCGCGCCACCGCGGTGTGCATTGCTGCGTTCAAAAGGCTCCAGCTAGTTTATTTTCAGAAATGGATCTTACATTAATTGGTGGAAAATGGAGCCTATGAAATTCTGCAGTTTTTGGATTGAAAATAATTCCAAAAGGGTTTTATATAAGCGAGATAGGTCGAGGTGAATCAAACAGTGAATGAAAAAAGTATTCGTTTTTTCACAAAAGTAACTGTTTTCTAAATATTTTTGAAATATAAAACAAATCTTTAAGTACCGTATGAAAGAGCTCATTTCTAGCTCTACCTGAGTAGAAGAAAAAGTTCAATAGCTATTTTATTTTTCGAGATATGGGGACTCAAAGTTAAAATAAATTTTTTTTATTTATGTTTTTTACCTATAATTTTGGTCTCGACCAAAAGAAAAAGTCCCCATATTCATTTTTCTATGTAGAAACATTCGTTAATATAGCGGTAGTATTCCCGTTTGGTTATACCAAAATATTGGGTTAGTGAACAATAACAAGGTCCGACCGCTGCATTACCAGTTGACTTAAATCGCGTAATTATCCGTTCAGTGAATTTTCATGGGTGGGAGTAGATGAAATGTATTGATTGCTCCCTCTATAACTCTTGAAACCTAGTAACGAGTAAGATTTCCTAGCGCAATTCAGAAACTTTGATTATGTTTCAGGTTGCGTATCATTTCACAATCGCAGTCGGTGAAACCCCTTGAAATAATCCTAATTTTGTTTCGGTTTCGATCGTATCTAAACCCATGTTCACTTTTCGCCAAGCCGAACAACGTCTTGCATGCTCATTTTTCACATTCACGATACACGCAACGTCAATACGCCACGCTTGCCATGGCCTCCAGACTAATACGTCTCAATTAGCGGAAACATGGAGGTGTTCTATTTCAACAGGTTGGCATGATAGTTACCCTCGTCTCCTCATAACACACTTTATAACGTGGTTCCGCTGGCGCCTTGCCTTCCTAAGTAAATTACGGTGTTCAGATGGAGATTTATATCTCACGTATATTTCACAAGAAAAAATAAGCACGAACAAGCTGTACAACTGGGCATTTGCTTATTGTTAAATCGAAAATTCGCTTGCGAACAGCTTTTTACTGACCTTTACACGTTTATTTTGATCATTCAGCCTATTATAACACAAAGCGTGTGTTTCTCTGGTTTCCTTTATGTGCGAAAAAGTGATTTTTATCGATTGCATACATTGCATAATAGTATATTATGCAACGATCATGTAATTAACCATACAAAACTCACCTTCGGCGCGTTTTGTATCCCGGTTGATGCTCGTGTATTAATAACCATTTCATGAGAGTTGCATACTCTATCTTATCTACACCCGATAAATAGTGAAGAACTACAAATATTATATTCATATTTGTATTGCACACAATAATACTAATTATACGAATTTCTATGAAAAATTCTACAAATGGTATTACTTCGAGAAAGAGAACGATGAGAAATGAAAATATCAAAAATTAAAAAAAAGATGTCACGGGGCCGGAATCGAACCCATGTATCTTCCAAGTATTTCGACTAGCTTTCAGCGCCTTAGACCGCTCGCCTACGGAGAGCTCAGAAAATTTGATTGAAAAAATAGAGAAATGAAACATTAATTTGTCGAATGAAAAATTTAATCATTCTAACTGGGGGCATGGCCCAGCTCTTCAGATTGACTGACAGTCATTCGATATCTGAAGTCAAGCAACGCCGAGCGCGGTTAGTACTTGGATGGGTGACCATACAGGGAAATACCGTGTCGAAAGCCCGTACAGCTGCAGCGAAGTAGCATATCATAGCTCGCAGACAATATATCAATGAGCACAAGATATATTGAGGATATGCCGTCCTTCGGAGGGGACGTTAAGCCGTCGGTCCCGAGTCCATGGATGTTGGGCTCGTTAAAGATCCCTACCTCTGGTTGGAATACCAGAGGGTTCGGCAAAATTTCCGGTTGGGGGAAGTGTGCTCACCGGCGTCGGTGATTGGCCTTGGTAGCGGAAATAGGCCGACGTTAAATAAAGAATTAAAAAAAAAAAGAAATCATTCTAACTGTATTTCTGCCGGTGAAGGTGTCGAAGGTGATTCTCCCATATCGCTGGTATCAGACCTTTTGTTATGATTATGAAATTTGGATATACTTTTCAAAACTCAATACCTATACCAATTTTGACTTGACAAACGTCAAATGCAGAGCATGCACATCATGCTTGATTGAAAAATAATGGATTTCTATTTGTTGAAAATCTGTATCGTAATATTGGATTTCATTATAAAACAGGTTGTTGGCGTATGAGTGTATTATTAGAGTACGGGTGTAGAGAAAATTCACTATTCATGTGATTTCAGGGTTGAACATTTTCATTAGCTCATGTGTTGATCTAGAAGTAGAGCATGGGAGCTAAATCATGAGTTTCATGGTATATTCTTCTGATTTCATAACTGGCATGAAGTGTCACCGAATCACGAAAAAACCTAATAATGATATCGTAAGATATACCATCTCTATTTACCAACGATAAGAAATTAATTATTTGTTAACTGTAGCCATTTTTGAAAGGGTAGTTATTAGTTTGTCGAAGTACTAACAAATGTCTGGTCTTGACATGAAAAGCCCAGTTACGACATGTGCAAATATTATAATGTCTGACTGGCAAGTTGGTATCTCAGAATTTTTCTAATGGAAAAATATCTTCTCCAACGGTATGAAGATGAAGTTTTTTAAATTATTTTCGATAACGAAACCTATCATGTCAGGCTTCATTTCAACATAGTCATTGAAATATCTGATATAATTATATCATTCTGAGTTTTGAGAAATATGCAATCAACTACAAATGAAATAAAACTAACAACTTGAGAACTACTATTCAGATTTCTCGCGGAGTCTGACAGAGAAAAATATCCCAAAATCAAAAACATCATTAAATTAGAAATTAAATTCAGCTATATAGAAGTTCAAAAATTTGACACAACCTATATAACACAGAGAAAAGTTTCCTCAAGCAATTTTTATATCAAAAACAGTCTACTGGGGAGAATGAAAAATAGAATTTTGATCAAGATTACAATATCCTGGATGTGATTCCAAATTTGAATATTTATTTCAATTCTGAACAACTCTTTTGAATGAACTTTTTGATTATTTTAAAAATGAGATGTGGTTTACACCTGATCAAAATTCCTATCTTTCGTTCTTTCCTGTACACTATTCGTAAATTTGAAATTTTGACAACTCATATGCGAGTATTCTGCAATACACAAATTCCTCTGAGGAATAAAAATTTTTGACCAATCAATAACAAAAAAGTTTTCCATATGGTGGAAATTTTTGAATCTCACTGTATACAGTTTGGACTACTTTTTGATAGGAAAACTATTAGAGGAGTATTCGCCTATTTATGAAACCCTATGAAAAGTATGTTTCATCCGGTAAATAGATGGGTGAAGGCTGACCTCCATTCCGTCTCTTCAATGGAGTGAAGATGAAAATGCTCTCGTTTGGAAGTTTTTATAGTTGAAACTGTTGAACTTTTTCTGATATTTGCAAGGTTCACTGGCATCTGCCGCATGTTCTTAAAAAATTGTTGTTCTAAAATTGTTCGTTTCCGTTAACCAGCTGACGAACGTCAACCCTCAGAAGTCGAAATTTGTGCGATCAGTGGATCAACGGGGCCTTACCTTTTAACGTGCGATTACCCAGTACCGATATTTGTTGGGGGAGTTGTTTTCTGGCCAATTTTAGCTCGTCAACCTTTTTAACATATTTCGTGTGAAGTGATACTAATGGCATTTGAACATATCGTTCGCGTATTCTGAATTTGAAGATGCACTCAAACATGCCGAAAGTATAACCATCTTGGCTTAACAACAAACACTTTAGGTTAAATGGGAGAACACCCTAGAATTATGCATAATACTATGAACAGATATTGATGCATTAATTTCTGTCTTTGTACCATTTTTCAGTGAATGAATGAGAGCAATTATTACTATTACTTACTTCTATGAGCTTTGTCGGTTGGATCTCTCCTGAGAACCACTCTTTTCTGAGCAGCTGCGCTTGTGCCGGAATCAACATCGTGTATAACAATTCGTATGGCCTCTGCGTCCACGGATGCCTGTCGCCTTGGGACCGCTTCCAAATCCTCCAAAGCTGGAATAGGTCTTGAAGGGATCAGAGGGCGTAATCCGCCTATATCTGGCCTGGAAATAGAAACATACAGATTCCTCAATTCAAGAGCATTGCTGATTACTACATAATTTAGAAGGTTGACATCTCATAACTGAACAATTCAAAATGAAATACATAAGTGACATTTATTTTTGAAAACTCTAATGCTAAGAGGCATCGTTATCATCAGAGTAACAATAAAACTGTGGAAGACAAATAACAAATCATATGTTAGACACAATTTTCAGGGCATACTCAAACTTTGCAGAGTAGAATGATAATTGACAAGCCTAAAGATGCTCTGATTACAAATGAGTTACCGGTAATTTTGCTTGAGAATGTTGGAACATAGAAGTATTGAACGAGTGGATCTGGACGGAACTTGCGAACTGAGGTAGCCAATAAGCTCGGAAGTGGAATGAATGGGGTTTGTTAGGTTGACAACATCCTGAATCCTGAGGTCTCTTAGTTGGGGAGAGTTCAAACTGTTCAGGTATATCGCATTTTCGAGGATTTTCGTAATTATAATTATTGAACGCTATTTATCTTAGAAACGCATAATGAATTTTTTCGATTTTCTGTTTGTAAATCTTCTAGTCAGGACATGCATGTAGGCTGCATAATCCAGATGGGGTATGTCCAAGGTGCAGAAAATTAACTTGATGGAATTCATGTCCTTGAGATGTTGAGAGCATCTTTCGATAAAACCAAGCATTTCCGGGGCTTTGGATGTTATGATTGATATATGTGAGTTATAAGTGAGAATGGATTTGAGAATAATACCCAGATATTTCAAATAAGATACCCTTCGTAAACTGGAACCGTTAAATTCATAGGTGTAAATTATGGAGATATGGAACGACTGAACGTAATGCTAGAGCATCTAATGGTATTTGAATACATATCATTTATAGTGCACCAGTCGTTCAAGTTTGACATGTTACGTTGGAGAGCTATGCAGTTCCGTTCTTCGACGACTCTAGAGTAAATCTTGAAATCATCGGAAAATAAAAATAATTTTGATCTGTGGAAGGATTCCTGAATGCCATTGATAAATACATTGAACAAAATAGGCCCCAGGAGTGCCTTGCGAAACGCCTGATGTACATCCGCTTTCCTGGAGATGAAACCACATACCCTAACAATTTGTTTCCTGTTTGAAAAGTAGCTTTGGAGCCAGTGTAGAAGAGGTCCGATAATGCCAAATTTTTCTAGTTTGTATATGAGAATTCCGTAGTTCAGTCTGCCGAAGTCCTTGGCAAAATCTGTATAAATGTAATCGACTTGTATTCCCTGATCTGGAGCATCTGGAGCATTTGATATTATCATATCGATGCTTTTTCCGTAGGATGAAACATTAAAACATTACCCCTGGTAACGGTGGTGAGAACAGATCAGCTTAGGTTACCCACATATGATTTGGAAGTCCATACTATGATGCAGACATCTTTTGGTTTTTCCATCAATTTACAACTCATTGCAAGATGTGCTAAGCTGCTGGTGACGTAGTTGGTGAGCTCTCAAAGAGGTCATATTTCACGTATTTTCGTATACAAGTCCTAAACATCTTGTTGAGTTATCTGCGTTTTTCATCATCACAATTCAGATCAGACATTTGAAAAACTATAATAAGGATTAAATATTTTTGGAAAAAGGGGAAAGTTATAAGTATTTTCATTTTTGAAAATGAAACCTCTTCCCTCAATTACTCCTTCAGAATTTTCAATGAAGTTTCGTGAAAAGGAGTTTTCAGGTATATTGAACCTGAAAATGAAATAGCTTCTCATTCATGATTGAGAACTTGGAATTTTTTTTGGAAAGAATGAAGTTTGATAAATTATTTTTGTGTCTCTCTTCTCCGAATCAAAAAATAGAAATTACAACTTTTCTGAAAGAAGGAGAACAAAAAAAAATACAAACACTTTCTGTTCATAGGTACGTGTATATCATGTTTGATTCATTCACAAAAAGAATAAGTGATTTCTATATAACCGTGCAATTTAGGCAGGGGAGTAGCTGATTTAAATGAACTTTCTCCTTTTTTTGTTATTTGAAGAAGAAGAGAGGCAAAAATAATTCGTCAAGTTTTTTATTCAGATTGTTCACTGAGAAAATTCATGAGTTTCGGAAATTGGTGTACGAAAACAAATGAACTATGTTATCTCCTTGAGCATCCGCTGGAACTTTAATCCCCCAGCCTGAACTAGAAGAATATCAATTTGTTAATATAGTATAGTGATGCATTAATCCCAAGAATACATCGTTTATGAGCCTCATACTTGATTTTTCATGCAGCTTTGTCTTCTTCTATGGAACATGTAGAGTTTTTATCGATTTTTGAAAGGGTTGGGCAAGAAAACTAATTATCCATAGGATCGAATGATTAGCTTAAGGATATTCGTCAAATGATATTTCTGGTAGGTATTAAACGGAGTGCGTTGTTTGAGAGGGAATGAAACATTGATCAGCAAATGAAAAAGTATGAATTTGGTTGTCTGATTTTGTTTCCCAACCTTAATCACTGCTCAATGGTAAATGGCCAGCAAATAAAATTTTTTTTTTCGATTTTTATTGAAGGCAAGGTTTTCCAAAACAGTATCACTATAATTTCAACTATGGTGTTGGCACTGTAAGTTTTCTGGGTTTCCCTACGGTTGTATTAACAAATACGCTAGCCCCAGAGCGCACGACACTCGAGAAAATCAGTCTCCTGGTTTGAGAAGGAAAAATATACGAATAAACGTGTAACTGATAAGACAATGAGTGGAATGAACCAATTACATCCAGATCTAAATGAATGAATAAAAATTTGCATACATGTTTTCCAACAATGACCTCCAAATCGATAAAGTGTATATGGATGCCTTCGATGCTCGAATAGTAAAGGAATAGATCATTATACATGATATTTGTGAAATGGTGAGTTCTATATATCACATTACATACAAATTCTTCAGATTTATAATGAAAGGGATACTGAATATCAGAATTTGAATCGATTTTCCACAAAGTGACCATTCGACACACATTTGGGTTGATGTTTTTTCGATTGTATTGAAGCTTAAAATAACTTTCTTTATCACGAATGGGTGTTAAGTGTTCTACGAAACGAATGAAGTATACTACGGTTGATATTATAATTTGATTGGTTCTCCTAATGCTACGGTGACCATCCATCAGTGGTTAATGCCACAACATATTTGGTAATTATAGTAGAAACATTTTGAGAGTCATTACATGCAGCAAAAAATAATATTATCACTATCACGTTAAAAATATCAGCTCATAATTAGTGAACACGATTCAGATTCGATGAGCATAGTTGAAGAATTGGAATGACCATCATCAACTTATAATTGGTGGGTGATTTATTCAAATATTAATAACTAGCCTACTGTCTTGGTTTGATTTCAGTGGTAATTTTCACTTAGCCTACTTGTTGGAAATCTAACTTCTTCTTTCATTTGTTCAGCGAGCAAGGCCAAATACTCTTGCTGGCAACTCCGTTAATAGTTAGGTTGACGGAGGCTTCTCAGGAGTCTGGAGCAATTGGATTGAATCTTTCATAACTGTTAGAAAACAGTATGAGTTACTATCAAGTACGATTAAGGGTCGAAAACGCACAAGAAATTCCGAACGATTGTCCATGACAGTCGGAGTGCCTCAAGGAACAATTTCAGCTCCAGTGTTGTTTCGAGTGTACATCGACAAGGTTGACAATGCAGTGCCTGGTGGGCAATCATGCAAATATGCAGATAATGTTGGTGTCGTGATTAGAGAAAAAAAACGGGAAGACATTACAGATAATAGTAGAAATGCCTTACTCAGTTCGCACCAACGGTTCTCCCAAAATCTATTGTCATTCAACACTGATAAAACAGCCATCATCCAGTTTCACAATTACCAAAAAAAGATAGAACCTTTAAATTAATACGTAAATGATCAAACGCTAGTTCGATCCAAAGAAGTTTTCAAAGAATTCTTAGGCATATGTGACGATGAAAACTTATACTTCAAGAAACAAGGCGACAATCTAATTCACAAGTGACCTACTCTTGCCTACAAACCGAAAAATTTGAGTTATGTTCCTACCACTGGACAATTGAAAATGGTTTACTACGCAGAGGTTGAATCCCGACTCCGCTGTGGTGTGCCATTCTGGGGCTGGTCGACAAATGCACAAGATGTGTTTGTTATGTTATTCGCAGTATGGTAGGAATCAGTAATTCGATTCGAGTAGGCCTTACTTTCAAAAGCTTGAAATACTAACTCTTCTTCTCTGTATATTTTCGAAATTTGTGTTTATATATACAAAAACAAGAAATCATTTTTGAAGGTACACGATTACAATATCAACAATCGCCAAAAAAATCCTTTACAAATCCCAATTGCTCGCAGCCAAATTACTCATTAAAAACCTAAAATTGAAGAACCACGCTTCTATAATGTATTACCAGCTCCAATAAAGAACTGTACATCATTGAATAGCTTTAAGGAAGAACTCAAGCGATTTTTGATGCAGAGTTGCTTCTATAACATAGAGGGAATTTTTAACATGAATGTTGTTTGTAAACACTGATAAACTGTATGTTTTTTTATTTACATCACAATTAACAATAGATTCAAAACTTACATATAAGACTCCCCTGACTATTCCTAATGCAATTTATTGTGGAATTGTCTACATGAGGAAAATGAAGATATCCGTCTATATATCTATCATACATAGACACTCACTCCTCACCTAATATCCCATCCTCTATTGATCTTTTCGGGTGTATCTATCGAAGTTGATCTTTATTGCTCGTACAGCTCTAGAATGTTGAGAAAGATTCGGCAATTTTCGCTTATCAACGGAATTTGCATGGATCTAACAGTTTAATTGGAAAGTATAATATTCCAATCTTTCTGTTGTTAATCTGGAGATTTATCACGATGAATATATACTAGATATCGCGTTCGATAAGGTAGCCTAACATTTTCATTGACATGTTTCACAATATATTTTGACTATACCAATATTCAACTTACTATTGCAGTTTTCATGTAGAACGTGTATTTAGATGGGTTGTGGCCTCTATTTCAATTCAGTTTTCTAATTGAAAATGAAGTTGTTTGCTTGTCGTCGAATATATACCAACATTATACATTTCGCTTGTAGTCTATATTCTATCGCCTTCGTTCCCAATGCCAGTTCAAGAAGTTAACTGTTCCAGTAATAGTAAAATTTTGAGTGGTTGTGGTTATGCAAAACTATTGTTGAAGATGCGTGAATCTACGAGTGAGAGGAAAAAATGATCGCATTGAACATGTGTGTAGCCTTGAATTTTTGTGATGAACGTCACATTATCCACAAATTATATTATCAGTAATTTGTTTATGATTAGCTAGTGATTAGTGACTTCTGTGAGTTTTAAGGATCTTCCTACATTACAAATAACAAAGAAGAAAAAATGAAGTTCAACAGAAAAAGAATGAAATATTGTGGTTAATTACAGCACAAAACAGAAGGAAGCACAAGACATGAGTTGGGTAAAGCCAAATTTTTTAAAGGAGGGTAAGTCAGAGAGCGGCAAATTGCCTGGCCAACAAGTGTTATCCCTTTTAATTGGTCGTTCGGCAAAGTTTCTCTATAAATTACCTTCTGGGGAAATCAGTGGATTCTGAATTACCGGTATCCATGTTCTGTTAATGCTCAGACGCCCTTCTTTGCGGATAGGTTTTCGTGTTCATGGATTTCTATAGCCTCCTAGTACAGTCACGGATAGTAACCCCTGATTTTGCACATTATCATTTTATATCATGGTCAAAAATGTAACGGAAAGTTGATTCAACCATAACTCACGAGGCATTGGGTAACTAAGTCGAGCAATTCCTAGAATGAGGAATGTTCAATCAACAATTCCTTGACTTGACATTTATGATTCCAATCAATAGGGAAGAATATCGACCGATGAGGGCGCTGGTGGTGGTTAAACTTTATTCACCATTTTGAAATAGTTACCTTGTTTACATTTGTGAAATAACGCGCCAAACTGAAATCCAGTCATCAGTTGCCTCCGCTAGACAAGATTTTGGTGTTTTTTTGCTATATTTTCATTGTACGAAATTTTTCTCGTGAAGGTTAATATAACTGTGTTCATGATGCTTTGAATATCCGCACAATACCATTCATTGGAGGTGAACATAGATGCATTGTGTTTTAAAATCTAATGATATTTGTTCCAGGACATTTTTTAGTTTTAGTGTAGTGTTAGTGAACCAAAGAGGCTTTTATTACATGGATGATGAAATGCGCCATAACTTCGCCTAAAAATAGACAAACAGACACACCAGGTGAAAAGAAATCATCTCTCTTGAAATGCAAGTAACACACTGAAGCCGCTCTAGGTGGTGATTTGTGCAGTTTCAGTTTAATATTCCAAGCCTTGTACCTGTCTATTTTCTCTTTCAATCCACTTTCCGTAATGTTTCCCACCAAAGATGTATTTATCTCTGGAAACGTGTGGAAAGACAACTTTGGATTTCGGTTCCTAGAGTTGCGGCAACTTGGCACCAAACACTTTGTACGGCTCACTGGCGATCTGCATCCATGATTGTTTGTTATTATTATTCAAAAAAACTACAACTGCAGATGAGATTTTCTAAATAAATACCAAAGAACTCAATAAATTCACACACATAAAATGGAAGCCGTTTGTTTGTGAAATTATAGCAGTGCGTTATATTTCCGCCAGACGTCGCATAAAATTATGAACTTCCCAATTATGGGTTGTGTTTTGACTGACTTCTTTCATACACAAAAGAAATTGAATGTTTAGCTAGGTTTCCAGAGCACGTACTATGAGTCCATTCATGGCAAAGATAAATATCCCAGTCTCCTTGATAAACCATCAATCAATCAACTACTTGCGGACAATCGTGGTGTATTTGAAGGTCATCTCACCTTCCAATAAGATCCAGGGTGATAAACACACGTCCTAATTTTCTTGCTGACTTACGAAGAACAAAAGGCTGTTACAGACAGGAGTGTAGCACATGTTCATATTCAGTATTGAATATGACCGAGGTGAATATGTAGTTCGCATGTGTAATTTCATAAATTTTTAATGAAATATTTCCGTTTAAATCAGTGGATAGTAGTTCTAAGTGATGTAGGTATTGAGTGCTAACGTGTGAAAGTGTTGTTTTGTGCATATTCAAGAAATTTCAGAAAGTTGGGGTGGAATTTTTCGGTAACTTCACTTGTCTGCCTCTGTATCTATAATCTAATGAAAAAAAAACCGCGTCGTTGTTGTGTGCCGGAATGCAAATCAAGTTACGACTCACAAAATCAGTGTATATCAATTTTTATATTTCCTAAGGGCGATAATTTGAAAAAGAGTTACGTTTCGGCTATACCCCGTACAAAAATCCATTTCTACCAACTTCAGTGACCTGAAATTATGAAAGGACGATGAACTGAACTAGTACCCATCTGGTGTAACTGAAGTTGGTAATTATTATTTTTAACGAAGTATGGTGGATATATTTTTCGAAATTGCGTCGTTACTTGTAAAAATATATTTCTACCACCTTTATTTTACCAAAATTATCAAAGGGCGATAGACTGGGTTGGTACCTACCAATCTTAGTTTTATCATTTGGTTAACAAAAGTCGGTATTTCTTTTATTTAACAAAATATGGTAAATATAGCTATGTGATTCTTACAAACTAGTAAATATTGAGCTTTCTGACAGAATCGGTTGAACAAAAAGTACAAATCAACATATGTCAGCTATGCAATACCCTGAGCAACTTGACAATCAGAGAAAGTTCTTTGAAATGTCAGGTTGGATTAATGATTTTTTTTCAAAGCATGGCGTTAATTTTTTTACCGAATATGCAAGCTTAAATTTTTCCTGGAAATTTTCTTTGCTATCTAGGAAATTTCCAGGAATGATTTAAGCTCTTGTGACATTATAAGTGAAAATTCTCTATAGAAAGTCGTAATTATATAATCCGTCAGCAAATCGAAATCGGATTCACGGTTGTTTAAAATGCGGCGATGCCAATTTTCAGGCCACGGCTCGGGCCATCATATCGAAGGCTGTGCTCAAATGGTTCTTACTTTCAAACATCCGATTATTATATTCAAACCCAAAAATAAATACAACTCACAAGTGAGATCCTCTCCTCCGCGTCCTGCGGTCTTCCTCGGGCGCCGCCAGCGCCGAAGGGGGCCCCGTCTCCGGACTCGGCGGACTGCTGGGCTCCTGGGGGGCGATCCTGAACGACGCCCTCCTGCCGACGCCGGCCGTGGTGGTGACGGTGCTCAGCCCGGGCACCGAGAACACGTCGTAGGCGGACGCCCTCCTGGGCATGGGCGGCGGCAGCGCGAGGCCGTTGTCGACGTTGTTGGCTGGCGCGACGCCCGCTTTCACTTCGTCGTCGTAGCTGTGCTGGCGGGCGACTCGCGACGCGCGTCTGGACCGCGCGGCTACCGGCATGGCGGCCGGTTCCCGCGGGGGGCTGTTCTGGCGGCTGGAGGCCTGGCTGCGGCCGCCCCTGCTGCGGCTCCAGTCGGGGTCCGGGGTTTTGGCGCCGCCGCCTTTCAACTGTAAAATTTTAAAGATCAATACGCAGTCGTCATAAGACCGAAGAGTTCAATGAGTTTCTAAAATTTTTACGGAAAGTTTTTCCTGAATTTTGATCGAAAAATGAACCCCTCCTGAAATTTTTATCTGTACCCGCCACTGGACAGCATAGGTTTTGGTGCTGAGAAACAGTAGTGGTTTTTTCAAATAATACCAAATACCGAGATTTTGATGTCCTGTATGTATTAGACTTCGGTTGGTCCCAACCGAATAGATCACCTTGTACTAGTACTACATTGCAAAAATCGATTTTTCAAAAATGATAGTTTGTAGTTCAACTCTTTGACTATCCAAAACCGTGTCGTTCATCGCTCTTCGAATATCCGTAGGACAAGAAATAACAATCTCATGGAACACTTTTTTTAGTAAAAAATTAGATTGTTGCTAACCTATTAATTGTTTTTCAGCCAAATTGAAACTGTGGTTTCTACTAGTTGAAAGCTTTCCAAATTCACAGTTGCAACCTCCAAATGCATTTCAACATTTTTTAATAGAATAATGGAAAAAACTCCTTTTTTTAAATTCCGAGCGCAATAGATAAGCAACAAATTGGAATATCGACATCGGGCCAACGCTAATCGATATATGTTTCAATTATCTACAACTTTCAATTCAACATTTTTCAACACGATCAATAGTTTTCATCATATAAGCAAAAAAGAAAGAAAAATTAAGATTTTCGGCATTCAATCGCTAATTGTTGCTAAACGCACGGACAGAATATGGCGCAAACTTTACGGGATGATAAGGACACCTGAATCCACAGCTACTTTTCAGGTAGGCGAAAATTTTACGAAAAAAGTTTATTTGATTGGACTAATCTTGACTATTATTATTATATAACGACGGCCTTCAAACCCGAAGAAAAATAGTAATACTGAAAACCTCGGCCGCGAAAGCCCTAACCATTTAATGCTTTTACTGTTATCAACCGTTACACAGTACCACTGCAGGAGTGGTATGCGCAAGTTGAAAGAATGACACACCATGCCCCCATCCCACGATACCTCACTCGAATATGAATGTGACAAGTTCAAAAGTGTAAACTGGTTTCGAATAAGTGAATTCACGAAATTTTCCGTACTAAGGGAAAAAATCGCCAAAATGAATCAAGTTCAGTGAAGACAAAGTTAAACATTAGCGGAAACTAAGAAAACTTGGGAAAAAAACTACGTTTCTGCTCATCTAGAGAGTGAGTTTGTTTGTAATTTTTTTTGTCATGTTTTAGAACGGAACCCAAGAATCGAATGGATATATAATTGGAACCAGATGAGACTGCAGTGCCGGTTTAAGGTAGTTCGTCGCCCGGTGCTGCCACAGACAAAACGTCCCAAAAAAGAGCCTGCTTAAGGGGCCACCGGATGCATACTGCCGTAAGCTAAAAATTTTTTGGGGCCACGCCCTTTTTTTGGGCCTTTCAACGGTATTTTATATTGATATTACCACAAACTTGCTCACGCCGTAAGTCATGAGTAAGAAAGTTGGTATAGGTACATGGTACATACCTATATAAAATAAAAAACGAAAAATTATAATCAAAACAAAAAATCTTTATTCTTTGATTTGAATAAGGGATATTATTAAAAACTACATACTACATACATGCAATGCAACCCAAGTCGTAGCGGCGCCGGTGGCGGCACGTGCATCGCAGGGTGCAGTGTCGCAACAAATTTTTTTATTTTATAACCAATTGTTTATTTTTGAAATTTTTGTCAGAGAGCGGTACGCGCGCGTACCGCCCTCAAAAAGTTTACCGCCCGGTGCTATTGCACCTAAAAACCCCTGTTAAACCGGCACTGTGAGACTGACCAGGGTGAATCTACTTTGAAGATCATTATACGGCTGACCTTTAATCATCATACGCCGTTTTATTCTATTCGGATGGGACCAACCGCAGTATAATTACTGAGGATTAAACGACTCACCCGAAGGAATATCATTCAAAATTATACTCATCATGAAAAAACAACATTCTTCTGGCATCCCAACCCATAAAGGCAATATCAAGGTACATTGACGGATATTCCAGTGAGGTATCGTGGGATGGGGACATGGTGTGTCATTCTGTACACAAGGTGATCTATTCGAATGTGACCAACCACGTTATGAATCATCCTACTGTTCACACGAAATAATTATTTGTATACTTGCGGCCATAGTTTACACAATATTTTTCGTGCAACCGTGAAAATTATATAATTCCAATAACATTGTCGTTTCAATAAAAAAGACAGCGTTGCAACGCGAATACCGAAAAGTAAATTGATGTCGTCAATATCACAGCGTGTCTATGGATATTATTATTTCTTCAGCGGCGTGGTCTCAGTTGAACTCCTTCCTGTGAGTCTACTATGACCAATGGCCATCAGTCATAGTAGACTGTCTGTCTATCAAAGGACGCGAAGCGAAGGTTGGACGAGAACTTAAGTGAATGGTATGATCCATATATTTTCTACTAACACTCTAAGGGCCAGTTTCCCGAAGTACCTATAGTGATCTTCAGGGTCACTCAGAAGACAATCTTTTGCTTAACTTTTCAATTGCCTGACCACCTCTTGTGAGTTACATGTTAATCTCCAAACCTATGATGGTTCTAACTATCAGGATCGTATATAGAAAAGATAGATATTCAATTATACAAAAATATCATTTGAAGAGATGGATACTACGGGTAGATGTCATTAGTAAGTTCGTTTCTAAGTTATGACTTCTCATATATTTTTGACAAGGACGTGTGTAGCTCGAATCGCACATTTTTATGATATCTTTGCCTTACACATGCCCGATTTTTGATTTTCTGTAGTAACTTTCATCGTCAAATCTACTTTGAATGAGAAACACGTACCTATCAACAGAGGATTTGTATTTTTTTTATTTTACTCCTCTCATGGAAGTTGTAATTTCTATTTTTTAATTCGTAGAAGAATAAAACCAAAAAAATAATCCCCCAAACTTCACTGTCTTTCTTTAAAATCTGCCCTTTTTTTTCTTTTCAGAGAAGGAATCTTTGTCGTGAACAGAAATATCTACAATATAGTAATGATGGCGTTACAAAAATTACCATTTCACTTTTTTAAACAACGGTATTAGGTCACTAGATATTGTGCAACTAGCTCTTGGATTTCATTGCTTTTGTTGAGATTTGAAGCTACAGGAATAAAAATAAATCTTCAAGTGCGGATGAAAGTAATTTTTAAAAGGCGTGTGGAAATAATCACTTTTCTACACGCCGCTCACTAGTTGAAATGTCAAAGTAGTGTGAATTAATTGAAGTCATGGCGTAGCGATCTCAATTTGAAACTTTTTAATCTCACCAAAATTATGACTAATGGTCATAAAGCAAAATTCTCAACTGAAATTAACACAAAAAAATGAAAACCACTATTAATACTATAATGAGTTCGAGGTTATACTTCTGTGTTCGACATTTCGAATTTTCAAACGATATCAAAGTGGCGCAATTTTCTTGAATTTTCAGCAAAAGAGGGAATACACTCCCAATTTGGAATCCCAATACTCATATAAGAATATCTTACTATTATTGATAACTGTATATACTGGCATATTCCATTCTTTTAAAGGAAGTTCATTTCCTTGTATCCTTTGGTCATACTATTTCATAATTGGTAGAACCATGAAACGTGGCAGGAGTCATTGGCCAACATGACAGAATATATTACAGTTTCCTGTATGATTTTCACTTACACTGGGTTTACAAAACCGCGACACGTGTTTCGCTATTACAATAGCTTCTTCAAGCAAGATAAATAAATCACTATTCTATAATACGCTATTTATATACAAGTAGGTCGAACGTCTCTTACAATAAAGGTCCAACTTAGGTCCGATATTCGACCCATAATTTGTCCAAATGCTAATTAGTTACATACTTACAGAACCATAACTTATTTAGGCCAACCAAGCGTTAATATTTCTAGATTCTTGAAAAATAATGATATTAATACAGCTTTTCATACTAATAATATATTGGGGATATATATCAAAAATAATGAAGACAAAAATGAATCGTCACAAAGATCAGGAATTTATGAATTAACATGTGGGTCATGTCCGATGTACTACGTAGGCCAAACGGGAAGATCTTTCAACACTCGCCTAAGAGAACACAGAGCTAGTTTTTTGAATGGAGAAACAAATTCTACTTATGCAAGTCACCTCATTATGGAAGGTCATGAGTTCAACCACGAGTTCGAAATAAGGCATTTTGAGCAGAAAGGTTGGGAACTTAACCTTCTAGAAAGCTTGGAAATCAATAGAGGGAAAAATTCAAAATATTTATTGAATGATCAGGTTGAATTAAATAACTCCCCATTGTTGAATATGTTCCCGGCAAATAATTCTATTTCTAGGAATAATCTTCGTATGTAACTAATTAGCATTTGGACAAATTATGGGTCGAATATCGGACATAAGTCGGACCTTTATTGTAAGAGACGTTCGACCTACTTGTATATAAATAGCGTATTATAGAATAGTGATTCATTTATCTTGCTTGAAGAAGCTATTGTAATTAGGGTTTCTGATTTCTCGACCTGTTTTCGTTCTCGAGCTTCGAGAATTCTCGAGCCCAAATTCTCGAGTCTTCTCGAGTCTCGAGCCTTTCTTAGAAGACCTTTAGAAAAAAGCCTTGAAATTTAAAATTGAAAAAAAATCGCAGAATCAACGTATTTTGACTTCGTCAAGTTAATCACCAAGAAAATACTCATAATTAGCTGTCTAGCTAGCTACTAATTACTAGTAGGAACTAAGAAACAGCAGTACGTAACTATTACTATGTAATCTTCAATCATTCATTGGCATAATCAGCACAGCACCAGCTTAAATTGAGATGAAAACATAATAAATCTTTCCAAATAACCATTACAATAATCAAATCTCAAATGAGGTTATATTTTAAGCTTAAGACTCTACTTATTTCTAGTAGGAACTAAGAAACAGTACGTAACTATTACTATGTTATCTTTTAATCATTCATTGGCATTATCAGCACAGCACCAGCTTAAATTGAGATGAAAACATAATAAATCTTTCAAAATCTCAATATAATATGGATTTTCATCAAGTATCGGCCAGTTCAATTCAACATGACAGAGAAATTATTTCAAACAAAAATCTCTGCGCCGTTGGTGAAGCGAACCCGGGACCTTTAGGTCGACAGGCGGATGCGTAACCACAGCCCTAACCCCCCCGCCTCTTATAATTATTCTCTTTGTTATGTGTTATATTCATTTCACCCAACTATCCAGTTATGGCTAGTATAACTACGAGATACCACTCACACGTCAGAAATATTGATTGCTCCTCGGTATATTGACGGGCATTATCATTACCATCAATAACATTGTTTTGAAATGTTTCTTGATCGTTCAAAATATTGATGAATATCGATATTAGCACCATATGTTGGCCGTGTAGGCTGTTGATTTCATTAGCTTGAACTATTAGTTGAATTTCTTGGTGGATGATTGTTTTTCGTGTAATAGCGATTTCCAATTTTTAAAACATGAATTGTTCTTTCTGGAAAATATTGAAAGGTTGCCTCCTGATTCGTCATTCGGGGGGGGGGTGAACTCATAACGTCACCGTTCTAGAAAATGTGAGGTGGGATCTTTTCAATAGAAAATGAAGAAGACATTCTTTTGTCAAATTTTTTTCTCTTGATGAGTGGAATATTTAGGAATTATTCCAGATAAAATTCCCGAAATATCATGAATTATGAGCTCCCCAAAACTTTTGTTGGTCTTTTAACTTTTTTTGGTAACCAAATGCGTCGACTGTCTATGAACTGAAAATGGGCTGAAATTTACGATTCATTCAGAAAAATTATGACGTTCGGCGGTAACTCCAACATGTTTGGTCGCCCATAAAAAAGTTATGAAAAAAGGTTTGACGGATTTTCATGTAGAGAAAATCACAACAGAGATAATGGAAAATATTAAACAAGAACAGTGTTTCTACATTTCTATAATAAAACAATTATATGCCCATAATCTATATTATAATGATAATGGGATCCATCATGAAACGGAATAAAAATATGTATCGTTATGAAAAATCTGTACCGTGATGAGCCCAAATTTTTCTTTATCTACACCCGTACTCTAATAATACACTTATATGCCCACAACCCGTTTTATAATGAAATCCATTACGATACAGATTTTTCATTACGATACAGATTTTCAACCAATAGAAATCCATTATTTTTCAATCAAGCATGATGTGCATGCTATGCATTTGACGTTTGTCAAGTCAAAATCGGTATAGGTATTGAACTTTCGAAGAATATAGCCAAATTTTGATAATCATGACAAAATGTCTGATACCAGCGATATGGGAGAATCACCTTCGACGCCTTCACCGGCAGAAATACAGTTAGAATGATTAAATTTTTCATTTGACAAATGCATGAGTTATTATTTATTTTTTCATCAACTTTTGTGAGCTCTCCGTAGCCGAGCCATCTGTGGCGCTGAGATCGAATATTCTATCTGGAGGAGACATTGGTTCGATTCCGGCCTCGAGCAATCTTTTTTTCTTTGATTTTTGATCTTCTTTTCATATCTCATCGGTTTATTTCTAATAGTAATACTATTAATTACAATTCTGTAGAATTTTTCAAAGGAATTCGTTTAATTAGTATTATTGTGTGCAATACAAATATAAATATAATATTTGTAGTTCTTCACTATTTATCGGGTGTAGATAGAATAGCGTATGCAACTCTCATGTAATGTTTATTAATACACTCGCATAAACATACGAAACTCACCTTCGGCTCGTTTCGTATCCCGGTTTATGCTCATATATTAATAACCATCATTACACGATCGTTGCATTACTATTATAATGATAATGGGATCCATTATGAAACGAAATAAAGGTATGTATCGTAAGGAAAAATCTGTACCATAATGAGCCCATTATGATACAATTTTTTTTTTTACGATACAGACTTCAATCAATCGGAAATCCAATTCAGCGACTGGGGGCTACAGTAAAAATTCGGTTCAGATTAAAATCAGCATTTCCAATACAATATTGAACTCTATTGAGACAAGCAATAATGAAAAAATGTTAATCCAGATCACTGGGACCCGCAATACAAACATAAATATAATATTTATAGTTCTTCATCATTTATCGGGTGTAGAAAAATTAGCGTATGCAACTCTCATTTAATGGTTATTACTATACCCGCATAAACCATACGAAACTCACCTGCTCATTTCGTATCCCGGTTAATGCTCGTACATTAATAACCATCATTACATGATCGTTGCATAATATACTATTACTTTCTTTACAATGTAATTGTTCTAAAAAATTGTTCTAAAATTGTTCGTTTTCGTTAACCAGCTGACGAACGCCAACCCTCAGAAGTCGAAACTTGTGCGAGCAATGGATCAACGAGGGCTTACCTTTTAACGTGCGATTACCCAGCACGGTGGCCCGGCGAGGATTCGAACCCCGGCCTTCCGCTTGATAGGCAGATATGCTTACCACTACACTACCAAGACCACTAATCGCACACTCATTTCCATTATTCCAAAAGAGAATTATATTATGTTTCGGTAATATGACACCTATTTTCGGTTCCATCTCCTATGATATATTGTTTCATGTTCCAAAGTTGTATAATTCAAATCAAATCGAATACTTCATTCGTAATTTATTGAAAGCCACCCTCTCAAATTCTACAAAGAATAATCCAGTTTTGGTGGTTGTGGAATTCGATTTGGATGCAACTCACCTAGTATAGCTACTGATTGAACGATCTTTCGGCATCCCACATATTCCCCTCAGAGTGCTGTGACCGTAATTAACTGCTTGATATAGTCGCGTAGGAGTCCAAACCAATTACCCGACGATTATAAATCAAGCAAACTAGTGCTAATAAGATGGGCGTATATTCCTTCCCTCATCCTGTAATATTCTGCTTTGCAGTAACCCAAATTCCATCCGACTCAAAATAGCAAAGGATTCAGTTTGAGTAACAAAATAAAATCAAATTATATACATATTATATCTTCATTATGATTCACAGATATTCTGAAAAAACTTTCAATTGAAGAAAAATCCGCTATTTCAATTCAAGCTCTTTAGAGATTCGGCACGGAAATTTCGTACCGAAACCATTTGTAACTATAGTCTATTCTCGTTAAAGATAGAGTGCTCGTAAACAAATGCATGTTGCGTGATCAGCATGGTGACTGTTAGTTCTCGCGTTTCGAAAGGCTGGCTGTAATATCAAGCTGTCAAGGTCTAGTACTGAATTTTTGGAATTTACGAAATTCGGTCTCCTCTACAAAAAATCCCAAATAACATTTTTGGCGGTCTCGTATATTTTCGAAGATACAGGTCCATTTTTTATAAAACTTCACAATTTTTCACATTAAATTTCTGTTGTTTGAACACACAAAATTCGTTCTTCTTGATTATTTAACCATAAAAAAAGAAATTGAGACAAAGATAAAGACTGCAAAAGATAAATATTATAAAAAATTAATGGAAAAAGAACAAAATGCAATTAAAAAACTCTGGAATACCGTTAATGAAATTTTGAATATCAAAACAGGAAGAATAATAAATAATAATATTAAAAATGAAAAAAACGAGAACGTCACCGATCCCAAAGATGTTGCCGATATATTCAATAACTTCTTCGCGAATGTGGGAGGAAATCTGGCAAATAACATAAAACCAAATTCCAATTACGAAAGTAAAAAATATATCAATGAAAATTCATTTTTTCTTATACCAACAAATACTGATGAGGTTCAAAATACAACAAATAATTTGAAAAATAAAAAAGCCCCTGGACTCGACGGAATTAAAGCTGAAACCCTAAAGATTATATCGGAATTAATATGCCAACCCTTCACGGATATCATTAATAAATCTTTCGAATTGGGCGTATTTCCCTCCACTCTGAAAAAAGCACTCATAATCCCAATTTTCAAAAATGGCGATACTGAAAATGTTTCGAATTATAGGCCTACTTCTCTTTTATCATCAATTAGCAAAGTCTTCGAAAAAATTATAAAAACAAGACTTTCCGCCTTTCTATCGAAGTATAATCTGCTGTCGACATCTCAATATGGCTTCAGAGAAAAAAAATCAACCAACGATGCAATCCATTCTTTGACAAGAACTATATACGAATCCTTAGATTCGAGTACTCCTTCTATTGGTGTTTTTATAGATCTGAAAAAGGCCTTCGATACTGTCGATCAATCCTTACTTTTAGATACTCTGGAAGATATGGGTGTAAGAGGCCTATCACACAATATTTTCAAAAGTTACTTGACAAATAGAACACAAAAAGTTAAATTCAAAAATCACGTGAGTGGGGAGATAAACACTAAATGTGGAGTACCTCAAGGAACCGTATGGGGTTCCAGTATTATTCGTAATTTATCTGAACAACCTATTTCAGCAAGAAACAATCGGTAAAATAATCAGTTTCGCGGACGACACTGTGATTTATTACAAAAATGAGGACTGGTACAATCTCAAATTAAACATTGAAAAGGATCTTGCAAAACTCAAAGACTGGTTTGACAGCAGATTACTTTCGATAAACTTTGATAAAACCGTATACTTACCCTTCAGTAGCCATGAAACATCGTTACCAGAATATAGTCTGAATATTAAACGAGAATTCTCAATAAAACCTGCAAAAAAAAATTAAATACCTAGGCATCTACATCGACAATCATTTACGTTGGAACTATCATATGGAATATTTAACAAAAAAACTTCGCAGTATCCTATTTCGATTCAAACAAGTTGGAACATTTTTGGGCTTCAAATTTAAAAAAATTCTGTACCATAGTTTGGTTGAGTCACACTTGAGTTATGGCATTATTGGCTGGGGAGGAGTTTCAAGAAGTTACCTGCATGCCCTCGAGATCTCTCAAAAACGATTCCTCCGAATGATGCTCAACAAACCTACAAGATATGCAAGCTCTTTACTCTATACTGAAACACAAATATTAGATATCAGACAATTATATATTATTCAGATAGGATGCCAGCAATATAAAAATAGAAGCGAGCTTACCACTCATAATCATAAATATGAAACAAGAGCAAAAAATTAATATTGTATACCAACAGTTTCTAAAACAATAGGCCAAAAAAGTTACACCTATTTGGCACCCAAACTTTCCAGTCAATTACCACAAAAAATAATTAATGAAACTTCCTTAAAACGCTTCAGAACACAACTTCTATCATTTGTCAGTGAGACAGGCAAAATAAAAATAGACAAAATGATAGAAGGCTGATTGAGTGATACAAAAAAAATTATTAGCAGAATTCAGACCTATTCAATAACTGTATATATTTGAATTGTAATGATAAGGATAAAATATCCTCAATTATGTCCCTTCCGTTATTTATGCTATTATTGTTATTATATTTGTGCATTATATTTTATATTTCAAAGTGTCGTATATTGTATTTCAAAATGTCGTGTTGTCCAAATTTTATAATTCCATACTTGATATTCTTCAGTTGAGTTTTTCATATTTACATATTCATTCTCCCATGTTGGATTTTAAAATTTTTATGTGTTCATGGCTATATTCTATATTGATTGACCTGTATGTTTTGTCATCACACACAAGCTGTGAATACTACAGCTTCAGTGATTATTTTTGTTTATTCTTGCTATATATTGTACTTTTTTTCATATAAGTTATTTTCTGGTGAATGAACGTTATTTCTGGATTATTTCTGGATTTCTTATCAAACACCACTCACTCTCTTATTTACTCGTTTTCAACATTTTTAAGCGGAAAAAATCCTTATTTTCTCAAAAAATCCAACTTTTTCCAAAAGTTAACATAAATACAGTTCTCACAATAACAATGGGAGCTGCAACACTGCAAATACATCACTTTCGACTATCATTGCACTATGACATCACAACAAATTGGTTATGGTTTGAAAATAAATGCATTTTTTGAAAATCTAATGGTCTTTCTACTAAAAAATGTTGAAAACGAGTGAATAAGAGAGTGTGTGGTTTTTGAAGGACGAATTTTGTGTGTTCAAACAACAGAAATTTGATGTGAAAAATTGTGAAGATTCACAACAAAATGGACCTGTATTTCCGAAAATATACGAGACCGCTGAAAATTTCATTTGGATATTCTATAGGGGAGACCGAATTAGGAGGATCTCAACGTTTACAAAGATGAAATGAATGAAAATCCCGAAAGTTTGATTGATCATATTCAAGTCATACAGGTGTATGTAAAGCCAGTGTACTCGTATATAAGAATAATAGTAGTATTGTCCGTGACTTTTTTCAAAGCGAAGTCGATTCTTAAATTGTGGATTTTTTGTATGATTCAATGAACACGCCAAATACCTCTTTTCAGTAGTTCCAAGTCCTGCCCTGATCTACTCGACCCATCACGTGTATTTATTTACGAGCCCTCTATCTTTGTGAATGCACTATAGAATAAAATTCATCAACACGTCCATCTAGGAAAAAACAACATATGAAATCCTCCGTTGAATATACTATACCTTAAACGATTTCGAAATATTCCGTAATGAAATTCAACTACATTGACAGATCACGACACGACATGATTGCGATATGTCAAGAGAGGGTATGCCTAGGAAACCCTGGTGTATCTAGTGATTCGAAATTGTTTAGAATTTCTTGGCGAAAAACAATCGACGATCACGAAAGCTTTCTGATTTCTGTATAGGGGGCGTTATATGAGCATTTCCAAAAATCTGTCAAATGTCGGTTTTGTCAGATTGACGTAACTCTGAGGTTTATTGTTGTCGATGAAATTATTTCTTCGCATTCAACAGTGTTTAAAAGTCTATAAAAGTAGAACAAGTTCTGAAGTTATTACAAGTACTCTTTCACGATGTGTAGAAGATTTTGTATTTTGTGTGGATAGTCAAAATCTGGGGATCCAGATATTCGTCTTTATTCAGTACCTGAGGTAAGTATAAAACAAATCGCCCTGTAAAAAATAACATGAATGTAGCGTCGTAGCTAATTTTATTCGTTTTAGCTTTAGCGAAAGTCGAGGAGCAAGCATCTGTAGCTCTTATCAATGAGAGATTGAAAGAAATGTGTTGTTTGAATAAAAGAAATATCGATTTGATACGTATTTTGAACCGTTGCATAACTGATGTGTGTATCCCCAATTCCAAGACAGTCTATCACTTTCAATATATTAGTATGTTTTTCTAACAGAAGGCAACTATGTCGTACTTCCTCAGATGAAAGGGAGAAGTATATTTTCTCGGAATCAGTCTAGTCTTACAAACAGATATAAAAACATTAAAAACTTGTAGAGGTGGCAGGTGACAGTATTGGCAGGTTTTTAACGGTAGGTTTCCACGTTACATGCACGTTTTCTGAAACGCATTTGATTGGCTGTCAGGGCTGTCAAAATCTCAGTAGGCAAAAAATAAACAGTAGTAGAATATTCGGTTGCACATTTCTCTCTTGTGAAAATTAAGCTTCATATGGTATAAGACCGATCGCCATCTACAATAGCGATCTGAAGTTTTTATGATCTCAAAAATCAAGCAATCGGTTTTCGCCAAGTTTATTCCAAAATTATTCAGGTATAAGTAGATACACCATGGTTTCCTAGGCATTTTAGTTATTTTCAACCAATTGGATGGTTGTTATAGAAATGTGTCGAAATGCGAGCATCAGAAAATAGAAATTACAACTTCTATGAAAAAAGTTGATAAGAAAAAATATATGTATGTAGATATGGATAATATCTCATTCAAGCCCAGAAAAGATCCTGTTCCGTTCAGAGAGCTTGAGGTCCTCAGTGAAAAAATGGATAAGTTATAGAATACTTTCACTAGATACACCAAACAATTGCAAAAAATTCAACTCAAGTCTATTATCAGTATTCATTGACATTTCAGTGGCATTAATTTTTTTGATAAGCAAACCAGTCATCGTTATAATGATAATTAAGAACTAATTGTGAAGAGAATGAAATTTGATAAATTATTTTTTGACTTTCTTTTTCCTCGAAATGAAAAATACAAATGACAACTTCTATGAAAGAAGTGAAATCATAAAAGTTGTAATTTCTATTTCGGAGAAGTAGAAAACAAAACAATAATTCCTCAAGCCTCATTCTCTCAGCAAAAATACCCACATTGGCGAGAGCTAGAGCGGCCAAAATTCACAGTCATGAAGTTTTCTCTGAAAGAAACAAATTGTGGTTTCTGGAGAAATACGACCACAGCCCATTCGCTCGGATATATTTGGTATTTTCCCGACAGAGTCATTCTTAGAAAGAACAGTAATATACGCGTTTTTCATTTCCCATCTCATAATATTCGGCTCTGGCGAGTGACCCGTATTCTAAATCCGACTCAAAATAACAGAGGATACAGGTCGAGCCTAAAAATAATACCATACACCATACTTTTTCGTTATGACTCGATCTTCTCACAGGGAGTTACAAAAAACATTTTTGTTTTCTATGAAATTTTTCTACATGGATATTATTGTCTCTGGTGGAATATGACCACTACCCATTCATTAGAAAATATCTGGTATTTTCTGTAGCTCGACAGGCAACAGTGTATGCTGAATTGATTTTGGCTAGTATCGGACTGAGGTGAAAATATAACACGAAGACGAGCGTTCCTAGTCAGAGGTAAAATTGAAACCTCCGTATGAAGATCAGAGTAAAATCAATCTGAAACTTTTCGAAAATGCCTATGAGAGTGAATTTTTTGATGCATTTAAAAATCTGGGAACAGTACAGTTAATATGGCAGCTGTTGGCATTCATTGAATTTTATCAGAGGCAACCATAGTAATGAAACTGTTGAATTTAGTAATTTGAAAACGAGTGTTTCAAGAGTGGATTCGTGTAAGAGATTAATAGATGGGGTTGAAACTTTCAGTATGAAAGCTAAATGTTTCAAGAGAGATGTATTACCTCAATAGCATTATAAATATTCTTTGCGCTCAGCATCAACCAATCAAGTGTATTTCATTTTTGTGTCATCAAGCCCTTCCAAATGTGTACACGTTTCCAGCAAAGGTTCCAATCATAATGTACCTTGGTTCCATATTCATATTTTATAGTTTATTCATTCATAGGAAGAGATATGTAATTTTTTTATCCCAATAAATATATTCTTACCAACAAAAGAGAAATATTTGAAGGAAGTAACGATTTTATAACGTGAAGTGAAATGAAACAGCACACTGAACACATTTTCTGGCATATTTCAGGAAAAAACAGAATTTTCCTGATAGATGCGTCTGGCCTCGCATGAATTTCCGTCAGCCAAGCCGTGTGAAAAAACAATATCAGTCATTTCAGCATTCGTAAAGTCAGGCATGCTACCAAAAAATCACCTTAAAAACTCCGAACTGTGAATTTGTCAATGAATAGTTGAAAATGTGACAGCAAACTTCTATTTCGATAAACAAACGTTCATAGCCTCCTCGATTCTTGATTTGCAAGATGAGAGTGACATAAATTATTGATATCAAATTTGGCTATACTAAGTAAGCAGTTTGCTAATGCCCAGTACAGAAGAAGTCTGATCGGGTATACTGCGTATAAATTTTGATGAAATCAACTGAAATTGCAAAAACATAACAAAAACCGATCAAAAAGTTCGATAATCTGTATCTCAAAAAGGAATCATATTTTGATCAACATTTTGAAAACAAAAATTGTTTATTTTGACGGTATCCACCACATAATTAGTTTTTGTAATGTTCTCAGTAACTTCACTTAGAGCCCTAGGAGCTAAGTAATATGCATTGATATGGAAAAATGTAAATATCTCACCTCCAGCGTTTTGAAGAAGTGTGCCTTTTTTAATCGGAAAAGGTGTGGCAATTAGGTTTTTTTCATGGAAAGCGATAAAAGCTTACTGTCAGTAGAAGATGTGTATTCAAAATAACAACGGTTCATTTGGTTTACTCCTATTGTTAACGTATGCCTCCGAAATTAGCATAAGAGTTGTTTCGCAAAATTGAGATAAACCTGAAGGATCTGGGCTGGAATTCATCAGCTACAAAACGAAAGCAAATCGCTTCCTTTTTCTGTTCCCAGAGTTTCACCCCTCTCTGCCCTGCCTTCACGCAATTTCTGAGAACAAAATGCTTATATGTTAATAGGCAAACAAAATTGCTGAATTTGCCCATTCCTTCTCGGGCCAAACTAACGATGAGCAAATAGAAACTCAGATGAGTACGTATGTCGTGTCGTATCTGGAAATCAACGAGATTAGTCTGAATCCAGAGACGAAACTTCACGAGTGAGTACACGAATAGTAAGACCTTCGAGAAGTTCAAGTTTAAAAACAGACGCGTAGACGAACAAGAGAATTCTAGGTACTTTGTGACAGGTATTTGTATTTCCAGTTCAGGCAGCAAACATTAGAACGAAATACATTCACGTAACTTCAGGTTGAACCTAGGTAACAACCTCTTATTTACATGTAATAATGTCCTGTCCAGTAGAACAATGTACTACTTGATTTGTTTATTAAACTCGATAGACTTTTTTGAATAAAAACCATATTATATCGCTGGAAGTGTTTGCATGTTGTTCTGAACTGATGATAGAAGTCGCAAAAACAGATTGTATCGTGGAATCAGGGTGTTGCCCAGTTATCATCTTTAGGAGGAGAAATTGATTAATTTTTCCTTTAGGTTTTTATTGTATCATTATAATATTCTCATTCTAGAACCAGAACAATCCGACAAGCCACCTAGTTTCGTTCATTTTCCTGATGCTTACGAAACTTGAAAATAACATTTCCTGTCAGATGTATCCAGTTGATTGTAATGATAGTAGAGTCCTGTAAGGCGTGAAAATTGTAAAATCTTGGAGTACAGGGCAGGTTAATGCAACTTCATGAAACCTATTGAAATGCGTATGAAAGCTCAAATAAAAAAGTAAAAAAATGTGCTATCTGAGTTACAACAAATTCCAACAACAATGTACCTTCAATTTACGTCTTTAATTCTCGTCGACTCAAAAAATTTAAAGTTGGGACATTGAAATTGATGCATGAATACCATATTCAAGAGTGACAGATGGAAATTTCAAGACGCGACTGTGCGTCATCTGGGAAAAAAGATCGTCTTATGACACATTTTTCTGAAGATGCTGACGAATACTGTACGATCAGTTCCGTGCGTTTTTCACGACTTTCAACAGTTGATGATCTGATCAAGCGAGCTTTGTCAACAGCTGATATTCCTGCTATCTTAGAACCTTTAGGAATCATTCGTGGTGATGGTAAGAGACCAGACGGAATGTCTCTAATTCCATGGAGCCACGGAAAACCTTTGGTATGGGATTTCACTTGCGTCGATGCAGTTGCAGCTTCACATATTGATTCAACATCGAGAAATGCTGGAGGAGCTGCTGATCCAGCTGAAAAATTGAAATTGAGGAAATATTTCAGCTTGAGGGACCAATTTTTCTTCTACCCTGTTGCTATTGAAACTTAAGGTACTTTTGGTAGCTATGCCTCTGAACTGATCAACCATATTGGTCAAAAACTCATCAATAATACAGATGACGCAAGAAATTTTTTGATACCACGCATCAGTATTGCCATACAAAGAGGAAATGCTACATCTATCCAAGGTTATACTGAATCTGAAGAAGTAATTAGATCTTCCATTTCTACATCCAGAACAATCCCAAGTAGTCCCAGTTCAAGTTCTTTATCAATTCGCTTCATTAAAAGAAGTAACTATCGGCCCAGTGCCTTTTCAGAAGAAAATGGAACTAGTGAAGGCATTAACTCCACTCATGTAAATATCGAACATCCTGATATACTGTCGGCTGCAACTCCAATCATGCCCAGTATGTGGAATTGTTATTAACTATGACAAAGATAGTGAAAAAGCTGCTCAACACTTTGGATCACATTTTCCTACTAGACCTTCTCAACCTGGTGAAAAGGCAGCAATTTGTCCCGTGGTATTACCAGTGAAAGTAATGACGATGTTCCAAGCCATGGCACAGAGCAATACTTCCAAAAACATTGAGGCATGCGGCATACTAGCAAAGCATACCTAAGCAAAAAGGAACATCGGATTCTTGTATGACACGGAACGAGGAAGAAATATTTGATTACCAAAATCAACATAATTTAATAACAATAGGGTGGATTCATACTCATCCTACGCAATCAGCATTTCTTACAAGCGTGGATCTTCCACACTCATTGTTCCTATCACTTACTGATGCCCGAAGCTATTGCAATAGTATGCTCGCCAAAATATAATGAAACTGACTTATTTAAACTAACCTCAACCCATGGTTCACATTTCATTGCAAACTGTCCAAAGAGTGGATTTCATCCACATCCCACGGATCCACCACTTTTCAAAGTTGCTGAACACGCCCGAATTGAGAACAGTGCACCATTAGAAGTTTTGGATTTACGTAACGCTTAACAATTTTGTATTATATAGTTGCAATAAAAATTATGTTGATGAATATTAAAAAAAAAATCCTAGAATATTGAGTCAATATCATCAACTACTACAAAATGGCGGAACATTTGATAATTGCCTGAATACATCGACGTTTACCTCCATAATTTGAGGATATAAGCTGAGTTCAGTTCAGAAGATGCTCGAAATAGTTGCCTTGAACTTTCTGACATAAGAACAGGAAGTCGATATTTCTTCTACTATTTCATGAAGTTAAAGATTCAGACAATTATCAAATGTTCCGCCATTTTGTAGTAGGTGAAGATATTGATTCAAAATCATAGGGTTGTACAGTATTCGTCAGCTTCAAAAGAATATGTGTCACATGACCTCCCTTACCATTTAATTTTTTCCAGATGACGCACAGTCGCCATCTTGAAATTTCCACCTGCCAGTTCCACTCCAAAACATAGTACTCATGCATCAATTTCATTGTCTCAACTTTCTATTTCTTCAGTTGACCCGTTCAAAAAATAAAAGGGAGAAGGAAAGAAAGCCATTGTATATAGGTTACAATCATGATTTTAAATCGTTTTTTTCGCGAAATATGAATGAATAAACATTGAATTTACCACATACATTACACACATACTATATACAGGGTGTCCCAACGAAAACTTTCCACACGGATTTACTGAGAAATGACAAATTATTTTCGGAAACGCTGAAACAGGTCGATTTTAAGTTCTAGGGGGACACATGTTAGTAATGGATTTAGTCGAGCAACTTCATTCCCCGGACGGGGGCGGCTACCCCCTTGCGAATCATCATAGGGAACGTGGGTCGAGTGATACATCATCTGAAAGCTCTCGTTATTCTCTATCCAAACGTGTATAATTTTTTCAAAATCGAATGAATGGTAATTGAAATTAGTGTTGTTGACAGGTGCAATGTAAATAGTCAATATCTTACCTGTTCTTATTCAAATTCAATTCATTAACTATTTTAAGACTCAATGAGTGGACAGATAGACAATGGCAACATCCCATCCGGTCAGGGAACCCAGGCACCCCACGAAAAACGAAAACAAATTAGTCAAAACAAAGTAAGTAGCCAGGCTGGGACTATTAATTGCGAAGATCTTTCAACCAAGTATCAGTTCTATGTCGCTATTCGCGATTACAACATTACAAGCGGAAGATGCTCACCCCAATTGTGAGCGAAACGTCCAAAGGAACCTCCTCCACAGAGGTGAACCGACCACGGCACTGAAGCCCGGAAACCATATTTCTTAGTTTTTGTTCTGTGGACTTTTTCATAGACAAAAAATACCTGTTTTTTATGGTTCGCCTGCGTGTATGTTCTCAGAATGAATTCACAGTTCGCATGATTCTTATGGAAATATCATTTGATTCGTATTCTGTGAGTTAAGTTTCTTCCTGAAAATGGTTTACGCATTACAAGAACGAATTGAGTTAGTGAAACTTCACTACAAAAATGATGATTGTCTAAGAGCTGCAGCTAGAATTTTCAATACAAGGCATCCAGGGAAAAATGCATCTCATACCTATGTTCAAACGTTGATTGAGAAATTCGAAAGAACTGGGTCTGTGGGAAACCAGAAACATCATCCTGAACGTCGAATAAGGAACGAGGCTGTTGAGGTAGCGGTTTTGGGACACGTGGCTATGGATCATACTCAAAGTATTCGACGCTTGGCTGAAGCTTCAGGTGTAGCGCGATCGAGTATTCAGAGCATTCTCAAGTCACATCGATTCCATCCATACAAACTCAAACTTGTACATGAACTGAACGAAGACGATTTTGACAGACGTCAACAGTTTTGTGAGGAAATGTCTGGGCGTCTGAGAACAAATCCCAATTTGCTCTTCAATATTTGTTTTTCAGACGAGAGTACATTTTTTGTTAATGGAAACGTGAATCGTCACAATTGCCGCTACTGGAGCGATACCAATCCCAGGTTAATACGTGAGGTCCACACACAAACTCCGCAGAAGTTGAATGTTTGGTGTGGTATTTTTGGCAAAAATATTATTGGACCACTTTTTATAGATGATAATTTGAATGGACAAATGTATTTACATCTTCTTGAGAATGCCATCGATCCCATGATAACGGATATTATCGAAAACGATGGAGATTATTCGGAAGACAACCTCCATTTTCAACAAGATGGAGCACCACCTCACTATGCAGTAGCGGTTAGAAACTTTCTGGATGAACGATATACCAATCATTGGATAGGGCGACGAGGACCAATTGAGTGGCCAGCTAGATCACCGGACCTCAACCCGTTGGATTATTTTTTATGGGGGCATCTCGAAAGCAAAGTTTTTGCCACTCCGCCAGAGTCACTAGAGGATCTACGTGGTCGAATTGTGAACGAGTGCGGCAGAATAACTCCAGAAGTATTGGAAAACGTTCGTAATAGTTTCGAAAGTAGACTTTATCATTGTATGAAGGTAGGAGGGGCTCATTTCGAGCAATTAATAAATTGAATTTCGATAAGAACAGGTACTATATTGATTATTTAAATTAAACCTATTACCACACTAATCTCAAGTACCAGTCATTCGATTTTGAAAAAATATAAACGTTTGGATAGAGAATGAAGAGAGCTTTCAGATGATGTATCACTCGACCCAAGTTCCCTATGATGATTCGCAATGGGGTAGCCGCCCCTGTCAGGGGGATGAAGTTGCGTGATTGAATCCATTACTGACATGTGTCCCTCTAGAAATCAAAATCGACGTGTTTCAGCGTTTCCGAAAATAATTTGTCATTTCCCAGTAAATCCATGTGGAAAGTTTTCGTTGGGACACCCTGTATATTATTTATTAGTAAAGATAATTTTCACGTCCAAAAGAGTTTTGTTTGGTTGTTTTCACGAGCGGTTGGAACAGAAATACACTACTCAGTGTTCACAATTTTATTTGCCAACGTTTCGGCGATTGATTTTCGCCTTCCTAAGGGCTACAAAGATGAAAAAAGTTGTACATATATACATGCATGAATTATTATCAGACAAACCATTTATTGTGCATTAATCTTCGCTTCAAACATTTTTTCCCCTTATCCATCACATTTTTCAGTATATTGTTGTTGAAAATTGTTGTTATCAAGATCGCACATTATTTGCTCCTTAAATATTTTTTTTGTGCCTCTAAAATGCAGTCCAACAGCTTTTGAATTTGAATGACGATTATTTCTCAAGAAACTTACAAGTTTGTGAAATTAAAAATTAGAAACAAAAATAAAGTGAGATAATAAAATCAGACTTTTCACAGAAATAAAAAATTATCAATAATGAAAATAATATTGAATTTTCCTTCACCTATCGCAATGAATATTCTTTCAACTTAACTTTGAAATTGAATTATCCAAACTTTTTTATTGCATCAGGTAATCCATTATATAACACTATTCCGTTGTAATACATTGATTGTTGTCCTATGTTTGATCTGAATTTCATTGTTGATAAATTGTTTGAACATCTGGTTGAATGGTCATGTTGATCACTATTAATTTTGAAGATGAGATTAGAATGTTTCAATTTATTTCTAACCAAATGAAAGAACGTGCAGAGTTTCAGTGTGTGTATTGAAGATATATCTAACAGTTTATTGGGTTTGTATGAATTTTTTGTCGGTTCTCTATAATCAAATTTATACATACATTTAATTAATTTACTTTGTAAAGCTTTCAGAGGTCTCAATAAGGTTTTTGTTGCTGATCCCCAAACCGGAATTAGGCATGGAAATCTAGAATATACCAGAGAAAATTAAATTGATTTCAAATATTCCAAAGGCATAAAATTTCGCAATTTAAAAAATACTCCTATAATTGGAGAGATCTGTTTTCTCAGCATTTCCAAATGTTTACCCCATGTCAAATGTTCATCTATGTATATGCCCAGAAATCTCACAACAGAAGAATATTTGATGATTTTATTATCTATTTTGATGGGATGGTCAGATTGTGATAAATTCGGTTTTTTTGAGATAAACATAAATGAAGATTTCTCGAAATTCAACGATAGTTTGTGACTTATCAGCCAAGATGATATTTTTTGGAGATCTTCTAACATATCAAATTTGATGGAAATCCATATCACAGTTTCCTCTACGATTTTCTCTGACAATGGGTTTGCGAATCTGCGACACGTGTTTCGCTATACAATAGCTTCCTCAGGCAGGATAAATAAACTACTATGATATAATACGCTATTTGAATCCCTGTACGTCGAACGTCTATTATAAAAGAGGTCCAACCATAGTCTGATATTCAACCCATAGTCAGTTGGTCTACGTTATGTCTGGTTGCTTGAGGAAACTATTGTATAGCGAAACACGTGGCGCTGTTTTGTGAACCCTTCGTCAGTGAAAATCGTACAGGAAACTGTTTTGTTTTTATATGCAGATTCACACGAAAGGGAAGCCCTGTGATGTTCCAAGAACACCGCGTGAATCAAGGGACAGGAGATACAAATTAACATTTACTTTGAATTTCTGAAGTTTGTAAGCCTCAGGAAAAACCTCTTTTGGCAAGTAGTTCCCAACCTTGGCTGTTCTATTGAAAAAAGATCCCTGAGATTCGACAAGAGAGATTCGACAGGTTTCCAAATTCACAACAAAGGGGTGGGAATTCTGTACTCGTCGAGTCATCCGTGTAGATATTGCCAAGCGGGAAACGATTGATATGAATTCGGAAGAGCATCGACAGTGGAAGTATCTATAGAAGAGAGACAAGTCTCCGACCCTTCTACGATGTTCCAATGAAGTGAGCGAGTCTGTGAGCGAAGAATCACCAACAAGACGAATTGCCTTAATCTGAATAGAATCGAGAAGCCCCAATTAATGTTTTAGTGCCGAACTCCACACATGAGAACTATATTCCATGAGAGGTCATCATGTATCTGAGCCTTGTAGATCAGTAGAAGCTGAAGGGAAGTGATGTATTTCTTCGCACAAAATAGAAATCCAAGTTTCTGGAGAGCACTTTTAGCGATCGATCTCACATGGTTTTCCCATGAGAGATTATCACTGATCGTAATTCCTAACATCGAGGTATTTGATTTTGTAGGAATAGTTACTCCTGACATCTGAATATTTGATGATGATAGATCAGCTTTTCTTGGGGAGAGACATGCATGTATAAATCTTACTATGAAAACTAATAATTATGAAGCGAATGAATATTACTGATGATCGCTCCTGATTATCTTCCATGCAATATCACACGCTACCGAACATTATTTGTGAATATTAGGAAATGATTCACTTCATAATTTCGAGAGTTAATCCCCGTTGAAATACGGGTTGAGCCGGTGTTGAACTCATTAACCCTGAATTAGTTAAATTTCACCTGCCACTCCGATAAATTCCACTGCCCTACTCCACCGTTATGGCATCTCTCAGCCATCGATCAAATTTTGCATTACAGAACCAATTAATGTGCTGCTTCAGTCCCTTGATGAGTCAATGCCGGTGACTGCATTTAACTCATATTATTTACGAGTTCACAATTTTGTGTTAGAATTAGCTGGCAGTGCAGCTCAGATCAAGGCCGTACCCAGAAAAAGTTTTCGGGGGGGGGGTGGGGGGGGTGGCACCAGGCGGGGCCGAAGGCCCTCCCAAAAGAACATTTATACTAATTGTCAAATATCCCAATTTTACGCCATTTCAAGCTTCATTAACAAAAGTTAGGACTTCACTAAATAATAAATATATAAATAATTATTTTATATTATATTATGACAAAATAATTTCCCTGTTAATTTGGTGTCTAGGAAAATGAATAGATTGACAATGCAAATAGACTCAACACTGTTTAGTATAATACAGTACTAAATTACGTTTGTAGACAATAACAGTAACATTACAAAACAGAATCCATTCTTCTGTTCTTTTTTCATGCGAATTCATCGATCACTTTGTCTGTTGAAATTTTATGGCTTCTATGAACCGACATGAGAGCCAGTTCGCTTAGTCTGTCTTGTCCACACGAATTTCTCAAGTACGTCTTCAATCGCTTGAGAGTGGAGAAGGTCCTCTCAGCAGTTGCAGTGGTCACTGGCAAAGAAGCAAATATTTTCAGGAGGGTGAATATGTTAGGAAAAAGTTCCCTATTACATTGGCTTAATGCCTCAATGGCACAAGGGTGCTTGTCGAGTTCCATTTGTTTTTCCCAAAACAATTTCCACAGTGAGTACTCACTATGTACTAGTTCTAGATCAACCATCTTTCCATAAAGTTTCAAAGATTTTTTTCGTGCTGCTACCTATCGTGATAGCGCCTAGCTATATGCTTTACGGCAACTTACGTAATGAAACGCTTCGGTCTACGCCGTTAGCGGCGGATCACGTCCATCCACGAATTCCACGTGGGTGAATGGGTTAGTAAAATTATAATAAATTTGACAAATTATTTACGTACATTTTGAACTAGAAATTGGTTTGAACTCTCCCTTATTTACCTATGAAGAAGAAAAAGAACAATTATAACTTGAGTAATGCGTTTGAAAAATCTTTTTTTTTTTTTTGGAAAATTTCGGGGGGGTTTCAACCTCTTTGACCCCCCTCCTGGGTACGGCCTTGGCTCAGATTATTGATTTTTTTTGGTTTATGGCTCACCTACTTGTAAGGAAGGTTTGGGAAAGTCGGACAATCTGGATAAATCTGCCAAAACTGTGGGAGAATTGTCAGAATTCTGCTTTATACGTTTTCGGTGAAAAAGTACAGTTCTTTCACCTGGAAGCTATTTCAATAATATAGCATAAGACACACGAAAAGCTCTTTCAATATATATACGTCTCGAGCTCTGAAGAAGAATTTTTTTTCATGCTCTGAAGCTCTCCTTTGTAGTTGAGGAAAAATCGAAAAAAGCTCTTCGAAAACCTAGAAAAAACTTCAAAACACAACTTCTATGAACTTTCCAGGATATTTGGGGTTTGAGGATGGGGGAGAAGAATCTTTTTGAATAATCTTGGCTGTTGGAAACTTAAGAGCGAGAATAATATATTTTCAGGAAATCCTTCCTATTTTTTCACGCATTTTTTGAAATTCACAAATGTAGGATTCAAATGAGGGCAGATTTCAGATGGGTTTTTTGAAGTTTCCCTGAATTTTCCAAGATTTTGCGACTCTCCAATGAATCGTGAGATTTTGAACGATTTTTCTAGTTATTCTGGATTTTTCAGGAATTGTTAATTCTCCAATAACTTGCTTTAGTGTCAGAGATCTCGAGGTCCGAAAAATTATAACTTTTCAACAATCCGAATTGTTTGAAACGTGCGTGCAGGTTTATTTTTATTCAGAGCTTTTCCTACCCACACCCAACGCATTCGCATTATTGACCAAAGGGTAGCGTACGATAGTGAGTAGAACCACAAATTATTTTTTCTTCATTGTCTCAAAACACATATTTGTGTTTACAGCATGATATTCAAATGGTCTGTGTCACTTGTTTGATGCTTGTATTTGGATATTATTGAAGATGAATTTTTATAATGAAATGACCTCAGAAGGTAATGATGATCTCTACGACATTTTGATTATTTCCGTTCATTTCAACAAGCCTCATATCATAGGTTACATATACAACGTAATATAGTAAAAATAAACGATCAGATTGGAACCTTTGGCTTAAAAGTTGAAACTTTCCCTAGAGATCAATTACCCTTACACCAAACTGATATTTTTGCACTCGACGCGCGTTTCGCTAACAAGGTTAGCATCTTCAGGAGAAGAAAATTGATATAATGTATACATTTTCTTCTCCTGATGATTTTAACCTTGTTAGCGAAACGCGCGTCGAGTGCAAAAATATCAGTTTGCTGTTAGGGTAATTGAACTCTAGAAAGAGTGTAGAGGTAATATAGGCTTTAGAGAAGAAAATAAAGATATATGTTTGACCAAATCGGCAACGGAATTTGGTCAAGCAGTGTGTGGTTGAGGTAGACGGTCCAGTTCATGAATTGAACTTGAAGATCACGACTGTGGATTAAAATCCCAAAATCATTATCGATCCAGCTCATTTAGGACAGTCAGGTTTCAGGAAGGATATGCATGTCACACGTGATTGCCAGAAGGGCGCCCGAGATCCCAACTATGATCTTAATGGTTCTTCAAGACAGGTAGAGATGCAGGGCCGGTTGAAAACACTTAAAACTGTAATAGCCGCTCAGAATATTCAACGGTTTGGAATTTTCAAATGACATCAAACTCCCAACCTCAAATAGCAATTAGATCACGAAATGTTTGGGGGACAAATACCAGTTTCACCATAGAAATTACATTCTTTCGAAAAATACAAACGAAAGTTTCTGGGGGGCAGACGCTGCCGTATTGGTTCATTTTGTCATTTGACAAGATGTTGACAAGCATCTGGAATGCCTTATAGTTGTCAAAGTGGTGCTCATTAGTTGGAATGTGGCGCTGCGATCCTAATTTGAAAGGAGGGTGTGCTTTGGATAGAAAAATTTGGGCCTTTTCTGAAAATATTTTGAAGCGCTTTTGAATGCTTATAAATGAGTCATGTAGCAGTTCTCTTCTTTTTTTTTTCAAAAAATGCGAAGTGGCAAAATTGCTGTTCGATGATTATTTGAATGATTAATTGTCAGAACTGAAATGAAATGAATGCATCGTTTTCTTCTCGATTCGTTCATTTAATTGAATTATTCGGCATATTCTTGATTTTAACGCTTTTTATATCTATCTAGTTGTTAATTTTACATGGCTCCAATAAAGTGTTTTGGTTGCAATGGGTACTCAATAAAAAAAATTCTTCAAAAGCGGCTAATAATGAAACATACCGGCAGTGTCTACTAAATATTCGAGCTCACAGAGATGTTGACTGGGTAGAGCCTGGAGAAAACTCCCGCATTTGCATCAACTGCTATGCTTAGTTTAGGCGAGGAGGTGGACTAAAACAATGTTTATATTAGCAACATTGAAGAACTTTCAAACTTATTGTGCTCTCTTTGCTGCCCTGTTACTGATCACCAACACCATCAAAATCAAAAACTCAAAAAGCAAATAGAGTGGAGTTAGCTGATTACACTAACACCAATCTTCAATTATACCTATACCAATATCGTTTGATTGGGCCCGCTATATATCAGTGCTATCAACACCACAAGGACTTTTGATATGTTCAAAACCTCGCTACAGATTAATTAATCTGTGACCTCGCCTAGTTCGAAAAGCTTCTTTAACACTAGAGATTTCATCGATTCTGCAACAAGCAGAATCCGATATCTCTGAAACACAGAAGTTTGTTTCTCTATATGGTCTCTACCTATGTATTAAGGCGGATTTCCACCAAACGGACAAAACAGAACAAAAACAGCAACTGTGTCGATTTCGACAAACCAAAAACTTTTGTTGTCAAAATAAGAAACATTTTGAAGACTTTGTGTCGCGAGTTACTGTTTTTGTCAACAACGAAAAGTCCCGTCGCCAGGCGGAAAGATCAAAAGGTTTCGGTGTTTTGTCTCTGTTTTTGAAAACAGAGACAAAATAATCCTATGTCATCATGAACCAAATCTGCCATAATTTTGTCCATTCCATAATCTATTTGTCTTCTTAAAAATGATCTCATCCAGTATCTTGGTTGTTTTCGCTTTCGCTTCTCTTCCTTAAAAGATTCGATTTTAAAAACACCGCACGCCATTATAAAAACATGGTCTGGAGCAGGTACGATGAAAACTCTTCGTGAGGTGGAAACACATCAAAACAAAACACACCAAAGACTAATTGTGTTTGTTTGGTGGAATTCGAGTTTGTTTTCGAAACTACAACAAGATTTTTGTTTCTGTTTTTGGAATTGAAACTAGTCGCAAGCGAGTCAGTTTGGTGGAAACCCGCCCTTACATTGCAACTCTCTACCTGGTTATGTATTACATTGCAACCACAGACGTCAGATTGCAACCCAGAATACGCACATAAGCGGCGTTGCCAAAATGTCTATTTTAGTATTGTATTGACTTGAAAAATTGTGCCAAAGAAGAGCTTATTTGAAGATGTTCCGGAATGGTTTGAAAGCTGAAATTATGGGAAAATGTTTTTTTATTGACCTAAAATTGTGCAAAATCTTATGGCCCCGATAAGCATACCCTCCTTTGAATAAACAATGCCCGAGCACAGAAATTTGACATTCAAGTGTCTCTACTGTATGGCTATGGTACACCGTGACTAAAATCTGGTTCATTTCATCGAAACTCGGGCAAAACTCGTTAACCTCGAGTCACCTTACATTCCACCTCCAAAGCCCAATATTTTCCCGCCCAACAGCGTCTCACCGCCATCGATCAAATTTCGTATCAACGAAACAATCCGTCACGGCCGCCCTGATCCGCGATAAAACCGACGCCGGAGAGCGTCGCGGCGGCCCTGCACGTAATTCGTTTCGACGGCACGTACTTTTTCGAGCTCCTTGAGCGACGCCGGCGACACGTCCGAGTGCCTCCGCAGCTCCGGACTCCGGGGGGGCGCCAGGCCGCTCCCCACGCTGCCCCCGGCGCTCAGGCCGCCGCCGGAGCCCAACCTGGCCTCCGAATGCCTCCGCTGCAGCTCTTGGATGGGAATTTCTAATAAACTCTCGTTCGAGTCCTGCGTCATCGCCGCCCGGGACTGGAGTTTCCTGGAACGAAAATCGACGACGTCAATTTACACATTTCAAACACGAGGAATAATTGAATGTCGTTTTTCGACCTCACTAGATGCATTTAACTAACTAAAACCACTATCATTTCGTTTCCTACGTTTCGACATTTTTGAAGTCATCCTCAGGGCACTATAATTCAACAGTTATTCAGGTATATATATGTATATATATATATATATATATACATATTCATTAATCAGCCACGAATTACTTTCCTATATATATATATATATATATATATATATATATATATATATATATATATATATATATATATATATATATATATATATATATATATGTGTTCGGATAGGTTTCCGCGGTCAGTTGTGTGTTGTTGTTGAGTTCGGGTTGAACCGCGTCTGGAGTTTTGTTCTCGACGTTTCGGCTCCGATTTTGGAGCCATTTTCAAGAGGTGAATGTGACTTCACGCTGAGGTCTCAATCTGCCTACTCCTCAGGTGTTGTCACAGGGGGCAAGGGTTTGTGACTTGACGCCGGGGCCGTGGGCAGATTGAAGCATTCTATTGAAAATGATCATACAATTGATTATAACAACACAAGAATTCTTCATATCGAAAAAAATTTAAACAAACGTCTCTTTTTGGAAATGACTGAAATTAAAACGAGGAAAAATAACATAAACAAAAAATCAGATATTGAGAACCTCAGTAAAATTTATTCATTTCTATTGAACAAATAAATACATCTTGTATATAACTGTCATCAGTGAAAAAAAAAACACTATGAATTTCCAAATCAATAACTTCACCTTTCAATGTCAAAATTTACAATTCTCATGTCTTATCTTTATATTTTATTTAATAAGAAAAACCTCAAATAGCACATGTATGTACCTATATTTTATATTTATACTTTTTTATGTCCATTTTATATTGTAGCCCTCGAAAAAGCTAATAAAAATTGGCGAAAGCTCGGGTAGTTAAAAAGAGTTATCATTTTCATTAGACCGAAGCCCTGATATAAAAAAAAAACTATATATATATATATATATATATATATATATATATATATATATATATATATATATATATATATATATATATATATATATATATATATGTGAGAAGAAAATGAAATTGGATCGAAACAACAGAGAATACATGAATGGAATAAAATGATACTGACAAGTTGACTCAATCAAAGCGGAAAATTTTGATTAACGTGTGTTATATTTTTTGAAAATGAAATTTTCTTCACTTCAATGAATAATAGTTCTCACCAAAGAAACAATAATAATAACATCAATGTTACAAGCAATTTTTTTTTCGAATAAATAAGGAGAAATCCACAAGAGAGGGTAACCTCGTTTGAGGAGAAATATCAATGTAACGAAACAATAACACTGACGGTATAGCTCTCCATTAACTTCATTAGAGGAAAAAAAACACACCTCCCACGTCATTCGTAGAAAACAATTCCTATTTTTGAATATATTTGTTTTTCGGGAAACATCATGACAGTATCACATATAAATCTATAACTAAAATCGAAACATACATATATAGGAACAGATGGACACAAGCGTGTGTATGAACAAAATATAAATGATATATAAATAGTACAAAGTGGAATCTACTCAAACGAAATATATTTGAATGATATAAAATGAAACAACATCTGAATGGCATTAAAATAAAAACTTTTGTTTTTTCGTGCAAAATATTTGGTGGTATAATGGCAAATCACAATAGTTCGCCTATTTGTATGAAAACATTAGTGAACTTTCAGGAAGGGATAGTCATATGATTTTGTCTCCTTAACATATTTTTGGCTTATTCATTTTGCTTTGAATAGACATTTAATTTCTTGAGTTCGACATATGCTATTATAGTCCAAGAACCAGGTACTTTTTTTCTGCAATCTTCTACAGAATTGATATTCTTGTTGGAAAATGTTCGGGGGTGTCCCCTGAATGTAAATTCAAGTTGGCGGGACAGGGGGGGTTGGGCTTCAGCCGCCATCTTGGAAAACACGTTTTATCGAATATCTCGTGAACCGTGCATCGTACGATGAAAACAGTACGGATCGTTTTTGTAGATAATGAAATTCTCTGCAACTTTTATTTGAAACTTTTTTTTGTATGAAGCATAGGTTTTTATTTATGGCGCGCCAAAATACTGCCATTTATACTGTTTCATCAACCGTTCACTACATATTTAGCAATAACCATGCTGGGAACAGTTTGGCGCGCTATAAATGAAGACCTATGCACGGAAAAAAGTTTCGAATAAAAGTTGAAGAGAATTTTATTATCTACGAAAATGATACCCACTGTTTTTGTCGTACGATGCACGGTTCACGAGATATTTGATGAAACGTGTTTTCCAAGATGGCGGCTGAAGCTCAACCCCCCCTGTTCCGCCAACTTGAATTTATATTCAGGGGACACCCCCAAACATTTTCCAACAAGAAAATCAATTCTGTAGAAGATTGCATTATTAACCTACTTTTTTTGCTCTGGCTCTTGGCGTAATTAGACACAGTAGAGGAGTAAATAATTTTTTGTTTTTAACTTCACATACTTTTGGTGTGGTGACCAGGGAGAAATCGATTCCGATGTTCTAAATGAAATATCAGAAGACTCTGTTATACAATTGCATACAGAAGAGTTAGTGGAGTTCTACTTAAAAATTATTCCAACAGGCCATTTTTGAGTAGTTGTCAGTATTTCCCTACCAAATAATAACAAATTACAATAGTAACTTTAGAAAAATTCCATTTGTTTTCATTATACGACTGGAACTTTCGATTTCACTTTTCGTAAATAATGAATAATAATAATAAATAATAATTTAAATTAAAAAACACATTTCTGTGAAAATATCAAGTGAAAAGTAAAAATAGCTATTTATGATATGAGAGTTGACGTAAAGTTTTATTTTGTTGGTGAAAAAGTTTGCGAAACGAACGTAGCTAGTTGAGCAATTTCACTCTCGAATTGTCAGATTAGTGGAATATACCTTAATCTGACGCGCTCAAGAATTTCAGATGATCAATTTTTTTTTACCAATCTGATCCTTTATCGTTGAAGGGCGGCCATATATATAGGGCTCATACATGGTAATATATATATATGTACTTAACCGGGTACAAGGTATCCCTCGTATATTAATCTGCCACTCACCTCCTGCACACGCTGCACGTCCAGTCGGCTGGGTCCTCGTTCTCCGCCAGCTTGCTGTAGCTGGCGCAGTCCTCGCACACGCGCTGCGTGCACTCGGCGCACGTTCGGCTAAAGTCGTCCGGCTTGAACGCCTTCAGGCAGACGCGGCAGGCGCCCGCGCGGCTCGGCGGCTTGCCGGGCTCCGGTTTGGCCGCGCTGCCAGCGGCGGCCGGCGGCTGCGCGGACGGCGCCGCCTCCGTCGCCGGCGGCTTCTCTTCGGGCGGTGTCGCCTCTTGCAGGTCCGGGACGAGGGAGGGGCGTGGGTTCATTTTCGTCACTGGAATGGAATCGGAGCAGCGTGAATGGAAATTATCCAATTTGAAGTAGCAAAAAGGCCTAAACAAAGAACTGTCACTTTTAAATGATAACTTTCAATCGGTAAATAACAGAGTTCGAACAAATTGCGGCAATATCTAGAGTGCTGCCAACCAAATTTCAAAAAATTACAGGCGCCACATTTGAAATTCAATATAAACTTTCCAATGCATTTCCATCAATGTATTGGTACAACTGCGTTGACTTCATGTCGTCATCGATGACGTGCAACAGTTTTCAAATCATATTCACTATAGATAGATTGATGGATTTATTGTTTATAAAAAGAATTTACTATCCTTATAACAAAGAGTTTGGTTGGCTCTTGACCGAGATTGTCAAGAGTGTATCATCCTGATAAAGGTTATATGGTCTGATGACTTCAAGTAAAGTAGGTCTTATGGACTGAAGAAAGTTTTATAGAAATATGAGTAGTCAGATTGGGACAATTTGTTTCTATCTTCTCTCCTGAGTGCGGACTCAAAGGAGTGTATAATTTGTTAAGACAGTTGTTTGAAATCAGTTTGCTGGAAATTTCGCAAGAGATCCATACTGTCCAGTGAAGATAGGTGGGATTCGACTTGTACAGCTGAGTGAAACCGAACACCTGAGTCTTGAGGTTCCAAGAGGCGTAGTAAACATTTCTTTGGTAGACATGACGAGGACATCATTTGAATTTTTAGAGAGTACCCATTTCATAATATTATAAGATACATACATACATACATACATACATTTATTTCTCAGAACTGCATTACAAGTATATATATTACAATGGTGATAATAAGTGAAAATGCATTTCGCTCGGAAGAGCATCGAGAAAGAGTAGAGAGAACAAAGTTATGATTTTTTTTAAATATTATACAAGATATTAAAGCATAACATGAAAATGAATAATGAAAAAACAATAGTACATGGCTCCATTCATGAAATAGTGCAAGTGATTCTAGGAGGTGGAACGTATTAAAAACGATCCTCGAAAAACCCCGTTAAGTTATAGTATACACGGCTATAAAGAAATTTCTTTAATTGTCTTTTGAACTTGGTGATCGATGTAATTTCAACTAGTGAGTTTGGCAATTTATTCAAAGTTTTTATTCCCATGTATAGTGGTCCTTTTCGATTTATATTGTAGCTGATTGCTGGCATGAGAAATTGCTCCTTGTTTCGAGTGTCATAGCTGTGGATATCTGTGAATTTTGTGTAGCTTTGTTTTCGTTCGAATGCTGTTATGGCTACTCTATATATATAAAGATTAGTCATTGTAAATAATTTTTCATTTAAAAAATGTTGCCTACATGATTCTGATCTTGATAATCCCAGAAGTGCTCGTATAGCCTTTTTTTGTAATATAAAAGTTGATTGACTATCAACAGAGTTTCCCCAAAATTCAATACCATAGCAAAGTATACTTTGAAAATAGGCATAGTAAACTAATTTCGCCACATTGATGCCCACATCGGTTCTGACGATATTAATTGCATAAATTGCGCTAGATAATTTTTTATTCGTTAGTGATACATGTATCTTCCAATCCAACCTTTCATCAAGCCAGTATCCTAAAAATTTTGTATTGGTGACTTGTTTCAAGACTCCATCTGTTGTATTAATCTCAACTTGTTCAATATAATTGTTGGGGTGAATTAACATGCTGAATGTTTTTTTGAGATTTACTATCAGTTTATTTGCTGAAAACTAATCGGAAATATTTTTCATTATGGTTTCGGACGTTTTTACTAGATCATTGATATTGTCATTGAAATTGAGTAGGCTATTATCATCAGCGAACAAAAAAAAATGTGATTGATGGAAAACTCTGTACTAGATCATTGATATACAGAAGAAACAAAATTGGTCCCAATATGGATCCTTGAGGAACACCGCACTTTAAGGTTCCAATGATAGACCTTTCTTTGGAAATCAATGAATTATTCAGTGTTGGTATTTCTACAAAAACTTCACGATTTTCTAAATAAGATTTTATCCACCGATATGACATGCCACGTAATCCATAGTGCTCTAATTTTTCTAGCAGGATGTCATGATCAACACAATCGAACGCTTTCGATAAATCACAGAATATGGTTAGTGGGATGGCTTTCTTTTCTATGATGATATTGATTTTATTCACTAAATCGAACGCAGCGTCGCCAGTGCTTTTTTCCGTTCTGAAACCATATTGTTTTTCTTCAATTATGTTATTGAGTTGTAAATATGTTATAAGTTGATCTTTAATGATAGACTCAAGAATTTTAGAAAACACTGATAAAAGGGAGATTGGTCTATAATTCGTTATGTCATTTTTACAACCGTTTTTGAACAACGGTTTGATAATAGCCATTTTCAGACAATCTGGAAAAGTACCACTTTCCAGAGATAAGTTCATCAGATGGGTGAGGACTGATTTCAAAATTTCTATACAACATTTGACTACTTTTATGGGAACGTTATCATAACCAGAAGACTTTTTGTTTTTCAATCGTTTTATAACCATTTCAACGTCTGATTCAGTAACGGGTCTAAAAAATATCGATCCACTGTGGTTAACATTAACGTTTTTGAGGTAATATGTTGCATTATGCGTGGAATTGCGATTTTCGTTGAGGTTGCTAGCGATATTGATAAAGTATGTTAAAAACTCATTGGCTACTTCATGTGGTTGATGAATCAATGAATCATCAATGTTCAGTGATATGATTGCAGGTTTCGTCCTAGAATTATTTGGTTTCAAGTTATTATTTATGATGTTCCATGTCGTTTTTATTTTGTTTTCGGATATATCAAGGAGACCTATGAAATATAATTGTTTTGGATTTTTTTATTGCTTTTTTAAGGATTCTGCAATATTCAGATATATACTTCAAAATTATTTGGTTCTTTGTGAATTTTTTTATGTACAGAAGACAGCGCTTATTCCTACATGAATTTTTGATAGCGGGGGTGATCCATCCAGGTTTCGGGGGTATTCCATTAATTTTGATTTTTTTGAGAGGAAAGGATTTATTGAAACATTCATTGAAACTGTGATAGAATTTCTGGTAAGCGTTGTTTGTGTCTGTTTCAATAAAACATGGGGTCCAGTCAACTAGTGATATTATTGTTTTGAAGTTGGATATATTTTTATCGTTGATTATCCTCCTCATTTCGTAACAATTGGTTGAGATTTCAGAAGTTTTCAGCCTGAAAGATCCTATTTGACCGTTGTGATCTCCAAATCCGAAGTACTCATTTTTTATTGATACTAAGCAATCAGGCGATATATCAGTGATGATATTATCGAGGATTGCTTCATTGTTATGTGTTATTCTAGTAGGAGAATCTATAATGAAATGCATATTGAATGAGTTCAATATTATAACGAATTCATCTTTTACTTTACTCTCTTTTTCTAGGTGAATATTGAAATCTCCACATACAATAATATTATAGCCTCTCAGTTTTTGCGTTATATCAAACAGAAGATTGTAAAAAGAATTAAAGAAGATGTCTACACTGCTATTTGGTGATCTATACGTGCAAATAACAATATATTTCAATGATTTGCTTACCGCTGAGCAATATTCAAATTCTTTTTCAATACCTTCCACCACCAAGTTATCAACTTCTTCAAAATCAAGATTATCACGAGAATAAATCATCACGCCACCATGTATCCCTATTTTTCTACAAAAATGCGAAACTAATTTGAAATTTCTTATGCTTAAACTGTTCACTTCACTTTCATTCATCCAACTCTCTGAAATGCACAGTACATCAATGTTTGCCTGGTTGTGGTCGTTGTCTTCCATAAAGACTCTCATGCAGTCGACTTTATTTCTAGCACATTGCATGTTCTGGTGCATTACAGTTAAATGTGCTTTTTCTACATTTAGCTATTTTTGGGGCCTGTTTCTCAAAGCTCGGAATGAATGTTGGTTGGACTGTTGAGAGTTATCCATGGGAGTATCCGCTGCATACTTTGAAGCAATATTTGTGATTGAGTGATTTTCGGAGTTGAAGTATTCTTAACACTCCTTTAATGTATATGGTTTTCTGTCTATGTAAAGTTTATCATATTTGATGAAGACCCTGTGACCGTTTTCTTTCGCCATTCTCAAATATGGTTTGAATTCGATGTGTTGCTGAGCCTCCTTAGTTGAGTGGAAGGGTGATACGGCATATCTTGAATCTTTAAAATTGAACGCTTTCTTCAATATTAGCTCTCTATATTTGAAATTTGTAAACTTCATGGCCACTGGTCTTGTTTTGTTCTTTGCATTTCCCAACCTGAAAACCATTTCGACTACTTCTGACGATATGACGACTTCTAGCTTCTTGTTCAGAATGGATAAAATTTTTTCCTCCAAAGTCACCGGATCTTCTTCAGTATCTTCAGCGAAACCATAGAACACTAGCCAATTCTTCTTAGTATTCATTTCCAGTATGTCAATTTTCAATTCTAGAGTGTCAATTTTATTTTAGAGCAGTTTATTTTCTTCATGAAGATCATTTACCTCGGCTGATGAGGTCTTTATCTCCTCTCTTGTTTTTACGACAGTATTCAAAATCAGGTCCACTTTTTGCTCCATTGTGAGTGAACTGGGATTTTCTAACGACATTTTTAGATAAACTCAATTTCAAATTTCTGATTGAAGTAGATAATGTTTCGATTTATCTCTCACACAAATTATTCAGGAGAATAATTTACTTATTCCAGAAAAAAAATCACTTTTCAGTAATTTGTTTGAACTAGGTTTTCGACCAACGATTTGTGGAGCTAATTTGTATACGTGCTACTCTCGAGAACGTTCTCTCTTAAGCTTCATTCTACTAGATTCGATTCTAACTATATAGTCCGGCATGTTTTTGGTGAGGACAAGATCTTTTTTTGAAGAATGCAACTTGAATGCGTTATATTGGATCGGGGTACCTCAGTCCCCATATGACTACGCAATATGAGAGTGAGGAAATAACTATTGACTCATATAACATGATACTGGCTTCCCATGGGGTCATCTTGGATTCAATCATGAGGTACACAACGGCTCCTAGAGCTTGATTTGCCTTGTTCACTGTTACATTAGCCATTTCGACAAAAAGGACAGAGGATGAAAAAAGAACACCAAGGTAACTGAATTCACTCACTGAATCAATTTTCTCGTTATTATAGTGAAAACTAAGATTTTTGTTGTATGCAAAACCCTTAGTAAAAACTGCCTTTTTATGTTTACGTCAAGATCATTTTCTCTAGAATACTGTAGTTTACGCTGTGAATCTGTTGATGTATCTGCTAGCAGAAAATAGACATTATAACTAATGGACTGGTCCTAAGAGAGAGCAAGAATACTTCAAGTATAATCTCTAAGCGAATTCCTTTCTCAATGTAGCAGATAAAGAGAGGTTCAGGAGGATAGAATAATTCAAGTATAGGATTATCATTCTCTCCTTCACAATATCACTTCAATGTGCATATCCTTTCTCTCTCTATTGTATTTCGCATCGTGTTATATGGAAAACTGTCATAAAGGCCAGTCCATTACTTATAATGTTTATGTAGCAGAACTGAATCATCGGCATGCAGCAATAACCTTGCAATGATAGCAAGTCAGTTGCATTATCTATATTATCTTCTTCGAAATATTTTTCCATTTTTTATTGAAGAAAAGAGTTAAGGGTCAAAGGTTTTCCTTGAAACACCCTTGAGGAAATTTCGAATTTTCGGCTGAATTTTCCGTAGTTTTTCATAGGCATGTTGCAATTGTCATACATATTTTTCAGGAGTCTGATCAATGTCGAACCGATACCTAGGCGTACAGCTTGTGCATCAATGTATTGTAATTAATTGAGTCGAACGCCCTTTTGAGGACAACAAAGGCGCAGAAAAATTTTCTGCTCCCAAGCCTCAGATTTATGTGAATTACTGAACTGAGTACGAGAACATTGTCGATCCATCCGCGATGTCTTCTGAATCCAGATTCGTTTTCATCGCACCATGTAGTTAATCTTTTCTGAAATACCAAAGAAAATTTTTGGTAAACTGTTAAGTAGGGAGATACTCTTACAATTGACTGAATCGGTTCAGTAGAAGTAAAAATCACGTGCACTTGATTTTCTATCAAGGCCGCAATGACAACAAAATATTATTGTGATGTTTATTTGAATTAGGAATTTTTGGGATATAAAGAGGTAAAAACGCTGGTAACTGATATACCTAATTCGAAAGTATTCAAATGAAACACAATATTTAAACTACAATATATGGACTTTAAAAGAATCAATTCGAACGTCACAATTATTCGCACTGAGGCTGTACGCATCTGCATCGAAACAGTGAAAAGCGTTCGTAGCAGTTCATGGTCGTTTGACCAATACCACTGCAGATTCCAGCAGGCCACGAGTTGATCACGCTCTGATCATTGTTTGCATGCACTGTATCTTGGATTGGAATTCAGTTTGATCGTTCCACTTTTGTAATAATGACTTATTTCAATAACCTTGCATTGAAAACTGGGGTATTACTGTACCCAACCTTGTTTTTATTCATACTTGACAATATCTACTTTCATTTTATTATTTGCACTTCAAAAATACCCAAATAAAAAATTTTGTTTTGAATATATCAAGTTTTATAGATTTTGCAGTACAAAACTGGAACAAAATATAAAAATCAACTTATAAAATATACATTTTACATAACATGTGTTATAGTATGTTTCACGGTATATAATATTTATTGGCTACATGATTATAATAAGGCCAATTAGACACTCAATTTCAAAACCTGGGATCAAACCATGCTTTTCATTGTAGTTGATAAGCCAATACCATTTAGTGTGAGTAGAGTAGGTTCTACGTTAAATGGTATTGGATAAACGATTATAATAAAACCAATTAGACTCTTGAATCGTAAAACCCGGGATTGAATCAGGCAGTTTATTGCAGTTGATAGGCCAATACCATTCAGAGTAAAACATACTAGTAGGCTTCACGGTATATGGTAATTGAAGTCTGTTTTCAACATGCTGTCTGCGGGTGCTTGCATCTCGAACAGTTCGGTTGATATGGAGCGGAACTCTGTAAGCACAAAATCAAAGCGAAGCGATAGCGATTTGTTCAGACTGTGACCGATTATTTTGTATTGAAATATACGGGCGTGGAGGGGATTTGTGAACAACTCTCCTTACTAATAGCGACAAATATCTCTTTGACAATTTATTTTTCACAATCGGAAGTCATCGTGTGAGACGAGAGTACTTCGGGATCTCTATGATTGCGAGAGCGATTTTGATATCTCCAAAAAGCGATAGTATCTTTCTCTTTCTAACATGTGAAACCGAGCAAAATAGTACACCCTGAAATACTTCTTCTTCATTACCACATATGTAGGTACGACGTTCTGGGAGTTTCATAATAATTGTTCCAAACTTTGAAACTTGAGATTGGCCTGATTGGCACATGATGATGGTGCTACAAGTTTTTTGTGGGTACTGTACTACGTATCTAATAAATATGCATAATCTCTTCATTAGTAGTTTATTTCTGTTACTGAGTGGAGAAAGAGTGTTATCAACTTATTGTACCTAAATTATATGAATGTCATGTTCATAAAAAGTTTGTTATTCTCGAAAAAAGACAAAACAGGGCCAGAGTATAGGCGATGAGTTCTGATATTCAACAGTAACTTCTGTCAGTTCTATCTCTGTTTGTGACGAACCAAAAACAGAGATAGAGGCATCAGTGATAGAACTGATGGAAGTTACTGTTTCAGAACTCGCCTTATGGATTAGGTTCATTCAAATGCAATTTTGGTCAACCCCCCCCCCCCCACCACCAAAACTCTTGTTTCAGTGTTTTCTGATATACCCAAATCTAGACAAAAAAGCGATTGCAAATTCTACTGTATAAATTACTCCATGTAAATGTCTTTCTTGAGTTCGATAAAATAAGTGAAATAAACCTTGTGTTCCCACGTTTATTGTTTGATTTTCCTCTGCATAGGTTTGAAATTTGCACTAGTATTTAACAGTACTTGAATGATCATAAATGTTGGAAAATATATTTCAAAATGCCATCAACCTAGGTCCTTCAGTCTGGAAAATTTACTTTTTCAATTGAAATATTTTCAATAAGAACAATTGAATACAATTATTTGAAGTCATTTTTTCAAAAACAAAGGTGTCTATTTGAATATTCCATACTAATAAATTTCAGCTTGTTCTCAAAGTATCATTGATAGATAATCCTCGTATAACTTGCATCTCTGTGTGGTGCTATTTGCTCCAATAGCAATGAACTATCATTGCCAAGGTATCTGGTTTGTTTAAAAATATCTTAGAGGAAATCGGCATTCTTGAATTTCTCGAACTATTGTCATAGGGCTCATTAATATCACAATCACAATATTATATAGTTTTCTGTTTCCACAGTAATCCCAACCATATTGTGAAACAGAATACCACACTCAGAACTTCTCTCCTTCTTTTCTTGTTTTATGACTCACATTAGTCACATTCTAAGCGAATCGCTATCGCTTCGCTTTAATAATTTGCTTACAGAGTCCCACTCATGGATCGCGCCAGGCTGTCACTTTTGAAAGACATAACATGTGTCAAATTTCAAAGTTTTGGCATTCACAAAAAAACGAACCTAGAGGAGAATATTTGTGTAGAAGTTTGAAAACAGAAGCGGATTTGGATTCCGATACGTCAACGATTTTGATAAATATTAGTTCTTGATTTTTTGATGCCAAAGTGTCTCCTCGGTCAAGATGGTCAAAATGCCCTTAATCACGAAATTTCGATTTGACCCTCGAATGATGTTACCCAGGTCTGAAAAACATTCACCATCTTTTTTTTTCCTCCTCCCCCTATCTGCCCCCTCTGAAAAAATGGCATTTTTCATGTTTTATTTTTTTCTCTCACTACAGGACTCGAAAAATATTGAAAAAATTCAAGTATATAAAAAACAGTCTGCTCTTTGAAATACAATTTTTAGGGCCCCTGGGCCCCCCATGAAGGCCTTCAAAATAAATTTTGAAATTTTAAATTGGAAAAAATGGCAGAAAACCCAGGTGTCCCGGGTGATATTATTTCATCATTTCAATGGGGCTGATATGTACTATAACAACAATTATCGTCCATTTCATTATCAGTGGTGGCACTGAAGAAAAAGGCATTTTTTGTGAATTTTTTATGAAAAATTAGCTGTAACTTTTTTGTCATTGATGTTATTGAAAAATTTCAAGCGACAAAAAATGTTTAAAATGCAATTTTACATAGGGTATACTCAAATTCAATTGACTTATTCTGAAATGTTGAGCTATTATACAAGTTGAAAAATTTTCACTTGGAGATTTTTCACATTAAGTATAGCCAATAACTGTTTTTTATCAATTTTCACAGAAATCTGTTACACACACACGAAAGCGTACCTTTTTTTGTCATTTCTCATTTTTTTGCCCCCCCTTGTGAGAATGAAAATTTTGTATTTTTCACGATTCATTATTTTTTCTCATAATCTATAATCTTGAAAAAATGATACCTATCAATGGAAAATAGTATGATCTCCAAAATAAAATTTTCAGGCTATCTGGACCACTATTCAATTCACTTATTCTAAAATGTTGAGCTATTATACAAGTTGAAAGATTTTCACTCAGAGATTTTTCACGTTAAATATAAATATATCAATTTTCACAGATACCCAATACACACACACACACGAAAGCGTACCGCGTGTTTGACACTTTTTCTTTTCTTTCTCTCCCCCCTCTTTCTCCTTCTGAGAGTTAAAATTTAGTATTTTTTACGTTTAATCATTTCACACACACATTCGACATAGTCGGTGGGTGAACGAATTGTTCAAGAGATGATTTCTCTTATTATTTTTCTCATAATCTATAATATTGAAAAAAATAATATGTATGGAAAATAGTATGGTGTTCAATATGAAATTCTCAGGACCCTCCGGGCCACCCATTGAGGCATTTGAAAAAATTATTGAATTTTCATTCGAGAAAAATGGCATGGAATGTCCCGGGCCATAACCATTCCAACATTTCGATAAGACTGATATGCGTTATCACAATAAGTAACGTTCGTCGTTTTCAGTGGTGATAATGGGCAAAGAGGTAGTTTTCAAGAACTCTCAATTGAAAATTATAGGTTATTTTTTTATCATTCATTTTGACAAAAATATTCAAAAAAATAAATGATGTTGGTGAACATTTCACACATTGAATGTAACCAATTCCTTTTTTATAGAAATCTGATAGACATGTAAGATATGTTGAAAGGAAATTCTAAATGTCGTCGGTTACGAGGTTAAATAAGATATCTTGTACAAAAACACAATCAATAATATCATCATAATAATTTTTGGTTGAACACAAAAAATTATTGTTTTGTCAATTCTCTTGCTTATAACCTTTCCTCGATTGGTAATCATTCGATTTTCCATTGGTAGTTTTTCAATATTATCAATTTCGCTCCGTTTGAGCAGATATAGAGGATGACGAAAATCCTTCATAACTAATAATGGAATGGTTATCGCCCGGGACATTCCATGCCATTTTTCTCGAATGAAAATTCAATAATTTTTTTCAAATACCTCAATGGGTGGCCCGGAGGGTCCTGAGAATTTCATATTGAACACCATACTATTTTCCATACATATTATTTTTTTCAATATTATAGATTACGAGAAAAATAATAAAAGAAATCATGTCTTGAAAAACTCGTTCACCCAGCGACTATGTCGAATGTGTGTGTGAAATGATAAAATGTAAAAAATACTAAATTTTAACTCTCAGAAGGGGAAAGAGGGGGGAGAAAAAGAAAAGAAAAAGTGACAAACACGCGGTACGCTTTCGTGTGTGTGTGTATTGGGTATCTGTGAAAATTGATAAAGAACAGTTATAGGCTATATTTAATGTGAAAAATCTCTGAGTGAAAATCTTTCAACTTGTATAATAGCTCAATATTTTAGAATAAGTGAATTGAATAGTGGTCCAGATAGCCTGAAAATTTTATTTTGGAGATCATACTATTTTCCATTGATATTATTTTTTTTAAGATATAGATTATGAGAAAAAATAACAAATTGTAAAAAATACAACATTATCATTCTCACAAGGGGGGCGAAAAAATAAGAAATGACAATAAAAGGTACGCTTTCGTGTGTTTGTATCAGATTTCTGTGAAAATTGATAAAGAACAGTTATTGGCTATATTTAATGTGAAAAATCTCCAAGTGAAAATCTTTTAACTTGTATAATAGCCCAACATTTCAGAATAAGTTAATTGAATTTGAGTGTACCCTATGTAAAATTGCATTTTAAACATTTTTTGTCCCTTGAAAATTTTCAATAAAATTAATGACAAAAAAGTGACAGCCAATTTATCATAAAAAATTCACAAAAAATGCTTTTTTCTCAAGTGCCACCACTGATAACGAAATGAACGATACTAGTTGTTATAGTACATATCAGCCCCATTGAAATGATGAAATTATTTCGAAGAACAGACTGTCTTTTATATACTTGAATTTTTTCAATATTTTTCGAGTCCTGGAGTGAGAGAAAAAAAATAAAACATGAAAAATGCCATTTTTTCACCCTAAGAGGGGGGAAGATAGGGGGAGGAGAAACTAAAAATATGGTGAACGTTTTTCAGACCTGGGTAACATCATTCAAGGGTCAAATCGAAATTTCGTGATTTAGGGCATTTCGACCATCTTAACCGAGGAGACCCTTTGAAAAGACCTGTTTTTTAAATAGCAGTGACTTATCGGTTGGTTGAATCTGCCCTGTTTGCTTGAACGTGGCTGACAATGTTCCTTGCTGAACGGTAATGGTTCGGACTTCGATTGTCTCCTGTTGCTAAGAACAAAAGGATAAAAATACAAATCAAGTGAGGAAATCAAATCAAAATCAAATTGTTTTGGTTAATAATGAAATATATTCACTTGTATAGATTTCAATATCAATTTCAATTTTTTCAGATTGTGGAGGGTTGGGAGCCCAAAAATACTACAAAAAAAAGTTCATTCACAACAAAATAATGATATTCAAAGAGTTACTGACAGAGTTTGAATAAATATTCATTTGTGATGATATTTCATCAAAACATTCTGAAATGAAAGGAACATCGAAAAAAGTTGTGCTGTTAACAGATACATCTGGCCTCATCTGATATAACAACTCCATAGAAAAGTTTCTGTGTGACCATACATGCAGCGGAACAATGTGTAAGAGGATTACTCATCCAGTTACCACATCGTTAAAACTGAAAAGGTTTGTTTATCTGCGGACTATTATTTAGAAGTTGAAACGCATATAAGCTCATTATAACAGTTAGTGCTGCTTTCATTCAAAATTGAAAGGGCGACAATTAGTATAACAGAAAATGAAGCGAAAGATGAACGGTAAGAGCCCCACTCTTTCATAGCAAGGGAAAACGTTTTGAATTATATATTTCACCATTTTGAAGTTACGATCAGATTATGAAAGAGTTCATCACAATATTGAAAACTGTGATTTACTTTGTGAGTGCGGCTGAGGTAATTTACCTTTCACAGGCGTCGTATCTGATTCAGTTCCAAATGAAAAAGTGTTATTAGACGTTTATTTGATTCAAACTTGATTTCAATGTCAGATTCAATTGAAACCTCACACATTTAATGGTGGAGTTTGGATAGGTCTGGATGAAATATTTTTTCAATCGTTCAAAAGTATTTTTCCTACAACCGCACACCAAAACTCGCTTTTATGTATAGTTTTACATTCACAAATATGATGATTTGTAACAATAATTGAAATTTGACATTAGTTCGCCGCAAAGTGACATTTCTGTGCCACGAAGTGATATCAATGTGCCTGAATTTGAAATTTAAATAACCACTTACACACTATCCATTGCTAGGTGGAGCAACATCTATCGAATCATTTGAATGTCAACAAACGTCAAGCATAAAATCTTTGTGCAATATTCTTGTCTCATAATTTTTCAAATAAGATTGAACTAAAATGAATAGCGACATTTCTGAAATTGAAAATACTCCGCCAGAACTAAGAGAACAAGTTATTTCATTGTCATTAATTCAACTTCAAGAGAAAAATATGAAACTGCAAACAAACAGTTCATGGATTGGAAGAGAGAATACAAGCTCAAAGGTCTTTCTGAAAATATAATTTCGGCATATTCTGAAAAACTATCCAAATCAAGAAAAGTCTCAACTGTATGGTCAATATGTTCAATGCTGCAATCGGCTATGCTTCGACTGTGCTTCTCTTGAGTACCATAAAGCTAAGAATGAGTCCTGACATTCAATTTCGTTTAATAGTATAGTATTATTTCTGGCAAAAAGTGTGTTGTAGACAAAGTATAGTATGAACAACGAGCAGAAATGCAACTTCTCGTTTGAATTGCAACTTTTTCAAACTCGTGAGAAATTAGCACCTTTCTGCACTTGTTGCACAATATTCCATTTTTTCAAACCGATTGATCGAAGTTAATCGTTTTCGAAATCTTGTTTTATTTGAAAATGACAGTAGACAGTTATTCATGTATCAGAATATCTGTTGAAGGGAATTTCAACCATTGTATTTCGTACCCATTCTTCAGACAAAGTTCACTGATAAATTGATCTCATCTGTAGAATTTTCGAGTCTGAATTATCTTGGGTGTTCCTCAGATCGAACCCAATGCGTTTCGTGATATTTTTCAATGGTGTAGTCATTTTCTAGCAGACCTCTTTCTTTTAATTTATTGTGTAGTATACTGTATATGGACAACTTGAATTATCAACCACTACATCTCTTGGTCAGGGAATAGTTCATTTATTATGTGTACTTTGTGAACTACAAGTGGAATAGTTATCGTGATATTAAAATTTCAACATAATTTCTTTTTTTTTTCCTGAAGATGAAAGAGATTCGAATTTTTGTATCATTGTTGCAGGGCAAATTGTATCAGAATTCGTATCAGAAATATTGTGAAAATTTGTGGTCAGTTATATTCCGGTGAAACATCAAGACCGTTGAAAATAAGAACTGCTGAACACAAAAATAATTTTAGAAGATGAGAAATAAACGAGTAGAAAATAGCTGAACTTAGGTATATCATCAGAAAATGGTACTCTGATGTTTGAAGTAAATGATAAAAATTCACTCATGACTGAAAAAATTGAGCAAAAAAAAACTAGAAGAGGCTGCTTGTATTTTGGCGAACGTTGATAATGATATATCTGTACTCATTCTTTGACTATGGATTTGTGTTGTATATAACTTCTGAAAAAAAAGTTGAGCTGGAAAGATGCAATTTGAAGTAGGTTGCGTCAAAATAAACCCTCGATAGAACTGTTTAAGAATCAATCATGACAGTATAACATTTCAACAAAGCAGATAGAAAATGAAATTTTATCAAGAATGAAAACGTGGGTCGAGAAAGAAAACAGATTAGGTGTCGTCGTATACAAGTATTATCATGAATTTTTCATCAATTTCCCAAAAATACGGTACCATGTACCTTGTATGCCACCTATTTCAGTGTGTTATACGGTTCATTTTGAAGGAATAAAAAGGTTCGGTAATTATGTTTTCATAGACCAAATATTTTTGTTTTCAATTCAGTTCCACGTTGAGAGTCATTGAATTGATTTGAGATTTTGAGGTTTTCCGAAATTTGGGATGCGTGTCAATGATTTGGATCCATCCACGTTGACTGAGTTTCTATGGTCACTTAGGTGACCATAGAAACTTTTTTGAATCATTCATGTAGAAGACTAACAACTATAGTATAGTCGCACGGGATATTACAAAAAATTCATTTCCTCATTTCTTTTCAGATAGATATTGTCAACATAACTCATTCAAGATGAGGATCCACTAGAATCCACGTCAAGCGATTTCTTTATAAAAATTATTTAATCATATATAAACAAATTTTTTTTTGCATCAGGAAAAAATTGTTTCTCAATCTGTGCAAAATTTTAAGACGAGAAGGTATCTTGAAATGTTTTCCAAAAGTAACAAATTAACCCTTAAAAAATCGATAAATATTCAAAGAGTACAAGAGATGTGTAATTTTGAGGTATTTGGCTATTTAAAAACAAGAACTAATTATTTCTTCATTTGAACCATGATATTCTTGAGTTCAAAGCTTCAACTTTTAATATATAGGTTGAAATTTTTGATATAACCCATCTGTTAATTTTTTGAAATATCATCAATATTGATAAATTTACTTTCACTTTTCGCTCAATTGATGAGATAATTCAGATACTACAAGCCAAATCCTATTTTTATCGATAGCACAAAATACCAGAGTATTATAATCGGTAATTTCAGAAGTCAAAAAAAATGGCCGCCATTTCCAGAGAGATGGTGATGTTTGAAAACCAAATATAGGCGGCGTGATAAGAATGAAAATATTTTACATTCAACACGATTTCATCCAAGTGCTTGTAAATTAGAACATACATCGGGTTTCAACCCGGAAAAAGTCGATTTCCACCTACTCACTTTCAAAGAACCTAAGAAAAGTTGTTTCCCGGTATTGTGATCTATGTTTACTATTTTGGTTCAGATAATTGCAAATTTAATATATATCCATAAATTACGAATGTAAACCTTGTTTGTTCAATTGAATAATTTTCAAAAAATTCGAAGAATAATGTATAAAACGCTCTTATGGCCGTCATATTGTATTTCAAATTTATCGCGTTACTAGTGCATTCAGGAAACGATGAAATCTGCAGATAAAGAGTATTGGTTGCCTTATTGCGGATCTACTGATGCCACTCTGGATGCGAATATCCAATTATTATTTATAGTATTTTCTCTAGATTGATAGTCTGCATCTCAAGAAACTACACCTCAATTATGAGACTAAGGAATCCTGTTCTTTTGATATCCTAGTACTGTAAGCTTACGATATAAGATTCAAATAGTGGCATTTGAATTGTTGCAATAAATTTAAATAAAATCGATAGTAAAGTCATCACAAGTGATGGTATGTGCACTGCTAGAATGCAGGGAATACAATTATTAACATAAAATAACTTATTCAAGCCGAAATATCAAATTTATGTTGTGAAAGTTGAAGGTTCGAATTTGAGAATATCGTGCCCATTATTATGAAATTGTTACTTTTTAGTTCTTTCTTCAAATAGCCAAATACCTGAGAATCGCGCATTTTTTGTACTTTTTGAAAGTTTATCGATTTTTCACAGGTTAATTTGTCACTTTGGAAAAAAAATTCAGGAGACCTTTTCTTCTTAGAATTGAACAAATAATAGGAAAAAATTTTTCCGAGAACAAAAAAATTAAATTTGGTAATTTGTTTAAATGATTGTTTTAAACAAATTGCTTGAAGTGGATCCTGGTGGATCTTCATCTGGCCCTAGCTAGCTGTAAAAACAATTTGGTGCCTGCTTGAAAAAATACAGTAAAGTTTGTAATACCGAGTGCGACTAATAGGGAAATATCCTCACTTAAATTTTGACTTTTTCTTTAAGAAATTTGGTCTGCATTATCGAAATTACCTAACGATTTGCGGAAAAGACTTTTTTTACATACGGTAAAAGTCCTCTTTTACGCACGGGAGTAGAACAGCATAAAATCCCAGATTGGTTCTTCAAAACGGAAGAACGTTTATCGAAACTCACTTTCATCTGTACAGGTCGGGTCGGGATTTGAATAGCTAATGAAAATTGACCCTCGCCCTTAAGTCTTCATCGGGGTGAGCTATATTTACCTTTATCCTGTGCCGTTAGCAGGGAAGAGGAAAGTGTTTGCCTCAACTTTCCGAAGGTTGTCCCTCCCTCCGGTGGTTCGGTGGCAGTATTTCCAGCGACGGGCTCGGTCGTCACCATCTGCAATCAATTCCAAAGAGTCACAGAGTGTTCTTGTGATAGATACCTACACAGACATTCAATTCCCAGAAGATACAAAAATCCATCATATATACGCAATCAACCGTGTACACGAGATAAAAGACCTTGTCATAACATATGACAGTAAATTAACATTTACACCACATATCAGAAATATGACTGCCGATGCAAATAGAATGCTTGTATTCAAATACAGAAACAGCAAAAACTTCAAAAGTGTTGCCACTTTGAAATTGCTGTATTTTGCGTATGCTAGATCTGAGTTGGAGCGTTACGGAATCCAGTTTACGACTACCAAAAAACATCGATTGAAAGCGTGCAGAGGAAGTTCTTGAAATATTTAAGTCTGAAAGTTGATGGACAGTATCCTACAAGAGGTACTGATCACAATATCTTGTTGTCACGATTTGATATGACATCTTTGGAAAAGAGGAGAGTTATTCTTGGTATAAATTTTTTGTATAAATTAATTAACAATATCGACAGTACTGTTCTTTCAACCGAGATCAATTTCTTAGTACCAAGATTTGGAGGTCGTCACAATCTGAAGTTTTATTGCGAAGCACCACGCACAAACGTTATGCTACGATCACCATTGAACACTATGTGCAGTAGCTTCAATAAAATCTGTAAAAATTGCGATATTCATTTCGACTCCCTGAATGCCGTTGTAACATGTATCAACAATCACTTTTAATACTGCTACATTGCAAAATTTGTAACCTTCTTTGTGATATATATTTAATTTCGTCTTAGCATTTACTTTGAAATATATTCACTATTTTCAATACTTTTTATATATACTTTGTATTAATAGCATTTCCTGTAACTGGGTACCCCTGTTGGAAATAATTTTTTTTTTTCATACATGTCTCATTCAACTCAACCATTGTTTATAGAGATATAGTTAGCGAATTTTATGTAGATATCATTTGAAGGGATAGATACTACGGGTAGATGGCACCAGTGATTCTGTTTCCAAGTCATGTCTTCTCTTCAATGTTTCCTACGGACGTCGTAGCTTGAATCATACATTTTCTTGATTACTCATACATGAAGCCAAAAGATGGCATTCAATTCAGAAACACAAATGGACTTTTTCTCCAAATGACATTAAAAGCGGCCTTTTAATGACACTTGGCAGGCTTTGAAGTTGTACTTTTAATGCCTAGGCAGCAAAAGTCCACTTTTACAGCCTAGGCAGAAAAAGTTTGTTGCTAGGCAACCTTCCAAGTAATAACTTAAATCAAACTGGTTATTAAAATTGACAATGACATTAAGAAAACTCAAAATGATGCTGATGATAATAAACTGGTTTTATTGCATCAAAACTACAAACTACAACACGAAATAGACAATCAGCACATCTTCAGAGAAAGATCCTATATTTTTCTTCTGTCTATATTCCATGAATCTGCTGTATGTGAGTTCATATACAGTTCTTGATTCTTCCGGTAAAATGTTAAATTCCACATCTCGCGCCTGGTCTCTTATCTCAGGTGGTGTTAATTGCATCAATTCATCCTCACTTTGCAGTGAATCCATTTCTAACATGACAACTTTTCAAAATTGACAATGACAAAGTAAACAGTAAACAAAAATATTCAACAAACGTCATCAGCGGTAAACATAGTAACGCAGGGCCCAGTTACCTTTGATAAAATAATTTACTTATTTGGATATTGATAATGGAACGCAATTTGAATATGAAAAAGTCGATTTTGCGAGGAATTGGAACAAATTTGAAGAAAAAATTATATGTTTCACACGGCAGAAAAGCAGATTGATATCCTCGCTACGCTCGGCTATGAAACACCAGCCGCGGCATTAAATCTTGTGCTTTTATGCTTAGTAAAACAAATAACTATTTTTGTCAATTTCGTGTGTTTTGAAGATTATTTTAATGACTAAACTTTCATTCCCTTCCCTTGGAGGGGCTACAAATATACGACGTATAGGATTACAGCTAAGCGTAACAGGTCCAAACACAGAAAAAGCGATAGGCTTTATATAAGTAAACCAGAACATAGTTTTATTAAAAGCCAATTGGCGAGCACATTCGAAATAACAGATGTTTGCAAGGAGCTACTAGAAAACACTCGAATTTCCGAACACATTATTTGTATATGTATCTCAAAGAAAGAAAAGGGTGTCATTCATGCAAGATGAAAGATCTTAGCTTAAGAATATTTATCACAGAGTGAATTAGATTTTTTGCTCTGTAATTGTTCCATAGTTCAATTAACGAGTAATATCAACAATGCTATTCAATTGCTTAAATAGATCATTCTCCCGTATTCCCCTATATATTGGGCACACCAGCAGGGCATGTTCTAGATATTCAGTTTCATTAAGATTACAGATTGAGCTGGTTACCTCGCTTGTGCCATAGGAGTTCATGATTGAAAGAGTCGAACGCTCTTTTGAAATCGACATCTTTAGTCAAAGTGACAGAACTCTGAACCCATTTTACTCTTCAGAACAAAAAACGTTGTCGTGCATTGTAAATCAAATGGAAATATCGACATCATAGCGTAGGTGGTGTAACAAAAACGGTTCAGATCCTTTTCACTTAGACATTGACTAAGCAATGCCACAACACATAATATATTATATCCACTTCCTGAGGCTTAGGGAAAATGGCAAGTTGTTTGAATATTATATAACTATTAAAAATGTCACACATTCAATTCAAAAATACAAGTAGAGTATAGTAAATGTTGTGGTGCCAAACATTTTTCAGTTCAACTTCAAATTTTGTAATCGATAATGATTTGATAAACAGAGGCCCCATGCGAATTTCATTGTATTTATACAGTGACTATTTGGGGTGATTTGCAGAGTAATTCCGACATGCGTTTCTACAGTAAAAATCATACACTGTTTGTAATGATCGTTTTTGTGAGATGAAAGTAGAATTCGATTCAACAGAAGGACCCCAAAATTCAATACCAAATTGCAGATAAGCGTAGTATGTTGTACCTGCCACTTCCAAATTCTTTTTTTACATGCAGATTCACACGAAAAGGAAGCCTACAGGACTTTTTCTTGTTCAAAGAACGCCGCGTTATATCAAGGGACAGGAGATACAAATTAACATCAACTTTGAATTTTTGAAGTTTGTAAGCCTCAGGAAAAACGTCCCACGACAAGGAGTTCCAAAGTTCAGCTGTTCTATTGAAAACAGAGGTTTGACAGGTCTCCAAATTCACAACAAAGGGGTGGGAATTCTGTACTCGTCGGGTCATCCGTGTAGATATTGCCAAGTGTGGAACGATTGATAACAATTCAGAAGAGCACCGACCGTGAAAATATCTATAGAAGAGAGACAAGTCTCCGACCCTTCTACTTTGCTCCAATGAAGTGAGCGAGTCTGAGAGCGAAGAATCACCAAGACGAATTTTCTTTCTCTGTATTGGATCGAGAAACTTCAATGAATGTTTTGGTGCCGAACTCCATACATGAGAACTATATTCCAAGACAGTTCGTATCTGAGCCTTGTAGATCATTAGAAGCTGACGAGAAGTGAAGTATTTCTTCGCACGAAATAGAAATCCAAATTTCTGGGAAGCACCATCAGCGATCGATCTCACATGGTTTTCCCATGAGAGATCATTACTGATCGTAAATCCTAGCAACGAGATACTTACTTGACTTTGTAGGAACAGTTACTCCTGACATCTGAATGCTAGATGATGATAGATCGGTTTTCTTTGAGAAGAGACATGCCTAGCATTGAATTCTATCAAGTTCATGTTATCCCATTTCATTATTTTAACCAAGTCATCATTAATTTTATTGACGTGGATGTTTCTTTATATTTTTGTTGCTCAAGCTGGTATAGGGCCTCTGGAAGAGAAACTAGTTTGGAAAATACTGTCATCCGCGAAACTATCTGCTGAACAAAATGTCTTTTCGAGCAAGTCATTGATATGAAGCAGAAACAAAGTTGGCGCCAGAACTTAAACCTGTGCAACACCTGCATTTATTTGGAGAATATCAGATGATACTCTGTCAACAACCACATACAGAGACCTATCAGACAAGAAACTCTTCAACAAAGCACAAACTCGATCAAGCGATTTTGAAATATTGAGTGTGACAGCTATCGTTTCTTCGAATTTTTCGATTGAATGCTGCCAAATATGAGAAACATAAGCCAATAAGTCACTGGTTCATCTTTGATGGCAAATCCGTATTGTCAATCATTAATTATTCCTGATTTCCCTACATATTTGATAAGCTTTATATTTTTTTTTGAAATGATAGGAAGAAATGCAATTGGTCAGTAATTATAATGTGAAGTTTTCTTCCCTTTTTCAGGAACTGTCAAAAATAGCTTTGTAAAATTTTTTCTTCAATTGTAAGATATGGTCAGACCAAGTGAGATTACAGTCGATGAAGAGAGAGTCTTGAAACTTTTGAAGTGCTTTAGGTATTCATCGACTCTTTATTCACCCTCAGAAATTACCGTCGCGATTAAAAATTTGAAAGCTGGAAAGCTGTTGTTGCACAACATAATTGTCTCATTGCTGAGAGATCAACGCGATAAAACATTCTTGTGATATTCCGTCGTCGAATTTTTTTTGGTGATGAATAGATGGGGACGAATAATATGCCATATGGTCAGAATCGAGTCGCATTATTGTCAGCCTGAGACTAATATATATATATATATATATATATATATATATATATATACATATATATATATCCAGACGCGGTTCAACCAGAACTCAACAACAACATATATATATATATATATATATATATATATATATATATATAAAGATAAAGTGTTAACAACTAGCTGTTTCTGGCTTTGGCCTTCATCAGCTGTGGGTTGGCAAGGTCCTCGTATCGAAGACAAATTGTGACAGAAGCCCAGAGGATTTGAAATGAATCGTGCCTTAACGGCAAGCGATACATAAGTGGAACCACCTATGGTGTAACACTTTAAGCAAATGCTGTCATAGTTTTCCGTCAGTGGTGACAGTTCGCCACGTCAACTAACAACTGCGTTTGCAGAATTAATATATAAAGGTTCTACCGACTTTTTTTCATAATAAATTCATCACCAAACTCATTGATCCCATTAGCAAACTATTATTTGTTGTTGCTGCTTTTCAGTTGACATATTTTTTAAATGATCTGTATCTATATTCCATTTAGTATCTGACCTAAATGCATTGTGAGATTATGGAAATGATTTTGGATATCTTGGGTTAGAAAAGAAGATCATTATTGAAACAGTGAGTACTTTTCGAATGTATCAACTGTTACCCACCATTATTATCAATGAAACTAATCATTATCATTACTATATTCATGAATCATCTGATAACTCCTTGAATTCTTTTACCGCTCCCCCTGACAATTCTCTCTCCCTCATGAGAAATGGAACCAAATCTGCCCTTGGTAGGATGACACTATAAAATTATTCCTTGTTTAAAGTAAACTCCGACAAAAAATGGGATTTCCACAGAAAAGTTTACAAACATTATCCATCATTATATTCGACATGAAATTCCTTGAAAATGCCAGCAGGAAATTGCAGTATCGAGGTATTATTATGTTGCATTTTTCAGGAAATTGCGATGGTATTATGCATTTTCTTTGCATTTGTATTCAATCGATCATTGTCCCTAAAACCACCTGTTATTTATTGAATTGACAGAGAGCATAGATAAAATCTATGCAGTGGCGGATCCAGGATCAGGTCAAGGGAGGGGGTCTATAACTCAAAATATATATATATATATATATATATATATATATATATATATTGTAACGAAAATAAAATTTCCGTTACATTTTCTATTCAAAACACTCTTCAAGCGCTGCAAATCACCTTTTCCATCGTGGTGGTAGACGCATTCAACACATCTGAGTTGTTCTGTCAACCCTTCAAGATACGAATCACGCGTGCGCTAGAAAAGCCATATATGTGCAATCGGAGGTGATTCTGGCTTCTTGATAGCCTATCTTGAGGATTGATTATCGGGATCGATAGCGCGTATCGTATCTGATTCTCAGGTGTCGTGAGAGTGTGACTTCGAAACAGGTGATAGTTATTTTGAATAATTTGAATCATCTTCAAATATTTTATCATCTTACCTATTTAATAATTTTTCAATGAATTAATATCTCCCAAGTATCGTTATATTTTTGATTCAATCGTAAAGTGTGGTGTTTTTCGAGAGACGGTGCCTGGAACATCGAAGGGTTTTCCGAACTTTGAATATCATTGCAATCCACGAGCTTTCGACAACCTTTATTATTAAGCAGTATTATTTCGACTTACTGAACCCAATATTTCCGGAATTGAGATAAAATATTTCATTTTTATGTGGAAAAGTGAGGTTATTTTCAACCGAATTGAAATATATTCACTTGAGGGAGAACGAGTACTTTCGTTTAAACGTTTTTCAGTGAAACCACGGATTTCTGGCTTATTTTTCCGTTGCCGGCAAGTACCAATCTCATCAGGAGACCAGAAGTTAATCAGGGTCAATTCATCTCAGTTCCAGAAGAATATTGCTCAGATTCCTTTTGAAAAACAAAACCCTGTGGAGCAAGGACCTCTGACGTTTGGTAAGTAGTTTGCTATCATTCAATTCAATTTAAATTTAACTATCACTACTTACCAAACTGTCACAGATTCTTTCGAATCTTAGTTTCAGTCACTGTCTTGAGTGTTGATTTTATATACCTTGGGTAACATAGAGAGACCAGTCCTTTCAGTCACGGTTTATTATTTGTACCATTCAACTCACTAACTTCTTTGTGAAGTTTGGGCTTGGCCAAATTTGAAGAGTTGAAGGGTTACTTAGTGATACTGGGCTGACAGGTAACGGTTTTCATCATTTCGAATACTCATTGAACAATTATTTATTCTTTTTGTATACCTACTGACCTGTTTCGAAGTTTTGCGTTACATGAGAATCCAGCGTTATTGATTTGCTTGTTTCTATCAATTTCTCATATCTACCTATTTCTATCAATTCAATCAATTTATCTAGTTCAATTTCTATTGATTAAACTGAGTATTTTTCTCAATATTTCTTTAACTGATATTGTCATTTTTTTGTATTAAATTCTCTTTCTTGGATATATTCAGATTTCATATTTTTTTTTTATGAGAGAACTTTCACTTATTCGAGTGAATTTACTAATTTCCTGAGACTGTAAATTTGGATCCAAATAGTCTATAGTTTAGAAATAATTATTGAAACATTTTTTTTTAATCCAACAAGTTGTAGTCTCAGTGACACTCATATATTTTTATTACTTTGGTCTAATACCTTGTCCCCCATCTTACATGTAAAACCATCGACCGTTGAAGAGGACCAACACCAACCACCTACTAGCTTCCTACCATTGAAGTGAGTGGACTCCTGAAACTGTCATCAAAGCAGACAATAGCCGAATACCTGCTGCCAAGGATTAACCAGGTTAGCCAACAACTAGTGGCAGAAAGGGGTAGCCGCTTTGAGCCTACCAGAACCTTCGATACCTGTTGCCAGCCAACAACTAAAGGCAAAAGAGGTAGTTGTCTCAAGTAGAGTCCACTTCACCAGTCAAGGAGGAGCGTAAGTGGCCATTCCGAAAAAAAAATCAACAGAACGGTCAGAAGGATAGACCATTGTGTCATTTTTTTCAATTAACTTGCTAATATTACTCAAAACTCAATATTAATTAACAATTTGAATTGTAAAAATTCACCTGAATAAAGGAAAGGAAGTTTGTTAAAATTGAATTGATTTTTCCTTCAGCAGCACATACTTCTCTTTCAGGAAGTTTGGCGTCCTAGGTTTGTTTCAAAAAGGGATCATAGTGTAAATTTCTCTGGAGGTCACACTTGCTTTTAGTAGAAATTAATTTGCATCTGCTAAGGGTGAGTGTCCCTTACCCACACCCGAGCTAGTTGTGGTTATAATTAATTGGCGCTTTCCAACGCGGGGCCCACTTTTTACTTTGAGAAATTTCTTTGGAAGTTGTGACGTTCAGAGAACACTGTGATTGTTTTTTGAAACAGCTAAAGTGCTGTTGAATGAAAATTTCTCTGTTTGAAAGTTCTGTTGATTTAGAAATAATATCATTTACCTACTGTCTGATTATTTGAATTTCTGAATAACTCCAAGTTTATATCTTTGATTATTTTTTATTGACTTATATCTTTGATAATTTTTTTCTGATTGATCATGGAAGTCAACGATTTGAAAGTAAATGAGATCAATTACGAGCTCAAAATAAGAGATATTGAACCTGTAGGGGACGTTAACCAAAAAAGAAAACTTTTGAGGGGCGCTTTGAATCAAGAAATGTCAAATCGTAGTTTTGCTGAGGGAAGTACTAATCCCTATGATTTCATTGTTGATACTACCGAAATTAAAGAAACTATTAATGATTTAGCTTTAATAATTGAAGACTTTTCTGGTGTTAAAAGCGACCCAACCTTCAGAAGAATCTCTTCAAGGTTAACACATCTATCTGGAAGATTGCAAAGATTAAATATTTTGGACGATACTCAAAAAACAGAAAGAAATAAACTTAAATGTCGTTTATTGGAGTTAGAGGGAGATTTTTCTCTCAAAACAACTAATGTAGTTTCTCTAGGAAATATTCATCCGATAGGAACATCTTCTCCTTCTGCAAATGTTCCCATTGTACCTTCGGCTAAATTTGTGGCTCCTTATAAATGGAATATCCATTTCACTGGTCTGAGTCAACATGAATCAGTTCAATCATTTTTAGAAAAAGTTGAATTATTGAGTACAGCAAGGGGAGTCTCAAAAAATGATCTTTTCTTGTCAGCCTGTGATTTATTTCAAGGTCCTGCTTTGATATGGTTCAATAATAATAGAAGTAAAGTTAATAATTGGGATGAACTTGTCAAAAAGTTGAAGAATGATTTTTTGCCCTATGCTTACGAAGAGGACTTGAAACGTGAAATTGATCAAAGAACACAGGGAAACAATGAAAGGGTTACTCTGTATATTTCTTCAATGGAAGGTTTATTTAACCGGCTACAAGAAAAACCTGATGAGAAGATCATGGTTCAGAAAATTCGTAGGAACTTGTTGCCATTTTATGTTTCCTCCTTAGCTTTGAATGATATTAATACCTTAGATGAACTGTCTGATTTGTGTAAGAAATTAGAAGAGTCACGAATTTGGTCCGAACGTTACAAACCTCCCCCAACGCATGATCGCTCTCTTTTAGAACCAGATTTGAGTTGTCCAGCATCTTTGACAAGCAAAAATCCCTCTTATAGAAACAATTCTTCCAATTTTCTCAATTCTCCTCGTCAAAATGTCTCTGCCATTTCTAGTATTCGATGTTTTAACTGCCGAAGGCCAGGGCACAGTTATTCAGAGTGTCGAAGCCCAAGAAAGATTTTCTGTTTTGGTTGTGGGAAAGCTAATGTCACTAAGTTCAGATGTGAGAAATGTAATCCATCTCTTTCAAAAAACGAGTCAAATGGCTCTGCAGGTCTGGATGCGGTAGCCAGTTCTTCAAGACCAGACACAAGCGTCCCACTAACCAAAAGCAAGAAACCTTCCAACAAAACTGCCCAAAAACAGTAAAAACTTCCGAAGGGGAATGGGAAACATGGTTACTGCAGGTTAAAAATTTCTATAGAAAGTCCTCTCTTAGTCCAGTTTTCATCAAGAAAGCAAACGATAACCGTCCTTATCTGAATATTAATATCTTTGATGAGAAAATATCTGCTTTAATAGATACTGGAAGTAATGGTACTATTTTGGGTTCATCTGGTTTCAGTTTATTAAGGAAATATAATTTACCTATAAAATATGATAATGTTTTGAGTATTACTACTGCTGATGGAAGACCGCAGGATTCCTTGGGCTATGTATTTATTCCTATTACTGTTAATAATGTGTGTAAAGAAATGAAAGTCCTGATCATACCTTCAGTAAAACATCAGTTGATTTTAGGCATGGATTTTTTGAAACTTTTTAAGCTTTTTGTCAATTTTGTGGATTTAACTTATGACACTGCTGTATCTAGTATTTGCACAGTAAACAACATTCAGTCTGTTTCTGATTTGTCCATCTCTCAAAAGGATGAATTACAAAAAGTTATCAATCTTTTTCATGATATTGCACCAGAAAATAGATTAGGTAGAACTCATTTATTGACTCACTCAATTGTTACAACTGAAACAAAGCCTATCTGTCAAAGACAATATCCACTAAGTCCAAGTATGCAATCTCATCTGAACAAAGAAATTGATAAAATGTTAGATCAAGATCTAATTCAACCATCAAACTCTCCTTGGTGTAGTCCACTCTGGTTAGTGGAGAAACGTTCAGGTGGATACAGGGTCTGTTTTGATGGAAGAAAACTGAATGAAGTCACTGTAAATGATTCTTATCCTATGCCTTTGATTGACTCTATTTTAAACAAACTCCGTGATTCAAAATTTCTGACTTCAATCGATCTTCGTCAGGCATTTTTCCAAATTCCATTGGAACCAGCTTCAAGACCAAAGACAGCATTCGCAGTCTACGGGCGTGGTTTATTTGAGTTTAAAGTTATGCCGTTTGGTTTATCAAATAGTCCAAAAACAATGGCTCGTTTGATGGATCGAGTAATTGGACCATCTTTGGAGCCCTATTGCTTTGTTTATCTTGATGATATTATCGTCACCAGTCCTGACTTTGAGACTCATATGCGAGTCTTGAAAGAGGTTTACCGTAGACTGAAGGAAGCTAATCTAACTGTAAACTTAGAAAAATGCGAATTTTGTCGTCACTCTTTAGTATTTTTGGGTTTTGTGGTAGACAAGGAAGGTTTGAGAACTGATCCTGAAAAGGTTTCAGCTATCATGAACTATCCTGCTCCTAAAACCACTACAGAAGTTAGACGCTTACTTGGTCTAGTTGGATGGTACCGTAGGTTCATAAAGGATTTTTCAGCAGTTGCTACTCCTATCTCAGATCTTTTGTGTGGCAGGAAAAAAGGTCAAAGTATCGTTTGGACTGAACAAGCCGAAGAGGCCTTCAATCAAATAAAGATCCGTTTGACCACTGCACCGGTTCTAGCGAGTCCAGACTTTTCTAAGCCTTTTGTTCTGCAATGTGATGCCTCTGACACTGGAGTTGGCTGTATATTATATCAGGAGTGTGATGGAATTGAACATCCAGTCGCTTATGCCAGCAAAGCATTAAATAAAGCACAAAGAAAATACACTACTACCGAAAAGGAGCTCTTAGCTGTCATTTTTGGCATTGAGAAATTTCGCAGTTTCATCGAAGGTACAAGATTTGTGGTAGAATCTGACCACGCTTCACTTGTTTGGATTAATAATATGTCGAATCCTTCTGGTCGTCTGGCCAGATGGGCTGTGAAATTGTCTCAATTTGATTTCAAAATTATTCACCGTAAAGGCTCTCAAAATGTAGTAGCTGATGCTTTGTCACGTTCCATCAATGAAAGTGCTGTATTGGATATATCTTCCCTGAAACCTGACAAATGGTATAAATACATGTTATCTGAAGTCGAGAAAAATCCTGAATCTTACCCTACGTTCTGTGTAGAAAATGGAGTCCTTTTTAAACATATTTTACCTAAGCATAATATCATTAGTAATACCTCCGATTGGAAAATTGTTGTACCTACGGAAAATAGATCAGAAATTTTGAAATTTTATCATGATGACGAAACAGCTGGTCATTTTGGGATACTCAAAACATTATCTCGTATCTTAGAGTTATATTATTGGCCCAATATCAGAAAAGATGTTTATCGTTATGTTCGTCGCTGCAATGTTTGTGCAGCCAGTAAAAGTGCTAACTTACCTAGAGCTGGTCTAATGGGTTCATACAAGAACATCAATTTTCCTTTCCAACTTATCTCTGCAGACTTATTAGGTCCCTATCCTAGGTCAAAGAATCAGAATCAGTATGTCTTAGTTATTGTGGATTGGTTCACTAAATTCGTTCTAGTACATCCTATGGCAAAAGCTACTTCCAAAGGTATTATCAAATTTATTGAGAATAATGTCTTTCTTATCTGGGGTGTTCCCCAAATATTTGCCTGTGACAATGGAAGTCAGTTTACTAGTAAAGAGTTTAAGAATTTCATGGAGTTGTACAAAGTACAGAAAATTTGGTATAATGCTAGATATCATCCTCAGGTTAATCATACTGAAAGAGTGAACAGAGTTATCGTTACAGCTATTCGATCATACATTCATGAAAATCATAAAGTTTGGGATCAGTCTATTTTCAAGGTGGCTCAAGCTATACGATTAGCTAAACATGAGAGTCATGGTTATTCCCCAGCATTCTTAAATCTTGCAAGGAATGTTCCTCTTACTGGAGATTATTATGGAAAAATATCGGAAAATGCAAATAACATCATAGCTATCGGTGAAAAAAATCAACGTTTGACTGACATTCAGGAACTTCCAAAACTTTATGAAGATGTTCGGAAAAAGTTACATCAAGCTTATCTCCGGAATGTAAAACAGTATAATCTAAGAAAAAGAACTTTGAAATTTCATGTAGGGGACAAACTTTGGAAGAAAAACTATGCTCAATCCAGTGCTCCTAACGATTACTCTGCAAAGCTCGCTCCGAAGTATATTCCGTGTATGGTTAGCAAGGTTATCTCTAATCTTGTCTATCAGTTGAAGGACATGGATGGTAATGATCTTGGCCGCTGGCATGTCAAAGATCTGAAAGAGAACTTTTCCACGCTTAACGACTCTGATTCTGAGACTGATTCTGAGACTGATGTACCTGACCTAAAGTGACTTCCTCTAATTTTTTTGCTTAGTATCTTCTCTTATCTTACTTTTCGAATTTTCATCATCTTGAACATTATCTTCGATATCTTATTTATCTCCCTTCCAAAACCTAGAACCATGAATACTATACCAATAAATTAGCTTACACCTGGAATATTTATCTCGCCACTTATGGATATGTTCCATTCAGTTTGGCAGTGAATTTTTGGGAAGGTAGGAGTTGTGAATGCATTATGGTACTATTTATATTTTCGCGTTTCTCCCCCTGCCTTTCTGTTATCCATTCTGAGGTTGCATAGGAAGTAAGATGGCCGAGGATATTAATTCATTTTTCTCTATTCTCTCATATAACTCATTATCTATAATATCTCTCTACAGATGTTGCCTTTGCCTCTGTAGAATTATCTAGTAGTTGAAAATAGTTTTAACTACAGTTGAAGTTGTCTCTTCAACTTTCCCTTATCTTGTAATGTAGCATGGCCTGCTACAAACTATCTGCCTTTAGAAGGCGTATATCTTACCTTATTACCTGTGTTAGGAAATAATTGTCCTAACAATTTATAGTTATAGATTTCAAATGAGTTATATATTACTTTTTAACTTCCCTCCTATATCAACTGGTATATTAAAAGTATTCATTGTCTGCGTTATGCTGATAGCAAATACCTGGTTCTTTGTATGATGAAAATTCTTTATCTACAGATTCTTCTCTATTTTTTTTTTCTTCCTCTTCACTATGGCTCTGTGGACAGGGGCCTGAGAATTCTGCCACCATAGCATACACCAGATGGTAGGTAAGAGTCCTACGACTGGCCACTTTTGATATTACATAACATCTAGTAATTTATTTGCCATTGAAGATTGCCTCAGAATATTCAAGTGATGTTAGTCATGCAGTAGCTATCTCATACTTTATCTTTTTCTTGGATCTGATATTCCATATCTTTGTGCCTAGGTGGCATGTTTTGACCAGTGGTGGTCGTATCTAGGAATTTTCAGTTCCGCTACCTGTGAGATAGTTGTACTCGTGCTTTCATTCTGAATGTACTTTGGTAGAGTCAATGGTGATCATTTGCTAGTCGAACCTCTTTTTATTGATAGAGAAAATCGACTGACTGTGTTTTGTAAGTTCATCCGTTACCATCTTCACAGATATGTATCTAGTATCTATCTCCCTATGGAACCTGTTACATTTTTCTGATAGTCAACAGTTGTAGACAGTAGAAAAGTGACAAACCATTCAGTTGTGCATTTTGTGATTGGAGTGATGTTTTTGAACTTTATATCTTTCGATATCTCCTTAAGGAAAATCTGTTGTTCAAGAATCAGACCTCCATTTTCATTGAATCTAGCATTACAGTTACGGTTGTCATTTTTGTCTGCTCTGTGTTCGATGACTTTTTTCGAAATCGTGGAGCATTTATCTTATATCTTGATGAATTGATTTCTGTAGATGGTTGAAAATAACTGTTTTTCTCAAGCAAACCAGTCAAGTTGAGTCCTCTTGATATTTTTATTATATCTGAACATTTCTTATCTTTATCTTTCTTGCATCTTTATCTCTTCCTTATCTTTCATCTCTATCTTTACTTCCTATCTTCTCTCTCTAGGGTATTTTTGGGGTTAATTGTTTTGTTGATTATGGGATGGCAGCTCCCTTGATGCTGGACGATCTTGTGGTGGGTTCGGCTTGGCGAGTCGTTTTGGCTGTTGAGGTTCCATGCTAATTCATCTGGGGTATCGATGTGGTCATAACGCAAACCTTCCACGCTGTTGGGAGTTTGGTTTTGCCAACGTAGTCACCATATTCGATGTCTTAGTAGTCTTGGTTGGAATTTTGATAGCGGGATCGATTCGATGGGTTGGGTCCACTCCACAAGGATCAGGTGTGAGTGAGTTGGATAGCAAACTTGGAGGTGGTTTCTATCTGGGTTTTTAACCTCCCATTCATTTGTATTGAATGTTGTGTCTGCTAAGGTACCAAGACTTAAGGCGGTTTGGTGTCATGCATTTCAATGCCTTCCCCATTTTTTTTGTCTGTAGGAGACCTGGTGTGATGGGCGCGAGCATAGTTCAGTCCGGCAGCTTGACTTGTCGAGCAGAGTCCTTGGAAGGGTGAACTTGGGGGGTGTCGTGTGCGCTAGCGTGGAGGTCTAGGCCGGTCAACGTGTGAAGCTCGCCTAAGAGCGGTCGTGCGGCACTACTGGGGGATCCTGAGCTCCTTGGATTCGTCGCGACTGAGGACTTGTTCGCGGTATCAGACTCAGGGAGATCTCTGAATTTGTAGGGGTTTTTGTGGTTTAGCCACTTTCAGCCTGGTAGAGCTATATCTCACCCCAATTGAAGTGGACAATTGGCTATCTCTGTCTTTTGCTAATATTTATCTTAACTTCATTTCCTTTTTTGTTTCCACACGTGGATTCTTGTGGGGTTTCTGTTACTGCTGTGATGGTTGGTGTGGTGCTTTAACATTGAACTCAGGGACGAGTGGTATCAGATGTTTCGATGGCGCAGCATTCTCATCTAGCAGCGAAAAGATCATCTGATCTGAGTTCGGTGTTGAATGATCACTCTTAGCTTTCGCTTCAGGGACAGGAGGCCAGCAACAATCCACAGACACCAGTTTAACCGAGCGTTGACTGTTTTACCTATGAATCTGTATCTCTCATATCCATTGAAGTATTTTATTTTTTTATGATATCTGATATCTCTGAATGTTTCGGAACCTTGTCATCTGGTGGAAACTAGTGGAAAAACTCAAAAACCTCAGGTTTTTGACTTTTTCTTACCGGGAAGAGGTGGAGTGTAACGAAAATAAAATTTCCGTTACATTTTCTATTCAAAACACTCTTCAAGCGCTGCAAATCACCTTTTCCATCGTGGTGGTAGACGCATTCAACACATCTGAGTTGTTCTGTCAACCCTTCAAGATACGAATCACGCGTGCGCTAGAAAAGCCATATATGTGCAATCGGAGGTGATTCTGACCTTCTTGATAGCCTATCTTGATGATTGATTATCGGGATCGATAGCGCGTATCGTATCTGATTCTCAGGTGTCGTGAGAGTGTGACTTCGAAACAGGTGATAGTTATTTTGAATAATTTGAATCATCTTCAAATATTTTATCATCTTACCTATTTAATAATTTTTCAATGAATTAATATCTCCCAAGTATCGTTATATTTTTGATTCAATCGTAAAGTGTGGTGTTTTTCGAGAGACGGTGCCTGGAACATCGAAGGGTTTTCCGAACTTTGAATATCATTGCAATCCACGAGCTTTCGACAACCTTTATTATTAAGCAGTATTATTTCGACTTACTGAACCCAATATTTCCGGAATTGAGATAAAATATTTCATTTTTATGTGGAAAAGTGAGGTTATTTTCAACCGAATTGAAATATATTCACTTGAGGGAGAACGAGTACTTTCGTTTAAACGTTTTTCAGTGAAACCACGGATTTCTGGCTTATTTTTCCGTTGCCGGCAAGTACCAATCTCATCAGGAGACCAGAAGTTAATCAGGGTCAATTCATCTCAGTTCCAGAAGAATATTGCTCAGATTCCTTTTGAAAAACAAAACCCTGTGGAGCAAGGACCTCTGACGTTTGGTAAGTAGTTTGCTATCATTCAATTCAATTTAAATTTAACTATCACTACTTACCAAACTGTCACAGATTCTTTCGAATCTTAGTTTCAGTCACTGTCTTGAGTGTTGATTTTATATACCTTGGGTAACATAGAGAGACCAGTCCTTTCAGTCACGGTTTATTATTTGTACCATTCAACTCACTAACTTCTTTGTGAAGTTTGGGCTTGGCCAAATTTGAAGAGTTGAAGGGTTACTTAGTGATACTGGGCTGACAGGTAACGGTTTTCATCATTTCGAATACTCATTGAACAATTATTTATTCTTTTTGTATACCTACTGACCTGTTTCGAAGTTTTGCGTTACATGAGAATCCAGCGTTATTGATTTGCTTGTTTCTATCAATTTCTCATATCTACCTATTTCTATCAATTCAATCAATTTATCTAGTTCAATTTCTATTGATTAAACTGAGTATTTTTCTCAATATTTCTTTAACTGATATTGTCATTTTTTTGTATTAAATTCTCTTTCTTGGATATATTCAGATTTCATATTTTTTTTTTATGAGAGAACTTTCACTTATTCGAGTGAATTTACTAATTTCCTGAGACTGTAAATTTGGATCCAAATAGTCTATAGTTTAGAAATAATTATTGAAACATTTTTTTTTAATCCAACAAGTTGTAGTCTCAGTGACACTCATATATTTTTATTACTTTGGTCTAATACCTTGTCCCCCATCTTACATGTAAAACCATCGACCGTTGAAGAGGACCAACACCAACCACCTACTAGCTTCCTACCATTGAAGTGAGTGGACTCCTGAAACTGTCATCAAAGCAGACAATAGCCGAATACCTGCTGCCAAGGATTAACCAGGTTAGCCAACAACTAGTGGCAGAAAGGGGTAGCCGCTTTGAGCCTACCAGAACCTTCGATACCTGTTGCCAGCCAACAACTAAAGGCAAAAGAGGTAGTTGTCTCAAGTAGAGTCCACTTCACCAGTCAAGGAGGAGCGTAAGTGGCCATTCCGAAAAAAAAATCAACAGAACGGTCAGAAGGATAGACCATTGTGTCATTTTTTTCAATTAACTTGCTAATATTACTCAAAACTCAATATTAATTAACAATTTGAATTGTAAAAATTCACCTGAATAAAGGAAAGGAAGTTTGTTAAAATTGAATTGATTTTTCCTTCAGCAGCACATACTTCTCTTTCAGGAAGTTTGGCGTCCTAGGTTTGTTTCAAAAAGGGATCATAGTGTAAATTTCTCTGGAGGTCACACTTGCTTTTAGTAGAAATTAATTTGCATCTGCTAAGGGTGAGTGTCCCTTACCCACACCCGAGCTAGTTGTGGTTATAATATATATATATATATATATATATATATATATATATATATATATATATATATATATATATATATATATATATAACAGAAAATTATAAGCTACCGTATAGCAACAACTAGTCAAGAACCAAAAAAAAAGGTGAAAGAGATTGACATGAGCAAAATTTGAAGGTGTAGCCAGGAGGTAAAGTAGGTTCTAATCTTTAATTTTTTTAAATCGAATCGAGTTGATTTAACCTAATTAACAGCATATTCTACTCATACATAATATATTCAAATCGTTACCGGCATACACAATACTCATCACAAATGTAAAAAGTCTAATTTTTCAAATACTGCGCCAAAAAGGATCCAATGGCAGCACTGTCAGAAATTTCTCAAACTTTTCCTCGACAAGCCTGACAAGTGTCCATTTTCTTTAAAGTGTCATCGAAAAAATTGCAATTTGATAGTTAAAAAAAAAGCATTTTATTTTGAACCTACAACATGAAGAGGACTCTATTTTCATATTTTACTCGGCTTGATCCAGCGTCTGAACCAACTGAACCAGAAAAAAAAGAAAGAACAATCGGTGAGTCCAAATATTTCAAGCGAAATTTGTTTGTTTGGGTAACATTCAATCCAGATCTTGTTTGTACTATTTTCAATTCTTGAAAATTATTTTTTTAGGAATTGAAGGATTATTGAATTGAATAAATTGATGAGATTGGTTGTTAAAAAATGAAGTTCAGATCAGCTCAATATATTCTGTTAACAATTTTCCCACACATTATTCACATGGTTCCCTAACAAAATTTGGAAATTAGGAGCCGATTAAGAAAAAAAACTCTTATTATCCCAATGGGGGGCGTCCGGACCCGAAACCCCCCCGTAGATCCGCCACTGACTCTATGGTTGGTAAATACAGCTTATTGCGAAAGTAATGTTTCGAATCATAATTTCGAAAAGAAATAGTCTTGAAGGAAAACCTGGGACAAGTCGATTATCGGGGATTATTTGTGGTACTAATGAAATTACATCCAGTACACAGGCTGGTATACAGGGCTTTTCATGATGAGCGTTGATTAGCCGTTTCTGGCAAACTATTCAACGGATCAAGCTGAAAATTTCAGAGTATGCATAATTCAATATCAACTTTTTTCGTGAACCTCTCTGAGCATTCTCCGATACGACAGCGTCATGATAATTTCGAGACTTGACACAAGCTGATCATAAAATTACCTAATTCACTTATTATGAAAGCCATTATGTTATCCACTACCATTATGGTACGTTTGGAAAAAAGGAGACAAAACAATTTAAAGTTTGTCAGATGAATTTGCAAAGGAGAAAATTGGTTGTTTCCAGAAGGTAGTGGACTTTTCACAACAACTATATTATTTCGATACGATTGGTCGATAATTATTTCTTGTTTGACATCATAATGTTTTATAAACGGGTATATTGTTATGTTACTTTTTGCATTATTTCATTTCGTTTCCTATATTTCATATTACTATTTTTAATAAACCCACCATACATTTTCCCGTCAATAATATAATATACCGTTAATGAAACCTTTTTTTCAATATAAACTCCGCAAAAAAATTATGATAATTACCTTGTATTTTCACCAATCCTTTTCAATTATGCATCTGGGAATTGAGTCTTCATATACATTTTTCCATTCGGATATTCCTATCCAGTGAACTTGTCTTCTTTGTTACAAGATTCTCAACACTGGACGATTATCACCCGGTGATGCTATTGAAATTGAACCATAACCGAGCGACAACCATCAAAGGTTAAACAATCTAGATATATGATAGGAACTCTTGATTTTTTTGGAGAATTCGATACACATCATTGAGATCTCTCTGGAAGATTATCCATAGGCGTACTCAATTATAAAAAGGAAAACACTTCATCGCGGAGACGACTGTCTCGGAGATTTTATAGCTCAGAGACTTTTATAGAGTTTCTAGTAGGGGGAGCTTTGGTATTGCTAAGTGAAGAAGTCGAAACGTAAAGAGAGAGTTTTTCAGAGTGTTTTAGTACAGAGCGTTGGATAGTTTAGCTGAGCAATTCAAGTGATTGTATTGTGATAAAGAGTTATAATAAAAGTAGTTTAGTGTTGTTTGGAGTTTTAATAAACAAACACAAGGAAAAATCGTAACAATACTATCATTTTTCATTGTTCATTGTTAATTGTATACAACATTTTACGAATATTTAAAATTTTCCTGGAAAGCGTAGCTAAAGAAAGCAATATTCTCACACTCTATAAAGATTCGTGGCCACACTACACTCAAGCCATCTCTGGCTAATTCAAGGACTTGTATAATCATTACCAAATTATTTTTGGCTTTCGTTTTCTCCGAATAAAAAAAATACAACTTGTGAGAAAAAAGTAAAATAAAAGAGGCCAACAAATGATTTCTTGAACGTCATTTTCTCCACAAAAATACCCAATTCCCTTATTAAGAATCTATTTCAATGGAAATGAAATGGATTTATTGATTGATACTCAATTTGTTTCCGATAATTTTCACCACGCTATATGAATTTGATGCAGATGAGTGATATATGCCTCAAATAAGCATTCATGTGAGATTCGAAAATTATAATAATATACTGTGTGTGTCATTTGAAGAAATGTCCCTGGGCCATTAATCTGATATACAGGGCTTTTCATGATGAGCGTTAATCAGCCGTTTCTGGCAAACTATCCAACAGATCAACCTGAAAATTTCACAGTATGCATAAATCAATATGATCTACACACCTAAAATAGACGAGGCATCGCAGCGAGCAGCCTCGCACTGTCGATACCGGCCTTTAGTTGTACGTTAGAGATCAATACCTCAATGTATACAAAATGTTACTTTTTCTAAGGTAGAAAAACTGGATCGAAAAGAAATATTACTAAGTATAAAAAAAATGTTTAATATCCAAATTAAGTGATGAATTCAAGAAAACGAGCAAGAAAACCACGTCAGTTTCCGTTTGAAACAGTTTATTTCAAAAACGGTTCAAAATAGAAATTGTATTAACTGAACGAAATGAATCTAAAATTGAATGTAGAGCTCAAAAATGTTGAAATATACAGGATGTTCCATTTGAAACAATTGAGTTCCACCCATTTTTCTGCATTTTTTGAAGACCCTGTATGAGGCAAATGAAAATATGACTCGGAGTGAAGATCCTCATTGTATCACTCCACTCCATTTCAAATTTGATCGTTTTAGTGCAAGACAGTTCAAGATTATCAGCATTTATAAAAGTTCATGTTTGGTAAGAAAAAAATATCGAAATTAATTTATATCTTCTAAGCGGTAATAGATAGGTCTAGGAAAATAGTATATGAATTTGTTGACGAAGTGATAATAAATAACAATATGATATTATAAACACGGTGTTCAATTTGAAAAATCAAAGAAGCCGCTACTTAATAGTGAAAGATACAACGCCGCATCGTCTAAAATATTTTAGGTGTGTAGATCATATTGATTTATGGATAGTGTTAAATTTTCGGGTTGGGCATGACCCAGCTCTTCAGGTTGACTGACAGTCATTCGATATCTGAAGTTAAGCAACGCCGAGCGCGGTTAGTACTTGAATGGGTGACCATTCAGGGAAATACCGTGTCGAAAGCCCGTTCAGCTGCAGCGAAATAGCATATCATAGCTCGCAGAAAATATATCAATGAGCACAAGATATATTGAGGATATGCCGTCCTTCGGAGGGAACGTAAAGCCGTCGGTCCCGAGTCCATGGATGTTGGGCTCGTTAAAGATCCCTACCTCTGGTTGGAATACCAGAGGGTTCGGCAAAATTTCCAGTTGGGGGAAGTGTGCTCACCGGCGTCGGTGATTGGCCTTGGTAGCGGAAATAGGCCGACGTTAAATAAAGAAATAAAAAAAAAATCAGGTTGATCCGTCAAATAGTTTGTCAGAAACGGCTAATTAACGCTCATCGATAAGCCCTGTATATTAGATTAATGGCCCGGGGACATTTCTTCAAATGGCATACACAGTATATTATTATATTTTTTGAATCTCCCATGAATGCTCATTTGAGGCATATATCACTCATATGCATCAAATTCATATAGCGTGGTGAAAATTATCGGAAACAAATTGAGTATCAATCAATAAATTCATTTCCATTGAAATAGATTCTCAATAAGGAAATTGGGTATTTTTGTGGAGAAAATGACGTTTGAGAAATCATTTGTTGGCTTCCTTTTTTTTTATTCTACGCCTTTCTCACAAGTTGTATTTTTTTTATTCGGGAAAAAATAAAGCCAAGAAATAATTTGGTGATAATTATACAAGTCCTTGAATTAGCCAGAGATGGCTTGAATGTAGTGTGGCCACGATTCTTTATAGGGTGTGGGAATATTGCTTTCTTTATAACAATGCTTCCTATGAAAATTTTGAATATTCGTAAAATGTTATTAACAATGAAGAATGAAAAAATGATAGTATTGTTACGATTTATCTTTGTGTTTGTTTATTAAAACTCCAAACAACACTGAACTACTTTTATTACAACTCTTTATCACAATACAATACAATCACTTGAATTGCTCAGCTTAACTATACAACGCTCTGTACTAAAACACTCTGAAAAACTCTCTCTCTCTACGCTTCGACTTCATTATCACTTTGTCAACAAATTCATATACTATTTCCCTATGCCAATCTATTACCGTTTAGAAGATATAAATTAATTTCGATATTTTTTTAACAAACGAACTTTTATGAATGCTGATAATCTGTACTGAAACACTCTGAAAATCTCTCTCTCTCTCTCTCTCTACGCTTCGACTTCTTCACTTAGCAATACCAAAGCTCTCCCTACTAGGAACTCGATAAAAGTCTCCGAACACATTCTCTCTCCGCTAAACTCCACTGAGCTATAAAATCTCCGATAAAGTCGTCTTCGCGATGAAGTATCTTCCTTTTATACTTGAGTACGCCTATGGAGAATCTTCCAGAGAGATCTCGATGATGTGTATCGAATTCTCCAAGAAAATAAATAAAGAGTTCCCGGAGTTCTCTCTTCGACCCCTCATATTATTTTGTCTTTACGAGCGACAGGGATGGAGCTGGGAGATTTCGTAACAGTATATTACATAGCGAGGAAGAAAGTGAATAAATTCTCTTCAGAAGAAAATATAGCCTACCGATGCTGAACGCAGATAATTCTGAGCTTGACAAAATGTCTAAGAAAATGGTAGCGTGCCATTTTTGGAAATAGTGTGTTAGTTATCGCGGAATTCTTTGATTTTTGAGAATAAAACATCTATCATTCATGCCCTTTTGGTACTGAGGTAATGTGTGATTACTATAATGTCATGTGGATAGCTGGTCTTGTATAATTGCTGAATAATTTTCTGGCTTTTTCTTCTCCGAATCAAAACATAGAAATTACAACTTCTATGAAAGAAAATTAGAAAAATTTTACAAACAGTATCTGTTGATAGGTACGTGTATATCAATTAATGACGTTTAATTCATTCACGAAAAGGAAGAAAAGGTCCATCTAAAACAGCTACTCCCCTGCCTACATGGCAGCGACGGGCACTGGGTTACATAAAAATCACTTTTTCTTGCTCAATTTGTATACGAAGCATATGAAAATTGAATCAATAAGATAGCAAACATAACTGTATAATTGCGTTTGTGTTTGCACTCGTTACCGGAGATCTGAGCATAAGAAGTGTTTTGCCGACATCTTCTTCTTCTCAGTGAAAAATTGGTCACCTTCTAACCTGAAAGTATGTTGAGAAGCACATTTTCGAATGATTGTTAATAAACTAATGTTCGAGAATATCATTTACTTATCGTTGACTGTGATATTGAAATTCCCCTGAATGTAGTATTTACATCAATATTTATCGAAAAGGTAAGCTGTGGAAACTTCCTTTGAAATTTCATTGAAATTATCAAAGGATATAACATATGTTGAGATTATCTCCAGAAAAAATGTCAACTAAATTCCGGTTCAATTTGATCAGTTTAATCGGTTCGAAGGTTTAGTGCAATTAATTAGTGTAAAATGCTGTAAAAGATGTATAGTCTTCAACTTTCTCATCGCGTATCGCATTGAGGGAAATAATCTCCGACATTTTTTCCTACCTTCCAACCCGATAAAAAAAAATTGAGAGAATGAATATGGAATGGAAATTTCTGGATAACAATCAATTTTCGAAAGTAGATGCAGAAGTATTTTGATATTTCAATTTTTGTTTTTGTGTACAAAGAAGAAAGAAATCAACTATTTGGGTCTTCATTGAATTTGCCATTGGAAGATCTCCCAGATGAAAATCACAAGACATAATATATCCATACATATCTTGTAGTTCTCGGTAGTGCAGAGGCAAGCACGTCCGCCTATCAAGCCTCGTTAATCCACTGCTCGCACAAGTTTCGACTTTTGAGGGCTGACGTTCGTTGACTAGCTAACCAGAAGGAAACGTTTCAAAAAATTTCAAACTACTACTCGAAAAAATCGTTGTTCAAGTTGCCACATTTACTCCGGTGACAAAACAAAATGTTTTCAGAATATATATTGGCATTCAACTTGCATGGAAACTAAAGATATTACATAAGTATAGTCGCCCATTGTATACGTACAATACAAAAAACAGTCATTGAAATTAGTTCATCTGCGAGACAATCGTGAAAAAACCCAAATATTGAAATTGCTTTTAACGGTTTTTCAACCCGAACCTACTGGGATTTATAGGGCTAAAGCTTTTCCACTACACCAGCGAAGGTGTTGATGATCGATTTTGAATTTTGGTACGAAACGTGATAGTAAGAGATGAATGATTGAGAATTATTGACGTTTTTGTTTCGAACTCATGCCATTCATTGTCACCCAACGGAGATTAATTTGTGGATTTTATATTTAACTTTGCTCCATAATGAAATCATAACATTTTTATTTACACCCGTACTCTAATAATACCCTTATATGTCCACAACCCGTTTCATAATGAAATCCATTACGATACAGATTTTTCATCACGATATAGATTTTCAACCAATAAAAACCCATTATTTTTCAATCAAGCATGATGTGCATGCTCTGCATTTGACGTTTGTCAAGTCAAAATCGGTATGGGTATTGAACATTTTAAGAATAAAGCCAAACTTCGATAATCATAACAAAATGTCTGATACCACCGATATGAGAAAATCACCTTCGACACCTTCACCGACAGAAATACAGTTAGAATGATTGAATTTTTAATTTGACAAATGCATGATTTATTAGTTATTTTTTCATCAAATATTGTGAGCTCTCCGTTGCCGAGCCGTCTGTGGCGCTAAGATTGAATTTTCGTGTAGGAAGAGATATTGGTTCGAATCCGGCCTCGAGTAATCTTTTTTTCTTCAATTTTTGATCTTTTTTCATTTCTCATCGTTTTATTTATCGAAGTAATACTATTAATTACAATTCTGTAGAATTTTTCAAGGAAATTCGTTTAATTAGTATTATTGTGTGCAATACAAATAGAAATATAATATTTGTAGTTCTTTACTATTTATCGGGTGTAGATAAAATAGCGTATGCAACTCTCATTTAATGGTTATTAATACACTCGCATAAACCATACGAAACTCACCTTCGGCTTGTTTCGTATCCCGGTTTATGCTCATGTATTAATAACCATCATTACACGATCGTTGCATAATATACTATTATCTACACCCGTACTCTATAAATACACTTATATGCCCACAACCCGTTTTATAATGAAATCCATTACGATACAGATTTTTCATTACGATACAGATTTTCAACCAATAGAAACCCATTATTTTTCAATGGAGCATGATGTCATGCTCTGCATTTGACGTTTGTCAAGTCAAAATCGGTATAGGTATTGAATTTTTGAAGAATATAGCCAAACTTCGATAATCATAACAGAATGTCTGATACCAGCGATATGGGAGAATCACCTTCGACACCTTCACCGACAGAAATACAGTTGGAATGATTGAATTTTTTGACAAATGCATTATTTATTAATTATTGTTTCATCAAAATTTGTGAGCTCTCCGTAGCCGAGCCGTCTGTGGCGCTGAGATTGAATTTTCAAGTTGGAAGAGACATTGGTTCGATTCCGGCCTCGAGTAGTTTTTTTTTCTTCAATTTTTGATCTTCTTTTCATATCTCATCGTTTTATTTCTCGAAGTTATACTATTAATTACAATTCTGTAGAATTTTTCAAAAAAAATCTTTTAATTAGTATTATTGTGTGCAATACAAATAGAAATATAATATTTGTAGTTCTTCACTATTCATTGGGTGTAGATAAAATAGCGTATGCAACTCTCATGTAATGGTTATTAATACACTCACATAAACCATACGAAACTCACCTTCGGCTCGTTTCGTATCCCGGTTTATGCTCATGTATTAATAACCATCATTACACGATCGTTGCATAATATACTATATTAACTCGTCTCAAATAAGTCTGAACCACGTCGTAGAAATATTATTTTTCAAGGATCCTATTTCTCACAGGAAAACTTCAGAATGGAAATTTACTTCACATTATTCATCACTTCCTGTAATTCCAGGTACATCATTCGTTACCAATTAATCTTTGTTGAGTTTTATCCGTCGTGTTCCCAAATCCTGTGTACCGATAGGGCGATATAATTAGCGATAACAAACTTGTTCCCTGTTTTATAAATTGCCATCACCATGGCTTTTTTCCAGATTCCAAGAATGCAAACGGCTCCCAAGATAGGGCTATGAATATTCATCAGGGAATATTTCAGCCATCCAGCGGTTGCCGTAATTATGTTAGGCGGTATTTTATAACACCCTGGGCTTCTTCTGGGCTGCAATTTCTCAATAGCCACCTTGCGAACTACCTGGCACTTTTCTTAATATAGACAGTATCAGGAGGTCTGTGCATAAAACCTTATTTACAAGCTTCCTGCTTTATTTTTCACGGATGTTCAATTTTCTGTTTCATTCACGTCTTGTTGAAAATATTTGAGATCGACCAGTTGATTTATTTTTCATTAACACAAGAAGTTATTGGATTCTATCTATCCTACATATCCCAATATTCTTTGTCTGTATTCATTAGAGTTATATTTGCTAAGGTGGATTAGATTCGAAACTCATTTTCGGTTATTTTTTTTCTGAAGAGGCCCGGAAAAAGGATATAGATTAGTTTCAAAATTGCCGTTTAGCTCTGATCATTCACTGTGCTTTTGGTATACGACTCAGCCAAGCTGGCTCTGAGTAATATGCGTAGTTTTTGATGCGAAAGTTCTGTCCCCTTTCGCAGAAAAACGGAGTAAATGCCTCCCAGACCCGACAATTCATAGGGTATGAATGGAATTATAGCCAAATGTTTCCTTTCCACATCCATTACTGGCTTCGTTGAGCAGGGCTTCAACACTGAATTAGCCACAAGTCCAGAGCTGATTCCAGGTAAGTGATCGGGGAAGGTGCAATCGGAGAAAATCCTATTTTTGTGAACTCCCAAGATTCAGTTTCGAGGTAACTCATCGACACTTGGGTTTTTTTGGCAGTATTTCATGATGGCTGGTACATTCTTGGGTCATTTCTATCTCCTCATAATATCTCCTCCAAGCATCTCTCCCTCATTTTTTCAATAAAGGGATTTCAAATCAAGATTGCAACGTCACTTTCAAGAAAACTCCATCTAATAAGCAGCACTTTGACAACTATTGCTATTTGAGCTAGGAATTTGACGATTTTTGAAAATCCCAAAATTGTGTAATCGACTATCATAGTTTTTAGTGAGAAGATGAAATCGAAGAAGTTTATTTTTCTCAAATTTTTATGATTTGTCTGAATGCCGCTATAATTTCATTTCATTGTTTATTAATACATCTATCGTTTAAATTTTCCGGCTTGAAATCATCTGGTTGGTATCTACACCTGATACCTGCTGAAGTCGATAAACATCGACGACGCTTCGGTTAAAAGGTACAATTGGATACTAAGACCATATGATAATGAATGTGTATCCGTGCCACCTAACACCTCTGTCAGTCGAAAACCGCCGAAGGTTCTCGATTGAATAATAACAACTAACAATAGTAGTGTAGTGGTTAGCATATCTGCCTATCAAGCGGAAGGCCGAGGTTCGAATCCTCGCCGGACCACCGTGCTGGGTAATCGCACGTTAAAAGGTAAGGCCTCGTTGATCTATTGCTCGCACAAGTTTCGACTTCTGAGGGTTGACGTTCGTCAGCTGGTTAACGGAACGAACAACAACAACAACAACAATAGAATTTGAGATAAATGACTTCCGAAATTTGCGATGTATAACTCAGGGTCTTCGATAGCTCAATGGTAGAGCATCCACCTAGAGAACGGATAATTTCATTCCATTATAATGTTTACATATTCAAAAATTGAAATCTTCTTTGAGAAAAACATCCGATGAATGCAACTTCTTCCCTTGTCCGGAAGCCGAGAAAAGATATGATAGAAGTGAAACATCCGTCGCGGAGATGGCCGTGACTGAAAATAATCATGTGTTTCCATTGTTTCTTTGAGTGTCATTACACCATATCAGTTCAAGTTACCAAAAAATGTTGAACGGCTGACACCACGAAGTCCATCCAGCCTTTGAAGATACTAAGAGTCACTTTACACCAAGAAATTAGACAATTATGCCTTACATTCGACGAGGTTGTAAAATTTATGCAGAATGATGAGGAAAATCCAGAAAATATCACTAATTTGAATGAAAGGAAGTAGAAAGAATACAATACAGCTATGAGGAAAACAAAGTTCAATGTAGATTAACGTCTTTGTGAATCTCAGTAGAGTTTGTAAAAAGATTCCTCAGTGAGAATTTCTGATATTTTATAGAATGGGGGTCAGATAAAAGTCTCATTCTCAACGTCATCGTCTACGGTGGAAAAATATAAAATCTGATTATCGCCTTCTGGATTACAGACAATACACAAATTCTTCGAAAGAATGAAAGCTCCTTCCTCTTCGTCTCTGCTGACTAGTTAGGTATAAATTAGTGATAATTGGGGAGTGCAGCACGTAAAAGGAAATTCTTTTAAATATGTCCAAGATTCCGGATATATATTATTTCCATCATCAGGTGGTTAGCATATCTGCCTATCAAGCGGAAGGCCGGGGTTCGAATCCTCGCCGGGCCACCGTGCTGGGTAATCGCACGTTAAAAGGTAAGGCCTCGTTGATCCATTGCTCGCACAAGTTTCGACTTCTGAGGGTTGACATTCGTCGGCTAGTTAACGGAACGAACAAATTTAGAACAAACAAAACAAATTTAGGTAAACTACACTGAACTTTACATGTGAATTACATCTCAGGTGTATGATAACTCACACTTATATGAGAATGGTTGACTGGATAGTACAATCAGACATGATGAAATTTATAGTATTGATGGAACAGCAATAAAAATTGTGGATATAAAGGTGAATAAAATAATCGTTATAAAAATAGTAAACATTTAAAAATATTTGATAATTTGATAAAAATGTAGTTCTTCGAACATGTGGTCGGACTTAAACTGGTAGGTTAGAACTTAGAATGAAACTCTGGACAGATGACACTGTCATTTGGCAGGTCACAAGTCTCAATGGTACAAGCTGATGGTTGATGCCAGTTTTGATATGTATGAATGATTACTAAAGGTTCGTTCACATTGCGTTGAACTAATTTTGAAATTTTTTTTTTGTTTTTTATTTTTTTTTATTTTATGATGAAACAAGAGTTTGTTCCATAATGTCTACTGGATCATTGTCTAGTGACAACAAATAGGAATTAATCTCACTTAAATGGTTGATGTCTTTTTTTTGTTAATGCAGTTTGTTTCTTGGTAAATGAAAGCCATTTCTAGAAAGGTTTTTTTTGTCAGGTCGCTAACACCCTCGATTCGACCAGAAAGTGGTCTTGAGATTTGACATATACTTTTTTTATCACGATCTTGACAAGGAATACTATGAATTATATTGGAGGTTGATGTAAGTGGCAATTCGTCTTTTACTTTGGAGAATATCGATCGACTCATAAGTATGGTTTAGTTTGCGATTTTAATGTTGTTCAAAGGATGAAAGAATCTGGCAAGTCTCATATAGTGTAAGTAATAATGCACTTGCCTAAGATGTGATTCACATGTAAAGTTCATTGTAGTTTCCCTTATGATGGAAAAATTATATTTCCAAAAACTTGGAAATACTTGAAAGAGTTTTCTTTTGACGTGCTGCATTCCCCAATATTCACTAGTTTGTATATGATAAGAAGAAAAATTCAATAGTGGGTACTTTTTGCGGTCACTGTGTAAGATAATCTAGGATTTATGGCACAATTTAGAAATCTCTCTCAAACAATTTCATGTAGTATTGCTCTGAAATCGAATTGTTTTCAAAAGAACGTTTGTAATTTCCGAGACAAACGTAGAGCAAAATCACCGTGTCTTCACCTCCAGGAAATTGAGACCATATAAGCTCATCTCGAATTCCCGCTCCTTCGAGAATTCTCTGGTGGATACGATATTGCAACACATTTTGTGTCACCAGAGACGTTCTTAGGAGAGAGTATTTGTTTGTTGGTTGAGAATAGAAATCGGTAATATGCTGTATCTTAAAAAAAGTAATAACAGAATAAGGTTGTTGGGCTCGTTGTGTTTTACTTACTACTACAAATATTCCTTGTTTCTCATTCCAGCAAATTCGTCCCTGTACAAGTGTTTGAAGGATATTTGTTCTTGGATTCACGATAAGTAATCAATGTTCATGTTTCGAAAACCTGATTTGCTTTTTCTTTAATGAATAAAAGTAACAATCGAACTAATTCTATAAAAGAAGTGCTGATGTTTTCCCTTCATTCACTAATGAAACAAATGGTTTCCTTCCTCTATATATAAAAAGCCATTCGTCGAGTGCCCAAAAGTATATTTTTCTAACTCAATTTATGTAAAAGCCTTGCTATTTCAGATAAGATTACTTACAGAGACTTATTTGATATTTCATCGAAGTTGTATTTTTTTGTATTGATTTGTGAAAGAGAAAGACGAAAGGAGTTCATCAAAACCTCATACATTTCACAGAAGTAATTTCTAAGCACATACAATGCTTTTCTTCAATGTCTCCTCCCTTTTATTTTTTGAACGGGTGAACTCAAAAAATTTAAACATGAGATAATGAAATTGATGCATAAATACTTCATTTTGGAGTGGAATTGACTGATGGAAATATCAAGATGGCGACTGGGCGCCATCTGGGAAAAAATCAAATGGAAAGGCGGGTCTTGTGATACATCATTCTGAAGCTCCTGGCGAATACTTTATAACTCTAGAATATGAAGGCAATATCTTCACCTGCTACAAAATGGCGAAACATTTGATAATTGTCTGGATACATCGACGTTTAACTTCATACTTGCTGGAAATAACCTGAGTTTAGTTCAGATAATGCTCGAAATGGTTGCCTCAAACGTCTTGACATAAAAACAGCCTATCCGATATTTCACGTCGAGGATCTTCGAACACAGCAACGTCGATATTTCTACAAACATTTATTATTCTCTGCCGTTTTTCAATATTGGAGCAAGTCCAGATTCGTACACCTTTTGCTTGAAATGGCCCCATAAAAAAATGTCTGAAGGTTTCAAATCTGGCAAGCGGGCTGGCCATTTTGAAGTTCCTCGTTGGCCAATCTAATGACCATGGAAAATATCATCCAAATATTTTCTTACGTATGTGGAGTAATGTGTTGGTGCTGTACATTAATGGAAAAATAATATCCATATCGAATTCATCAGGATTCACTTCGACGATTTCGGTGATTAGAGTATCAACAGTAGTTTTCAGCATATTTTTCAATCCCGGCTATTATCACAACGAACACATGCAGAAAGTTATTTGATGAATACTTTTCCTGTGTTGGCACCTGTCAAATGTGATCCAACTCATCTAGTGGTAATATAGTTTTCAGCCACAAGTATTGGGCAAGGAACATGAATATGAAACGTTTTTTGCTCCTCAAACTGTAGTAAAGTGTGTGTACAAATAGAATTCTATTCGGTCAACTGAAGGTGCTTGGATGGCCAGTCTAGTTTTTTTTTCGATTTATTTTATATGCTTCAATTCCAATGAAAACATAACCCTCAATATTCAATCAATTGAATAAAGGACTATTCCATGATTATTATTCATACATAATGAACGTTGCGGTGAATGCTTTGTTCAGTTATATCACGTTTGAAAGTTGGATGGATCCTTCGATTCATACACCAGCATAATTATCTTTATGAATCAGAAATTCACCTTCACTCAAGCTTTCCCATCGAATATGCAGAAAAATAATATGTACAAGGCTTAGGTACTGCAGGAGAATTAATTAGTCAGTGTCGCGAATAGAACCATCGCTATTTTGACCGATAGCCAGATGGCAACTAGGGTGCCCAGGTGATACCAAGTCTTCTCATGACTGGTTGAAAGCTGAGTGCGATCAATGATCTAGGCACCCAAAATAGGGTTACCCTGGCTTGGATACCTGGTCATGAGGGTCACAAGGGCAACAGGGAGGCCGATGCTTCAGTTCAGAACCCTTCTGCGCCTTAGCGAAAGCATGAATGAAGACATCATTCATGGATGCAAGTTGCATGGATGCAAGTTGATTCGACTCGTAGAACAAGCTTTCAGGATGAGGTAGGCAAAAAAGTTTATGAAGGAACCTTGCCTAGGTTCACAGAAGACCTAGTATACAACAAATGCAAGTATACGTTGAGATTGGAACCTTAGGTGTAAAAGTTGAAACTTTTCTTAGAGATCAATTAGCCTAACACCAAACTGATATTTTTTGCACTAGAGGTGCGTTTCGCTAACAAGGTTAACATCTTCAGGAGAAGAAAATTGATACCATATCATATCAATTTTCTTCTCGTGAAGATGATAACCATGTTAGCGAAACGCGCGTCGTGCAAAAAATATCATTTTGGTGTTAGGGTAATCTCTAAGGAAAGTTTCACAAATGCAAGGTTGTAAGGGTATAGCTGGTTGAAAAAATACATGAACAATATGGGTCTGGCAGAAGAAACTGAATGCGGATTCTGTCGAGAAGACGAAGAAACCGCACAACATGTACTCTGTGAACGCGAAGCGATAGCAAGGCTAAGACTCACGAGATGCAGGGAAGAGAGACCAGAGGCTACTAGCTATATGAGGGGGGCAGTTTCGGGGTTATGGAGTCTAATCAAGAAGTTCAAGGTAGACAATAAACTTCAATAATCAAGAAGCATGAAATAGATCTGGGAAGGTCGCAATAAACTAGCTCCCAAAAAAATCTAATCTCATCTACTTGGAGAAAATTAAATTCACTCGTTTCTCTCCTGAAGCAACATATTTTCAACCATTAGAAAGCTATAACTATCCCTCATTCATAGAACAATCTATTATGTATTTGAAAATGAGAGCTTTGAGGAGGCTTCGTTCCACTTTTTGCTTGCCCAAGCTATTATTATCTGATAATGGGCGACCTTTTCTTTCTGAGGACATCATTCCCCTGTATTCTCCTTCTTCAAATCCAGCTGCAGAAAATGGGGTGAAGTGGTATAAAAAATATATTTTTGATAATCCCGGCACAGATATAAACCTGGGTTATGTAGCTTTTTATTTGTCTACAGAAATACACTGCACTCCACTACAACAAGGGTCAGTGGAGCGGAGCTAATGTTTGGCCGTAGCTTGAGAACAAGGTTTTCCAGAAAATAGATCACGACATGAAAGGAATATACTGAAAAGTGTTTAGATTCAACAACAAAAAATTATTATGTATAGCGGTGGCATGATATAGACACGTCAACCAAATCAAAAAATGCATTGAACTACCGAGCGAAATTCAATATAGTAGTTCCGGCTCAAGTTCAGATATTTCAGAAAAGGGTGAAAATGTAATATAGGATGTCACAGATGAAAAATCACTGAATTGAGTCCCGTCAATGGTAGAAGGAGTCTTTCGACCCAACCTAGCCCTGCTGGCAGAAATTCTAGTTACGATATCTTTCCAGAGCCTGAGGAAGTGTTCATCAGGCCAAAAAGAAATGGTAAACTTCCAGATAGATTAGCTTACCAATGATGATAATGAGGCCAGCAGAGCTGAGGTGATAGAGTTCTTGCTCTCTGTTCTTTTGATTTTTCCTTGAAGGGGGGAAAAATTGCAGTGTATTTGTTGACAAAGTATATCACGTGTAGGTTTGCCAGTGTAAGTTTTTCTATGTACTTTCCTGTGCATATGTCTCTCTATCGGAATAAGAATTGGATTTGGGATGTTCCCTGAATTCATTCTGGAATGAGTATCGAATTACAACAGTGTTCTGCATTCCATTGTTTCATTTAAATATTTATCCACACCCGTACTCTAATGATACACTTATATGCCCACAACCCGTTTTATAATGAAATCCATTAAGATACAAATTTTCATTACGATACAGTTTTTCAACCAACAGAAACCCATTATTTTTCAATCAAGCATGATGTGCAAGCTTTGCATTTTGACGTTTGACGAGTCAAAATCAGTAGGTATTGAATTTTTGAAGAATTAAGTCAATTTTCGATAATCGAATGAAAATGTCTTATAGCAGTGATATAAAAGAATTACCAGCGACTCCTCCACAGATGTCTTGGACAAGAAAAAAATACAATCGAGACGATTATATTTTTCATTCGACAAATGCAACACATATGTTTTTATTTTCGACTAAATCAAATGAGCTCTCATGGCCGAGTGGTCAATGGCAGTACTCAGAAACGTCCGGGTTCAAATCCTGACCTCGGCAGAGATTTTTTTCTTTTTTTTTTCTTTTCATTTCTCATTGTTGTATTTTCCGTGGTTATACCATTAATTATAATTTTATAGAATTTTTCAAAGAAATACGATTGATTACCTACTATTATTGTGTCCAATATAAATACCTAATAATATAATATTTTTGGTTCTTCATAATTTATTGGGTGTAGATGAAATAGCGCATGCAACTCTAATGTAATGGTTATTAATACACTCGCATAAACCATACGAAACTCACCATCGGCTCGTTTCGTATCCCGGTTTATGCTCATGTATTAATAACCATCATTACACGATCGGTGCATAATATACTATTACCTTCGATAGGCAATTCAGTCCGAAGTAAAGACATAACAGTTACCCTCGATTTATGTAGCAACTGAGATAACAATAAATAAGATAGGAAAGTTAATCGTACGTAATTCAACTGGAACGTTTATACAACTACTGAAATGAAATAGGGAATATGATAAGAGTAGACCAACTTTCAACTCTTATCTTATTTCAGTTTGAAAGTGGAAGTGCGCGTGTGTATAAAAATAGTTGAACGTCATTGTCAAAAGAGGCGTGATTTCATTGGTTGATTCTAATTCGTTATTTTATCTGTGCAAACAGGTCCGGTTTTGTCTATTAATTCCTTATCTTGATACTTATTGTATCTTATTTGCTGTATACACTCAGGGTTACCGTCCGTTTCAATGATATCTTAGTCCGGCCCTGGGCTAAAATGCAATCAATCATATTTTGTATCAAATTCCGTATTCCGTATGGCCACACCGATCCGACTAGCGCCTGGCCTGACAAAATCCCTGGACAATATCAAATTCCCACCTTTCCTTTTGTGAAGCATAACGTGTAAACACTGAATAAAACATCTCGCATGCTTCATAAAACAAATTCCATTTTCCTCGAATTCTGTCGTTCCTGAAGGATCGGCTGGCTAGAGCCGCAGACGTCAGTTTTCATTATACACCCTTCTCTTTATTCCGCAGGAGTATTTCAATATATCTGGAGTTAACTTCTCGATCGATAACCAGCGATTCATTAAACTTTTTTTCATATCGTCTTTGTCGGTGGAGGATAGTGGGAGACATCCAATATTGGTGATTTCACGAAAGAGAGTAGAAGGATAGGAGTACCTACTACTGATGAAGGATATTTTTTTGATCTCATGTTCAATTGTTAAAAACCAAATTAAGCAAATTTCTGTCCCAACTTTTTTGTTGAATTGAATTCAAAATCATACTTTCAGGAAATTTGTGTTTAACAGTTTGTGGATTAGCAGTGTTTTAAGTTATATCCAAGAAGCAAGAAATTGTTTTACCTATTCGCTGTTATTCACTGCCTTATCGATCATTGGAAACGGGTGAAAACTATAGTATATTATGCAACGATCATGTAATGTTATTAATTCACGAGCATCAACCGGGATACGAAACTCGCATCAACCATACAAAACTCACCTTCGGCTCGTTTCGTATCCCGGTTGATGCTCGTGTATTAATAACCATTACATGAGAGTTGCATACGCTATTTTATCTACACCCGATAAATAGTGAATAACTACGAATATCATATTTATATTTGTATTGCACACAATAATACTAATCGAACGCATTTCTTTGAAAAATTCTACAAATATGTATTTAATCGTTTTACTTCGAGATATGAAACGATGAAAAATGAGGAGACGATCAAAAATTGAAAAAATGGTTTGCTCGAGACCGGAATTGAACCCAGTAATAATATATATTCACTTATAACTTCAAGGCAATCATGCAAACATCGCATTATGGCCGTAATGTATACAACGGTTCATTGTTCACGCGGAAATGCTTATCATGAATCTTGAATCAGTTTATGAACATCATATAAGATAACTATACTGTGCCTTCTTCGTGTCTCTTCGATGGCAACGATGAGCAATGAATTCGTAAAACGCATGAGTTTGAGTATGAGTGATGGCAGGGAAAGTTTCGAAAAAAGTATTCCCAAACATTAAAACTGATGAGGAGATAGTTACGAAAATTGATTGTAAAAAATTAATATTCAGACCAAACAGTTGGTGTAATATTTTTATCGGGACATTATCACAGATCTTGTGCTCAATACATTAAAGAGACTCTTGATTCATATCTTAGATTAAGACATAGACCTCATTAATTGAACTAATATTTCAAAATAGAAGATGCTGTGAGGGACAGATTCTTGGTTGGCAAATGACGTCATTAACACGCCTATTCACATGTGCACCGGAATAAAGGAAGTGTTTATTTCTCCGCTTACGTCTATAGATTCCAAAAGAGTATCACAAAAAAAATATTTTGAATGCGATATTATACAAATTCAATGGTCAAACCGAACGGGTGCACCGTTTCTATCAAAATCCTCAACTCAATGGATTTTACATAGAATTCATTTTTGAGACAAAATTAAAACTTTATTATGGTCATATTGCCAGCCAAGGCGTGCCATAATTTTTTTATTCGCAGATCGATTCTCTCTCTTAGGTTCAGTCCAAGTAGTTCACAAGATCTATATGGAATTAGTGTGCAATCTATGACATACTGCTATTTTTTATACAAATTCACACGAACGAGAGAACCCTCTTATATTCAAAGAACACCGCATGAAATAATCAAACTTAATTTTGAGTTTTTGAAGCTTGTAAACCTCGAGAAAAACCCGCCTTGACGAGGAGTTCCAAAAATCAGCTGTTCTATTGTAAAAATATCCCTGAGCAAGAGAAGTTCGACGGGTCTCTACGTTCACAACAAAGGAATGGGAATTCTGTACTCTTCGGGTTATCCGTGTTGATACTGCTAAGGTGGAACGATTGACTACAATTCAAAAGAGCACCAGCTGTGAAAATATCTATAGAAGAGATACTAGTCTCCGACCCTTCTACTATGTTCCAATGAAGTGAGCGAGTCCTTGAGCGAATAATCACCAACAATACGGATTGATTTTCACTGAATAGAATCAAGATGTTGCGATGAATGTTTTGGTACCGCGCCACACACATAAGAACTATATTCCATTGTAGATCATCAGAAGCTGACAAGAAGTGTATGTCTTCGCACATAACAGAAGCCCACGCTTCTGGGAAGCACCTCCAGCGATCGATCTCACATGATTTTACTATGAGAGATGGAAATTCCTAGCATCGAGATTCTCGACTTTGTAGGACTGTTGCTCCTGATATCTGAATATTTGATAAAGAAAGGTCGGCCTTGTTTCAGAAGAGACATGCCTGAGTTTTTCCAGCATTGAATTCCACCAAGTTCATGTTGCCTACTTCTATTATTATTGCCAAATCATCGTTGATACTACTGACGCTAATACCTCTCTGGATTTTTATTTTTTGTGCTATGGGGACTCTGGAAGAGAAACTAGAATGAAGAGTACTGTCGTCCGCAGAAATATGCACTGAACAAGTTGTTTTCTCCAGCGAATCATATCGATATCAAGCAGAAAAAAGTGGCACCAGAACTGAACCTTGTGGAACACCTGCATTTACTGACTTCATTATGGGGTTTCTGCAGCTTCAATTCTTGCATACTACAAGAATGTCATGAGATAAAAATGTCGGGACACCCTGTAGAGTACTCTCAGCCTATCGAGTATCCAGGGAGAAATCCAATATTCCTGATTTCGTGACCGACAATAGGTGGAGATGCAACTGTAAGAGAACGGGAATGAATGGGTTCCACTGTGAAGCGAGTTCTTTCAGATTACTGGAATAGAGAGGAAAACTTCATTCTGCAGACTATTATTTGAAATAGCGGAACGGCTTTCCGAGATAGGAAAGATAATAATCGAAAGATGGGACAAAGGAAACAAAGTTGTTATTCAAGATGAATTGTATTACAGGGTTTCTTTGATTACTTCGATAAACTTTGTTAACATTTCCCTAACGAATAGAAGTTTCCGTTGAAGTGGAAAATTATTGAAAGGCTAATCGAAATAAAATACCGGATCTGGTAATCGAATGACTAGTTCTTTCGTTCTACCAGCTAACTTTATAATGAGTATTAGTAGAGGCGTCAATGTAATTTTCGTGGAATTTATTTTATTCTTGGAAGATGACAATGACATTCTGACAATGTTTCCAATAGCTTTGTCTGTTGGCATGGAGAGGATAGATTTTTTTGAGTTCTGAGATCAAGCAACGTTGATTCTGCCTATGATCTGGTTGGGTGACCTGTCACTTGGACCGACTCATCCTTGCTTGTGCGGGTACTAACACGTTCGGAGGTAATACTTGGTTACTCGTTAGCTCGCACAAATTTCTTCTTCTGAGGGTTGAATTTTGTAATTGACGTCAACTGGTTGAAGGACACACCCATTTCAATTCCTCCATTATCAAGACCCGTGGAATGAATGAATGAATTCTTGCATCAATCTTATGTGCAGGTCCTTTCTCCTTCCTGAGTATTTTTCTTCCTTTGACCGGAAACCACACATTTCAATTCGTCAGCATCAGTCGAAAAATCAAATTTAGTTGCCACTCATGATCTATGTATGACGAATTAGCTCAGTAAACGTTGGGGTTCGTATTCCTGAATATTATAAATCATCAGGAGAGACAACAACAAGTTGGAAGTTACGAGATCCTTTCAGTTGCATCCTGTATGAGTTTCAACTTCTCATCTTAGTCGTTCATGGGAAAATAAAAAGAGTGTAAGACCATTCGAAACATTGATATAACCATAACAAAGATTGACAGAAGAAAAGCAGATTCGCATGCTGATGAAAACACAACACACCAGACTATTCGTCCCACAGGAACTCAATTTTATGTAGTCATTCTCATCATCGATTCATGGTTTTGGACCACACTAGATTCAGATTTACAAGAGTAGCCTCATCAGGGGCTATGTAATTCTAACAAAGGTCTGTCTGTTTATGGCCGAGCCGGTAGCGCTGTGAGTTTTATTGGTATACCCACAAATAAAATACCTAATGAGTTGTCGAAAAACTCAGTAAATCGCCCAGAGCTCTGTGGTACACGAAAACATTAGCCGTAAGCAAGGGAAAATATAAAAGAAAAATCAAGCACCACAGCAATTAACATTCAAAGTCAAACCATGCTTTATTGTCTAAAGAATAGAATTCTTTCTGCCAAGCTTCTGAATATAATAGTAGTCGTAACTGCCTAATGAGCAGGTGGTCATGATAAAAATATAGTATGGAATGGAATAGAATTTATTGATCTCGTAATATCAAATAATGACATAAGACAGGTCAGATATGAACAAATTAAAAGGTTCAGCTAGAAACTAGAACTAGAACATCTACCTTATATAGCTTCCTTTACAAACACAGTATCGAAAAAGAAAAACGCAGACAACATTTCTACTCACACTATAAACAGGTACATTCAAAATCAAAGTATATACTGCAGTTTGGACACAGTTCAACGAGTATTTTCAAAATATTCTTCAACTGAATATGGACACATGTCAATGAGAAAGTTTTTAGTTTTCTCTTTAAATTTAAGTTATAAGGCAATATCTTTAAAATATTGTGGGAGTCTATTATAAAGTTCAATTTCCATTGCTACAGGTGATTTCTTACATATTCCTATACGCTGGTAAGGTACAGAAAAGTGTAAGTTATATCTTGTATCATGTGCATGAATATCATCACTATTTCGCAGATAGTAGTCTTTGTTTCTATGAACTGATGCGAGTAAATAATGTATATAAACATTTTCAGCATGAGAACAACTATCCCAAGTGCAAATTCCATAACTAATCCTAGACTAAAGTAAATCAAATGAATTAGATTTACATTAAGTGTTTTCCTTAAGTTTCTAATTTGAAAACATTTAGAATTCAATATCTTTGATGAATTCAAACAGTGAGTCTTGAAGGAAGCATTTGGTTATGAAAACAGGGCAGATTTGTTAGATGATAAAAATATTAACATTATATATATAAAACGAGTATGATCTTGACTGTACAATATTTAGTGTATTGGGAGTTTTGAGGATGCAGTCAGTAGAGTGTTCTTCGAAAAAAAACTCTTTGTTACTTTGTAGTTGTCCTGAAGACGAAAATAACAATTTTCGAAAGCTTGACAAAGTAACAAAGAGTTTTTTTTGGAGAACAATCTACTGACTGCATCCCTCCAAAACTCCCAATACACTATATACACTGTATATATATCTATATATATATATATATATATATATATATATATATATATATATATATATATATATCCACTCTATAATAATTTGAAAAATGTTTAATGAATCATTTGGATTTTTAAAACAGGCGGGTAGTAAGTACATACATATATACATTTACATGATACAGACACATATATATCTTACGCTAGTTAGTATAAGACATGAATACACCATATTTTGTAACTTCATAAAACAGTCTTGTGATTGAAAATGCTCTTACAGCCCCAATGAATTTCGGAGTGCTATGAATATTTTTTATTTGCTTCGGTAGAACATTTTCGTAACATTGTAAACCATTGAATTTTTGCATTGGATAGTTCTGGTGAATGATAAAGGTATATTCTGGCCATTTGCCTTGTATGATGTGCAGTGTCTGATTTTAATAATAATGAATTAATGCTTATGAACTGAACTAGTTGATTCTGACATGAAGATAGATTCTAGCGTAAGTCTTTTCTGAGATATCAATAAGGGTTTACATGAAATTTGATGGTAGACATGGCATGAGTATCTCAGAGCTTTCTTCTTTAGATTGGAGATCATTGAAAACAGGCTCCCCAAAAAGCCACCCTAAATCTGATGTGAGATTCCAGAAGAGCAAAGTAGGCCTTTCTAGCGATGAGATGACCGATTTCATTTCGAATAACTCCGATGGGTGTTACCCAGATGACAATTTCTTTGCCATAATGTTCATCGAAATTGAAATTATGATCCAATGCACTGCCTAAGAATCTACAGTTATCAGATTCCATGAGCGTCATTATTGAGTTGTATTTTGTCGATGTCCGATTTAAATGATAACACTTCAGTTTTCATAGAGTTGAAGACCATTTGATTGGATCCGCCCCAACTTTTTCATTTCTGCTAGATCTGTAGAGATTATTTGGCTGAGATTATTCTTATCTTTAGTGCGTTATTCGATAGTTGCATCGTCTCCAAATGAAGTTAACCTACCGCTAATATTCGAGTTAGCAAGATTATTTACATATAACGAAAATAATATGGGTCCCAAGACAGAGCCTTGTGGAACTCCACTGCTCATTTTTTTTTCTTCAGTCTTCCTTTACCAGTCCCTGGCTCTGTCCTCTGGGGGCACTCTTGGAAATTTTCCATAAGACACTTCCATAATATAAGAATGAATACTCAATGACATAACTTTTGAGTATATAATGATTTGAAAAAATGTGAAGAGACACGTTGAAGGATTTTATTATACTTTATTATACGAAAACAAGTGCTTAGAAGCAAGTTTTGAAGAAAATTGGAAGTTTTTGGTCGAGTGAGGTTAGTGTATTAAATATATGTTGAGATTATTCCCAGGATTGGAAAACAATATAAACTCGTAGGAAAACTTTGTAGAAGCAGATTACCCATCCTTCAACTTTTTCATCGTCCACCCGAAAAATTATATCGTCATTTGTTCGACTCTTATCATCGTATTATTGTAACATTTCTTCGAGACAGCGAGCTTGTTATTTCGAATTTCATTCGATTCGTTCCAACAATGGGAAATATATTTTATTCCATCAGTTCCTGAGAATCCACTTCGAATAAATTGATGAAAATACGGACGTATTGATTCAATTTTTCGCTGAAATTGTCTTCGGACGTAACACATTTACCAAATAAGATTTATTCCTGGCATTCAACACCGAATTATCTGCGAAACCTATAATCGAAATGGGACATTTGTTATCTGGCGATTTATTGCCCTACGTGACTGATGTATTCGGCGTGAAAACGACAAAATTTTATTGGATTCGTCCAACAGCACAGGCAAATATAATTTCGTATCTCGTTCAATTTTTATGAATATGTACGTAACGGTTATTAAGAGCTTCAAGAATTGCTTTAATGTATCTTCACATCAATAAATATCTCACATTCCTAGTAATAAAACTTATCTTAACCAAACTCAATTACCCGACCACCAATCGGCATTCTTCCAAGCCCTTTTCAGGAGATCTAATGCACAATTTCAGAACCTTTTCGAATGAAACTGATCCCTCTCATCGAAAGATTGACAAAAGTGGTTCCACACAAGTCTTTCCACTGTGAAGATGTCATCTTTTTGATGAATTCAGTTTCGATTTTCCTAGGCATGTTTTTTAAAGAATACAAACTCCGGCAAAATCATCATTATTTACTCGAGAAAATGTTTTAACCAATGACTTCAGTCAGCAATATTTTTCTTTTGAGAAAAAATATTCACTTCTTACTTAAGTATATACTATACCATTCTTGTTGATCATCTTCATATTTTTAGAAATCAGAACTTGTTATTCACGTTTGAAATCACTCAATCAAACTATGAGTATAGATATGGAAAAATCACACATGAACGTATTTTAATAGCATAATTCCTTCAGGATGCTACAACTTGGATCCAGTTGCACCTACATTGATATTTTTTTTAAATCAATAAAGCAAACCTATTTGAACTCGATTCTCGGGGTTCTGTTGACCAGCAACAGTTTATATTTTTTATAGCCATCAAAGACTACAGATTTCACAAACAGCAGCAAAAAAATCATATTTCTAACAAATATGTAGTAGACCCACTGTACCCTGGATAAATTTCATTATCCGCATCAGTTGTCACCAACACTGAGAAACAACATTGCTATAATAACTGAAAAATATCTGAACTGTTGCAATACCAGCCGAGTTATAAATTAGACTTTTTCTCAAATTGTACTGAAATATAATAACACCATAGATATCATAGTGTTTCTATATGATAGTTTATTATCTTTACCTCTGAAAATATATAATTTGTATAAATTGGTTGGACTCAAATATTCATATTATTATCCATTCACTTGATACTTGGAACACATGAGATTTCGTGAAAGGAGTATTTCACCATCTCTTTCTTTTGGAGCTCTCTTTACACCATCGGATATTTTGATTTTGTGCAAACACTAATTGAAATTTTCTGAATATCTTTATTATCTCAATATCTTTCATGTTTCAATCCACTTTCAGAAGTCAATTCCGGTAATAATTTTGTAAACCATTGTTAAATTCATATCTTGAACACAACTGTAACAAGTTTCAACTATACATCATACATCAACTATTCATAGTCTCAACAGTGTTCAAATACAACTTTTAGATTCAATTTAAGACCTCAGTCATAAGAATTCATAATCATAATCTTGTATATCACGGTATTTAGTAAATAAGTAATACAATCGCTGAGAGACATTAGTTAGTTACGTCAGTCATCCAAGGTTCAAGTGTAGTGTATACATATCTGGTTCAAAATATAACTTGGCTATCGTTTTTCATGAAACAACTGGAACGGTGAGCCAAACCTGAGCTACTGACCTGCTTATCTGTACCTGATAGATTACCAGGAACACTAGGGTGAATCTATTAGCCTGAGAGTACACCCAAGCCGATCTACTGTGGTTCCAATCGTTACCTGATAGACTCCTAGGAATACTAGGGTGAACGTAATAGCCCAACGTCTCCCAGGAGCATTAGGGTGAATATAGTAGCACGATTATGGAAGCATGGAAGGTTGAGTAATCCACCACCAGTAACCACAAAACCAGAGTCCAGTGAACTATTACAGCAGTTACCAGACAAGGTACATCACTGAACCTCCAATTCAAACATTACTGTTTGAATTGTTCAATGGTCTAATTTTTTTATTACTGAACCTCTGATTCAATCATCACTATTTAAATTGTTTAATAGTCTAAAAAAATTTTTTTATACATCATGTACATTTACTTGGTGTTTTATTGTTTTGTTCAACATAGAAGAAAAGTATCTTAAACTATTTTAGGTAAGTTTGAATTTTTATCCTTTTTAATTCAACAAAAAATTCTGGCGTCCAGCCAAAATAAACTCAAAAACCTTGCTTGACAATAACATGAATTTGAAACTGGCAAGTCAGTCCAAAGAACACCACGTCAACCTCCACTAAACTAGCCTGGCAAATCTGAAATAACAGATACATTAAGTAACTTCGTTACAAGAATGACCATTTATTTTTTATATTTTCCGTACTTACTCGTATACATTTCTTAAAGAAAATTATTAGACATGGAAATTTTGGCGCAATTTCCTCTCGAACAGAATTTCATTAGGAACAAGTTTGTAGGTGTCATTTTCTTTCTCAAATCACATATTTACCTAGTAATGTTGAAAAATGTGAAAAAAAGCGATTGCATTTTTAACTATCTTCTGAAAATCTCATTCATGTCACTTTACAATCATGTCTGTAAGGTATATTGTCTAGGTCTCTCTGTACGATTTCTTTGTATTGTTTTTTTATTGTCCAATAAATTCTCAAATCTTTCGCGAACGACGGAAAATACTATGGTTCATACGGTTATTGTAAAGTACTCTCAAACTTCAGCACAAATCTCAAAAGTCAGCCTACTGTCTCAGTGAAAAATGTTAGATCGTGGCAGGTTACAAACCCAGAGAGAGGCCTTGAAAATGAAAATTCATCTGCCCGAAAATATAACATTGAAATAATACTCTTTCACATCATCAAGGTTCCAAATTTGTAGATCACAATTGACAGAATTAGTCCAATCAAATAAACTTTTTTCGTAAAATTTCTGCCTACCCGAAAAGTATCTGTGGATTCCGGCAGACACATGTGTCCTTATTATCCCCTAAAGTTTGCGCCAGATTCTGTCCGTGCGTTTAGCAACAATTAGCGGTTGAATGCCGGAAATCATTATTTTTTTTTGTTTTTTGCCTATATAATGAAAACTATTGATCGGATCGAAAAAAAGTTGGATTGAAAGTTGTAGATAATTGAAAAATCTATTGATTGGCGTTGGCCCGATTTCGATATTCCGATTTGTTGCTCAACTATTGAGCTCGGAAGTTTAAAAAAGGCGTTTTTTCCATTACTCTATTAAAAAATGTTGAAATGCATTTGGGGGTTGCAACTGTGAATTTGGGAAGCTTTCAACTAGTAGAAACCACAGTTTCAATTTGGTCGAAAACCAATTGATAGGTTAGCAACAATCTAATTTGTTACTAAAAAAAGTGTCCCACTAGATTGTTATTTCTTGCCCTACGGATAATCGTAGAGCAATGAACGAAACAGTTTTGGATAGTCAAAGAGTTGAACTACAAATTATCGTTTTTGGAAAATCGATTTTTTCAATGTGATACCTTTAAAAATGGCGTCAAAAAAACAACGTTTTTCAAACTAAAAAACAATTAGGAAAAAATGGTCGTATCAAAATGAGAGGAAATGCATGGGAAAGCTGCTATTTTTCTACGAATTTTGACAACCTTACTTTTGTTCCACGATCATTAGGAGCCAAGATAACACTTTTTATCATTTAGTTTCCCCTCCATTTGTTTGTTTATATGAAGCAACGAGACCTCGACGACTGCACAGAGCAAGAGTCATATTATCCATAGGAACCAGCAGAATTTGTATTCCACAATCATTTATCATATTTATTGATAGGAGCAGTGGAGGTTCTTCCGGGACCGTTCGACGTGCCGTGTGGAGGGGGAAGCCGGAGAGAGCGATCCAGCGCATAAAGCCATCGATTCGATATAAGAGTGAAATAAACTGTTCAAGAACCGAAAATGACGATTTTCGCCAACCCGAAAAGTAGCTGTGGATTCCGGCAGAAACAGGTGTCCTTAGTATCCCTTAAAGTTTGCTCCACATTCTGTTCGTGCGTTTAGCAACAATTAGCAGTTGAATTCCGGAAAACATTATTTTTTTTTGTTTTTTGCTTATATAATGAAAACTATTGGTCGGATCGAAAAAAAGTTGAATTAAAAGTTGTAGATAGTTGAAAAATCTATTGATTAGCGTTGGCTCGATTTCGATATTCCGATTTGTTGTCTAACTATTGAGCTCGGAAGTTGAAAAAAGGCATTTTTTCCATTACTCTATTAAAAAATGTTGAAATGCATTTGGGGGTTGCAACTGTGAATTTGGGAAGCTTTCAACTAGTAGAAACCACAGTTTCAATTTGGTTGAAAACCAATTGATAGGTTAGCAACAATCTAATTTGTTACTAAAAAAAGTGTCCCACTAGATTGTTATTTCTTGCCATACGGATAATCGTAGAGCAATGAACGAAACAGTTTTGGATAGTCAAAGAGTTGAACTACAAATTATCGTTTTTGGAAAATCGATTTTTCCAATGCGATACCTTTAAAAATGGCGTCAAAGAAACAACGTTTTTCAAACTAAAAAACAATTAGGAAAAAATGGATGTATCAAAATGAGAGAAAATGCATAGTAAAGCTGCTATTTTTCTACGAATTTTGACAACCTTACTTTTGTTCCACGATAATTAGGAGCCAAGATAACACTTTTTATCATTTAGTTTCCCCTCCATTTGTTTGTTTATATGAAATAATGAGACCTCGACGACTGCACAGAGCAAGAGTCATATTATCGATAGAAACTAGCAGGATTTGTTTTTTACAATTATTCATAGTATTTATTGATAGGATCAGTGGAGGTTCTTACGGGGCCGTTCGACGTGCCGTGTGGAGGGGAAAGGCGAAGGGAGACAGCCGTCGTATGCATCGCGTGAAATAAACTGATCAGAGCCCAAAATGACCTCGCTGTCTGTATCTCAGGAACTACTTTAATAACATGATGCAACAATGCAATCTCCTAATCATCAGGAATGACCTGGATCTCTTAATGACCAGTCAGAATGATATTAGAGCTTGTATATTTCAACTGAATCTTATAATTGTCTTGTACATGTATTTTCTTTTCTTTTTCTCCTTTTAATGCGTTGAATACCTAGAACGCTCTCAACACTATTCCTCTGGGAATATCGTTATGACTTCTTTCTATAGTAGTATTATCTTTCTCTGGTTAGCAAAAGGTAGTTTTTAAGTACCTATCCTTACATGTTAGTACTGTAAAATGTGTTTGTAAGTGAATCCAAAATAAAATGAAATGAAGTTTGAACATTACTTAAAGGATAGTATCTAAATTATACTACTACCGAAACATTTTTGACCTATAGATGTAATTGAAATTATGTATAGGTAATGAATAACCTTACCTTTTTAGGAAATCGAAAAAATTGAATACTCTCACGTGAACTATCACAGAAGTCAGCTTAACAATAATACATGTTCAAATCACTACCAAAATAAAAGATCAAATGGAATGTTTATTTCGCGCACTCAGTATAACCGGCCGGAACGATATAAACTGTTCAATCGGGGACACTCTGTACAGTAGTATTAACATGGAAATCACACTCTGCTGAAAGAAACAAACGAAAATTTATAGGACCTGACTAACCTAACGGAGACAAAATAAACATGTGAATAGATGAATGTTAATGGACATTTTCAGTTACAAGCTGTAAATATCAAAGAATAATGTTGTACATAAATGGGCCAAAAATCTTAATATTGAATAACATTCATATATACACATTTGTAAAAATATCAATTGGAAAGGAGATGAGCCGTGCTTTATTCATCTTCGAATATCAGAGAAAACTTGCTTTCTCCGTCTAACTAAGGTAACATTTGACACCGTATTATCAGAGTTGAATTTGAAATGAACGAATAATTCACTACATTTGCAGCGTAAAAATTGAATTATTTGCGATTTTAGGGATTTCCGAAAACAAACCGGGTAAGCCATAGTGATATTCGATCATATCTCGATGCACTATTGAAAATAAAAAAAAAAAAACAAAACTTGTCCAGCATTTCCCGAGATACAGACAACGTGGTCATTTTGGGCTTTGATCAGTTTATTTCACGCGGTGAACTCGATGGCCGCTAGCGGTAGATCGCTCTCTCCGGCTTCCCCCTCTACACGGCACGTCGAACGGTCCCGGAAGAACCTCCACTTATCCTATCAATAATTATGATAAATAATTGTGGAAAACAAATTGTGCTGGTTCCTATGGATAATATGACTCTTGCTCTGTGCAGTCGTCGAGGTCTCGTTGCTTCATATAAACAAACAAATGAAGGGGAAACTGAATGAAAAAAAGTGTTATCTTGGCTCCTAATTATCGTGGAACGAAAGTAAGGTTGTCAAAATTCGTAGAAAAATAGCAGCTTTCCCATGCAATTTCTCTCATTTTGATACGACCATTTTTTCCTAATTGTTTTTTAGTTTGAAAAACGTTGTTTTTTTGACGCCATTTTTAAAGATATCACATTGGAAAAATCGATTTTCCAAAAACGATAATTAGTAGTTCAACTCTTTGACTATCCAAAACTGTTTCGTTCATTGCTCTAAGATTATCCGTAGGGCAAGAAATATCAATCTAGTGGGACACTTTTTTTAGTAACAAATTAGATTGTTGCTAACCTATCAATTGGTTTTCGACCAAATTGAAACTGTGGTTTCTACTAGTTGAAAGCTTCCCAAATTCAAAGTTGCAACCCCCAAATGCATTTCAACATTTTTTAATAGAGTAATGGAAAAAACGCCTTTTTTCAAATTCCGAGCGCAATAGTTGAGCAACAAATCGGAATATCGAAATCGGGCCAACGCTTATCGAAAGATTTTTTGATTATCTACAACTTTTAATCCAACTTTTTTTCGATCCGATCAATAGTTTTTATTATATAAGCAAAAAACAAAAAAAAATAATGATTTCCGGCATTCAACTGCTAATTGTTGCTAAACGCACGGACAGAATCTGGCGCAAACTTTAGGGGATAATAAGGACACATGTGTCTGCCGGAATCCACAGCTACTTTTCGGGTAGGCGAAAATCGTCATTTTGGGCTCTTGAACAGTTAATTTGATTGGATTAAATAACTGTACTGCATTTTTGTTAGCTGAACATATTACGAGTCCCGATTATTTTGAAATACTGATTGGTGTCGCCATGATATTTTGTATCACTAACAGTAGGAGGATTTTATATTCTCTGACTCAAGAGATTGTACTGCGTCTGATTCTCTTCATGTAATCCAGATGAAATTTTTTCTACTGAAAGGTTGATACCACACGAAATCTGTCCACCCACAACATGAGCATTTTGTCTGCATAATATTCACATTTCCTCTGTTTCCATATCCCTATGCTTTAACATCTTATCATCGATATCATCATTTCCATTTCTCTTTTAATTCATCAGCCATTACAATTCAAAATGAATAACGAATAGTACACGATCAATCTTCAACACTGCCCCATCCATCAGCTTATTGCATGCCTGATACAAATTGCAATATAAAGACGCGCGATCCAACGTTAATGCCTTAGATCTTTCAATATCTGCAATCACGATGGCTTTCGCAGCCCGGAACTGATAGAGCAATCGCCAAATTCCCCATTTCAAAAGTTTCTGTTCGTCCACCAGGGAGCTTTTCATTTCAATCGATTAACCTAGTTCATGGAGTGTACGAAGAATTACCTACAGATGGATTATGCATGACGTGGAAGCTCGGCATTATCTTTATGAAAAATTGTTTGATAATTCAGTCGCCAGGGATTTCAGAGATCTCGTTGACTTGGAATGAGCTCAAGAGTTTTCACGAGGTTTTACCGTAATGTTAGATAGGTATGCAGTTTAGTGAATCATTTTTAAGAATTTTAAATGCTATTCATTTCATAATAATAACATGAAAGTATTGACAGAATGTGTATAATAATCGTATAATAAATAATAAACAAATTCCCTCAAGAATATAGATTTTTGTGTGGGATAAATAACGCTAAAAAAAAACGAGAAAAGAAACAGAAAAAAAAGACTATAGACCGCGGGCTTACAGATAGAATTATAGTTGTAAATCCAGCCTGCTGGACAAACAAACGGATCTACAAATACCTATTGTGCATTGGTGTCATATTTACAAATATTTTTTCTCGATAATAACTTAATTTTGAGCGATTGTGATGTTTCAATCCATCGATTCCCTTCTATTTTGGACAATAGAAATAATATTAATCCTCTTACTGTTGAGAGACGTGAATTGTGGATTCAAGCAACAAGAAGAGCAGATTTAAGTACTGATAAGTTGAAATGGCCAACGGTATATAAATGCAGTATGTATCTCAGAATTGCAATTATAATCCCATTGAATTACCATTGTTGTTTATGGGAATACGGTTTGTTTGTCCAGCAGGCTGATGCATGTGACGTCACATGCCCGCGCTCTATTTTGAATTCCATAAGTCGTATTACCTTTTGAGTTAGATATCAATGTTCAATAATTCATTCCTGTCTCTTTCTCGAAAGTAGAGATCAATCTCAAAATATGGGCATGGCCCAGCTCTTCAGGTTGACTGTCAGTCGTTCGATATCTGAAGTCAAGCAACGCTGAGCGCGGTTATTACTTGGATGGGTGACCATGCAGGGGAATACCGTGTCGAAAGCCCATACAGCTGCAGCAAAGTAGCATATCACAGCTCGCAGACAATATATCAATGAGCACAAGATATATTGAGGATATACCGTCCTTCGGAGAAGACGTAGAGCCGGCGGTCCCGAGTCCATGGATGTTGGGCTCGTTGAAGATCCCTACCTCTGGTTGGAATACCAGAGGGTTCGGCAAAATTTGTGGTTGGGGGAAGTGTGCTCACCGGCGTCGGTGATTGGCCTTGGTAGCAGAAATAGGCCGATGTTAAATAAAGAAGTAAAAAAAATCTCAAAATATAAAAATTGGATGACAAATATGGATGAGGTAGGTATCACTGCATACTTGGTGTATTGATCATGGTACAGGCAGAAACACGAGATACGAGAGGAAGAGAAAGCAAATAGTTATTTCATGAAAGGATGATCTATTTGGTCATGTAATTCTTCTCTAGGAATGGATGCTATATGATTTTTTTAGTTCACGCTTAAAACGTGGGTGACTTCTGATATCTGTTAACTGTTGGTGACGAAGGTTGTTGAGTTTCAATCCGAAATATTTGAAATGTTTTTCCCTATACATTTGAACATTTGTGAAGGTTAGTGTTGTATTTTTTGTTTCTTATGTAGTAATGATGTTCATTTGTTTTAGGTCCTTTTTATGTTTATATTGTTCGATATTTGAAGATAAAAAACAGCTGGCGGGAGTCGAAAAGTTTGTGATCTTGGAATAGAAAGTTTGAGGAATAAGTACTGGGCTTCTCGAAGAAAATTTTCAACATTATACTGGTTTTTTCTATTGGTTCCCAAGCTATTATTCAATTCGTCAGATGAGTACAAGGGCTTAGTGTACACATTTCATCGAATCATTATTCAAGATTGATTTTCATCGACAGTCTATAGAGTAGGGTAATATCTCGAGCAAGAATGGGGCTGTATATTGGGGTTCCTTCAATGGAGGGGTTCTCTTACCCTTGCTGTGATCGTTGATTATCGACAACTTGATAATGAGGCTGCAAGACAGTGGCTTCGCCATTTGGTTCGATTTCATTTACTAAAACTAACAAGTACGAACTCGAAGATCCGAATTCAAATGGTAACCAGGAAACATTTTCCAAAGGAGTTAAGTACCCAGGAGTGATTATTGACGGACAACTGACTTGAAAAAACCATATTGACAGCATTCTTTTCGAAGACATTGTGGAAATTCAAGTTGAAGACTTGCCTGTCTGGGAATCACAGGGGTCTTATTGACGTATTCTATCGCAAGGTTGGAGATATAGCTGAATCCTCCGCAATTGTAAATATATGTAAAGAAGAGGACGACAGTGAGGATTCTACAGATACCTTCACTTAGACTATATTATCTGTGTGGGCACATGGAGATTTTGGATATTTTCTTACTAAAATTCATGAACAAACCAATATCAAATATTCTAAAAATGAACAATTTGTTCAGGCAAGCCTCAACTCACTTACACTGTAGGTTGACGGACTAACACCTATTAGAAAACAACTACTCTCCTGGCTAATACCACGAAGGGCATTGGATTACATCCAACGGGTGTTAGTGCGGGATTCTTCACAGAAGAAATTCCACATATGCTCTTGGCGATACAACTACTAGAATTGATTTTCAATTATTGGGACGGGACACACTTGCAGACCGGTTTCGGGCTATTTGGCCTCTCGTCAGTGCAAGGCAGTGCCATCATCAACATAAGTCGATGACTTCCCATAATTAAAAATCATATTCGAGCAGAGTATCTTCCCTAGACCTAGGCTGATACAAACAACTAGCAAAATAGCCGTTGCTGCGCCATCTGCCTAGGCTAGGTACTAACCAAGAGCATATCCGCACGGCCCCAATTCCTTGTACAAGGAAAATCCGAATAATGGATGTAATCCAATGCCCTTGCTAGTCCGTCAACCTACAGTGTAGGTGAGTTGAGGCTGGCCTGAACAAATTGTTCATTTTTAGAATATTTGATTTGAAGCCAGTCTTCAAGCATACCCATGAATATTTACGTTATACAAACCAATATACAATATCTGATCTAGGTACAACTTCGGTGTGCAGTATGGAGTGATCATAAATGCGCACCAGATGAAGCCACAGGTGGAGCGGAATGCATGTTATAGAGATATGTGCTCTTAAGTCGGAATGATTTTTCTCACATATTTGCGCATGATTCCCCAAAACCGCAAATTCAAACCTTTCATTATCATAAAAAAATATCTAGAAAAAAAATACCGGATTTACCCCATGGAAAACTCATTCATTTTCATTATTTGATTTCCAGATAAAATTTTGAATAATCTCATTCTCAAATATGTAGGAAGGCAACAAAAACGTATATAAAATATTTCTAATTCGGCAGTCACATGAACTGGGGACATTATGAAGTATCATTATAAAACATCAATTAATTGTGAATTTTGTAAACTTTTTGCGATTGTAAAGCAATGAATACAGAGTGTGAACCGATTCAGGCTTGATCACTGTAGCATTTTTGTCTTTCTTGGTAACAATGTGAAATTTGAATTGATCTTATGTTATCAATGAATTTGGACAGATCGGCTCAAAATTTACTTCTGTGGCGCTTCCAGTTTCACTGGAAATTACATAAAATTTGTGATTCCAAAATCGAAAGCCAAGTATTGTTTCTTTGATGCGAAATGTGAAAGTAAGTAGTAACAACTCAATAATTGATCACTTGATATCCAAATACATTTTTCGGGTAGATAATTCTATAATGGGATAATACATTTTGATATGGAAACCCTTATATTCAATAAATGTATGTGTTATGACTGCGCATATGACAAGAACATTGTTTGTACTATCGGAATAGATAAATATTGAAAAACTTAGGAAATCTAATTCAAAAGAAGAATTGGAGAAACAGCTACATATGGATAACCACGATACCTCACCGAAACTGAAAATTCAACAGATCAAATGAAGCTTAACACCAAACTCAACGACCACACAGCAATTAATGAACGAATTCTGTGTTCGAGAAAACAAGCAAGGCGGTATTCTCTCGATAACGAAGTGAATTATTATGGTCATTAATTTTGGCCCAGTAGTCCTAATTGAAATATAAATTCAATCCGACCCAGCATCATGAATCTGGCAATAAATAACAAGTACGGGCATCCGACAAAAGGTTTAATTTGCCAACAAACGACACCGCTTCTGGTAATAATAATCACGTCTGCGCTACTCAAATAAACATAAGTAAAGTAAATGCACCGACCAAGATTTGAATTGCTCATCTATGAGCTTTCGGGAGCAATCTCTTGAAAATACAAACAGGATTACGTCGAATATTCTGAAGTTCTCAATCACAATACAAGAAACCGTAGTTAACTTGTGAGGCATCGTTTAGACTCAGATTTCAAGAAATATTTCTAGAATGCTCTCAGGAAATTTATCATAAGCCACAGTGTTTAAAGTATTGATGAGTTTCTCGAAACACCATTCATAAATTTCATTTAGATTTTTCTCTATTGCCCGGGCAACACCAGGAAATATATTTTTCCGCCACCCCCTATCCAAAGTTTACATTTCCTGGCCTCATTGTAGGGAGCAAAGTCGTACTTTTCCTTCCTAGGGAGGAGAAGTAAAAGTGACGTTTGATACGTCATCAATGAAATTACTATACGGCATTGACTACCTAAACTATAATCTATCAAGTAAATATAAATTTCACCGTTCATTTTTGAACTGAATTTTGTAAAATGGTAGAAATCTGTAAAGAAGGTAAGATATTGAGAAAATATTAGTTGAATGTCAAATATTACAATAGAGCTACAGCAATATAAATTTAAAATTATATTTTATAATATTATTATACAGGGTGTTTCAAAATTCAGTATCATGATTTCAGGGCCGTATTTTTCAAGTCCAAATAAGACTTTTGATTTCCATAAACATGTGTCCGTAAACGCTTCGTTGCCGAACTACAGAGCGTTGAAGTTTCAAGATTTTTTTAGTTATTTCTTCATAGCTCCTTCAGTTTTTGAGATATCGAGATCAATTCGAAATAAAGGTTACGTTTAGGAGTTTACATCATACAGTATGCCAAGTGACTGTAACATGCTACAGGAAGATATGTTTTCAGGAATCGAGCCCATTTTCGCCCCATAAACTTTTTTTGTAGTGCACCGCTGGTGGATTCTAAAACATGAAATGAATTCTTTGTTTCGTCTACAAATTTATCAGTCTCTTGTGATTTTTACGCATCTGCGACTGTTATTGGGGAAAAAATCGAGGTAATTTTTTCGTAATTTGCTAGATTTATTAAAATTGTCAACGAAACAATGAAAAAGTGAATAGTGGGCTTTGACTGCTACTTTCAATTTGACGTTTGGATTTGTTTTGAAGCATTTGACATTATTTGAAAGTTGAAAGTCTCATCGAAAAAATTGAAAAAAACTTGAAACTTTAACGCCCTGTAGTTCGGTAACGAAGCGTTTGCGGGCACATGTTTATGGACAAAAACGTCTTATTTTGACCTGAAACGTACGACCCTGAAATCTTGATACTGAATTTTGAAACACCCTGTATAAGTATTGCTGTTTCCGCAAGACTCCTACGAGTCACAATAGCGTATTGAGTTTATGGAACGGACGATGTTTATGACAGGGTTGAAGACAAATGTAGGTGTTGGTTCGAATCCGGCGCCGAGACCTTTATTTTTTTTTATTCTTTGTTTTGTAGGTTATACAATTCCTACGCGTCGAGCAGTAAACTTTATCCTGTGGAGGAAAAGTAGCACTTTGTTCCCTTGTTATACATGATCTTGTATATTTTTCATATCTGTATACTAGTATACTCTAACAATACTCTATTGCAAACAGTCTCAAATGAATCTATCTATCTCTTGAGTCTATCACAGTGGCAATACCATGAAAACCTGACTTATTTTTGCAAAATTATGAACATTTGTGATGTCAATGAAGTGGTTCGAAAGATCCCCAGATTCAGCACCGTAGTTTTTTACCAGACTCAGATATTTGTACACAATGAACCATGAATCAAAATATGATCAAATCAATTGTAAAACCTCTAAAAACAAATGTTGAGCCGATATCTCCGAATCTTTTTTTACATGACCCACTAAAAAACACCGATAATATAAGTATATATAGGTTATAAGTATAAAGGCGAGCCAGAAATGGTTTACACCTGGTATATTGTCACTCGACTTTTGAAGAGAGAAATTTTATTCAGGCAGATAGGCTTATCACAATAGTAATTTACGTAACAAGTCCGGGAAAACTGTTTTCGGTCGTGTTGCGTACACTATTTTTTCGGCAACCGTGTAAAATAACAAATCAATAAGACATTTCTTCATTATATTTCTTTGTAGAACAAAATTTCGAACATTTTAATTCTTATTTGTATTAAATGTTCAAAATTCGAACAGAAGACAGGTACTAACAGAAACATTCTAATTCTTATTTATATTAGTATTCATATTGAAATTCGAGTTATTGCTGATACTGAAAGGATTCAACTCGTTTGAAATGCTTGGTATATCTAAATGCTTCTTGTTGAAATCAGAACAAGAAGGTAAAGTTTCCGTTTCACATTGATTGTTTTCATATGATAATTTTCGAATGGTCTCGGCAATTTCAATTTAATTCGTTAGTGAATTCTCTATACATTCTTCAGCGACATTGGTAGACTTCCACCCACCGTGTCTCTTCAAATTTGTGATGTTTCCACAATTATCAGCAAGTAACGTCGCTGAAGTTCGACGCTTTCGTACTTGAACTTTATTTTTCAGGCAATAATTGTGCTGTGGAAGCAGCTGCTGCATTGAAAATTTCGTTAGGCACATTTTAAAGCTCACTATTGCTGCTGCTTTCCATAGTTCATTGCGACAATTGCGACCATTGAAAAATTATCAAAGGTTATACCACGAGTCCTTCAAATTCAATAGATAAATTTTCATTTCCCACAAAAACGTTTTTCTTTGGCAAAAGTATGAAAACAAACCGATTGACAAAATCACGAGTCTGTAGGACGAGTGATTTTATCTAATTTGCGAGTCTGTAGGACGAGTGATTTTATCTAATTCGCGAGTCTGTAGGACGAGTGATTTTATCTAATTCGGTTTGTTTTCATACTTTCGCCAAATAAAAACGTTCTTGTGGAAAATGAAAATTTATCGATTAAATTTGAAGAACGAGTTGTATGTGGAGAGATTATTTTTTGAACAAATAGAAGGAAGAACAATTCAATTGATCAGTATTTCATTAACATAAGAAGGAAAGGAGAATGGGTGAAACTTTTACAAATTTGAAATGTCAAACAACGATGTATGCCCTCTATGATCCAGAAGAGATATGATGCTTACGCAGTGCATATGATAATGCTTGCCGACGATACCAAGAGATGGCGTCCACCTCTCATTGTACAAGGTTGATAATTGAAAATTTCTTATGAAATGAAAATCGTGCCAGAAGGAACATAAAATAATTCGTTATGACGTTGTATCAAAATCTTCATACAACGGTTTCTTCTCGTACCACAAACAATGAATTGTATTTAATAAAAACTAATTGAACGCCATCTTCATTTGAGTTAAGGAAAACTTATTTGAATTGGTCGTTCGCTATATCTGTCATAAAGTTGGGGTTATGAGCTATTTACGTGTTTGAGTGTTCATTGAAATGTGTTGTTTATGTTATTATTATGCTGAGAAAGTGAAAAGTGAATGACTATCAATAATAAGGTAACTCTTCATTCATGATAATTCATATAAATATGAGCCAGTTCGATAGAATCGACTCGGTAAACCTCATAGTTTTGACAGTTCAAAGGTTAACAACGTTTTATCAAAAGGACCAGGCAGTTTTATCAGTATAATACCGAATGATTGGGCAAAATAACCCGCTACTATTGGTTGAAATGCCAATAACGACACATTTTGACAAGTGAAAAAAATAATCAGATGAAAACAATCAATATGAAAAGGAAACTTTACCTTCTTGTTCTGACTTCAACAAGGAGAATTTGAATATACCAAGCATTTCAAACGAATTGAATCCTTTCAGTATTAGCAATTGCTCGAATTTTAATATATATAAGAATTAGAATGTTTCTGTTGTACCTATCTTCTGATCGAATTTTGAATATTCAATACAAATAAGAATTGAAATGTTCGAAATTTTGTTTTACAAATAAATATAATAAAGAAATGTCTCATTGATTTGTAATTTTTCACGGTTGCCGAAAAAATAGTGTACGCAACACGAATATTAGTTTTTTTTTGGACTCGCAGACTTCCAGGACTCGCCTACGGCTCGTCCTAGAATTTTGTCTACTCGTCCAAAAAAACAGTATTTTCCGGACTTCTTACGTAAATTACTATTCTAGTACTGTTTAAAAGTCATTATTTTGTGTGGATAAATCTTTTGTTCGTAGTTTTCTAGGTACCACAATCTGGAAAAAAAAGTGTTAATATTGGAATCTATACAAGTGTAAAAGAGTAGACTTCTATCTACCCCAACAAGTTACTACATAAATTAAAAACATTTCTTTTTGGAGAGAAGAAGTCCAATTAGTCAGCAACTTCTCGTATTTACCGAATTTTGCCTAAATAGATTCCAATATAAATACTCAACAGAAAATATTTTCCATATTAATATCAAAGATTCAAACGGGAAAAACCCTGCAGATTTATGAGGACATAACATATCATTCAGTTCTCTTAACGTGAAAATCTTCGTTTCGTTTCTTGTTTATATCCCCATTTCACCATGTCATTAACACAAAATGGACTGAAAACGTAGATTTGGGAGGTGGGTACGCCATTATCGTATTCTATTTTATTCGCCCTTCATTTCCGTCGCTTTTGAAAGGTTGCACGGGTGGATTGTGCTGGCTCAAAGACGTTTTCTTGGATCTTTAATCGACTGATTAACATAACAGCGAGAAATTGTCAAGAGCTCCGTCTGGGATTGCTTTGTGTTGAAGCCAACCATGACACGCTCGATTTTGTTTTTGTGCGAATAGCGTCTGCCTGACAAAGAATGCTGTTCGTGACCTGGGGAATCGATTGTTTTGCATCGTACCGAGTATTGTACATCGTACAGTCGTTTGCTTGAGTTGATATTCATGATTAAGGGTTGAAAGTGTATTTTATACAAAATAAAACTTCATATGATAGTTATGTATGGTACTAGTGTGTTGTGTTGAAAATAAGTCACGCGAAAAGATGTATTACTTCTCAAATGACTGGAAACATAACGAATACAATATTTCATCTAACAAGTGGAATAAATAATTTTTTATGAGATGATAGTCAATAAGTTTTGTGATCAAATCAAAGCCACTTGCGTCTCAGTGCCCTATAAATGTCAGAATGACTTAACAGTGACTTCTTTACATTCTGGTCAAATTAGGTTGTTTGTTTGGTTGCCACGGGCATGATAAATTGTTAGCAAATATTTGACTAAATTTTGACTCTTGACAGTTTCCTTCACAGGAAAGGAAAACTTTTTGAAAAAAAAATAAATAAAGAAAATGGAGGAAACCAATGAAGATTAAGTTCCTGAGAATATCCTTACGGAAACGGAAGAAGCAACAATGTAAATTTTGCCAGGAAAGTCCAGTCTTGGATGAATTCAAAAATATATAGATGGAAATGTTTTATTGGCTTATTTTTTACTTTCGCAAAAAAATGTAGCCCCATCGTCTCTATGGACAAAATACTCGATGCTTTGGTCGACTATTCACCTTCATAAAAAATCGATATGTCATAATATTTCAAACAAACGAGCTTTTTGAAAAGCAAATCACAGAGTTACAAGATACAACCTGGGCTTCTGGGTTCCATAACTACCACAATCTGAAAAAATTAGAATTAATTTTGGAATCTATACAGATTTTTTCTTTACCACGGAAAGTTGCTGCGTCTATTGACGTTTCGGAAACTAAATTCGCTTCCGTTCCCAAAACTTAAATAAATAAAACTAATATAAAGTGAATATTCCTTGTTGTCAACAGTCGTAATTGACATTTGTCAAATATTTCATATGTTCACTCCAGTGGGAAATGTTTTTTAATAGGCGCAGCAACTTTTCGGGGTAGATTAAAAATCTACCCTTCTACACTTTTTAGATTTCAATATTAATTATTAGTTTTTCAGATTGTGCTGGTTTAGAAACCCAGAGAATACCGGACAAGTTCAAGACATTGGAACGACCTGAAATAGTGAAGTTTTTCAATGAAGCTCCCAACGACGAGTACTTGTTGACGAAAGTGGCTTTGATAATTTGTAGATGCGATGAATTGTTATTCGAAAATAGAAAATATTCAAGACAAAGGGAAATATTTTCACTTCATTTTGCCAGACACTCTGACGAAAAAATCGAGAAGTTTCACCATTCTTGAAGAAGGATTTCCAGTCAACCTGATCAATTTGTGTAAAAAATACATGTTTTTGACACCAAAGAATACTAGTTCTAACCGCTTTTTTGTTTTTTGCAGGAATGGGAGGTGTACTGGCCGGTGTGTGGGAATAAATACGTCGTCAGAGATACCTTCAAGAATTGCAATGTTTCCGAAATGGAAGGAACCAGCGCTCTACACCGGTCAGTGGCTGAGAAGGTCTTCGGCGATTCTTTCGGCCAACATAGGGGCTAACATGACTACTTTGAAACGTTACGGAGGATAGAAGTCCTCGTCAGTAGCAGAAGGATACCGAGAAACATCAGTACATAACGAAATACAAATTGCAGATAAAATACAAGGTTCTAATGAACCAACGAATTATATAATGACTTTATATTCGAATAAACCGTTAGCGTTTTCCTCCAATGTCAATATCGAAGTGAATTCTGCTTGTAATAATAATGAATTGAGAGAATACCCCTTCAATAGGAACGTGAGTTATAATCCATCACTCACTCATCACTTATGGATTATAACACACTAGTGTGCTATTCGATAGTTTACTTTTCAAAAATGACATTCATAATGACAGTTATCACTGTCATTTGTTGGATAAACACATTTTATGGGGAATTTCGCTTGATATTTTTTGTATATCCCTTCTACGGAACTTGATATCTGAAGATTAAGAATAGCATAATAAATTTCAAATTGAATTGCATACCTTTGACGCTTACTAATTTCGTATTAATATAACTCACCTTTTTCATGAATGACATTACATTCGTTGGCAACATTGTGCCGGATTGTCTAGATGCTGCTATTGATATTGATAATGTTACGTTTTGAACATTACATGTTGTGATTTTGGGTCCGGATTCCTCATAGCTCATCTGGAAGAGAAAAATATATATGAAATCATTTTTTTTGTTACAATGATAATAAATTAATCAAATTTTGATAGACAAATAAGGTTTTCTTGTTGAATGTGATATATATCTTAAAGGGCGACTGCCAAGGCAAATGATGAAATTAGTTTACATATAGAATACAATAGAAAAGAATAGAATAGAATGGAATAGAATAGAATATAATAGGATAGGATAGGATAGGATAGGATAGGATAGGATAGGATAGGATAGGATAGGATAGGATAGGATAGGATAGGATAGGATAGGATAGGATAGGATAGGATAGGATAGGATAGGATAGGATAGGATAGGATAGGATAGGATAGGATAGGATAGGATAGGATAGAATAGAATAGAATAGAATAATGTTTATGAAACATATAATCTCAGAATGATGACCTGTACCACATTTTCCAACTATACCACCCCAAATCATCAGACTTAGATTACTATTATTGCTATCAAGTTCTCCAGAAACTATTCAGAATGGCTTCGGAAAGTTTTCATGAGGTTATATACGCCTTATAGGAAAACTCACACCGCCGCGCCGATGACATCATTATGATTGAGAAATGAGGTATTTCGAAAGTAATACAGAAAAACTTGAGTGAACTCGGCGTTTTTCACTAACAAATTGAGAAGTTTCAGTCTCAATCATCCACACAGTAGGTTGCTGGACTGAAATCTGTCAGAAAAAAACCACTCACCTGACAAATATCACGAACTATAACCGACAAACGCCATTGCAAGATTGTTGTTGTTGATTGAGTTTCAATTATTGGGATGGGCACACTTGTGAAGTTGTCAAGTGACGTCAATGGTTGAACCGATGACTTAAATCGGTGAATGAAAGAACACACGTTGAGTTCCCTCCTGTCTGAGCAAACTAGGTCGGAAAACAAGAATGCGATGCATAGTAACCCTCAAGAAAAACTGTATTTCGGTATCAAAAATTCAATTTCTCGGCTTATAAATTGAATTATTCGAACCGGATTTCTGACTTATCTCTATAATAAAAACATCATCTAGCTGCTCGTTTCGAATCACGTGCAATATCCTCCTGCACGCTACGGCTTTGTTCGGTATTTCAATAATGTGATAACCAGTTTATATTTAGATTAGGGAAATTGATGTAGATTCGCCGAGCGCCCCAACTGCTGGATGAAATGCCGCCATTTTTCAGTTTCGTTCGTCGTGCTTCCAGATCCGCTTATGGAGAGAGAGATAGTCCAGGAAATGGAGCATTTTGGCTCGCAATTTTTTCGTCCACCATGGGATTCAACTGAAACTTCCACAGAAGGTAAGGAACAACTCAAGGATCATTTTCTATATCATGCCGCTGTACGCTAGAGCTTTGGGGGTGGACATTTTTTATTACATTTTAACTGTAGGAATCGACGGAAGAAGTAATTCTAAGAAAAAAATGTTCTATACGTTTTTTGAGCTATTCGAAGTTGAAAATAATAGTTTTTTGGGGAAAAAATCGACTTTTCCTAATGTTTTTTTGCGAATAACTCTGAAAACATGCATTTTATCAAAAAAAGTGTGGAACGGCAAATTGTAGCTTTTGAAAAAACAAAATCAATGCTTTTTTATAATTTTTCTACGACACATACGAACTGAGATACAGCAACTTAATGCTAAGCTTTTTTCGTCAAATGTATAAATTGGAAGATTTATAGCGAAATAACGAGAAATTGCATTTTTCGAAGAAAGCTCATAGAATCTTCTTTAAAGTATTCAATTAAAGCTTTCAAACAAAAAAATGACTCCCTAGCATGAAAATTAACCGACTTATGATCAAAATAAGATCGGTACCCGCTTTTTTCTACGAAAAAAATCTGTGAAAACAACCCCCAAAGTACCCCCCAACTCTATATATGTACTATCAATACACCCACGAAGTTCGACCAATTTTAAATGCCTGATTTTAATTTTTAATGTTTTTAAAGCCTTTCTTGAAAATATCTCCCAAAATACTAAATATACGAAATTAACGATATTGTACTAGATTGTAGTTTTTTAATGACAGAGACTGTGTGCAGATTTTTTGTACAGTGAATATTCGGCGAGATATAGCCGTTTTACACCTATATTCGATCGAAGATCACCTTATTCAAGCGCTTTAAACTCTCCCCATTTTGAAATCAAGGATCATAAGTAATTTTACTCACATAGCGTTATAGCACTTGAAAAGCCATACAAAATCGTCCCTGAAAAAATTTCCCATCACCTAAAATAAAGCTATGCCTAAAAAACCGATCATTTTTTTTTTAAATTTTGAATTACACGCTTTCGAGCGTAGTAATCTACATAACCGGAATATTCGGCCGTTATACGTTATATGTTCTACTTTTTTCATTCATATTGGAAGACAGAGAAGAAACATCTGCTTGCATGTGTTCGTTGATTTCTCACCAGTGTATTCTAAAGTTCTAAGGCATTATAAGAATTTCAATGTTTTCAAGGGTAGTTTATAACAAGGGTAGGTTGAAAGATTATGAAATTCTATCCTAAAGCATGAAACAATCATTATTCAACTATTTTTACCCATATTTAGGTTTTTGATTTCATAACTTTTGACAATAAGGGGGAGTTTTCACCCCTAAAAAACAAAAAGCGTACAACGGCACAATATAGAAAATGAACTAGAGGGTGAAATAAGCCTAATCCCAAATTTTTGTACAAATCGGTGCTGGACGAAAAAATTGCGAGGTTTTACCATTTTTTAAGCTTCATTTTCAGGACTAAGAGGTAGATTCTAGATTTCGTCTTGATGAGCTTTTCATGTCTGAATTCTCACAGAAAAAGGCAATATTCAGTGGCGAATTCTAAAAGGTGCTCACCATGTTAGATTTCTTTAGTGCTTTATTACTTTTGCCATATTGCCACGATTGATGAGAGTGACTTCTTGAGAAATACATACTTTTCAAGTTGCCATTTTCTTCATATCATTTATTCTTTATAATGAGTGAATTCATGACACAATCCAAGATATATGGAATCCCTGGTGGTTTCTCTTATTCGATATTGTTCCGTCAAAAGCTCTAGAAACAGATAACAGAAACAAGTTCAGATAGACAGCATACTTGTGAAAACCAAAAAATATTGCGCCACATTTTTATGGCGTTTGTTAAAGCCAACATTTCAACAAAATTGGATGGATTATGGAAAACTGTAGAAACTACAGAATACTGTATTATCGACGAACTGATGACGGATTTTCCATATTTTAATCGTTCAATACAAACCAACCATTAATAAAAATTTATCTCGCCACCAATTACAACACATCTCCTGTGCGTGAAACAGTTTTCTTCAGAATGCATGGCGTCACTTACCCTAAGACGACTTATATTATATGACGCAGTTCAGAACAATACATTATTTATGGTAGATTATCTGAAATTTTAAGAGAAATTAGAGCATTATGTAAGCGTGGATTCCGAAAAAAACTGTACTTTCAACACAAAATGTGGGTTGGTAATTTGAATCAGAAAAGAATTTTATAGTTTGTTGGTTTGACCCATGTTATCCAGATATGGAAAATCACTAGATTATTCTTGGGATGAACGATTACATTACATATTTGGCAAATTTAATCGAAAAATTCGGAGAAACGATAGCTGTTGCACTCGATATTTCAAAGGCGTTTGATCGATTTTGGCATCGGAGTCTCCTTACTAAACTGCCGTCTTACGGTTTGCCCGCTCAGTTGTGTGCTTTCTAGGTCTCTATATGTGGTCGTTGATGGAGTATCATCTGATATTCTCCTAATAAATGCAGGTGTTCCACATGTTTCAGTTCTGGCGCCCACTTTGTTTCTGCTTCATATCAATGATTTGCTCGAGAAACCATCTTGTTCAGAACATAGTTTTGCGGAGGATAGTACTCTTCATACTAGTTTCCCTTCCTGAGTCCCCATACCATGTCGAGAAACAAAGATTCGAAGAAACATTCACGTCAATAAAATTACCGATGACTAATAATAGAATGGGGTGACATCAACTTGGTGGAATTTAATGCTAGGAAAACCCAGGCATGTCTCTTCTCAAGGAAAGCCGATGTATCATCATCTAGTATTCATATGTCAGGAGTAACTTTTCCTACAAAGTCAAGTATCTCGATGCTAGGAATTACGACCAGTAATAATCTCTCATGGGAAAACCATGTGAGATCGATCGCTAAAGTGCTTCCCAGAAACTTGGATTGCAATTTCGTGCGAAGAAATACTTCACTTCTCGTCTGCTTCTAATGATCTACAAGACTCAGATAGGACCTGTCTTGGAATATAGTTCTCATGTGTGGAGTTCAGCACCGAAACATTGTGGCTGCTCGATTCTATTCAGAGGAAGGCAATCCATCTTGTTGGTGACTCTTCGCTCACAGACTCGCTCACTTCATTGAAACATCGTAGAAGGGTCGGAGACTTGTTTTTCTTCAACAGATATTTTCACGGTCGGTACTCTTCTGAATTGTTATCAATCGTTCCACCCTTGGCAATATCTACACGGTTGACTACAGAATGTCCACCCCTTTGTTGTGAATTTGGAGACCTGTCGAACCTCCCTTGCTCAGGGATCTTCTTTCAATAGAACAGCTGAGCTTTGGAACTCCTTGCCGAGAGAGGTTTACAAACTGTTTGAACGTCATGATTTCGTGGTAGATGAATATTTGTTCCGTAGTTTCCTGGGTTTCTAACCTATCACAATTTTAAAAAAAATCTTAATTGATATTGGAATCTATAAAAGTGTAGTAGGGCAGATTTTAAGTCTACCCCGAAAGGGTAATAACTCGATCTGATGTTATAATACGAGTACTTTCTAGTAATTACCTCTCCAATATCAGACAAACTACCAGAAGCACATGAAGCTCCAATTCCCTGATTTGTTGTACAGAACAGATCGTGTTGTGAAACAAATCAAATAACATTTGACATTCAACCATTCTATTAGCCTTTCCGTGTCGATTTCAATCTAACCTTCTGCTCAAAACGGTATCACTAGCCCAAACAAAATGCGAGGTAATAAATTCCACCCCCATCTCGAACCCTGTGTTGGGTTGTATTAATACATTAAAACAGAAATTAACCAACATTCACAACTTTATCACGAAATTCGCTGAATTCTCAGGGTACTCCATTTAATTTGGCCTACAACACACAAAATTTCCATGCGAACATTTACACCAAACTTTATTCCAACGCAGCAGCAATAAATTATCAAGAATGTAAATTGGGATTTATATTCTTGAAAACTTCCGGTTCGTAGAACCATAGGTAACCTATTAACACGAGTTTCGGCAGTAAGTTCTCAACAAGTTGGCATCCAAGAGTTCTCGTTAGGGAATAATTTCAATGTTTTCGAAGAATTGTAACTGTTTCTATTGAATTTCAATAGTTCCAAGAATGTGGATTATTCGTTAGATGGAATTAAATGATCAGCAAATTAGTCAAAGTAGGTCTTAGAAACTGACTTGGTCATGTGTTTTTTAACCCATTGAAGTGCTAGAGGGTTTACTTTAGTAATGCTGAATGAGTCGTATGCCTCTGTTCGAAATAGTGTGTCTTTGTATTTTGCTGGTTCTGTATATTCTTCGTTCTATAGATTTTGTTTGGTCTCATTCCAATTTGATGAATTTTATTATAATATATATAATTTTATATCAATTTTTTTCGTATTCGTCGAACCCATGATATTTGTGATATTGCCTTCATCAGCTGACATAATTTGCTCACAATTATATTTTTCTATGGACCCCAAATGAATTTCATTTTTCAGTTTCCTGTCTAGTTCTACTTATTACATTGTTCAAAACGATATGAAATGACTTGGAGTTTGTCATGCTTTTCGTTTTGGCATGAAATAATTTGTTAACGTTGCTGTGAGGGGCAGAGGTATGCTGTGATTCACTTGGGCACTGTAGGTCCTTTCAAATATGCAGAGCTCTCCTGTTTCGAATATGAGGCTAACTGTCCCCAATATGAATAATTCGGATATTTCTGGAGCTCACAATGTATCATGATTTCATCACATTTAGTTCGTGTTTTGACTTTTTTCAATATGCAAATTCATACGAAAGGAAAGCCCTGTAATGTTTGAAGAACACCGCGTGAATCAAGGAACAGGAGATAGAAATTAACATTCACTTTGAATTTTTGGAGTTTGTAAGTCTCAGGAGAGACCTCTTTCGGCAAGGGACTCCGAAGTTCCGCTGTTCTATTGAAAAAAGATCCCTGAGGAGGTTCGACAGGTCTCCAATTCACAACAAAGGGGTGGACATTCTATCCGTGTAGATATTGCCAAGGGTGGAACGATTGATAACAATTCAGAAGAGCACCGACCGTGAAAAAATCTATAGAAGAGAGACAAGTCTCCGACCCTTCCACGATGTTCCAATGAAGTGAGCGAGTATGTGAGCGAAGAATCACCACAGACGGATAGCCTTTCTCTGAATAGAATCGACAAGCCTCAATTAATGTTTTGGTGCCGAACTCCACACAGAAGAATCATATTCCAAGACAGGTCGTATCTGAGCCTTGTAGATCATTAAAAGCTGACGAGAAGTGAAGTATTTTTTCGGATGAAATAGAAATCCAAGTTTCTGGGAAGCACCTTTAGCTATCGATCTCACATGGTTTTCCATGAGAGATTATCACTGATCGTAATTCCAAGCATCGAGATACTTGACTTCGTAGGAAAAGGTACTCCTGACATCTGAATACTAGATGATGATATAGATCGGCTTTCCTTGATAAGGGACATGCCTGTGTTTTCCTAGCATTGAATTCCACCAAGTTCATGTTACCCCATTCTATTATTTTCACCAAGTTATCTTTAATTTTATTGACTTGAATTTAATTTAATTTGGCCTACAACACACAAAATTTCCATGCGAACATTTACACCAAACTTTATTCCAACGCAGCAGCAATAAATTATCAAGAATGTAAATTGGGATTTATATTCTTGAAAACTTCCGGTTCGTAGAACCATAGGTAACCTATTAACACGAGTTTCAGCAGTAAGTTCTCAACAAGTTCGCATCCAAGAGTGCTCGGTAGAGAATAATTCGAATGTTTCCGAAGAATTGTAACTGTTTCTATTTAATTTCAATAGTTTCAAGAATGTGGATTATTCGTTAGATGGAATTAAATGATCAGAGGATTTGTCAAAGTGGGTCTTAGAAACTGACTTGGTCATGTGTTTTTTATAACCCATTGAAGTGCTAGAGGGTTTACTTTAGTAATGCTGTATAAGTCGTATGCCTCTGTTCGAAATAGTGTGTTTTTGTATTTTGCTTGTTTTATAATATATTCTTCGTTCTATAGATTTTGTTTGGTCTCATTCCAATTTGGAGAATTTCAATATCACAGATATATGGTCTTTGTGACGAGCTATATCAATTTTTTTCGTATTCATCGAACTCATGATATTTGTGTTGTTACCTTTATCAGCTGACATAATTTGCTCACAATTATATATTTCTATGGATCCCAAATAAATTTCATTTTTCAGTTCCCTGTGTAGTTCTACTAATAACATTGTTAAAAACGGATATGAAATGACTTGTAGTTTGTCATGCTTTTCATTTTGGCATGAAAAAATTTGTTAACGTTGCTGTAAGGGGGCAGAGGTATGCTGTGATTCACTGGGGCACTGTAGGTCCTATCAAATATGCAGAGCTCTCCTGTTTCGAATATGAGGCTAACTGTCCCCAATATGAATAATTCGGATATTTCTGGAGCACAAAATGTTTCATGATTTCATCACATTCCGTTCGTGTTTTGACATTTTTTTATATGCAGATTCACACGAAACGAAAGCCCTGTAATGTTCAAAGAACACCGCGTGAATCAAGGAACAGTAGATACGAATTAACATTCACTTTGAATTTTTGAGGTTGAAAGCCTCAGGAAAGACCTCTTTCGCGAGGAGTTCCGAAGTTCAGCTGTTCTATTGAAAAAAAAAATCCCTGAGGAGGTTCGACTGGTCTCCAAATTCACAACAAAGGGGTGGGAATTCTGTACTCGTCGAGTCATCCGTGTAGATATTGCCAAAAGTGGAACGATTGATAACAATTCAGAGGAGCACCGACCGTGAAAATATCTATAGAAGAGAGACAAGTCTCTGACCCTTTTACGATGTTCCAATGAAGTGAGCGAGTCTGTGAGCGAAGAATCACCACAGACGGATTGCCTTCCTCTGAATAGAATCGAGAAGCCTCAATGAATGTTTTGGTGCCGAACTCCACACATGAGAATCATATTCCAAGACAGGTCATATCTGAGCCTTGTAGATCATTATAAGCAGGCGAGAAATGAAGTATTTTTTCGCACGGAATAGAAATCCAAGTTTCTGGGAAGCACCTTTAGCGATCGATCTCACATGATTTTCTCATGAGAGATTATCACTGATCGTAATTCCTAACATCGAGATACTTGACTTCGTAGGAGAAGTTACTCCTGACATCTGAACACTAGATGATGATAGATAGGCTTTCTTGAGAAGAGACATGTCTGGGTTTTCCTAGCATTGAATTACACCAAGTACATGTTACTCCATTCTATTATTTTCACCAAGTTATTTTTGATTTTATTGACATGAATGTTCTTTGAATTTTTGTTTCTCGGGCTGGTATGGGGATTCCGGAAGAAAAACTAGAAGAGTACCGTCATTCGCAAAATTATGTACTGAACAATGATACATTGATATGAACCAGAAACAAAGTGGGCACCAGAAGTGAACCCTGTGGAACACATGCATTTATTGGGAGAATATGAGATGATACCCCATCAACAACCACATACAGAGACCTATCAGACAAGAAGCTCTTCAGCAAAGCACACAACTGAGAAGGCAAGCCTATGCCAAACTCGATCAAACGCTTTTGAAATATCAAGTGCAACAGCTATCGTTTCTCCGAATTTTCCGATTAAATGTTGCCAAATATGAGAAACATAAGCTAATAAGTCACTGGTTGAACTTTGATGGCGAAATCCGAATTGTCGATCATTAATTATTCCTGATTTCTCTAGATATTTAATAAGCTTCATATTGATTGCTATCTTCATGACTTTGGAAATGATAGAAAGCAATGCTCCTTTATACCGGGCTAAAAGAAGGCTCCTTTGATGTCGGAATATTCAGACGGTTTTCGGTATTACCGTTGCCCCACAGGAGTTCACGCTGGGATAACAATGAAAAGTTGTATTTTCCACTCTCCGTGACGAACACCCAATGTTGAAAACATCAAAAATACGTTTCTGGAATAAATGAATCCACTGTGGCCTTTCTGCCCCTGAATATGAGGACAGTCTCTTGAGGAACACGTCCAGCGCTTAATGATATAAAACACTTTTGTTTGAAGTGACGTTGATTCGTGTGACGAGTAAAAATATCAACAGAGTAGCATGTTTTTTTGGTGAAATATTTATGCGAAAACTCGTTAGAGTATGAGTTATTCTGCTTTCCCCTCCTTCATGTTTGAACATTTGATACTAAGCTAGAAGAATGCGAATCGAAGCTTTATACTGTTTGAACGTCATCATTTTGTTGTTGATCAATATTTGTTTCGTAGTTTTTTGGGTTTGTAACCTACCACAATGTGATGAAATAATAATTAATATTGGAAACTATACAAGTGTAGAAGGGCAGATTTTGAATCTACCCTGAAAAGTTGCTGCGTCTATTGAAAAACAGTTCTTTCTAGATAAAACGAGACCAATTGGTCGGCAACTTCTGGTATAACTCTTAAATACTTATCGTTAACGTTTCGGAAACTATATCCGCTTCCGTTCTCGAAACTTAAAAACATCCAGGCAAATTCCTGCTCAATTGCAAATATCTCTTGTGGGTAATAGATTCCAATATTAATTCTTATTTTTTCAGATTGTGATAGGTTACAAACCCAAACAACTACGGAATGAAGCTTTATATAATAATAATTTTGCTACACTTTCAAGATTATGGAGGGAAACAAATAGGTACAGTCTATAAGCTAGATCCTTTCTGTCTATCTCAGAAATACAGTCGGGTTCGTATGAAAAAATTAAATACTCACGATACTGCTGCATCTATTCACCTTTACATACTTTCAATAATCACTTGCCATGATAACTCATCATTCCATTTTCGGTCAGATACACAGGGTGGAGAAAATTTATTTGCACACCATTTCTATATAAGTAACGGTAGGAGATACAATATCGCTTGAATGAAACAAAAGTTCTTTTTCTATAATATCATGAATTCATATCGCGAAATCTAAGTGAGCCGTTCTTGAAATTAATTCTAAAAAATTTAAAGCGATGATTTGGATTTTTATGCTCTGGTACATTTATTGTAGAAAATAATGTTACTAAATGTAATAAATGAAAAACCTAACGCTGCCACTGAGCATCATAAAAAAAGTCAAATCTTTAATTGAATCGATAGATGTATCGAGATAACGCTAGACGGTCTCGAATGTTTAGATTCACGGATAGACTAATTCAAAAGGATCTTCTCTGTTCGAAAATATGAGTGTGAAAATAGGAAGGCAAAGTATTGATCTGGAACCATCAGGGATATATATATATATATATATATATATATATATATATATATATATATATATATATATATATATATATATATATATATATATATATATATATATATATATATATATATATATATATATATATATATGTGTTCGGATAGGTTTCCGCGGTCAGTTGTGTGTTGTTGTTGAGTTCGGGTTGAACCGCGCCTGGAGTTTTGTTCTCGACGTTTCGGCTCCGATTTTGGAGCCATTTTCAAGAGGTGAATGTGACTTCACGCTGAGGTCTCAATCTGCCTACTCCTATATATATATATATATATATAGGTGGAATTTCCAATTCAATAGAATAGTCTGAGTAGACGCTGTGTAGTTCCTGAAGCAAATCTTGTTACTTTGCCCGATTTTCCTATCGTTTTCAACTAATATGCAATATGGTCTTACTTCGATTGTCCAAGTATTTGCTTGAGTTAGAAATGAAAAGTTTCATTATTGATTCATCACTTCTTATTCATCCCCAACGTACTCAAGAAAGATCCATGATTCTCTTGGAATTTCATAAACTCTCATTGAAGGAAATCTCTCATTAGAGGTTTGATGAAGTTAGATGCTCAAACATGCACTTGTGCAAAATCTATTGTGGATGGGTTTGCGAAATACTCCGAAAGTGTCTATCTTCCACCTAGAGATAACAACATGAATGTCAATGTACCATCCCCCGTAATTCCAGCCAATGTAAATTCTATCACGCTTGAACAAATCCCGAATGCAGCACGAAAATTAAAAAACAAACTCACTTGCGGTCCTGATAATATCCCTGGGAAAATTTTCAAAGATCACATAGAAATTCTGCCCAAACCTCTCGAGACTGTTTATATTTTGATAGTTCGGAACTGTCAGTTTCCGAGACCATCAATTAACTCTTTGAAATCATTTTAGCTGATTTAATTTTCGAACATGTTCACCACTCGATTTCTCAATTTCAAAATGGTTTCATGGAATATCGAAGTACCCCCACGAATCTGTGTACTTCCACACAATTTGTTTCTGGTGTTCTAGACAACAAGGGACGGGTTGATGTGGTTGACCGTGGCAAAACCAACCATCTGGTAAAAAAGCTATATAATTTCGGCAACTTTTGAACTCTTTTAACTAACCGACGTTTATTCGTTGAATATGAAGACAACAGGTCATACGTATTCTCCTCTACTTCTGGGGTACCTCAAAGGTCCAACCAAGGACCACTTCTATTTTTTGCTGTTTATAAATGATATTTGCTCGTCAATACAATCACATAAATTATTGTACGCGGACGACATGAAGATATTCAGAGTAATTAATGACGAATCAGACTATATCGCCCTGCAGAGCGACATCGATACTCTCAGCGATTGGTGCATCGAATTGGAGGTCAACATTTCGGAATGTAAGGTCACGACCTACACTAGGCGTAATCAGCCACTAGAATATAACTATCACATTAATACTTGTCTTCTTTGTCGTGTTGATATCTTCAAAGACCTTGGGGTAAACATTTGCCAACGTGTAAGCCAGTAAGCCAGGCGCATATACAAGAGGGGTAAAGGGGGTAATTACCCCCCCATGATCAGTCAGTCACATAACATATTATATATATATATAAATATATATATATATATATATATATATATATATATATATATATATATATATATATATATATATATATATTGAAAAATATAGGGAGATATCAAAAAATATAACAAATGAGTGGAAAATTGATTACAATTTTATTTCACCCTTACTCCCTGTTACCCTGTAAGATCGCAGAATCCAGTAACTGAAATCAAAATTATAGAATATCTCAGAATATTATATAGTCTCTGGTACTTCGGAAGAAATTGATCATTACCAACAGTTCTGGAAGAACCTTAGTGACGTTTCCACTTCGATAGATACCGTTTAAAAAAAGTGCTATTATAACATATCGCCTCTCATTGAAAAATACAAGCTATTGACTTCGACCTGGCCTTACAATATCTCAGGATCGGTTAACTGGTCTAGCTCTATAACACTTTAATTCCTGGGACTTGCTCATAGAAGCTGATGCATTGATGGATCGTTATGTTGATGAGAAAAACCGAAATTGAAATTTATCATTTAAGTTTTCTGTTGCATTATCTTGTGTTCAATTAGTATATACTTTTCATTCCACTCATATTGATATTGATGAATAAATGAAAGAATATCATTATAACGGTTTATTTTCACTTACGTTGACAGAGGCGAATGTTAGTCTCTAAGGTCTGAAGTTTTTTTTTTCGAAAATCATTGTGTTCTATATTTTTTGATTTTATTCATGAAAAAAATTAAGATTAAACAAATCTGACGTTTTTATTCCACAGTTTCCAAATAATTCACGTCTTTGTCAAAGGTAAGTTTGTAAAAAGGCCAATATGCATTTGGGTTTTGATAAAATGGTGGAGTTACATAATTTTCTCAGTGAATACCCCCCCCCTCTATAAACTTGAGCGCCTGGTGTAACTATTCCATACAATGGAATACATGATGAATTATCGTCTATAAAAGTTGTGTATCACACATCCAAAAAACCAGAAGCACTCTTTCCCGAAACCACATTTCTTCATCTTGGATTTTTTCCAGTTCTCGACGAGGAATTTTCTCCGACTCATCTACAATAATTCCCTGCGCCCAACTCGAGGAGCAGCGCATTTCCAAGCCCCACACCTGACCCCATTAACATATTGATGGAAAGACTGTGCTCGTTCATTTTTCAAGTCGTAAACCCCCTTCACATCTGATACCATCAAGGGTCTTATCGTTTCTGAGGTTGATGCCTCACGAACATGCGTTTGTCTCTTTTCGAGTGTCACGAAACTATTCGAGTTTTAGGTTATCAACAAAACACGCCGTGTTGAAATCTTGGCTGGCATCACGGATAATAGAGTATACGGTCGTTCAATGCCACGTCATTGACTTGTACTTTATGGTGGGGGCGTGTTATATGTCATTTGTTACTTATAGACTTAACCTAACTTTTTGTTTTGAAATGTTTTTCGATATAAAATATAAAACCAAAGATAAGAAGTTCTACAATCTACTCTGATAAAACTTTATTGAAACGAAAGAATGGACCTTTTTTCTTTAGAAAGGTAAAAGTAATGGATTTGATGGTTATTTCTGAAAATATTCAACTTGTTAACTGATAAATTTTATTTTTAGTTCTTCCAAATAAGGAGGAGTGAATTGTGCGGTTCTCCACTGTAAAAACAATGTTTTTACAAAGTATCATATCCCAGGTCTCCTAAAAACTCAGAAACTAGGGGAAAATGGGTACAACTTTGTGTAAAAAAAATTACGAATGTAGGAACATATTACATATGCAGCACACACTTCACTATTATAATTATGAAAACCTCTGAGTGTTTGAAAACGACTGAAAAAATGGTAAAGCTGTACGTACCTATTGGTAATATGTTTATTATGCATTACAAGTTTGTTTCATTATTTTAGCTCTTCCATCCCTTTCCTTACCCAATTTGAACAAATATAAGGTAATACTTCGGTCGCTATGAGCACCTTTTTTTTGAAATTTTTTTTTGTGGAACTTACGTAACTCGATCTCCTCTACAATAAATGTAAATGAAATAATCGGCGGTCTCTTATATTTTCGGAGATACAGGGCCTTTTTGGTGTAAAACTTCACAATTTTCCACATCAAATTTCTGTTGTTTGAACACACAAAATTCCTCCTTCTTCTGATCAAACACCACACACTCTCTTATTTACTCGTTTTTAACATTTTCGAGCATAAAAAACCATTAGTTTTCCAAAAAATGCAATTATTTTCAAACCATAACCAATTTGTTGTGATGTCATAGTGCAATGACAGTTGAAAGTGATGTATTTGCAGTGTTGCCGCTCTCATTGTTATTGTTGAGAACTGAATGAATTAATGTTGACTTTTGGAGAAAGTTGGATTTTTTGAGAAAATAATGGTTTTTTCTGCTCAAAAATGTTGAAAACGAGTGAATAAGAGAGTGACTAACGTTTGATCAGAAGAAGGAGGAATTTTGTGTGTTCAAACAACAGAAATTTGATGTGGAAAATTGTGAAGTTTTACACCAAAAAGGCCCTGTATCTCCGAAAGTATAAGAGACCGCCGATTATTTCATTTACATTTATTGTAGAGGAGACCGAGTTACGTAAGTTCCACAAAAAAAAAATTCAAAAAAAAGGTGCTCATAGCGACCGAAGTATTACCAAATATAATCAGGAATTATTTACAACTCAAGAAAAGATACACAAGTTATGGATCCAGTTGAAACGTCATGGGAAGAAAAATATGGTGCCTTATTATACAAGAGAAATGTCAAACTGGAAGCTCAATTAAAACACCTGAAACAGAAGTAGCTATAACATTCGAACAATTGTATTATGAAAGGGCACAATCAAAAACAGGTACCCATTACCACATCCACATCATATAATTGTTCATCAAAAATTAATATTCAAGGTCTTTTAAAGGACATACTCAACCTTATGAAAATAACACCTTGTTGATTTTTCATATGGAATGAAATAAGCTCAGAATAAAATCTATTGCATTGAATTCAGTGATCGATTTACAGGTGAAATGAGAATTATCTGAAACGATTTTGACCAAAAATGAGAGACATGACCATAAACAGACCAATAAGGGGACTGGAAAATATAAGGATCCTCCAAGCAATTTCGAGACTCACTGAAAATATCAAATCAGGAGTGTAAAAACAATTAAAAATGAAGAATCAGACATTTGATAGAACACTTTTTATTCATCAATTCTGATTCGTGTCCTTTCATGTATGTATATTTTGATATTCCTGTGGCCAACATCATTGATTATTAATAAGTATCTATAACTTACCTGTTTTTCACAAGACGGTTCTGTATGTACCTACCTAGATATATAAATTGCATACGTTTACTGTACATTATTTTTTGGTATATGTTTTCATGTATGAAGGAACATTATAAATGTAAACAGAGGCAAAGTGTCCTAAGGTGAACTTCTGTAAGTATTTTAGGGCTGATTGAAGGATTAAGAAAAAGAACTGGACATTTCATATTGCCCTAACAGATGTTTGCAAAAACTTGAAGTAAAAAAATTGGTTCGTGAAAAAGTTAGTGTAAAGAATTCTCAATTAAACTGGTCTTCCAAAAAAAGTATTTTTATGATAATTGAAACAATATCAGAGTTGAGGTTTCCTCACAAAGAGCAGGTGGTAAGGAGTGAAAGTCTGGCTATTGAAATTCTGGGTTCAAACAGGCGAAATCTCTTTTGAATTCCTTTCTGTGTGAAAAAATGAATTTCAATTAATATTCATCCTTTCAATGTTTTATTTATTCTTGTATTGTTTTATTACATCTCATTGCATGTTGTTGATTATTATTACACTTTTATTTTCTTCAATTATATTGGTAGGGAAAGGTATTGTATAATAAGGCACCATATTTTTCTTCCCATGACGTTTCAACTGGATCCATAACTTGTGTATCATGTTCTTGACTTGTGAATAATTCCTGATTATATTTGTTCAAATTGGGTAAGAAAAGGGATGGAAGAGCTAAAATAATGAAACAAACTGTTGTAATGCATAATAAACATATTACCAATAGGTACGTACAGCTTTACCATTTTTTTAGTCGTTTTCAAACACTCAGGTTTTCATAATTATAATGGTGAAGTGTGTGCTGCATATGTAATATGTTCCTACATTCGTAATTTTTTTTCCACAAAGTTGTACCCATTTTCTCCTAGTTTCTGAGTTTTTAGGAAACCTGGGATATGATACTTTCATGTTTTTCTCTTCATTAACGTAAAAATTGTTTTTACAGTGGAGAACCGCACAATCCACTCCTCCTTATTTGGAAGAACTGAAAATAAAATTTATCAGTTAACAAGTTGAATATTTTCAGAAATAACCATCAAATCCATTACTTTTACCTTTCTAAAGGAAAAATGTCCATTCTTTTTAATAAAGTTTTATCAGAGTAGATTGTAGAACTTCTCATCTTTGGTTTTATATTTTATATCGAAAAAAATTTCAAAACACAAAAAGTTAGGTTAAGTCTATAAGTAACAAATGACAAATAACACGCCCCCACCATAAAATACAAGTCAATGACGTGGCATTGAACGACCGTATACTCTATTATCCGTGGGCTGGCATGGAATTCATCGCTTTGATGGTTAGTTCAAGGATATCGGCTTCTTCACACAGCTTAAAACGGTACGAGATTGCGTTGTCAACAGATTGAACGTATGGTATTGGAAACTTTGGTGTGAAAGTTGGAGTTCTTTGTAGAGATTAATTACTCTAACACCAAACTGATATTATTCGCATTCGATGGGCGTTTCGCTAACAAGGTAAGCATCTTCAGGAGAAGAAAATTCATACTGAATCTAAAGAATAGGGTTTAGATATTTATATACTTTACAGTCCAAGGTAGGGCAAAAACTAGGTAGAAATTGTTGCGTTCCAATATGGACTTCGTCTGTTACTACTAATAATTCTGATTAATTTCTCAACTATATACTGAAGAGCAAGCTAAAGGGAGGGAGCATGGCCCAGCTCTTCAGGTTGACTGACAGTCATTCGATATCTGAAGTTAAGCAACGCCAAGCGCGGTTAGTACTTAGATGGATGACCATGCAGGGAAACACCGTGTCGAAAGCCCATACAAATGCAACTGAATAGCATATCATAGCTCGCAGACAATATATCAATGAGCACAAGATATATCGAGGATATGCCGTCCTTCGGAGGGGACGTAAAGCCGTCGGTTCCGAGTCCATGGATGTTGGGCTCGTTAAATATCCCTACCTCTGGTTGGAATACCAGAGGATTCGGCAAAATTTCCGGTTGGGGGAAGTGTGCTCACCGGCGTTGGTGTTTGGTCTTGGTAGCGGAATTTGGCCGACGTTAATAAAGTTAAAAAAAGCTAAAGGGATATTCCTCTCATCAGCACTCATGCTATACTTACATTTTGCTATTTCTAGACCCCCAGAATTGGTGAAGAAAATTTGAAACTGATATAATAAATTGCACGACAAAAGGCTGCTCGATATATTCAAGAGTCTAAAAATAGCAACATGTAAAAAAAGCATGAAAAATTAATCAGAATAATTAGTAACTGACGGAAATCCATACCAGACCAAAACTTTGGAGGTAGTCCTTGCACTATCTTAGGCTGTGGAGTATATGAATTGCTAACCCTAGTCTTCAGACTCAGTATCAATTTTCTTTTCCAGAAGATGCTAACCTTGTTAGCGATACGCGCGTCGAGTGCAAACATATCAGTTTGGTGTTAGGTTAATTGATCTCTGAACAAAGTTTCAACCAACAGATAGCGTAGATCTCTTAGGAATGCTAGGGCAAGGCGCATCATGTGTAAAAGTTACTAGGTTGGTTTTCGGGTAGCAAAATTTTGATTTATTTTCTGATCGATTCTCATTTTCAAAGTTTCTGTTCATATGGCAACGGTAGATTTCTTCCAGCCAGGAGCATTTGCCAGTTTATCGAGAACTATGACGCAAATGTTAGCATTTAGACATTTTTTCAATCAATTCTTCTTGAACACGGTGCCTCCACTTGAAATCCGTTTTATTTCGTCACTTTCTCAGTAAAATATATTTACAATCTTCCTCAAAATCATCATAAGGAGTTTCACTAATATTTATCGGTATTGTATTGAACTAAGAGGCACAATTATAAAAAGGCAATAGTCTGAATTCTTATATTCGGGAATCATGAAATCATTATATCTGATAATAAAATCGTGGCGACTGCCAAAGATGGTGAAATCAGACAAGTGTATTCTGGTGAAACCATTTCAGTACGTAAATGAATGTCATTTTTTTCATGAATACATGAACAAGATTCCTGAGGAGGTTCGACAGGTCTCCAAATTCACAACAAAGGAGTGGACATTCTGTACTCGTCGATTCATCCGTGTAGATATTGCCAAGGGTGGAACGATTGATAACAATTCAGAAGAGCACCGACCGTGAAAATATCTATAGAAGAGAGACAAGTCTCCGACCCTTCTACAATGTTCCAATGAAGTGAGCGAGTATGTGAGCGAAAAATCACCACAGATGGATTGCCTTTCTCTGAATAGAATCGAGAAGTCTCAATGAATGTTTTGGTGCCGAACTCCACACAGGAGAATCATATTCAAAGACAGGTCTGACGAGAAGTGAAGAATTTCTTCGCAAGAAATAGAAATTCAAGTTTCTCAGAAGCATCTTTAGCGATCGATCTCATATGGTTTTCCCATAAGAGATTATCACTGATCGTAATTCTTAGCATCGAGATACTTGACTTCGTAGGAATAGTTACTCCTGACATCCTAATACTATTTGATGATAGATCGGCTTTCCTTGAGAAGAGATATGCCTGGGTTTTCCAAGCATTGAATTCCACCAAGTTCATGTTACCCTATTCTATTATTTTCACCAAGTTATCTCCAATTTTATTGACGTGAATGTTTCATTGAATTTCTGTTTCTCGAGCTGGTATGGGGACTCCGGAAGAGAAACTGATATGAAGAGTTCTGTCATCCGCAAAACTATGTACTGAACAAGATGTTGTCTCGAGCCAAACATTGATATGAATCAGAAACAAAGTGGGCGCCAGAACTGAACCCTGTGGAACACATGCATTTATTGGGAGAATATCAGATGATACTTCATTAAAAACCACATACAGAGACTTATCGGACAAAAAGCTCTTCAGCAAAGCACAAATAAAAATAGTTTGATCCATTAGTGATTTCATTTGAAAGATGGGAATAAATGATTTGCTCAAATTATTATGAGGGCTTGTTCAAAAGGTGTTAGTTCTACAGGAATAAATCCATTTTTTGTGTTTTCTCTCCTTAAAAATGAAACGGAAAAAGTTTTAAGTTTATATAACATCTGTTTTTTGTGTGAACTGGTATGTTCGCCCCGATACGTAACTGCAATATTGGAAAGATGCAAAAGTGTCTATTTTGCCAGTTACGTATAGTATTTTCATGGTTTGGAGACCTAACAAATTGGCACTATGTACAAAAAATTGCAATTCCATGGACATTAAACAAAGTAGTCTTGAAGAGGAGGCAGATCAGCTTCTGAAACTGAAGAGCTCAAGAGATAATTATCTCTGAGCGAAACGAGATCTTGTATGGGTTGGAATGAAGCATTTTTCCTAAAAATAGCTCTCTATTTTGCTTAATGTAGATATTCCTATGTTTGCTATCTATTTGTTTCAACTTTCATATGCTTGGTACACAAATTGAGCAAGAGAAAGTGATTTCTATGTAACCCAGAGCCAGTCGTCGCCATATAGACAGGGGAGTAGCTGTTTTAGATGAACTCTTTCTCCCTTTTTGTTAATGAATCAAACATCTTTGAATGATATACACGTATATATATATCAACAAAGAGTATTTGTATTTTTTTTTTCATTTGAATTCTTTTATAGAAGTTGAGAAGTTATAATTTCTATTTATTGATTCGGAGAAGAAAAAAGCTAAAAAATGATTCATAAAACTTCATTTCCTCCACAAAAATACGCCAGTACCTAATTATGAGTATATCATTTCATTACTCGTTCCTTCCGACTATACATCCAAGAACCCACGGAGATCTACTTGATATTCTATCCCAGGCCCGTTGTCGAAATTCACCTCGAGCCTTTAACGATATGGACTGCTAGATCTTCCGATCGCGTATGTGAACACAGATATAGGAAATTCCAATAATCATCCTTATTCGACTGAATATGATAGAATTCAATTCGAATACTACCCATGAATTTCTATAGACTCATGATTATTCTTTGAGGTCTACACAGTACGGTTCATGAATATCTTTCCCGTTTCTTTTTCTGTACTGGTGGGTACAGAAAAAGGAAACTAATATTCTTGCACAATTCAGCTTGCTTGAGACTTATGGTATCTGTCAAGATGCATACATTCCTGGTACGATCTCCGATTCGATATTGTTTCGTCAAAAACTCTAGACACGATCAATCATATTCACACAGTTAACTGTGATTTCCAGAAGATGATGCAAGAATCGAAATATGTCATCTTTTGACATTTGTATTCCAATTTAGTCGAATTTTGCTAGAAGTTTTCCATAATTTTACTGTTCCTTTCAACCAGCTATTTGCCATTTCCAGATCATTTTTTTACCGCAGTTTTCTCAGTTGTTTGTCGTTTATCTGCCGTTGTTTTCAATTATTAGTTGTTTTTCGTTTGTTTAGTATTTGGGTGGTGTTTTAAATAATGTTTCATACTGGACATCAAACGCTGTTGTATTATTTGTGGACGAAATAATCAATCAACTATTCGTTCCTATCAAATTCCGATGGTTAGAACAAAACATTCAAAATACATGTAGGTACTCAAGTTCAACTGGTCAATATAACGCGAGGTTAGTCTGACGCTGCTAAAAACAAAGTTCATCTTGCTCAGTTTTCACTTTGTTAGAAGTTATATTTGTGTTATTTGCTGATTGCTTCTCAGAATTCCTCAGTTAAAAATATTTATTCCAAATTCCAGCATTAGTGACAATGGTTGTTACATGCCCAGTAAAATGATGCAATAACATAAATTTAAAATAATGGAATGAAAGTTCTTCCGGGAGAGTGTTTTCTGATACCTTTTTGTACAGCGCCATAATAGCCTGCACTATGGACTATGGATATCTTCCTAATGAATTGAAATCACTCAGGTTGATCTGGACTATGGAGGGACCAATTCATTTCGAATCAAACACTATAATGCTCAATTATTTGTATATTGACGTATTATTTTTTCCATATGGTCCAACTCCACTACCTCTATCGTCGAAACCGACATTTCGAAGAATATCATCAAATTATCTGAAGCATCACCGAATAGTAAGAATTTCTGTGAATTCTGATATTAATTTCTCAAAACATATATCGAGAATATAAAGCAAATGCATCTATCTCTAATATATGTATCAAGATGCATATCTCTATTTACGTCTAAACAGAAACAGATAAACATCAGAAATATAGCGAATTCTTTGATAGGAACTCGTGCAATTTTTGACAGAATTCGTGTATCTTCATCATCCATTGGGTAGAGTGTTGAAGAAAGAAAGTAACACACTGACTCTGCACGAGTTGTTCTAGAGAATTCGCAAATAAAAATTTCGTCAAACTTCATAATGTCATGGGTCTAGAGTTGCCGCTTGACGCCATCTGTAAAGGAATTAGAAGAATGTGAATTTTCCTGGATGTCATCAACAAGTGAGCCGTAGGTCTAGCGTTTTTTGACGAAAACATTAACATTGTATTGATATAGAAGTCATTTCACCAGGAATATATGCATCTTGGTATCTGTTTACAAAACGGTCTCTTGTTTACTGGTTGCCAGACCAAAGGTGAGGGTAAGTAATTAATTTATAGTGAATACAATTTAAAAAGTGTTGTACGTCATCGATGTCGGCATGAAATCAATGCACTAGTACCAATCCATTGATAGAAATGCGTTGGAACGTTTATATTGAATTTCAAATTTCGCGCCAATTATTCTTCGGCATTTGGTTGGCAGCACTCTAGATGTTGTCGCAATTTGTTTGGAGTCTGTTATTTACCAATTGACAATTGTCATTCAGAAGTGACAGTTTTCATTTGGTTATTTCTGGTACTTCGAAATAGATAATTGTGATCAAAAACTTCGTATTTGGATGCTTCTATAGAAATTATCAGTCTCAGGCTTTCTGTAAAAATGCCAAAAGAGTTGGAAACTACCGCTGCCAAGAGTTGGTGGCATCTTCGATAAGTTTTTCCGAAAGGGAGCGGGATAATATTGTCCTGTCGCTTCCCTCAACGGCTGTAAGATAGCTAAATAGAATACAAGGTAGTAAATAATATTTCTGATCTTCAGTCAGATATTCATTTTTATCCTGTTGCAGCAGATTTGAAGTCGAGTATGTATACTGTCATATGTACTGTAAGGGCCAGTTGCACCGCTTTTCTTGAGTTGTGCTCTATCTAAGCCAGGCTTCGTTGCTATGGATCTGCCAATCAGCTTCCTTGTTCCTTGACGATTGAGCCAAGCTTAGTTGAATCTCTGCTGAGTTGAAGCGGTGCAACTGGCCCTAAGTGTTGTTAGTTTGTATTATGACTATATACTGGTGCTTTCAGTATTGCGATATTGTTTCAGACAAACCTGTAGACAGGGTGAAGTTGTTCAAAATTACGCCTTAAGGGTGCGCTTGAGGTTGAAATTCCTAGAAATTTTCGAGATCACTCGATCCATGGAACACGTTATTGCTAATACAGATCACTTTTGGTTAGAACAGAGAATAGAAAGCGAGATCAGTCTGACGTTTGATGAAAACAAACTTCATCTTCAATGACCTACCTTCAAGAATAATCTCACGTTCTAGTATATTCAATAACCATTTAAAAATTCCGTAGTGATCATAAAGAAACACAAGGGAAGTTTGCTGGAAACAACATTCTAGAGTGTGCACGCTTTCTGAATATTCTATAAATGCAGTGATATGTGTTTTAGATATTTTCAGTTCAACTCAGAAGATCATAAAAAATAATAATGATTTCACTTACCAGAAAAAATGGCATTTTCACTTCACATATCCATAAAATTTGATCATAATTCTCACTCCTATTCGCTCACACGCATTAACGTGAATAATATTCGGATGAATTGTGATACTACTTCTAAACCGAGCTTTTGAATTGAGATAACAATATTATATTGCTCAAATGAAAATATCAACAATCAACTAATTTTTTCAGCACATAAACCAGAATATTCGCAACGACATAGCCACTTGGCAACACATGACTGTCATCTCAAGTGCGAGAGGACGATACCTGGACAATTTTTTGTGTTATTACTACGGTCTACGTCATCAATTCTTGATCAAGTAGGCCAGGTCGGTCGTCTGATTTGCTGACAATCTTTTATGGAGTGAAAATACCAGTATATAGCCACCTTAGTTTGGATGTTACCGCAATTTGTTTGAAGTTTGTTATTTACCAATTGACAATTATCAAGTGACCGTTCTGTGTTTAGGTCTCTTTGGTACTTAAAATTAAATGATTGTGATCAAAAACTCTGTATATCGATGCTTCTATAGAAACTAACAGTATCAGGCTTTTCGGAAAAATACCATAGGTGTTAAAAACTATCGCTGCCAAAGATTGGTGACATCTTCAAGCAGTTATTTCGAAAGAGAGCGGAAAAAATATGTCTGTTCGTTTCCCTTGACGGCTGTAAGAGAGCTATTGAATACAACGTGGTGAATTTTATTTATAATCTACGGTCAGATATTCATTTTTATCGTGTTGCAGCAGATATGAAGTCGAGTATGTATACTGTCAGTGCGATTTATGTTGGGATCATTCCTAGAAAAAATGTAATCTCGGGAAACTTAAAAAATAATTGAATCCAGATTCATATCGATCAGTTCATTCGGTAAAACAGGTCTAATACAATTAACCGCTCTAAAACTCAACTTTTTATTGGCTATCTGCATTGACGGAAATAATGAACGATAAGATAATGCCCAACCAATAGAATACACATATCTGTATAATAACACCCTGCTGCTGAAGCATCGATACTTCTGACGTCAAATAGTAAATAACTGAAACAATTGCTTCCTCCATGGATAAAACCAGATACAGTACCAATCCACAAACTGTTAAACACACATTTAATTCAATTTTACAAGGAATTCAAAACGATTGTTTTCCTCAATGCGAATGAAATGAAATGAACCAGATGGAGGCTAGACTGCTTTTACAGAGTTTAACAGCGATTAAATGCTCTAGACTCTAGACATTTGAATCGATTAAACTGATCAAAATAGAGCGTATGTCTCACTTTTCAGGTACTATCTCGGGTATTGAATTGCTGCTGTTTGATTTTAATATTTCCTGAAATTAGATGTTTTCTGGAAATAATCTCAACATATATACCTCCTTCAGCCCAATCGACCATAATGCGTGCATTTCCATGATTTTCAAAATTTTGCTTTCAAGCAAACGCTTTCGTGCATAATGATTAAGGATAAAATCCCTCGACCTGCGGTTTCGGGATTTTATCAAATTATCATACACTCAAGTCATTTGCTAAGCAAAATTTCGAAATTCATGGAAATGCAGTACACATTTTGGTCGATTAAACTTGGTGTACTCGGGATATAACCCCCGATTATTTCCAGAAAACATGTAAACTCAGGAAACATCAAAATCAAACAAAAGAAAAATATAGTACCCGGGATAGAATTGAAAAGTGAGCCAAACGCCCGGTTTATTTTAATTAGTTCAATCGGTTATGAAGTCTATAGTGCATTTGATCGCTCTTAAACTCTAAGAAAGATGTCTAGCCTTCAACTTTTTCATCGTTCATCCGCATTGAGGAATATAATCGTTTACATTCTTCGTAAAAAATTGAATTAAAAATGATATTTTTGGAAATTGTGTGTTCAACATTTGTGGATTGGGACTGTATCTAGTTATCCATATCCATGAAGAAAGCAATAATTGTTTTAGCTACTTGCTGTCATCCAATGTCTCGTTCGATCATTGACGATGAGGGATAACAAAAAAAAATGTGCTACACCAGCAAAAACCATCGTACACGGATGGTGGTGATAGAAGAAGTACAGTATGCAACTGGAGGATAAGGCTAGTTCCGCTCACTCACGAATTGTAGCAATCGGCTATAGCTTCGTGCTTATAATTTTCGCTCTTGCGTAATAGGCTACTTATCATTCTCGTTAAGAAATATTCTATTATAAAACAGAGATATGATGACAAAAAAGCTTGAAATCATTTCATCACGTAGAAGTTTTTGTTATATTCAAGGAATTTTCTACTGGACGATGATTTGAGAAGGCTTAAAATACTGATCTGTAGTCAAGAATTACAAGCAAAAATAGGATTGAGATATTTTTTTCAACTATCACATCAATTCTTTTGTATTGGTTCATTTATTCATCTCGTACCCAAACGTTGCCATTGAATTGTGAATGTTCCTCTTTCAGTTCTTAGCTCTTAGTGCTCATCTCTCCGGACTCAAGGTGTTTATGAACCAACCCTTATGCGCTACAGTAAGATGCCAAGAAATCCTGGTGATTCAACTGATTAGATTTTGTTTAGATTTTTGTGGCGAAAAAAGCAATCGACGCTTTTGAAGATTTCCTCTATTTTTTCGGTGGAGGGCGTTATGTTCCCATTTTCCAAATTTGATGACAAGTGTCAAGTTTATTGTCATATTGTCATGTCAGTTTGAAATTTCGATGTTTACGATGTTTTTATCGTGTTTATTTGTTGATTTCATTGCTTTTAAATATCGAAACGTTGTTACTGGTATCTCATTGTCCACCCATTATCCTTTGGGTTGCGATCTCTTCTCACTAGCCAACCAAATAAAAGTGGAAAAACCCGAATGCACATTTTCACTAGTGACAATTTAGCTTCAGACAAGACTGACAAGAGCGTGTTGGCGACATCTGTACATATTGTACGGAAACCTCCGAAAGCTCAATTATCCACCAAAAATCAAGCAATCCAGATTTCGCCACTTTTATCCCAAACTTCTACAGGTATAAGTAAACACACCAGGGTTTTCAGGCATCTTACTCTACAGTATTGAAAATCGTATTTGCAAGTCAGTTACCGTCGTCTTTGTCGTTGGACATCATGAAAAAAGTCAGTGTCAGTAAAGTAACTTTAACTCTGATTGAACATTCATGGCATCATCAGGTTTCGTGATTGTTAACCCCAAGCTTCCAAATTCTGTATTTTTTGGTTTTGCACCCAATTTGTTTGGCCTATATAACACTTTCATTTGGTCGATGTAATTGCATGCTTGGCTGTTTCATAATATTTGAAAAAAAATATTAATAATTAATTAGGGCGATCGCGGCCGAATTATATGGATAAAATCAATAGTAATGAATTATTCAATGTTTGAATATCTCGATTTATAATTCATGTCGTAAAAGTTTGGTAGTCATCAGTTCAATGAACAATGCATAACAGACAACTGAGTTCATCAATAAGTTCCTTCTCTGTTCTCCTAGTCAATGGTTTGGTGAATAGGGGGTCTGCTTACTAAATAGGAAAGGATCCTGCGAATGAATTACCCACTTCTTGTTATAATCATTATTGAAATTGTGGGTTTGTAGAATTTTTGAAAAATGTGTACAATTTTGGTAAAACCCAGCAACGAGTCAAAGGAAAGCGGGCGGGATATTATGCTTTAACGATGTGCGCTGTCTCATCGGTTCGGTAAAGATGAACACAATGTTCACCAAAAATGTTGGTATTTCATATTTGTTCGTCAATCTATACTTGAATAATGCTTCGTTCTGAATAACTGACTGACGGATCAACGAACAGCCTAAATAATCGTTCATTAATCTTAAGTGACGCAGATGTTTTGCCTTCATTACGAATAGATACTTCCGAATAGTTTTAGTTCAGACGTAACGTCGTTGTCGTTCTGTTGGGACGATTAAACCTACCAAGATTGCTCTTAGAGAGTGAAAAATCACTGAAATTATTGTCGTGCTCTGGAAAAGCGATATAATTTTTTATTATTTTTGTACCATCAAATGGTAATCCTTAGGGGTGAACTCATCACGACACGATGTTGAACACGTTGTCGATATTACTAGTGAACTAAATTTGTCTGGAAATATGCGTACGTGATAAGGGCAGACCAGCAGAAAAATACTATAACCAATGTACAGAGTGGGCCAATGAAAACAGAACTGAACCGATTTATCCTAGCGTGTGTTGAGCAGAAAGAAATACTTGAACCCGCCGATTTCTATTCGGGAAAATGGTTAGAATATTTTTTAAACCTTGTCACTCCCACCCCTTTGGTCGGTTGAGATCCAACTCTCAAATGTTATCAGGCTCCAAGCGATACTTCGTTTGAAAGGTCACCAATTTTTCTGTTCAATGCTTCGTAATTTTTTTCATTTGATGCAGTGGATACTGAGAAAACACGTTATAAAAGACTTTTCAAGAACGGATTTTACACTTTTTTTACTTTCAAGGCATCAAGAATTGCTTATTTGTTAAGAAGCATCGACATAGTAGTCAATGAAAATTGTTTTTACATAATGACTGAGTTTTACCAAATATGTTGAGTTATTTGACTGTCAATATTTCATTGTTATAAACGCATTTCTCGTGTTTTCTATCTTTGTATGTTGTCGAACCCAATAACATGGTATTATTGTTCAATGGAAAATGGATTATATTGTATTGTATCATATCGTCATTTGTTTTATTGTATTGTATTGTTTTGTACTGTATTGTATGATACTGTATTGTTATTATTCGGAAGGGCATGCTTGCCAAAGATTTTCGAGCTGTAGGTGGCTACTATTTTGCACTGACGAATGGCCAATAAGCTCGAAACCGGCCTGCAAGTGTGTGCCAATCCCCATAATTGAAAATCAATTATAGCACTTGTATCAATAACAGCATACGCAGAAATATCCTATACATATACCCTACACTGGCAAGATTCGGATATAATTCGTTGTATCAGTTGAGACTGTCCTGAAGCAATCACCTACAAAAAAAATATTTAATTTATCGTCATTCTCCAAGTATCCACACCGACTATGTCGAAGTCTTCTTAATAACTCGCGATGAACACCGTGCTAGTTACACAATGCATATTCAGCGAAAGTGGAAAAAAGTGTAACATTCGTTTTTAGAAAATGTAAACCTTTTTGTCCCAGTATACACTACATCAAATTCAAAAATGTAGAAAGCAATAAAAAGAGAAATTGATGGCCTTTCAAATAAGGTATCCCTTGATCCCTAACCCTATTCAAGATCTAAGGATTGGATATCACCTCGGCGGCATCGACATGGTGAATATGACAAAGTTAGGGCTGTGTTTAAAATATTTTCCCTTCGATATAAACATCGAACGGTTCGTAGATTATTTTTTGAACGTCAACTTGGCCTTTTGTGTTTACACTGGCCCAGCCTGTATACTTGCAACAATCATTGTCACTCAATATCACATATCTCTGTCATCGGTGACGACGAACAACAAGCAGGATTCAAAAATTGCCTCATAAAAATTACTTCGACATTAATTTGGTTCCGGATGAATATTTAATTATGTTTGTTCAGTTTTTTTATTAGAGGTTACGTCCCACAATAGGAAAGCATAATTTATGTGATAGATCCTGGCAACAACTCCTTGATAACAAATAATCAGAATCAACCACCAGAATTATTGATTTCCATAATATTTTACTGATTGCAATTTTGTGCAAAATTTGGCAAATAAACTTTCACGACGTTTATTTTTATTTTTTCCGATTTCGATTGTGATTTGGAGTTCGAGAATTTCTTTCACTTTCTCTCTGTAGAAACGTGTTTGGGGTGCTGCATCCTCGGTTCATTGCGTTTACTCAGGACACACGATTTTCAGAGACAGTGATCACTCACTTCGCCGTGCGAGGAGTGGTCACTGGTTAGTTTTAGCCAGAGCATCAGCTCAGTGGGTTGGAGCAGCGAGAAGAACTGACCTAACCGGACAGGTTTCGACGATAAATAATAGTAATAACAATAATAATAATAATATCGAAATCATGAACATGCAGGAATCGGAGCCTTTTTATTTGAGGCAGCAAGGCGCGCTGCTGATGAAGTTGGTATAGTCTTCGACACCGAGCGGGTAAACCAACTCTCTGTCACCGAGTTGGAGCCCGCACGGAAAAAAGCTCACATCAAGGCTGCAGAGAATGCTAAAATGCTGCAGCTGCATACAGACAAGCCCATGCATGGGGTCTTCTTTAAAAACATCGAGGACCATGGCTTGTCTGTTAAGCTGACATTTGCCTTCCTCAGGTCAGGTGAGCTGAAGTCGGAGACTGAAGGGTTCATCATGGCGTGCCAAGACGGTGTCTTCAATACCCTTGTCTATCGGAGCCGCGTGATGGGTATAGAGGTCCCTGGTACTAGATGCAGGGCCTGCCGACAGGCGCTCGAGACTTTGATGCATTTGCTGTCATCTTGTGCAGTTTATGCGGTCTCGGCCTATATCCATCGCCAAAACGCGGCCTTACGAGTGCTGTACTATTTTCTTCGGCACTCGTATGAAATAGACAGGACACCGGTGCTGCCTTACGCTCCAGGGGATATTGAGTCCGTTGTGGAGAATGAAAGGTGTCGAATTTTTTGGAACTTTTCATTTCCCACCTTCAGGCAAATACAGGCCAATAAGCCTGATATAGTCCTCTTCGACCACCGAAGTAAGACGATATTCGTTATTGCGTTTTCGGCCCCTGCCGAAACGAATATCGTCCGAAAAGAGGAGGAAAAACGGACAAAGTACCAGGATTTACTTTACGAACTCCGCAGGCTCCACCCGGACTATTCTGTCAAGTTAGTGGTTCTGATTATAGGTGTTCTCGGTGGTTCCAGACCAACGCTACTCTCGGAGCTCAAGATCATACCGGCATGCCGTAATGAGGCAGAGATCTTGGCCGGCCGCATGCAGAAGGCCGTTATTCTCGGTTCGTTGCGTCTGCTCAGGACTCACGATTCTCGGAGCCAGTGACCACTTACCCCGCGGTGCGGGGAGTGGTCACTGGTTAATTATACTAGCGCGTCCGCCCACTGGGTCGGAGCAGTGGGGAATACGGACCCGACTAGGTTTGTTTTGACGAAATAACAATAATAATAATCGCTTTATTTGATGAAGAAGAAAAAAATTCAACTTGCAGTCAAACAGTCCGAAAGTATTTGACTTTTGTCATTACAGACATGGTAATCCAACAACAAAGGTTTCCTACAATCAAATGATCAACCAGTCTGTTAATAATCATTGGTCCATTGGTTAGTTCTACAATATCTGGTAATGGTTAGATATAAACTATGGGCTTGAAGATTAACGTGTTTCATTAGAAGTGGTCAATTTTTTGGTATTATTTAGTTGACAATGAGGTGTCGGTTGAATAGCCATAAAAATCATCATTCTTCTTGGAACTGGCCTTAGTATGTTGATAATCCCAAACAAAAAGCCTTCAGGTAGCAGCTCACACAATATATTCCACCCCTTCTTTTCAATTCATTGACTAAAGGAGTTATAATTTTATATTCCAAAGATAAGCACATTTTTAAACTCTTGAGTAATTCGTGAAAAAAGTTATTTTGTTACTCGTCCTGAGAGTCATCCTATAATCCACACTTTCGCCACACAAAACATCACACAATAAAACAAGAATAAAACAATCTAAATACTCCTCCGCATCTATCATGATCAGTCCTGTTGAATTCAATCGTTATCATCTACAAAACGGCAAAGAAATATCAATATTTCACTCCTTCCCTCTGGGATAGTGTTGTAGCTTCCGTAATACTATGATAAACGGCTGAAATTAATCTTCACAGGAAATGTGTATCATCCTGATCCCGAATCCTCCGCCATTTGCTGCAGAATTACGCTGAGGCGCTCCCACCACAATTTTCGATCCCCGTCACAAAATGGAAGGGTTGTTCGAAAGTTTAAAGCGTGTCTGCGACGTATGTGTACGAGTATGTAATTGCCTGCTCATTCCTTCCACGGCTGTTCTGGAAGCGTACAACATAACACGGTGAAGTTTCTCGAACACCACGGTGAAAATTCAATGGAATTAAATAAGAAATGGAGTTGTATGAAAGACCGAATGACAGTTTGTTATTGGTTGCAAAGTGTTGATGGATGGTGGAATGAAAATCGAAAGTCAGAAGCATTAATTTTGAGCAAAACTCGATGACAGTTTCACAACTCTTACTAACAGAGCTTAGGGTGACAAATTGGTCCTAGCTATGACCATTATGTAAACCTATTGGGTGCATTATTTTTCCTACGACCGTCAATAACTGTCATACACTTACTCAAGATGATCCATGTAATACACCATTCTCTGAGTGGTGATTAAAAATATGCTCATTTATTACCTTGTTGATAGGTGACAAATATTTCGGGAAGAATAACAATCTGAGGCGTTTTACCATTTTTTCGAAATCTGTTCATGTATGTCACTCTTCAAAAGGCAATAAAGACCTATCGTTATTAAGAAGAGAAGGTCCAAAAAACACTTCTGATCTATGATTGACGCTATTCCCACTACTATTATCCTTTATTTTAAACTTCAATATGCTTATCGCAATGGGTTCGTTTCATGATTTTTTTTATCCACTCATCGGAAAGAAAATTCAAATTCTTCTTTGTAGGTTGCGTAATAGCCGAGATATAAACTGGTGGACGTTTGAGTTTTTGACAAAGACTTTTTATCGACTGGGAAAGGCTTAGTAAGCAGCTGAGTTTCTTCCAATTTCAACTGAAGAAATCCCCTCGAGAGATTGCCAATAGAGGCGCACTTGATGAATCTGCTAACGTGACGTCAAATTTCCTGCTTGTCCGACAGCAGTTTTGTGGTTATAGTCATTTGAGAACACTTGCCTGAAAGAACTCTCATTCCATGATTTTATATTATCGTTGTTGGATCTTTTTACTAGGCACGTAACAACCATTTTGACTAATGCTGAAAAAATTATGTTGAACAGGGAGATTCTGGAAAACAATCAGTAAATCACACGAATATAACTACCCAAGTAAGAGAAAGGTCATTCAAGGTGAAGTTTGTTTTCTTCATCGTCAGAAAAATTTTGCGTTCTATCATCAGTTGACATCAATTTTGATTCTGGGATTTTCAAAACTATTTTCTACTTTAGAAATGTGTGTTGGAACTTTCATCTATTTTTCAACACTGATAAAAAGATCACCTGCCATAGCAAACAATGCATTATACAAGTAACTAAGAGTAAAAAATCCACTCAAAAGTACCAATAGTAACGATGAAAAAAAAGGGAAGTACAACGTGAAATGAAACGAACAAAACTAATTGGAATAGAATAGTGAGTTTATCGAAACCTCCAAACGCATCCAAATTTCGAAGACTTCAAATTGAAATATAAAACTCTCAAAATTATCTGCAAGAGGTAAGCTTTCTATAAGGTGGCATGTCTACAGATATTAGTAAATGAAATAGCCCACCGGGCCGTCGCTTTATTGGAATTGCAGCTTCGAAAAATTGCATTTGCATCATCACCTATCGTCAATAAATTCAAGATTCCTCTGATGGAGAGGAATTGACTAAATTAAAGTATATCAGTCAACCCACAATCCACAATCAGTGGCACCTGACAATACTGCTGGGAAGGCAATGAAGATGGGACATTTCTTATTGGCTGCTTGGATGGCGACTCTTACAAATTGTAAAATATTTCATTATCATAGCTCCTAGGCAATATATTAATAATAATAATAACTTTAATCATCCAAAGAAAGATACATGTTTATACAGGAAGTTAAGAAAACGACGAAAAAAAATACACATATTTGAACAAATCAAGAAACGAATTAAATAAGGTATTATGTCAGTTGCATATACATATATAAATGGAAGAAGTGATGGGTATAGAATTATATAAATGAATCAGTTGAATCAGGCATTATCGATACATTATAAAAATAATTTTGTGAATGATTATTCATTATTATTGAATATTTCCATGGTATGTTGAAAATCCCTTATGAAGCGGGACATTTTCGATCCATTACAGAGAATATATCCATCGTATGTTAAAAATCCCATATGAAGCGGGACATTTTCGATCAATTACAGCGATAAATTCCCGGCGGGATATTTTCGGGCTGGTAAATACCCGGTAGGTATCGAAAAATACCCGCTCGGTCCGTGTATCTATAGTAACGATTGTTAAAATGTACATTTGTCATCTTGACAGGCATAAATACTGAATTTGAACGTCGTTGTTTTAACTCCGGAAATATTCTACCGAATTACACTCGTGCATCAAAATAAACCTGATAATTTTCCATTCAAGCATGTTGTCAGTAAAAAAACTGCATTCGGTTATTTTCATATTTTGCTAAAAGAGCCCTCCCCCTTCGGAGTCGGGCTCTTCCGACAAAATATGAAAATAAACTCATGCAGTTTTTAGACAACATGCTTTCATGGAGAATTATCGGTGATTTTGAAGCACTTGTTTAATTACTCCCGATAAATTAACGATTATTAAAATGTACATTTGTCATCTTGACAGGCATAAATACTGAATTTAAACGTCGTTGTTTTAACTCCGGAAATATTCTACCGAATTACACTCGTGCATCAAAATAAACCTGATAATTTTCCATTCAAGCTTGTTGTCAGTAAAAAAAATGCATTCGGTTATTTTCATATTCTGCTAAAAGAGCCCTCCTCCTTCGGAGTCGGGCACTTCCGACAAAATATGAAAATAAACTCATGCATTTTTCAGAAAACATGCTTTCATGGAGAATTATCGGTAATTTTGAAGCAATTGTGTAATTACTCCCGATAATTGTGAAATATCTTTTGATCTCTATTTTGAATTTCGCAACAAAACTGATATTTTTCATGTATGTAGGTAGACTGTTATAAATCTTTATTACAGAAAAGTACTACGAATTCTCTCCAAAACTGCTTTTTATTTGTATAGTTTTCAAATTATTTAACTGTCTGATTAGATGATTATTGCTATCAGATCATATGATGTATGAATGATGCACTATTCGCTTCAAGATTCAATATGGTATTACCGATTTTTAAAATTATTTTAAAGATTCGAATTATCATTTCCGGATCTGATTTCGTGGAGGCATATTTCCTGATTGAATTATCGACCAGAAAGCGAAAGTCTACTCTCTACCTTATTACATTTATAAATGGAAAGTCTTCAAAAGCTCTGCGATTCGGTCTACTTTATCATTTCTCTTGACAGATACGAAACAATTTTCGCTCAGATATGAAACATACTGGAACTTTCGTTGCGAATCGATCTACACCACGGAATCCCTCAAAAAAATAACGAACTGTAATCGTCTCTCTGTGGATATTTCCAATTTGAAAAGTAGGTTCTTTATCAGAGAGTCAGATCTTGTTGGATAGTGATGAGTTGCAACTTTCCACCCCGAATTCCCAATAAAATACATTATATAGGAACTATAAGCGGTAGCATGATATCTCGCTTGATAGAAAAAGGAAGGCATTATTTTTTATCGCCAGTTCTAGCAATAATTTCCTCTCCCAATTTGAGTCAGGCATGAATCACCAAAGTATTCTGAACAATCAATCAATTTTTCGTTCAGTAATGTATTCACTTGGGAGTGGGTTTCCTTCCATATTATTACAGGGTGTTTCAAAATTCAGTATAACAGGGTGTTTCAAAATTCAGTATCAAGATTTCAGGGGCGCATTATTCAAGTCAAAATAAGGCTTTCGTTTTCCATAAACGTGTCCGCAAACGCTTCGTTGCCGAACCACGAAACGTTGAAGTTTCAAGATTTGTTTAGTTTTTTCTCCATAGCTCTTTCAGTTTTTGAGATATTGAGATCAAATTTGAAATGAAGGTTACGTTTTGGAGTTTACATCATCCAGTGTGCCAAGTGATTGTAACATGCTACAGAAAGATATGTTTTCAGGGGTCGAGCCCATTTTCGCCCCATAAACTTTTTTGTAGTGCGCCGCTGGTGGATTCTAAAATATAAAATGAATTCTTTGTTTTGTTTATACATTTTTCTGTCTCCTGTAATTTGTACGCATCTGCGACCGTTATTGAGAATAAAAATCGAAGTAATTTTTTCGTAATTTGCCAGATTTATTAAATTTGTCAACGAAACAATGAAAAGGTGAATAGTGGGCTTTGACTGCTACTTTCAATTCGACGTTTAGGTTTGTTTTGAAGAATTCGACATTATTTGAAAGTTGGAAGTCTCATCGAAAAAACTGAAAAAATCTTGAAACTTTAACGCTCTGTAGTTCGGTAACGGAGCGTTTGCGGGCACATGTTTACGAACAAAAACGTCTTATTTTGACCATATATATATATATATATATATATATATATATATATATATATATATATATATATATATATATATATATATATATATATGTTAGCATGAAGATTCTCACGGACGAAGTATGATGAGTTGTTTTTTCGGGTTTCATTCCGTGTTCTGTGGTTTTGATCCCCTGAAGGATAATTGTCACAACGTTTCGGCAAAGTCTCATTTGCCATCTTCTAGGTGATGATTGAGTTTCGTCCTCCGAACTCGAGTTCGGATATATATATATATATATATATATATATATATATATATATATATATATATATATATATATATATATATATGCTGGCTGGAACTTCCGGTTGATCCGCGTCTGGAAAGATTTACTTGTCTACGTTTCGACTCCCATTTCGGAGCCATTTTCAAGACTTAGTGACCTTGCGTCTAGGTCTGAGGTCATTAGTAGTTATGGCAGGATCAGGTATCGGACGGTCGATGGGAGGTTCGAACGGATTGGTTCCCAAGTCGGAGTGAATAGAAGTATGTCGGACCAAAAGTGGTTTCCAGGTATTGGGGAGTCTTTGAGAATCGTCGCGTTTATTGAGACAGTTGGGACGTTTTTCGATTTCAATGGCTTCACGGGTAATTCTGGTTTGGAGGGTTTTGGCTGTGGCAACTGTTTTGGTGTTTTTGAAATCTATTTTGTGGCCTGTTTCTAGATGATGTTGGAATAATGCTGAGTTTGTGTCAGAATTACGGACTGCTAGTTCGTGTTCATATGCTCTACAGGACACTCGTCGGTTGGTCTGGCCGATGTATGTTCTGGGACAGTTAGAGCATGGTATTTCATATATTCCTTGGGTTTCATTGGGGATTGTGTCTTTGGGTGTTCGAAGGTAGGTGGATATTTGGTTGTTAGCTGTGAAAATGGTTTTGATGTCATGTCGTGTCAGAATTCGACTTATTTTATCAGTAACACCATGAATATATGGAAGGAAAGCTTTTTGTCGTTCAGGTTCGTCCTTCGGGGGTCTAGGGTGAAGATCTCGGGTTTGCTGGAGTTTAATAGACTTGTGGATTTGGGAATCGGAAAAATCGTTCTGGGTAAGTGCGGATTTGAGCTTTTCCATTTCATTGGATCTATTGTGGTTATCGGTGAGTTTGAAGGACCTATGTATGAGAGAATTCAGAACCGAATTCAATTGTGCTGGGTGATGATGAGACTTGGCATTGAGGTACCGGTTTGTATGGGTTGGTTTGCGGTAGACGGTGTGAGAAAGAATTGTTGGACTTCCTGATGAGAACATCCAAGAATGGGAGGGAGTCGTCCTATATATATATATATATATATATATATATATATATATATATATATATATATATATTGCCACACTTCAAGCATAAAGGATCAGATTAAAAAATTGATCATCTAAAATTCTCGAGCGCGTTGGATTAAAGTAGGGTGGTTAGTTACATCCTGAAATGTGTATATTCCACTAATCTGACAATTCGAGAGTGACCTAAAGAAGGAGGAGGGCTACAAAGTTGTACCAAAAAACGTCATCTCGACATTCTCGAGCGTGGCTATTTATTTTTTGATTTTGGAGGGAATAATTTAAGAATTACAAAAATAATATAATCTGACGATTTCCACAAGCCGAAATGATAAAATTCATCGATAAAGTTCAATGCGTGCAGCTACGTGATACCTATATTCCCCCCTCCGCGTTTTTATTTCTCTATCACTCTTCCTCTATCTGATGCTCTCTCACTCCGTCCCCACTCTGGTTTCTGTTGCCACGACAGCTGATCACATAGACTCGTTTGTGGCATGATATCGTTTACAACGAATATCCAACGTTTTTGCTCATTTAGTGATTTTAATAAAAGTTATGTGAATTAGAGTTTCTGAATATTTACTATGAGTGGTATTAATATAAAGTGTGTATTTTGTGGTGAAACTACTTTGCAAAAAACAATTGAGTTTACATTAGAAAAATTACAAAAATGTATAAATATTTTAGAATATCGTAGGAGCAAACCGGTTTTCCAAAAATACCGAACATCATACGATGATCTTGAACTTTCAATAGAGTCTTCATTATATAAAGTCTTTCACGCACAGTGCTATTAATTATTTACATTAATAAAAAAATCAAATTGTCATAATAGGCGAATCCCTCCAGATAATCGTCAGATTATGAGACTACAAAGTCTAGGGCATAAAGATGAACAATATATATCTTAATCTGACGCGCTTGTGTATTTCAAAATGACGATTTTTTTCTCACATTCTTATAACGGCCGCGAGTCTGCGTCACATCCAAACCGTCAGATTATTACATATGAGCTTTTTTAGGTTCATTTAACATCCCCTCAGAAAATCTGACATGCTCGAGAATTATTTTTTTCATTTTCAACCCCTATGTACTACCACCCCCATCATGGAAACAATCAGATTAACATACGTATATTTTTAATAATATGTAGGACATAGATGATATCAATATCAAACGCCCTTGAGTATGTCCATGCAATAGTTTTTTTTACATGTTTGAAAATCTATAGCCGCTCCCCCACCGATAAAAAGGTATACATTATATAATATTTTTTCATTTTATTATCTATGCTTCGCAACCCAATAGGTCTCTATGACGCTCGAGTAAATCCCGATTTAGCATCGTGGGCTCCTCTACTGTAACTGGGCGAATCCATACTTTTTTATGAGTGCATGCGAATTATTTTCTGAAGGTAACATTTTAATAAGGTGCAGAAACTATAGAATTTCAAAGGATTAACAGTACAGACTCGCTCACTTCATTGGAGAATCGTTACTTTCGGTGCTCATTTCTTCGTAGTTTTCTGGGTTTCTAACCCACCATAATTGTACTCGTTCTATCCAGAAAAAACTGTTTTTCAATTAACGCAGCAACAATAGTGTAGCCGCTGAAAAGATAGAATGATCACGTGAACGGCACGCACTCTTTGAATGTTCTTCTCTCCAATGTTACAAGTCCGATTTACACCACTCAACTAAAACGTCGCCGCGTCGTCCTCCCATCAACTCTTGGGTCTGCTTTTTTATAAGTGTTCATCATTACACCTTTTTCCTCTACAGTTAAATGTCTTTTTTTATCTTTTTCTTAGAGGTGAAAGAGTGTTTCCATCCACATTATTTAATTAACGTAACACACGTAAATACAAGGCACAAATGAGTACAGTACAGTGTAAACAGTTCTTCATTCATTTCAGTTTAGAAGGCGTGGCTATGCAGTCATTTACTTTTTGGATTGAGGTGGCCTTTACTTGATGGAAATCCATAGTTATTACGCTATAAGGTAGACACGATTAAATTTCCACAAAATTTATTGTCTTCGCGACATGTTTCGATACACTGTATCTTTATCAAGCGAATGTTTCTAAACACAGATAGAAACATTCGCTTGATAAAGATACAGTGTATCGAAACATGTCACGAAGACAATAAATTTTGTGGAAATTTAATCGTGTCTACCTTATAGCGTAATAACTACTATGGATTTCCATCAAGTAAAGGCCACCTCAATCCAAAAAGTAAATGACTGCCTTATAGCGTAACAGTCATTTACTGTTCACGCGTCCTTGAATTCTATCTTTTGAACAGCCCGACTATAGTCTAGGTATTCTACACTTGTATAGATTCCAATATCAATACCTATTTTTTCAGATTGTGGTAGGAAATGAACCCAGAAAACTACGTGTTTCCACCACAGTATAATGACGTTCAAACAAGACCCATTTTCCACTCAATTCAATAATCGAACATGATCATGTTGCGACACTGCGGTGAAGTCTTGTTAGGGTTTCGAAAAGAGCAGACACTCCCTCATGGAAATTATATTGTTGTTGGAATGCATACATTCCTGACATAGCGTAGATCGTATCTTTCTGATAAATGGTTTCACTAACCCATACCTCTTACAATTCCGCAATACGGGATGTTAGGGCAGGGGAATTCACATTGTGAAGGGATTCTTGTTCTACGTTGAGTTGTAAGTTTTTCGATATGTTCGAATATTTTGTAGACGGTGAAAGAATGTGAGTCAGATGAGGAAATAACATTCAACCGGTTGGATAGTGATCACCGGGAAATTATTTCCTACTAGATAGAAAACCACTTTTTGTTTTTGTTTTTGATCTATATTGATTCTATATCTAAATTAAAACTTTTTGGCAACCTGAAATTATTTGCGGATGATACAACATTGATTTATTTTGCAAATGACTTTACTCAGTTACAAAATTTTATGAAAAATGACTTAGAGAAAATTTCATTTTGGCTGAAAAGACATAAATATTATCACTGAACTATAATAAATCTTCCTATATGTATATTTCCAAACAGAATATGAATAAGTGCAGTATTCCTCTAATTTTCGAAAATGAATACATCAACTATAAACCCGTTGTTTAAATCTTGGCACTATACATAGATGAAATATGTCTTGGGAAAAGCACATTGAGAAATTAAGAAAGAAAATTTCTTCCTTATTAATTGGTATCCTATTTAAAATAAGATATCTTTTACCACGCACTTATTTATTAAATATCTATCCCTGTTTAATAAATTCGAATATACAGTATTTAGTATCTATTTGGGGCTCAGCCAACAATTTATTAATGAAACCATTAAAAAAAACTGCAAAATAAATCTATAAAATGTATTTATAATATGAACTATCTGGAACCTACAAGGAATTTATATAAACCCAAAAACTCTTAGATATTGGATCTCATCATAAAATAAAACTAATTATATTCATTCACTTTGTCAGAAACCGAATAAAATTCTCAAATTGAAAATTTTTGGAGGTGAATAATATTCATGTTCACCATACCCGCCAAAATGATTCTTTGCGACCTTTGAATGTGAGAACAAACTTTGGTCAGAAATCAATATTGCATAGTGGTGTAAATATTTATAATTCAATACCTCGTGTTCTCAAGAACATTTAGCAAGAACATTTATACAAAAAACATTTGAAAAAATATTTTTTGAACTGCTGAGATTTCATTATTCCTGCGAAGTATTTATCACTGTCAGTTTTAGATCATTTTACTGTTAATTATCACTGTCATTTCGTCATTTTCTTTGTTACGTAATTATTCCACATGTATACCTACACATCCCTGTCATAAACTGTTATAGTTTTTTGGGATGAATAAATAATAATAATAAGAAGAAGAATATAAACAATGGTAGTGTATTTTAACTTGATATCAGGGTCTAGCAATCTGAGGTGTGGAAAAATTGACTGATTCTTATCACCCAGAAATGTTGGCTAAATTTTCTGTTGAAAAGTTCAATGTGTGTTGGAAATTTTTGTACTCTCGCTATATTGGGCCGTTCATTACGTATTTGAAAGTTTTTAGGTAATGGCTCTTTCAGAATATAGACATATAGATGTATTTTCAAATAACAGCAACCGCTTTCGGAATTGTTTTGTTGTTAAAATGATGAGATATGTAGCGCGGTTACTACTTGAATGGGTGACCTAATGCAGAGGAAAACCGCGTCGAAAGCCCATACAACTGCAGCAAAATATCATATCATTTCAATGAGCACAAGATATATTGAGGATATGCCGTCCTTCGGAAGAAGGGTAAAGCCGGCAGTCCCGAGTCCATGGATGTAGGGCTCGTAAAAGATCTCTACCCTACCTAATGAGCTCATTGTGATACATATTTTCAATTCGTTTCGTAGTGGACATCGTTATGAAACAGAATATGAGCATATAAGTGCAGAAAAAAATTATTATATAGTATCCGCAAAATTTCAACTCCTGGACTCCCCAATAACAGAGTCCCAAAAGTCTACATATTTTCTTTTTCATCTCTATTCTATCGATATGCACCCTGTGAATGAACACCGAACAAAAGCCGTGAGATAAATAAAACATTACCTACCATCAATGAATAAAACGGTACCCAAGAGCTTTTTCTGAGTGTAGTTTGAATAATCACCATAAAAGAATGATATTCTTTGTATGGCGAGTACGAACGAATTGATAAATTATTCCCAATCACTGTGCAGGATGCCGCAATAGTGCTCTGCCTTTTATAGCAGTTGTATCGATGAAAAATCCATTATTGAGCAGTAAAGTGATTAATTGATTGTGCTTTCGCTCTCCATTGACTGGGTTAATCGGTTAGTAAACGATATAGTCGATGCAAAGGAAGCTTAAAAAGTCATTAACAGTTTTATGTAGATAACAGTCCTCTAATTATATTGACGTTATTTGCCAACTATGAAAGTTATATCGATTGCCCCAGTCATTTGGAAATATTTCATCTGAGTCTTGGAGATTTATGTAATTCGTAATCAATTTCTGCTCCTGAAGATTCAAACTTGGTTAGCGAAACGCGTGTCGATTGCGAATTAGTTCTTTGATCTCTATATATGTTTAGGAAATATTACACTAACCTTGAGATTCATAATCATTTTCGAACCTTACTGAAGTTGACGTCGTGGAACTAGCTAACTTAATTTTCTAAGAGCTTTACTGAGTTCATTCAAATATAACAATAATAATGTAGGTCCTATAGTGGAACCTTGTGGAACTCCTAACCCATCTGGGTTTGAAATATCAGTGTTTATAGAAAACGAAGCCATCCATATGGAGATGTCAGGGATAAAAACTACGGTTAGAGGTGAGTTTTTTTCCAAGTCACGTTTCTCTTACATTTATGTTGTGGAAGTCGAACATTGCACATTTTCTTGATCACTTATACTTGATGCCAGAAGATAGCGATCAATTCAGAAACACAAGTAGAATTTTTCATCAGTGTTGTAGATTTTTAATATTTTAATGATTAATTCAAAGTTCAAACTTCCATTTCCTGTATTAACTTTAATTTTTAACATCATTTGGAAACTCGATTAGCTTTCTGCTAAAATGTTAAACTGACGACTAGAAATTCGTACCTACTTCTCCCTTCATAGAAGAAAACTTCGTTGTATATTGTCGAGTAAATGGAATTATCGATACTATTGGGTAGATTGTGTCACAAAAACGCTTCATATGCTTTTTTCATACGGCTATAACACAAAACTGCTCTATCTCAACTGTTCTTGACAGAACAACACAATGACTTGTACTTGTGTACAGTTGTAGTATATCTTCGATATTATTTTCATACTTGATAAAGAATGTTACATTTGTAGTGATTATTACACACTAAATCAGGTCTGCCGTGGAATGTCAAATTATAACCATCTCAGCTCTATCTACCCATTCCACTGTAATTTTTTGTAATTGCATTCATTCCACGTATGCAATAGTTTATGAAGTCTACACAGTCGATAGGCATTTTTTTCCCCAACATCCTAATCATAATAAAATGGAAGAATGAGGAGACCAATTTCAATCAATTTTGCTTCCATTTATTCTGAATAGGAGTCAGCCCCAGTCAATCTACTACTTCATTGAGATGAAAACTTCGAGAGGTTCCTTCTGATTTGAAAATTCCCATTCATGATTTTAATTTTGATCGATGATTAGGAGGAGTGAAAAGAGCGAAAATCATCAGTTGACTACGAATAACTGTGGATGGCGAAATTCACGTAGAAACCAATCACGAATCGTAACAAGCTTATAGAATTTCGATTTGAATTACACCGGTTTGAATGAACGCAGATATACGAATGGAGCCTGAGGCTGCATTGAATAATTTTGCTCTGGAATCGAGGGTTGAAATCGACCAAGATATTCATTGGGATTTTTACAGAATATGATTTTAGAGAAATACCATATTCGAAAGAAATAGAAGCTGTCGGAAGAAATATAGTACATTGACGCCAATGTAAGCAGCTACAATTGGCTGTCCATATATATGTTGTCTTTTGCGATCCAGTGCCTCACGTTCACAAAGTACGTCTTGAGCTGTGTCTCTTCCTTCATTACATTGTCTTCAGCTGAGGTCGCCGTTATACAGCTGTATTTTGTTCAGGTGTCTTTTGAATATTTGATGTTCAATCAGTGGCTCTGTTTTAGTACCCATCTGATTCTTGTTGCAATGAAGCAGGTATTCAGTCATTTTTCTCGAAGTACCTTTTTTAAAGTTCTCAGTTGCTATGGATTGTCTGTAAATTGTCTTGAATTGATGAAGAATTATCTTCAAAACGATACTTCACGGTCAAACATAATGGAAATATTTCGGAAAAAATTTTGGCTAATTCTGGAGTTCCACAAGGCTCGATTCTAGGACCACTCCTGTTTACACTTTTCCTTAATGATTTGCCTACAACTCATGAATTTTTAGAGTGCTTACTTTTTGCCGATGACTTGAAGCGCTTCAAACGTGTTCTAACTTTTCGAGATTGCATAGGTCTGCAGAGAGATATTGATAAAAGCATTGATTGGAATCTAAGTAATGAATTAGATTTTAAATTTGAAAAATTCTGTATTCCTCAACCACCCGTATCAAAGAGCCAATTATGTTTGAATATAAAATGGAGGGGAGGTCCTAGACAGAAAAACTGAAATGAAGGATCTAGGTGTTACTTATAATTCACAATTCAACTTTTCCACTCACATCAAAAACATGATCAAATCCGCTAATCGTATTTTAGTCGTTGTTATCAGACAAACATCAAATTTTTCCAATATTAACACTATTAAGTTACTCTACTATTCCCTGGTCATGCCCAAACTACAATTTGCTTCATTTATATGGTTCGGTGAACATAAAATATATTTAAATGATTTGTGAAAAGTGCAAAAAAAACTGTTGTGATATTTGCATAAAAAAAGTATTTGTAGCCTAATTATAATACCATCAGGACATCACAATTGAGATCGGAATTCAAAATATTATCCTGGAACAATGACGAACTTTAACATCAATGATATTCCTGTACAAATTAATAAAAAATTTTACAAATTTTTCAGATATCCTCAATATGCCTCCATTTAATATACCAACAAATGTTTTATATCTCTGCAATATGTACATCACCGAAAGCACCTCATTTAGCTATGCTTAAATTAGCAAACAATTTTAATATACTTATGGATTCAGATTGGACCTTACCTATAACGGTTTTTCGTTAAAAAATACTGAAACAAATATTGAATTTAGCTCTGTGAAACTCCTTACAGTTCTGGTATTAATAACTAATATTCTAGTAATTACGACCAATATATAATAGCTACTATTGTAGTGTATTTGCTAACAGTTAGTCCATGTAATTAGGCTGTACTAGGTAGATTTTCCCAGTAATATTTAATCTACTCTCTCCCATACACGATGAGATTGAAAAATTTGATGTAAGAGTTGAAAATTTTTGTTGGGATCAGTAACCCTAATACCAACCAAATTGATATCATCTGCACTTTATGCGCTCGTCGCTAACAAGGTAAGCATCTTCAGAAAAAAAATCATAATCAGTATCAATGTAGTTGTTTATGGCTCTGAATAAATAACAGATAGATGATAATCAAGTGAAAATTCTCCTTTATCTATTTCTCATAGTCTAGATATTTTTTATGTGCATTCCAATAAATTTCTACTGATCGACATAAACATTATTCTGCTTGCAAAGAATTGAAATTCATCAATTCTAAGAATGAATTCTTTCATAAGTAAAGGAAAAATGTAAAATCTGAACATTTTTTCAAGAAAAGGCTTTTTGTGAAAAAGCATTGAAATAAACAAATCAAAAGACTAATGAGTTGAGAAACACTGGGAAGATTTTATAAATGACACTTTCACTTTAACAAAACTGAGAAATTAAGTGAAAGTTAAAGCTTGGTCCATGAGTTAGTCAATACTTTATGGAGTTTGGGGGCTCTCATTATATTATCCGTCCCTGAAAATCCCCACATAGTAATTTTGAATCGAATCGGACCCTAATTAACAATTTCGTCCGCCATCTTGGAGCCACCTTCTTGTTTTTTTATTCTGCCTCGATAAGCCTGTTAATGAAGTATGATAAATTTGAAATCCGAATATTTCTTTGTCCCGCAAGAGGGCGTCAAAATAGAAAATTGGGTAGTGAAAAGTAATATGGCTGAATTCCTTATGAAATCATCTTTTGAATGAAGTGTCACACCTACTACTTTTACTATTCAAAATGTTTGGGTGATAGTGAACAGGGGGTAGGAGAAGAGGTATGGCAGTTGAAGTAATGTTAGAAAGATGTCCACCTTTAAATGAAAATTGACGTGTTTTTCGCATTTTTTTTACATCTAGTATGTTCTGAAGATATTCTATCCATAATGTTATGATCAACCACTTCTATATCATATGATTCCTTCCTATAGGTCTTTAATTCCGAGATATAAGCCAAAACTACGAAACTGCTCATCTCTGACAAAACTTGTCGAACGAAGATTAGGCCTAGACCTACTTTCATATAGAATTTCACGAGGAACAATTTTGGATTAGAATTTTGTTTCCTATGAGCTCATTTTCGCGAGATTTCCGGAGAACACGAGCAACAAAAAAAACATGAGGCTTGGGAGGTGGGAATTTTGATGGGTTGTTTCTGGCACCTAACTTAACATTTTCCATCAATAATCAGATTTTTCCTTCGAAATGCATATAGCCCAAGAGACGAAATAGAGGTCGACCTTCCGGATGAATCATACTTTTTATAGGGTTTCATAAATAGAGGGATAAGCCGATAATGCCTTGCCCATCAAAATGTGGTCCAAATTATATACAGTGAGATATAAAAATTTCCTCCATATGGAAAATTTTTTCATTATCGATTTTTCAGAAAATTTCATTCCTCATGAAGATTGGTATATTGCAGAACACTTGCATATAAGTTGTCAAAATTTCAAATTTTCGAATATTGTACAGGAGAGAACGAAAAATAGGAATTTTGATGGGTGCGTATTCCAACGTCGAATTCTTCCTACGGCGAATTCTTCCTACGCCGAATTCTTCCTACGTCGAATTCTTCCTACGGCGAATGTCATCCCCTCCACTGACGTCATCAAAACACGAACGTTTCCGATGATGATCCATACACCCCATAGTGGAAAGTTCGCCGTAGGAAGAATTCGCCGTAGGAAGAATTCGCCGTAGGAAGAATTCGACGTAGGAAGAATTCGCCGTAGGAAGAATTCGCCGTAGGAAGAATTCGCCGTAGGAAGAATTCGCCGTAGGAAGAATTCGACGTAGCAAGAATTCGACGTAGCAAGAATTCGACGTAGGAAGAATTCGACGTAGGAAGAATTCGACGTAGGAAGAATTCGACGTAGGAAGAATTCGACGTAGGAAGAATTCGACGTAGGAGAAATTCGACGTAGGAAGAATTCGCCGTAGGAAGAATTCTCCATAGAAATAATTCAGAATTAGTTAACATTGCCGCCAAATTATCTCGTTAACGACTCCATCAATAAAACGGGATGCACCGAGGGATTCCTCTTTCACATTTACGGTGGAATTCATTCATATTGTTTGATTATTGATAAAATAAAAATATGAAATTATAATACATGAAGTGATCAACATCGATAACATACATCAAGAAAAGTTACTGCTTTTTTTATTCTTTTCTGCAAACTCGATACACGTCTCATCATTGTTAACGGTCTCATCTCTGACTAGATAGGTGAAAAATGTGACGCTTCTGGATTTCACACCGTAGTAAGGTGGTAAAAAAAGGGTTGTAGATTTCAAGTCCTCAACACTTTTTGGGAAGACATATGATGCAGCATGAATTGTGTTCAAGACGTTTCTGCTATATGAAACTATAAATTCCAGCACTATGCTCGTCACTTTTTAGAGGTTCAACGGACTGAATTTTCCAACAAACAATGGGGAGTTACGGACTAATGATTTTCATATGGCTTTCTTCAAGACGTTAGATTCTGAAAAACATGATGTGATTGGAAGCCGATAATTTTTGTTTCAGATGAATTATAACTCCTGGTACCGTTATTATCATATGGGACGGGGTTTTTCTCAATGAGTTTTCTGAATCAATCATATTGAAGAAAGACGTACGAGAAATTTCGACAGTAACATTTTTTTTCGCTGAGACAATCAGTTATCCCTTGTTAATAGTCGATTGTATCAGTGAAAACTGACGACATAGTGCTACAAGTTATTGTTTCATATAGCAACATCGTCCTGAATATGTTTCATGATGGGTCATTTGACCCCCCAAAAAGTGTTATTGGCTTGTAGCCTAGTCCTTTCATTTCAGTTCACTACTTGAAAGGATTTCGAACGCAAATATTTCGGACCCCTATTACCTTCCATATTCAAATCCAAGGTCGAAAATAGCCATTGATATGAATATTACATTTTGTATTACAGACTATATCGGGTATTTCAACTTTAACTCTCACTATTATGTTTTCGAATAATATAAGAAATACGGAGACGGTTGATTTGGCGCAAAGTTGCACATTTTTGTGGCCAACAGAATGCTTTTCAGAAAGTTATACAATCTTGAGTATTAATGAATGAATCCCACTGTGAATGCGAAAAAGGAGTTCTTCGGTACAAATCGTTCATCTGATGACGTCGTTGTCGAGATGTTCTGTCTGCGATGTGATATATTTCGAGAAAGAAGGGCGAATATTTTCGCCAATTTTTTCTAACGACAAATTCTTCCTACGGCGAATTCTTCCTACGTCGAATTCTTCCTACGTCGAATTCTTGCTACGTCGAATTCTTGCTACGTCGAATTCTTCCTACGTCGAATTCTCCCTACGTCGAATTCTTCCTACGTCGAATTCTTCCTACGTCGAATTCTTCCTACGTCGAATTCTTCCTACGTCGAATTCTTCCTACGTCAAATTCTTCCTACGGCGAATTCTTGCTACGTCGAATTCTTCCTACGTCGAATTTTTCCTACGGCGAACTTTCCACAATGGAGTGTATGGAACATCATCGGAAATGTTCGTGTTTCAATGACGTCAGTGGAGGGGATGACATTCGCCGTAGGAAGAATTCGACGTAGGAAGAATTCGACGTAGCAAGAATTCGCCGTAGGAAGAATTCGACGTAGCAAGACGACCCGATTTTGATCAGGTGTAAACCACATCTCATTTTTGACATAATCAAAAACTTCATCCAAAGGAGTTGTTTAGAATTGAAATCAATTTTCAAATATTGAATCACATCCAGGGTAGTTCACTCTTATTCAAAATTCTATTTTTCGTTCTACCATGTACACTGTTCGGAAATTTGAAATTTCGTCAACTCATGTGCAAGTATTCTGAGATACACCAATTTCTATGAGAAATAAACTCTTCTGAAAAATCGATAATAAAAAACTTTTTCCATATGGTAGAAATTTCTCACTGTATATAGTCTGGACCACATTTTGATAGGCAAGCCATTATAGGCGAATTCGTCTATTTATGAAACCCTATGAAAAGTATGTTTCATGCGGTATACAGATGGGTGAAGGTCGATTTCTATTCCGTCTCTTGGAATAAAAGAATCACATTTTTAGTTTTTTAGTGTAACATTCGCCTATTCAACTTGTGGAACAAATTATTTTTTTGTTATAATTATGTTCACGGCCACTATGACCCCCCAATCTAGGTATCTCTTTCCTCAACAGCATCCTTCTCCCGTCCTTGGCATGAGCCAGAGTGCTTCGTACTTGTTTAATTTACCTAATATCTCGAACGCTTGCCTGAGATCACAGCACACTTCGATCGAGCCCTCTCGCCACTCAATCGGTCCAGGGACTGCATCGTAAAACGTTATTATTGCTGGTGAATTGGAATAGTGGAAGCGGATACCGTACTGATTATTGGCTGCTATTTGATTTCCATCTAAATACTCTATTGATTGAACAATATGGCGGCAAAGCGCAAATTTCACACAGGGTATTCCACAACAAGTTTAATCGATCCATATATATCTGTTATTGAAGCGATTTGTATGAAAATATATATCAGTGGGTTATTCGTACTTCCATTAAATCTACAGTGTCGCATTTCAGTGAATGATTTCGAATTATACCTCTAGGTGAGATCAACTGTGGATTTAGATTAGTTTTAGAAAGTTCGAAGATACGTAGGAGAAACGCTTGATTATGGATTATCTTAGATTATGTCTCATCTATTCTGAAGTTCCACTAACTATTTTTACTGACTTTGGTCAAGCTGCAGTTGGAGATAGAAAGTTCAAGAGTGACTATTTATGTCATACATATATTATGATTTCACAAAAAGCGGGAAAATCAGAAACAGAGCTTGTATGATACAAGTTGTATCTTTGGCGAATGCAGTCAGTGAACTGTTTAAAGAGTTTTTGTTTTTTTTTTGAAAGCCGAACTAGATAAAATTAGTACTGTTTGAACGTCATTATTTTGTGGTGGATCAATATTTGTTTCGTAGTTTTCTGGGTTTGTAACGTACCACAATTTGAATAAATAAGAATTGAAATGGAGCAGGGAAGTCTTTTGGAGTTTGTTCTCTTTCCCCCCTTGTGTCAAGAATCTCCAAAGAATAGAAAGAGTAGCAGAAATTGGGAAACCTGCGAGCATTCAATGGTTTCATTATGAAATATATTCGACTCAGTATCAGGAGTTCATTTTCATTATTGGCGAAAATTCCGTTGAAACTTATTCGGTCGATATTGCAAACGCAATGAAATGCAAGCTGACCATATTAGGTTGACCAGAGTTCTTATTACGTCTATAGGGACCCTCGATTGTTGGTAGTTCTCGGAAAATGTAGGTAATTGAAAACCGTGGGTGGATAAAACGAGCAGCAACAGACATGAGGCAAATCTAGCAGCAGTATAACTTTTTATAATACCGGCTATTTTTGTCATATTTAGGTTATTGAGGATTATTGGATCGAGATTCCCCTTGTGTTTTGAAAAAATGCTGCTGATATTTTCCTACTTCACTAATTGTAGCTATTCGGGCAAGGATCGGCTAATTACCTTGGGTGCCGACGTGCTCTGGGGCGTGTAACTGATTTTTATTTCAATTGTAGGGAATCCCAGAAGACTTTGATCCCATTATGAATCCTGAGTATCAATCAATCCGTCTGATTTGGATTTTCAGTGCTTCGTAAATTATGGAGTCCTTCACTGAGCTACTTGTGGGTACGAGTAGCGGAAGAACGGGTGTTGTATCGTATTGATCAAGGCATTTATGAATCGGGCAAGCTGTTTTCAACACGAAAATAGAAATGACAGTGAGGATCTGCTACTTCTTCTAATATTCTCTAGACAGATCTCTCAACATTAATTTGAACCTGATAGCATAGCCTCCAGAAAGGGGTATTTTTTATATGAATGGAGTCTAGAGTTATTAGTTTACATATATATATATATATATATATATATATATATATATATATATATATATAATATCTCGTGTAGACAATTTTCTTAATTGTCATTTGTCAAATTATTTCAAATTTGACATATCATTTTGTCCCTTAAGGGGGGCAGCCATCCGCGATCCATATCAAGCGAACTGGGCGAACTGATAGAGATGCACTCTTCACCAGACAGCATGATGAAAGCAGATCCCTTTAATTTTCGTTTCTTGCCATTGCTTTCTTTCGTTATAATATTTCATTTTTCGTTATAATTTTAGTGTCTTTCCATTCTACTGTGTGGTCGGCAATAAGAACGTGTTCTGATCATTTGGAACCACCTATCTGCCTGTTCCTGTTTGATCTTGTGTTCACTCTTCCGCACTTCCAATGGTCGAGACGTTTCACCGATACAATACAATTTTTTGTGTTTTCTGTTTGTGTTTTTTGGTTTGGTATATGTGAGTATTGATTTCAAAGTATTTGTTGTTTTGATTGTTGTTCTAGCATCATACCTGTTGCCGATCCGTTTTATCTTTTCAGACAAACGAGGGACATAAGGTATGATGTTTGATGCAGGTTGTGTATTTTTTGTAGGTTGTATGTCTTCATTGTGGACTGTGTTCGGATTTTCAATTTCAGTCGAAGTTTTTTCTATGAATTTTTCAGGATATCCATTTTCTTTCAATACTGATTTCATGAAGTTTATCTCATCATTGATTTTTTCTTGTGAGTTACATACAATTTTTATTCTATCATAAAGGCATTTCACCATACACTTCTTGGCACTTGTGTGGTGGTTTGAGGTGTAGTGAAGATATCTGTTGGCATGTGTTTTCTTTCGATATACACTTGTATCTACATGGCGTGTCGATTTCTTTATCATTGCATCTAGAAATGGAAGTTCATTGTTATTTTCTGTTTCTTATGTGAATTTTATTGTTGGTTCTTGTTTATTAATATGCTCCGAAACTGTGTCAACTTCATTTTGACCATGAGTCCATGTAGCAAAAACATCATCAACATATCTCCACCACACATCCTCAAAATACTCCATATAAATATTACTGAGAATTGGAGAAAGTGGTGAACCAATAGTCATACCAAATTCTTGTTGATAAAAATCATTTTTGAATTGAAAATATGTTTTTTCTGTACAAAGTTTTAAGATATCCATGATCGCATCTATATTCAATTTTGTTCTATTGATAACTGTTCCATCATTCTCTAATTTGACACTTTCTGAAGTTTTGTTCAGTTAGTAAGGCTTGTATTCATTCTCAAGTCAAATTGAAGTATCATCATTTCAAACACTTTGATGTCAATTTTTTTTTCTGATTGCTAGGATATATCAATTTTCCAGACACATATCAATCAGAAAAGTATTACTTTTTCTGCCTAGGCATCAAAAGTAATACTTTGCCGGTTGATATGTGTCTGGAGGAGTGAGTTCTTCAGTAGTCAAACTATAATTACATACATTCCTATAGCAACCAACCATTCCAACATTTATGATTTCAATCAAATTTTGTTTAAATTTATCATCACAGGAAAAATGAAAAGATCGTGAAAATTAAAATAATTTGCAAATAGAGTATCCTACATATATCTTTATAAACAATCGGAGGAAAAGTAGATTGACTGCCTTAGCTCATTTCCTATCAGCCGCGGCATTCAATCTACTACTTTGCAGCCTAGTAAAACAAAAGCTATTCCTAGTATCATCCAGAAAATTTAACCTTTCACATTAAAGCAAAAACGACCTTCAGTAATAGCTGATTTTGGTACTAATGTACATTGTGTATACATTCATTTTGTCAATAAATTGCCATTGAACACAAATTTTTGTATTGGACAGGTGCAAAAATCAGTTCATTGCAGTTGGCACGGAATATACATTCTTTACACTTGTTACACGAAATATTTCTGAATCATTTATAGTAATGAAACTAAGTAGTGGCCACAAAACTGATCTCTGTGGTACTTCATGAATTAAAACTTCATTCTCTGAGGAGACATTATTACACACAACTTATTGGCAAACAAGCAAGATCTGACAAAAGCTATACTATTGAAGTGATAAGTACAAAATGATAGGCCTTCGAGCAGAATGTCAGTCGAAACATAAATAGTATGGTGTGGTTTCGGTAGTGTAGAGGTGAGCACATCCGCCTTCCTATAAAGCGGAAGACCAGGGTTCAATCAACCGCCGGACCTTCGTACTGGGATTCACACGTTGAAATTTTTGTTGTTCCAAGGACATGTAATGAAGTGATTTTTATTTATTCTTCCAGAAACAGAGTAAGATACAAGAAGAAAGATGAAAATGAAAAAGTTGTTGTTTCAGTAGCTCAATGCGAAAAAAATAAAAAAATTGCAAAAAAAATCAGTAGTGCACATTTTTTTTCTCAAAAATATTGGTTCAAGACCTTCCGGGATTCCACTGGACATAATGATTCCATCTAGTTATGTCCAAATCAACCCCTCAATACCCCAAATACCATCGCTAAATTTCAAGAAAACCTGCTGAAGGATTAATGAGATATTCAGGAGAAAACTTTTTTTCTTAGATTTTAACACCCTGTATCTTGAAAACGAAGCATTACCGGATCAGAGTTTATATGAACTTTTTGTTTCGTATTAGTAATTTCAGTTTCAGACTTTCCATCTCGACTTCGAACTTATAGAGACTTCATCTACCATACTGGTGGTGAATTATTCAATCTCTCACGAATATAAATAAGATTTGTTGAGCAATATCCAATATGAAAACGGGATAAAGAACCTACTCACCGATAGAGCCTATTATAGTTTGTCTTTTTTATAATCTAGATTCATTTTAAAATAATTGTAACTGTCATTCATCACCACTGCTCATAATGCTGGTATGGTTTCTTATAATATTTAATTATTGTTAATGTCATTGTATTGTGTTTGTTTATCACCTTCATTTAAGAGCCAAAGTTTATAGCTTTATGAATATTTTCTGACTTCGTCAGTAGGATGCGAATATTCTGACAATGAAGAATTTTTTTATTAGATTTGAGTTGATTGAGTATCAATACTAGTAACCATGATGTCTATAATCGGTTTGATGAAACTTTTTTCCGTTGATAGAAAAGGAGAAAGAAAGAACACTAGCATGGATAAGAGAGCTGAGCTAATTTGAAAAGAATTGAGATAGTACAAAATACGAGATAGCTAGTTCATATAGTCATTGCAATAATTATATTCTTTGTAATACTCAGATACATAACAGCAGATGAAAGTCAATCAATAGCAAATTTATGATTTCCAAGGAATATTTTGTTTACCAACCTTTCTGTAGTCGGTGTAGAATGATTCAACTAAAAATGGGTAATAAAATGGAAACTGGGTCAAGTAGAGCTTTCCACGACCGATATGATCGAAAACGGTCGATAATGCATTATTACGATATTTTCCCTCCTGAGATGGATACACAATATATTATTCGAATACTGACGTTCTATTGTATGAAGTTGCCACTCCTATTTGACGTCAAATATCACGAATTGATGCATATTTGATATCCATTGTTCGCAGTTGTATCTGCGGAGCTGTTGGCAGAAGCAACTCGGATTGGTCTTATTTTCATTTCGTATTATTGTTGATGCAAGCCTTTCATTTTACGACTCGTTTGGAGAACTCGACATATGCTGTATTCATGTTCATTGCATTCCCATGACAATAAACTCCAGTTGATATCACACGGAATATTCTTCTGATACAGGAGGTACAGTGGATGTCCGAACTAACTGGCTTCTGATTCCATTTCCATTATTTCTACCGAATATCCAGTCTTACGAATAAACTTAGCATGTACGAAAATAACATAATACGTTATGGAGACGTACATATTGAGGCAGATAAATGTCTTATAGAAGTACTTGCTACGTCCAGATTTCGTGCAAATAGAGAGCCTTAGCACGTTCATTTTTTGTCCACACCTCACCTACACTTATTCAGATGATACAACTCAAGTCGAACGAATCTCATCTCAGTATTCCACTCAGAATGTACTTTGCAAGATTTTTGCAGAAGTCAATAAATGCAAGTTTATATATAACTGAGCTTGGAGCCCTGAAGGACAACTATACAGTTTGAGTAATTCTATACTAATTTGCTTACCACGTACTGTTGGTCGAAAATCTTAAATGAGTTCAAGTTATACTGGAAAGTCTATTGTGCTACTATTCCTCTTTGATTCAATTCTCAATTGTTTCCAGTTTGTTCGACAGTTAGACAAGACTTCGGCTATAATCTTAAATGTCTCGCAGAATATTTCGCCTCCAATAGTTTGTCATTTCTGGGAGTAATATTGAGGATAGCACTGTCCCAAATAACAATTCAGACTCCAGCTTGTAACTGGAAAATATTCACTTAAAAGCAGGAAATGATTAAAGTCTGCAATGATTTATTTTATTCGGGAAAAAATATGAAGGTAGTTCCTGAACTCCTTAGCTGTATTGAATACAACTACGCCAAGATTTCACAGTGTGTTTCTATCAATCCTCTAATCTTCCTAGGAATTACAATTCAAATCGATTGTGATTGGAAGTAAATGTTTCGAATATGTTTTACATTTTCAATATCATCGCGATTTTTCAGTCGATATTGATACTTTCAGTCTTCGGATAATATACAAAATATTGAAGTTAAATGTTCCTACACCACTGATCACTAGAGAGGTATCAAGGTTGCTATATACTGGTGTTTTTACTCCATATAAAAGGTTGTCAGCAAATCAGACGACCGACCTGGCCTACTTGATCAAGAATTGATGACGTAGACCGTAGTAATAACACAAAAAATTGTCCAGGTATCGTCTCTCTCGCACTTGAGATGACAGACATGTGCACGTCCTGTGTTGCCAAGTGGTTATGTCGTTGCGAATTCTGGTCTATGTGCTGAAAAAACTAGTTGATTGTTGATATTTTCATTTGAGCAATATAATATTGTAATCTCAATTCAAAAGCTCGGTTCAGAAGTAGTATCACAATTCAGCCGAATATTATTCACGTTAATGCGTGTGAGCGAATAGGAGTGAGAATTGTGATCAAATTTTATGGATATGTGAAGTGAGAAAATGTCATTTTTTCTGGTGAGTGGAATCATTATTATTATTTATAATCTTCTGGGTTGAACTGAAATTATCTAAAACACATATCACTGCGCTTATAGAATATTCGGAACGCACACTCTAGAATGTTGTTGCCAGCAAACTTCCCTTGTGTGTTTTTTATGATCACTACAAATTTTTTTAATGTTTATTGAATATACTAGAACGAGAACGTGAGATTATTCTTGGAGGTAGGTCATTGAAGATGAAGTTTGTTTTCATCAGCCTCAGAATAATCTCGCGTTCTATTATTATATATAATAATAATAATAATTCTCTGTTCTAACCAAAACTGATCTGTATTGGCAAAACGTGTTCCATGGATCGAAAATTTTCAGGAATTTCAACCACAAGCGCACCTTTAAGGCAAAATTTTGAACTTCTACAACCTGTCTACAGGTTTGTCTGAATTAATATCGCAACACTGAAAACACCAGTATATAGCCATCTTAACTGATATGATTTCTGTCCCTTTCATTATGAAATGGTTTATTGAGTATGCATTAGTTACGAGTAAGGTGGAGCTACCTTGCGAAAATAATGTGAACTCCGTACGACTGGTTGTAACAGCGTACTCCGCGCGTGTTCAAAACACCTACAAAATGAATTTTTCCAATGAAAAAATTCAAAAAGTATTAGATGACGGAACAAGATTTAATCAGATAATAAAAGATATTCAAAAAGTCTTCAAAACAGTTTTAGTAGATTCGAAAAGTGTGCAATGAATATTGGAAGAAAAGTTAAAAATTTTTTTAAAAATAGGTAACTTCAAGGATGATGATGCAGAATTATTTAAGAAAGAGTCATAATTTTGTAGTTCAAATCTTATTCAAAAATGAATATTCAAGATATATGCAATGAATATTCGAAATTAATAAAATGGAGTTTAAAATATTTTCTAAATATATACAGAAAGAAAGAATTGATAAATATTCATAAAATGATTCAGAGAATGATCGAAACTTCTTCAAAATATTCCTGAATGAATAATAATCAACATATATGCAATGATTAATCGTTATTTAGTAGGTGAAGTTTGAAAATATTATTAAAGTATATTTATGAATGGTAAATATTCAATGAACATTCAAAACTTATTCGAAAAAGAATAATTACAACTTCAAAATATTTTAAAGTCAACATTCAACGTCTATGCAATGAATATTTAAAAACAATAAAATTAAGTTAGAAAATATTTTCGAATTATATTCAGGAATGAAAATTTGATGATTATTCAATGAATATTCAAAACTTATTCAATATAGATTCAGAAAGTAACATTTATAATACTTTCAAAGTGGAATCAAAGTTGATTCGAACAGATTCGAAACATCCTCCTACGATTTCAGGGATGAAGTTTAGAAATACATTCGATGAAAATTTAATACTTTCATTAAGTTATTAGTAAATGAATATGCGAAACATATATTTAATTGATGTTTCCAAGATTGACAAAATGGTTAAGGCTTTCGCGGCCGAGGTTTTCAGTATCACTACTTTTGTTCGGGTTTGAAGGCCGTCGTTTTTTGAAATTTCTTCCTGGCGTTTCACTGGTCGACTAATCAGGGATACCATAGTCGACTGATACGGGAGGCAATAGAGATCCACAAAAACACGGATCATTTCAACAGAAATGAAGAAGCTATGAACCTCAACCGAATATGGAATCCCATTTTAATAAGATCAAAAATAACAAATGACATGCCTGCAAGTATTGCGGCAATTAATGCTGATGATGCTGATATTAATGAAAATTCTCCGAATCCAGAAAATTAATCATCACTGTAGGCTATCTGAATCCATATAAATACACTTTACGAAATCAAACCCGAACAAAAGTAGTGATACAGTTTCAAAGAATATCTTGCTACTTGGGCTGTTTTCCTGCTGAAAACTCTTTAACTCTTGGTATATATCATACTGGGCCTGTATTTTCGAATTGTTCTTGAATTTTGACTGGATAATCTCTAATCCCATGGGAAATCATCGATAATCCTAAACTCTACGAATCTTAAAAATGCAGGAATATTTTCCGACAGAAGCTCGATCCCTCTCCACTTCTAGTGTAGAATCAAAACAGTGGAAATATTTCAGGCGTATCTGAATCCCCAGTGACGGGCAACTTGAGCCAAAGAGGCACCCTCAAAGGAGACAATCAGTTATCACGCCATATTTGTTGTTGAGTTTCGAAATCGTGGAAGTTCGAAGCCGGGTTGCAATCCTTCACGAAAAGCAGGATGGCAATTCAGAGGAGGATTTTGAATTCACTTCAGGGGTAGAAAAGCCGTTGCATCGAAGCGTGAGGTATTAAACACCGTCAGTATGAAAAAGCGCGATATTTTATGAACGTATTAACATTGTTTATAGAGATATGGTTTGTCAAACATATGGAAATACTATTTGAAGGAATGGATACTACGGGTAGTATAGTATATTTCACAGTAAATGGTATTGGCCTATTAACTGCAATTAACTACCCGATTCAATCCCATTGTGTAGAAAATCATCTGGTAAAAGATGCAAATGTGCTTCAGGATCGAACTTAAGAAATTTGAATTTTGCATATTGTAGGAGATATACAAGTAATTTATTTTAAATGTTACAATTCTATTCTTTATTAGGGACACGCTGCTCATCGTACATAGTGTTGATTTTTCGCCTTATCAAATATTTTTCCCAGTCATCTAGACTTTTTGTGACACCGGAATCTTCACGCTTTTTTCTTGATTCCATGGAATTCCACCTTCGTCAAATTACTGATTACTTTTGCTGCAGCACCCGCGTAACATCCTTGCTGAAGTAAGGAACTATACACATTTTTTATAATGATTTTCGCGTCACAAGATAAGTGATTCTTCTTTAACGAACTACTGGAAGAAGCACTATTACTTTTTATCCACAGACGCCACATACTGCCTATTCTGTACGTTGGGGTATAAAATCTTTGCTATTGATGTTTGTAATAACAAATAAATGTTAAAAAATTATTGTACGCCGTAACACAAGTGAACACTTTCAATGAAATACAAAGACTAAAATGAACAAGAAGTGTAAGCTGTAATCCTCTACAATCCCTCTCTGGGAAACAAAATTACCTGAATCCGGTCCTTTTACATTTATGATGTGCATCTCGGATTTTACAACTTAAGGGTCTAATTGGTTTTATTATAATCCTTCAGTCAATACCATTTATTGTGAAAACTACTATACACACTGGTGATTTCGTTTCCAACTAATGACTATTCTTCAATATTTCTTACGGACGTCATAGCTTGAAACACACATCTTCTTGATTACTTACATATTATAGATAGATAGATAGATTGTTCATTCGACCACGTATATGTATACATACATTTGTAGCATGTCTAAAATAGAAAAGGTCAGTTCAATAAATAGTGTGAACGACCAAACACAAAAAAACAATAATAAAAAAAACAATAATGAAACAAAGTGCAAGAGACGAAATCGAAATACAGGTACATTCCAGTTTGAGGTTGTATAATTACATATCGTCTGAAGACTCATTTCAGAACAATTGCTAACGTGGGAGCAGCCATAATGTATTCCTCTATGTTGTAAAAGGATTCGCGAATGAGAATTTTTTTATGATTTCCTTGGAATTATTATTATTATTCTTTACAGAGGAGCGTAGGATATTATACAGTTTCACATCTAGTGAATTTTTTGCGGATTTCTGATTGAACTTAGTGGGTCTCATAAGATCAGCACCACGTGTTTTGTAATTGTAAAAATGGGAATCAGTTGAGATATCAGCATTAGTTGTATGTATTTCGAGTAAAACTGGACTGGAAAATGAATAATGATGAAAGAGTCATAATGCCCAGATTCTTGAAAAAAAGGCGACAGGTATCACGGTATCCTGCACCATCAATTATTATTCTTGTTGCTTTTTTTTTGAGTAATGAAGATCTTCATAGCAGAAGTAGAGTTTCCCCAGAGACGAGTACTATAGCTGATATGAAAATGAATAAAAGCGTAATAAGTTGTGAGAAGAGTATCTTGACTCACTAATTTTTTCAATTGCCCCATAAAAAATATATTTGGAGAGTTTTTCATTCAATTGTTCCACATGATATGTCCAACTGAGAGAGTCATCTATAGTTATACTTAGCCGATTAGCGGATCTTCCTCGTGCACTAGAGTTGTCTGAGAAAATTATCAGTTTCTGGGTTTTTTCTGTGTTGAGTTGAGGAAGTTGGCGTTGAACCATTTTTCAGCTTGTCCTTCGATTAGTTTCGACACCTCAGGTAGATTTTGGCAGCAATTCTGAACAAATAATGGATGTGTCATCTGGATAGATGACACATCTGTGGGAAAGAATTTGGAAAAAAACGTAAGAATCCAAAAATAATATGTCCAGACTGAAGCTTATAAGTCCTGACCTTTTCTTACTCCAAATTGCAACTAGGATAGTATTCCGAGCAGATCTGAATCTCCTGTGACAGAATACTTGAGCCAGAGAAAACGGACTCCAGAGTTAATCAGTGCCCACACATGTTGTCAGGTTACAAAACGAGGTGGAGGTTGAACCCAACCCAATAATTCGCCCACGAGCAACACGATAATAACGCGAACATCATTAGGGGAGAATACAAACACACAAACAGGAAGAGAGAGAAAGCATTGATGGATAAGTGCATGTGTAGAACTTTGTTTTTTCATTTTGGGAAAATGATATTATAAATCGGTCAACTATGACGAATACAAGCCATGAGTAGTGAGCTTATATGAAACTCATGAATTTCATGATTACGAAAATGATAACACTAGCGAAATTTAATCAACGGAACATATCTGCGAATTGAGCTATTTGCGAACACTCTCTTGATGAGGAACATATTGAAAGATACATGATGAGTTGAACCTCTTCCTTTGAAAAAAAAGTTGTGGTGTTGAAAGTAGATATATACAGTGCTTTTCATTGATGTTTCTTCCCTTTTATTTTTTGAACAGGTCAACCCAAAGAATTGAAAGTTGGGATAATGAATTTGATGCACAAATACTATATTTTGGAGTGAAATTGACAAGAGAAAATTTCAAGATGGCGACTGGGCGCCATCTGGAAAAAAAATTAATGGAAAGGGGGATCTTGTGACACATCCTTTTGGAGCTGACGAATACTGTACAACCCCAAAATATTGAGTCAGTATCGTCACCTACTACAAAATGGCGGAACATTCAATAATTACCTGAATGCAAACACATTCATATCTTATTCCAAGAAATATTCGTTTTTCTCTGCCATATGACAATAACAACAACCCGATAAGGTTTGATAGGTTATATTTTGTTCATAAAATGGCAAAACGACAACGAACCTCATTGTTCAGTTCGAATATTCTCATTTGTCAAGAGTTATTGTCAATTGCTGAAAACTACTGTTGATCCTCTAATCACCGAAATCGTCGAAGTGAATCCTAATGAATTCGATATGGATATTATCATTTCAACAAGATAGAGCACCATCACATTACCCCAGACAAGTAAGAATTGGATAATATTTTCCAGGTCGTTGGATTAGCCATCGAAGTCCTATGGAATGGCCAGCCCGCTTGCCAGATTTGACACCTTTAGACTTTTTTATGGTGCTATTTGAAGCAAAAGGTGTACGAAACTGAACCTTCTTCAATATTGAATATGCGACAAAGAATAATAAATATTTGTATGGATATTGACGTTGCTGTCTTCGAAAATGTTCGACGTCAAATATCTCCTAGGCTGTTCCAATGTCAAAACGTTCAAGGCAACCATTTCGAGCATTTCGTGAACTGAACTCAGCTCATTTCCTCAAAGTATAAATTTGAACGTCGATGTATTCAAGCAATTATTGATTGTTCCGCCATTTTGTAGTAGGTGAAGATATTGACATCATATTCTAGGGTTGTAAAGTATTCGTCGGGAGCTTCAAAATGATATATCACCAGACCCCCTTCCCATTTTGTTTTTTTACCAGGTGGCGCCCAGTTTCCATCTTGATATTTTCATCTGTCAATTTTACTGCAAAATATAGTATCCATGCATCAATTTCATCATCCCAAGTTTCAATTTTTTGAGTTAACCGTTTCAAAAAATAAAATATTTTTTGGTATTGACTGAATTCTTATGTTGAGTGTCCCAATACAAATTCTCAAATGAGGTTTATACACCCAGGCGAATTGATGTGACGAAACCACGAAGGTTTTTTTTCAGATTGAGAAGCCAGCCCTCAGATTTCCTAATTCAAAGGTGGAACGAGAGCATATTTCAGGCAAAGCTTAATTTTCGGTTATAATTGCACGAGTGCATAAAAATTACCAATAAATTTGCAAGAAAGCGTGATATCTATCTCTTTTACAAAATATTAAAATAACCGAATGCAACTTGTATAAGATATCACGCTTGAATGCAAAATTATCTGGTCATTTTTATGCACGAATGTAATTCAGAGGAATATTTCACGAATAAAGAAATTCTTAAGGAAATGTTATTTTTTGTTCATTTATACTTTCCTCTATAGATTTTATGGAGCACTCACCAAAACGCGAAATGTTTTTCTATTTTTGAAGTCTATCTGGCATTTATTTGTGTTGTTTACTGACGTCTAGCGATACTGTTTCGAATGTGTTGAGATCGTTCCATCTTGTCCGACAGTCATTCAATTCTCAGATATTTTGAGATCGTTGGTCATAATTCTACAACTCTTTGATCTTCGAAACTTTTCCAGGAGAAGAAAATTGATACTGAATCTAGAGCTGAGGTTAGTTATTTATATACCTTAAGTTTTCCGGTCCGATATGGATTTCGTTTGTTACTGTTAATTATTCTAATTAATTTCTCGGTAATGAACTGACTACTTGCAAGTTCCGTCATCTGTTAGTATTGATTTCTGATTACTTCCTCAACAATAAATTGAAAAGCGGGCTAAAAGGGATAGGTCCATTGTCACCATTCATGCTGTTTTTACATTTTGCTATTTCTAGACTCTCACATGCATCGAGTAGTATTGTGTCATGCATATGCTTGATTTTCTGGTCATTGTCTAGAGCGTGTTGGGCGACACTGGATTTTTCTACCCTTCCGTATTTTATATGTGCAAAATGCTCTTTGAAACGGGTTTTAATAGCTCGTCGGCTCTGGCCGATGTACTTGTTGTTGCAATCTTGACAACTGATCTCGTAAATTCCCGAATTCTCTGAGAACTGAAACTGATCAAGCATGTGCATGACACAAGACTACTCGATGCATGTGAGAGTCTAGAAATAGCAAAATGTGAAAACAGCATGAATGGTGACAAGGGACCTATCCCTTTTAGCCCGCTTTTCAATTTATTGTTGAGGAAGTAATCAGAAATCAATACTAACAGATGACGGAACTTGCAGGTAGTCAGTTCATTACCGAGAAATTAATTAGAATAATAAACAATAACAAACGAAATCCACATCGGACTGGAAAACTTTAGGTATATAAATAACTAACCTCAGCTCTAGATTTAGTATCGATTTTCTTCTCCTGAAGATGATAACCTTGTTAGCGAAACGCGTGTCTAGTGCAAAAATATCAGTTTGGTGTTAGGGTAATTGATCTCTAGGAAAAGTTTCAACTTTTACAGCAAAGGTTTCTAGATTGAAGCTGAAACCCCCAGATTTTTCCAGTCAAAATCGGAACTGAGAGGATATGGAAGGCAGTAAGAACAAATCCCCTAGATAATCAGTTCTTACCAAGATATCTCATTGGCTTACAGAATGAGGTAGTGGTGTTCATATTGTTACAATATCCTTGCAAAATCCAACTTCTGACACTACTGTTACAACACTAAACTACTTTTATTATAACTCTTTGTCACAACACTACACTCGCTCAAATTGCTCCGCAAACTTTCTAATGCTCGGTACTAAAACTCTGTAAAATTATAAACACAGTGTTTATAATAAATTCGCTTGAAAAAGATACAGTGTATCGAAACATGTCGCGAAGACAATAAATTCTGTGGAAATTTAATCGTGTTCTACCTTATAGCGTAATAACTATGGATTTCCATCAAGTAAAGGCCACCTCAATCCAAAATCAGTTTTTCGGTACCTAAAATGTACTCAAATGGTAAAGAGATCGTTGGCCATAACTCCACAACTCCGTTAACCTATCATTAACCATAACCAGATTGAAGCTGAAGTCTTTAGAATCTGAAATCGGAACTGAGAGGATATACCAAGCAAAGTAGACAATTGAGTCAGTAAGAACGAATCCCCTAGACAATCGGTTCTTATAACCTCATATGTTGTTGGGTTGTAGAATGAGGTGGTGGTGGTTATATACCGAATAATTCGCCTACGATCAATAGTATAATACTTCGTAAACCGACCATCATTAGGGTCGAGTATAAACACACAAATAGGAGGAGAGAAAAGAAGAGAAAAAAAATATCGATATGAAAAGACAGATATGTAGAAAACACATGTCAGAATACTTAATCACATATGGTAATCATGGATTGGATTCTATTAAAGAGGTCATCATGGATTGGATTCTATTAAAGAGGTAATCATAACAATAATAACGAACTTCCATCAACCAAATATATCACTATCGAATTCAGTTCAATTTAAGACGTCCAATTAATGAAAACTGTCTAGATGACATATTTCTAATGTAGCTTGATCTTCTCATGGAAAGTTTGTGCTATTGAAAGAGAATTCATATTTAGTCTTCTTTGGACTCTCATAACTCAGAATGACAGGAATGACATTTATGCACATAGGCGAATTAATATGACAAATCTATGAGGGCTTTCGAAGATTTTCAGTTCTTCAACTCCGAGAAAATATATGCCTCAATCTTGTGGAAAAAAATCATAGAGAATTTCGCAAACTTTTCTATGTATGTGATCCTTCCATCTTGTCCGACAGTCATTCAATTTTCAAAAATTTTGGCAGATTTTCTGTACCTATAATGTCCTCAAATGGTAAAGAGATCGTCGGTCATAACTCCACAACTCGGTTAATCTTACATCAACTATTTCAACTATCATCAACTATTTCCATATTGAAGCTGAATCACTCAAGTCAGTAAGAACGAATCCTCAATCAATTCTTATACCCACATATGTTATCGGCTCACAGAATGAGGTGATGGTGGTTATATATACAATCAACAGGAAATTACTTGGTAAGCCGACCATTATAAAGGGCGAATACAAACACAAATAGGAAGAGAGAAAATATCGATATGAAAGGACAGTATATGGTTAACACATGCCAGATTACATGATTACATATGGTGATTATGAATTGGATTCCATTAAAGAGGTAATTGAAATAATAATAGGGAACTCTCATCCACCAAATATATCAGTATCGGGACCAGTACAATTGAGGATGTACAATCAATGAAAACTTCCTAGATGCTATATTTCTGAAGAAGCTTCATTTCCTTCTCGGAAGTTCGTGCTATTGGAAGAGAATATATGAATGAAGTCTTTATTGGACTATCACAACTCAGAATCCACGAATGACATTTATACACACAGGCGAATTAGTATGTCAAATTTATGGAGGCTTTCGAAGATTTTCAGTTCTTCAACTCCAAGAGAATATATGCCTCGATATTGTCGATTGAAAAAAAATTTATAGAATTTCGCAAACTTTTCTATGTATGTGATCCTTCCATCTTGTCCGACATTCATTCGATTCAGATATTTTAGCAGTTTTTCTGTATCAAAAATGTCATCAAATGGTAAAGAGATCGTTGGTCATAATTCCACAACTCAGTTGATCTTTCATTAACTATTTCCAGATTGAAGCTGAACCCCTTTAAAATCGGAACTGGGAGAATATACGGAGCAAAGTGAACACTTGAGTCAGTAAGAACGTGACCCACTGGTGGAGTTTTCAGTGGGCTCTAAATACTGAAATACTGAAATGAATTGACATATCAAATGCACTAAAAGTAACTAGTGTTGAAGTTGATGTCAAAGCTGTAATGGCGAAACATAGGAAACAATTTCATCCTACCCATTGAAATTTCTATTTGATGTAGTTATTCGATTAAGCATCACTTTGTTTTTTATTTGAAAAATCTCGTTGTTCATATTGGTGATGGTTAAATTTCCTAGAGGTGGGTCTCGAGTCTGGTAACTTCTTTCAGATGGGTCGTAGTCCAGACAACTTTGGAACCACTGCCCTAGACAATCGGTTCTTATGCCCACATATGTTATTGGCTTACAGAAGGAGGTGATGATTATATACCCAATAGTTCGCCCATGAGCAACAAAATAATGATTCCTAAACAGCCCCCTATCAGGATCCAATACGAACACACAATCAGGGAGAGAAAACATCGATACGGAACGACAGATATATGGATATGTGCATACCTGTTGGGACCATCGTCGGAGTCCTGTCTCGCAAAAATGGCAACCTGTAGCGGCGGGTGGCAACGAGTCCCGTTCGACAAAGAGCACTCCCACTTCCCCGTGCCGACGTCACCCACATATCACTGCAACGTCGTGGAGTGCAAAAAAATCGGACTTTGTGCGTTTCCGGAGCGAAAGCTGCCAGCAGCACGGCCCGGAGCTGGCGGAGACTCCGGTGTAACAAGTAGGTAGACGGTGGTGACCGGGAGAGTGCGCGCGCATCGGCTCACATCGAACGCCGGTCGCGTTCGCTTTTCGTTCATCGTTTTGTACCTCAACGACCGCGTACAAGTACACTTGTTGGGCATACGGGGTCTCCCGACGGAAGAGTTCGCCCCTCATAAAGCTCGGAAGGCGTTTATGGGCGAGAGGCTGGTCGAGATCGAGGTGTGCTAGTCGAAAGAACACACCATTCAAGTCGACATTTCTGATTCCACGCTCATTTGGTCGTACACGTAATTATATTCGTCAGGGGAGGGATTCAACACCGCAACTAAGGTGGCTATGTATTGGTGCTTTCAGTATTGCGATATTGTTTCAGACAAACCTGTAGACAGGACGTACTTGTTCGAAATTACGCCTCAAGGGTGCGCTTGTGGTTGAAATTCCTGAAAAATTCTCGAGATCACTCGATCCATGGAACACGTTGTTGCCAATACAGATCACTTTTGGTTAGAACAGAGAATAGAACGCGAGATTATTCTGAGGCTGATGAAAACAAACTACATCTTCAATGACCTATCTCCAAGAATAATCTCACGTTCTAGTATATTCAATTACCGTTTGAAAATTTCGTAGTGATCATAAAAAGACACAAGAGAAGTTTGCTGGCAACGACATTCTAGAGTGTGCACGCGTTCTGAATATTCTATAAATGCAGTGATATGTGTTTTAGATATTTTCAATTCAACCCAGAAGATTATAAAAAATAATGAGGAGTCCACTCACCAGAAAAAATGGCATTTTCTCACTTCACATATCCATAAAATTTGATCACAATTCTCACTCCTATTCGTTCACACGCATTAACGTGAATAATATTCGGCTGAATTGTGAAACTACTTCAAATCCGAGCTTTTGAATTGAGATGACAATATTATATTGCTCAAATGAAAATATCAACAGGCAACTAATTTTTTCAGCACATAGACCAGAATTCGCAAAGACATAGCCACTTGGCAACGCAGGACGTGCACATGACTATCACCTCAACTGCGAGATACCTGTCGAATTTTTTGTGTTATCACCACGGTCTACGTCATCGATTCTTTATCAAGTAGGCCAGATCGTTCGTCTGATTTGCTGACAATATTTTATATGGAGTGAAAACAGCAGAATATAGCCACCTTGACCGCAACGTTAACCGTCCAGAAAGGGTGGGACCAACTCTTACTATTTCAGATGGGTTAAGGGATCAAGTCATTCTTTCAAAAAAGCATTTAATCATCTTTCAACTGACATCTCATTTGTTGAATTTGTTCAAATAATTTTCGAGATGAGTATCCAACTGTACTCTTTGAAAGTCATTGTTTTGTGGTGAGTGAATCTTTTCTTCGTAGAATTCTGGGTTTCTAACTTACGAAAATCGGAAAAAATAAGTATTAAGAGTTGCTGCGTGAGTTGAAAACATCTCCTTTTGGATAGAAAAACACGTCCCTCATATGTCTGGAAAGATAAAACGGTTCGGCAACAAGTATAATGTTAGAACGACATTCAAAACAACAAATACTTTGCGGTCAATACTGACACATACTCGACTAAATAACACAACAGAAAAAATTGGATTTATTAAATTCCTTGTTCGTGCGGTCAAACTTATATTGGTGAAACGTCACGACCTTTGGAAGTGCGAAAGAGCGAACACAAGATGTACATCAGAAACAGGCAGATAGGTGGTTCTAAATTATCAGAAAACATTTTTACTGCCGATGGAGGTAACACAGAATGGAATGACACTAAAATGATGGCAAAAGAAAGCAATGACAGGAAACGGAATTTAAAGGAATTTGCTTTCATCATACCGTCTGGAGGAGATTGCATTTCTATGAGTTAGCTTGATATGGATCGCGGCTGGCTGTCCCTCCTGAAGGACAACATGCTTTGTCAAATCTCAAATTATTTGACAAATGTTAATAACGAATTTCATCATAAAAAAAATATTCGATTCTGAAAGAAATTTTCACACAAGTTTTGGGAACGGAAGCGGAATAAGTTTCCGAAACTTTTTTATATCTATATATTAGTTCTTGTAATATTTTTGTTAGTCAAAATGTAGTTATACGAAATTTTGCTGACCAATTGGACTTGTTCTATCCTAAAGGAAGTGTTTTTCAATTAAAACAACAACTTGTCGGGGTAGTTAGAAGTCTACTCTTCTACACTTGCATAGATTTCAATATTAACACTAATTTTTTCAGATCGTGAAGTCAAGAACAATTAATAGTGTTCAGAAGACCAAAGAAGGCGGTGTTGCCAAGCAAATTTCAGGGTGAAAGTTTGTGTTCCATTAATGGAAAACACCGAATTGTAATTTCGGGTGTGAATGATCTGAATTCGGGCTAGCAAATGAAAAGAATGTGCACATAAACAAGACCCTCTGAATTTAAAATTGTATTAAAGTGAGGAGCTTCCTATTCAAGGAATTATTCGATAATTTGGCGAAGGTGTCAGAAAATATGTTGTCCAGTTCCTAAAATTCAACCTATTAAAAAAATTTGTCCAACATCAGGTTGCGCAGTGAACTGACTGTAGTATTCAAATGACTCCTTGTTCCACAGTGCGCAATACTTCTTCTGTTGCCAAGAGGCAATGGATGAAATATATGGAAACAAATTTGTAGGGTATGATATTTAAAATAGAATGCTATAGTTCAAAATTGAAAAAGTTTATTCCGAAAGCTACAGAGCTCAAGAAAACAAATGAAATGAAGAAAAACTCAACACACGTTTCGTGAAATGAATCGAAGGTATTGCGTTGTTTTCACTGTAGCTGAACCGAATATTTTCCAGATGAATTGAATACGTTCCAAAGGAGTTGATACCATTATGCCTGACTCTGCAATTGTAAATGTTTTTTTCAGGTCAGTCACACGAAAAAACAATTTTCAGTACTGACGATCCGCCCTAACAATTTTTATGTTATTCGTAAGTACGCGTATCATCGAGCATAACATGTGCTATTACAATGATTCTCGTAGTAATCTGGAACGGGCCTCATTCCAAAAGTGCTGTCACTGGCTCCTCCGCCATTTGCAATAAAAAATATTTCCGAGTTCTTCCGAAATTTCTAGATATTCTACTCAATTTATAGCTATAGCTTCAATTCTCAACTATATACTTCAAGATTGAATAGAACATAAGTATTTTTTATATGCAGAATCACATGAAAGGGAATCCCTGTAATGTTCAAAGAACACCGCGTGAATCAAGTGAAAGGAGATACAACTTAACATCAACTTTGTATTTTTGAAGTTTGTAAGCCTCAGATTAAACCTCTCTCGGCAAGAAGTTCAGCTGTTCTATTGAAAAAAGATCCCTGAGCAAGAGAGGTTCGACAGGTCTTCAAGTTCACAACAAAGGGTGGGAATTCTGTACTCGTCGAGTCATCCGTGTAGATGTTGCCAAGGGTGGAACTATTGATAACGTTTGAGAACACCGACTGTGAAAATATCTATAGAAGTCTGTGAGCGAAGAATCACCAACAAGAACACTAGCTTTGGCTTGAACTGGTCAGTAAAAACTAGCGTGGTTACGTTTGCACTGATTTTATCAGCAAATTTGTTTGAATAATGGATAGCAAATGTTAAATAGGGTTTGAACTACTAATATTTCAAGCCCCTCACGCTGATGCTTGAAAAATAGTATATTCAGGTGAAAATCAAACGGGACTGTGTTGGAATGGCCCAATTTATGAATGATAGATTTCCTACATATTATCCTTATAACTAATAACTCTAGACTCCGTTCATATGAAAAATACCTCTTTTTGGAGGCTATACAACACCCGTTCTTTCCAATACTGTCTTCCGCTACTCGTACCCACAAGTAGCTTAGTGAAGGACTCCATAATTTACGAAGGACTGAAAATCCAAATCAGACGGATTGAAAGATACTCAGGATTCATAATGGGATCAAAGTCTTTTGGGATTCCCTACAATTGAAATAAAAATCAGTAACACGCCCCAGAGCACTTCGGCACCCAAGGTAATTAGCCGATCCTTGCCCGAATATCTATAATTAGTGAAGTTGGTACAAAATATCAGCAGCATTTTTTCAAAACACAAGGGGAATCTCGATCCAATAATCCTCAATAACCTTAATATGACAAAAATAGCCGCTATTATAAAAAGTTATACTGCTGTTATATTTGCCTCATTTCTGTTGCTGCTCGTTTTATCCACCTACGGTTTTCAATTACCTACATTTTCCGAAGAACTACCAACAATCGAGGGTCCCTATTCACGTAGTGAGAACTCTGGTCAACCTAATATGGTCAGCTAGCATTTCACTGCGTTTGCAATATCGACCGAATAAGTTTCAACGGAATTTTCGCCAATATTGAAATTGAACTCCTGATACTGCGTCGAATATATTTTATAATGAAACCATTGGATGCTCGCTGGTTTTCCAATTTCTGCTACTCTTTCTATTCTTTGGAGATTCTTGACACTAGGGGGAGAAGAGAACAAATTCCAGAAGAATTCCCTACCCCATTTCAAAACACTGTCGGTTTTGAGATGTCGTTGATCGTTGCTTTGTTCAAGTTATCGGAAATCGCTGTAAAAGTGTTGGATCGGCGAATCTTCACTCTTGCTACATCAGTGGCTGACGGTATGAAACACATACTTTTGATGTAAAATATTTTTCTTTCCCAAATGTCCTCCTTGGTGGATGTTATTTACCTACGCAGATGTGCAAATAATATGTCATAAATCTCAGTTACGTCACGGGGATTGCTGCAAATAGGCAATGTTCATATTACTCACTGGAACATTGGCAGCATTTCGATAAAAAAAAGGGCTGGTTCTAATGAGCGACAGTGCAATTGATGCTGTTCGGAGTTATTTCTTCCCCCAATGAACAATAATTGGTCCCTTTCGAACCTTGAAGTAGGTTAGAAACAAGTACATTTTTGATTGATTGTAAAAGTAAAAATTTTTACGATGCATATTTTTGTCTTTACCATTTTGTCGACTTCGTGTGCCCTATTTCATTGAAAGATCATCGACTCCACTGGATACGGTATTGAACTGAAGGATTTGATTGGTATTTGATGTTTCCTTCAAGGCAATAATATGACTAATGTCCCGCTTTGGGAGGAACAGTATTACTTTCAGGCAGTCTGTCCCGCTGTTCCCATAGTCCCGCTTTTGCAAACTGATAATTTATAAAATTTATTTTTGCCCCTCGAAATGAGTGGCATGGCATGGCTCCCCGCACGGGAAGGTAGATTTTGTAATATTTTTTGGTATGCTAATTAAGAGCCTCAATACTTTTAGCAGGTAGTACTTATTCGAGAAGTGGAATTTTGATGGATCAGTGTGGTATAACGTGGAGTAGAAAAGTAAATCACGCAGCCAATAACAGATGTAAGTTTATATTACAAAAAAATACACAGTGGAGCCCCGAAAATCCGACAATAGTTTTGTAGGGCAGCGTCGAACCACGAATTTTTCGGATTATAGAGTACTATGGCAAATACTTTTTTAATAGTTCGGATTTCGTACGGAAGAGTACCTTGTCATCCGAAAAATTACAGATCCAATGATAAGATTGAATATGGAAAACTCTGAAGTACAGATCATACTTCACTATGTATGTCGAATTTAGTAGTTGAACAATACAATAGAGAGCTCACATTTCGTTATAAAATTAACGTCATTAATGCTGCTATAGAAATTACCAAAAATAAAAAGTTTACATTAGCAAATAATTGTGTACAAACAAGTGTATATACTAAATTATTTCAAAAATTATGAATAAGATTCATAATATGTTTCAATGAATGTATGAAGCATGAAAATATTCCTGAATTTTTTTTTGTTTAATATTATTGAAACGAGAGACCAGAGCTTTGTCCCTCAGTCTTCTCAAAAGTGAAAGTTCTTTGTAGGATGCACCATTCTCCTCAACCCTTCGCAAACCCAGCTCAAAGGCGTCAATTTCTCGTGCTGTCACTTCGGAGTAGTTGTAGTTATTGTATGTCTTCATCTTTCTGATTTATTGTAGTATAACTAGAAATCTCATTTCTCTACCCTCACTATTTTGAAGCATTCATTACTTTTTTGACAGCTGTTCAGAAGTGACCAATTTAGAATACACGTGTATTCTAAATTGATGGCGGCCGCTTCCGGATTTGTTTTTTGAAATGAAAGGATATGTACCATTTGATCTCATGACTATATTCAATGGAGCAAAAACTAAATCGGTTTCAGTCTATGTAAAATTGAATTAAAAATGATATATTTTAGGAAATTTGTGTTCAACCGTTTCGTGGATTGGTACTGTATCTAGTTATACCCATAAAACAATCAATTGTTTTACCTACTTGCTGTCATTCAGGTCTTGTTGATCATTGAAAATAAGGGATAACGAGGAAATTTGTGTCTCAAACATTATAACTTATGTCCCTCATTTATCTAAAAAGATAAAACGGATCGGCAACAGGTATAGTATTAGAGCAACATTCAAAATAAAAAATACTTCACGGTCAATACTAGCACATACTAAACCAAATAACACAACAGAAAACACATAAAAATGTATTTATCAAATTCCTCGTTCGTGCGGTTGAAAATATATCAGTTAGTTATTCAATAATGAAACGTCACGACTTTTGGAAGTGCGACAGAGTGAACACAAGATGTAGGTACATCAGGAATAGACAAATAGGTGGTTCTAAATTATCAGAACACATTCTTACTGCCGATGGAGATCACACAGAGAGTAATGGCTGAAAACGGAATTAAAGTGGCGTGTTTTTATCATGCTGTCTGGGAAAGATTGCATCTCAATGATCTCAGTTCTTCGACAAATGACAATGACGAAAATTGTCAATAAGAAATATTCGATTTGAAAAGGAATTCTCGGTTATAATTGCACGAGTGCATAAAAATTAACGATAATTTTTCAAGAAAGCATGATATCTGAAAATTGCAAGAGTTTATTTTCATATTTTGGCGAAAGTTCCCGAGTCCGAAGGACGAGGGCTCTTTAACAAAATATGAAAATAACCGAATGCAATTTGTATGAGATATCATGCTTTCTTGAAAAATTATCGTGGCGACTTGATACAATGCAATTACCGCTGTAAGTTTTCGATAATTGCATTGCTCTTATGGGACATTTTATATATGAGGAAAATATTCACATAAATTTCGGGAACGAAACCGTATTGGTGTTGAAACACGGGGCGCCGGATAAGACAGGGCCCGGATTACAATGTACAAATGAATATTAAAATACCTTTTTGAAGTCCCTCTTATGCGATTCAAAAAATATTAAATTTGGCTATTGCGTTTTCTACGTGATACTGACTCTTTGACAAGTACTGAAGCACCTAATATGTATGTTCTATCCACTAACTGCAGATAAACCCCAAATTGCCTAGAATGTCTACCACTAATTCACAGATCGGTTACAATCGACCGAGCCGAAATGAGACAAGAATTCTGGAGGTTCCTGAATCCAGCTTCTGAACTTATTATAACGTTCGCGTTAATGTATCCCCGCTGTCGGATAGGTGGATTTGATTTTCATCGGTTTCACGGAAGGTACTTCTAATTCACCTTTCATTTGATGTATAACAAGGGGGAGTTTGCATTCACCGTTCTGAAATTGGAGTAGTAGGAGATGAAAGGGTTAATTTGCTCGAGTTGGGTATAGTAAACTGGATCTCCGCATCAAAAGTTTTCAATGGAACGGTGGCTCCACATAAATTTTAATGAGGCAAAAGCATGTTTCAATTTCGAAATATGACTTATAAGCTGAAAGAGTTTTTCATTGAGGACGTGAACCGATATCGAACTGGTAGGAAGTCACGGGTCTGGATTGAAAGACTCGGCGTTCCACCAAAAATTGCACTTAGATTAGGGCCCATACAGAATATGATTACTGTTTGAAACCTTTGGTGTGAAAGTTGAAACTTTTCCTAGAGATCATTAACCCTAATATCAAACTGATATTTTTGCACTCTAAGCACGTTTCGCTAACAATGTTAACATCTTCAGGAGAAGAATATTGATACTCGCGTCAATTTTTTTAAAATATGATTTCCAATTCAACATTACAGATAATTTGGAGAAAAACTTCGCTGAATTTATCTTTTGGACAATCAAATGTAGTCGTGAGATCAAATTTATCGGGTTAAATGTTACATATCCCATCATTTTACAAAAAAAACTTCCGGAATCCGCCGTCATTAATTTAGAATACACGATATTCTAATTGAAGCCTAACACGTTTAGTGGGAGTATGTTTTCGGTTATAATTGCACGAGTGCATAAAAATTACCGATAATTTTGCAAGAAAGCGTGATATCTAAAAATTGCAAGAGTTTATTTTGGCGAAAATGCCCTCGTCCTTCGGACTCGGGCTCTTTTACAAAATATAAAAATAACCGAATGCATTTTGCATAAGATATCACGCTTGAATGCAAAATTATCTGGTCATTTTTATGCACGAATGTAATTCATTGGAATATTTCACGAATAAAGAAATTCTGAAGGAAATGTTTTTTTTTGTTCATTTATACTTTCCTCTATAGATTGTATGGAGTACTCACCTAAACGCGAAATGTTTTTCTATTTTTGAAGTCTATCTGACATTTATTTGTGTTATTTACTGACGTCTAGCGATACGGTTTCAAATGTGTTGATATGGTGACTTGATACAATGTAATTACCGCTGTAAGTTTTCGATAATTGCATTTTATGGGAGATTTTATATATGAGGGAAATATTCGGTTATAATTGCACGAGTGCATAAAAATTACCCATAATTTTGCAAGAAAGCGTGATATCTAAAAATTGCAAGTTCATTTTCATATTTTGGCGAAAGTGTCCGAGTCCGATGGACGAGGGCTCTTTTACAAAATATGAAAATAACCGAATGCAATTTGTATAAGATATCACGCTCGAATGCAAAATCATCTGGTAATTTTTATGCACGAATGTAATTCATTGGAATATTTCACGAATAAAGAAATTCTCAAGGAAATGTTATTTTTTTCCATTCATACTTTCCTCTATAGATTGTATGGAGTACTCACCTAAACGCGTAATATTTTTCTATTTTTGAAGTCTATCTGACATTCATTTGTGTTGTTTACTGACGTCTAGCGATACGGTTTCAAATGTGTTGTTATGGTGACTTGATACAATGCAATTACCGCTGTAAGTTTTCGATAATTGCATTGCTCTTATGGGACATTTTATATATGAGGGAAATATTCGCGATAACATCCATTTCAACAGTTCTTGCTAATAAATAATTACTAAGGAAAGTAATGAAATGATCTTTCAGTATGGGAAGAAATTGCTGGTCCAAGATTTTCAAAGAACTCTTAAAGAGTTAAGAGGTGAACATTTGAATATTTCGATGGAATTACGGTTTATGGAAAAAATTCCTTGTCATAATGGCAACATTAATTTCTTTGTTGCTTTGCTTTTATAAAACCAAGTTGGAATAAATTTATCGGGCCTGCATTTTCCCATAACTTCATATTTGTTATGTCCTCGGAGGATCTTGATCTGCGTGAAATGCCTTGTGAAACTAAATTCCATGCTGATGGAATCATGGCATTCAAAAAGCATCCGCCTGATATATCAAAGATAATAGCCCATTGAGAAGGATACTGCCCATCAACAACGATTCCCTTTCTGAACATCGGCACCACGACCATAAAGCGTTGTGGAAAATATCATCATTCTTTGAATTTTTTAGTACATGAGGATAGCGGCAAACAGTCTGCAATCAATACTTGAAGACCTCGGAGATCGGGTGCATGTATTTTTCATTGCTCACCACCTTCTAAACCGTATAGCTGAGGGAAACTCGTAAAAACCCTGTCTCGCGATCAAATCTGTTTGATGTAATGTCATTGGCGTTTCTCTTAACATTCCATCCAGGAAATGGAATTCAAAAATGTATGGAGTGACGAGAAACCTTCCTTTCTTTGATCCTAAGGCGTTTGCAACTAGGAAAAACGCAATGAAGATTTTTTTATGAAGAAAAGTTCAGTGGGACTTATTATTCTACAGATCGAATGGCTCTATAAGAGTAAGGGAGCCCACAATGCTAAATCGGGATTTACTCGAGCGTCATAAAGACCTATTGGGTTGCGAAGCTTAGATGATAAAAAGGAAAAAATGTTATATAATGTATACCTATTCATCAGTGGAGGGAGCGGCTATAGATTTTCAAAAATGTAGAAAAAAAATCTATTGCATGGACATACTCGAGCGCGTCAGATATTGTTATCATCTATGTCCTACATATTTTCAAAAATGTACTTATGTTATGACGCAGACTTGCGGCCGTTATTAGGATGTGAAAAAAAAATTCGTCATTTTGAAATACATAAGCGCGTCAGATTAAGATATATATGGTTCATCTTTACGCCCTAGACGTTGCAGTCTCATAATCTGACAAGTATCTGGAGGGATTCGCCTATTCTGTCAATTCGATTTTTTTTAAATCATTGAACTCAATCAATCGAAAAACTCAGGAAAAAGCACGCAAATAAAAAGTGTATGTTTTTTTTTTTAGTAGAATACTTGTTTTTATAAGAAAACAATTATAAGCAATTAAATTTTTAAAATTTTAAAACGTTGGATATTCGTTGTAAACAATATCATGCCACGAATGAGTATGTGTTCTCAACTGCTATGGCCTCATGACAACAGAAACCAGAGTAGGGACGGAGTGAGAGAGCAAAAGATAGAGGAAAAGTGAAAGAGAAATAGAAACGCGGAGTGGGAAATATAGGCATGACGTAGATGCACGCATTAAACTTTATCGATGAATTTTTATTATTTCTACTTGTGGAAGATTATATATTTTTTGTATTTCTTGAATTATTCCCTTCAAAATAAAAAAAAAATAGCCATGCTCGAGAATGTCGAGGTGACGTTTTCATTTAACAACTTTGTAGCCCTCCTTCTTCTTTGAGTCACTCTCGAATTTCAGATTAGTGGAATATACACGTTTCAGGATGTAACTAACTCACCCTCCCATAATCTGACGCGCTCGAGAATTTCGGATGATCAATTTTGTTTTACTAATCTGATCCTTTATCCTTGAAGGGCGGCCATATATATATAGGGCTCATACATAGTGGAAGTACTTAACCGGCTATAAGGTATCCCCCTGTATAATCATCTGCTGCGCTTCAGTGAATCCCCGCTTGGCTCCCCTATTATAACCTGTGTATCCTCTATTTCATTTTTCATTTCGAATTTTCCTGAAAACACCATTAGGGGGAGGCATTATATCTCGAACGATTCTTGATTCGACATCTATAGTCCAGTCAAATTAGACCAAAAAATAGGAATGAAGGTACATAAATTCAACCAGCTATTCAAAATCGGCTTGTTTTACCATTATATTTTTCAGCATTAAACTTTTCCTTCAACATTGAAATTAACCCGGATTTGTTGTGAGTTATCGCAAAAAATTTATATTGACTGGTAGGAACTTTCATATATTGATCAAATAAAATATCAGAAGATGAAGATGTTGCTGGAGTTTTATACAGGCAACAAATACGACAGTAATTCTGCGATACCAGAATGTCGACGTACATACTGAACGTATTATTCTAAGATAACATTGAATTTTTCTTCGCTATCCCACACAAGGCGGTGTAGAAAATATCCCTATGGTTGATGTATATCTTATTCAATTGTTAATATCAATATTCACCTTTTGAAAATAATCGTGAATGGTAGACTTTTGAATCTTATGCATTTGAATTTCATCTTGAAATGCCGCAGTAATAATGATCAAGCTCATATTTATAATGTCTATTTTTGGAGCATATCAGGATAATAATCGGTCATATCTCGTATTCGTTCGACGAAATCAAATCAAACCTGTTTTTGTTGTTTTTGTAGTGATAATGCCTAACCGATCATGAAATATTATACAGGGTGTTCTAATTGAAAAAGCAATCCAAGATGGCTCTCAGCCGCAATTTTGGAACTTTCAGCTGTAACTTTTCCGTAATAAAATAGGTTTTTATCTCCTATCCAAGGCCTCCGAATTTCGTTGCGATATACCAGGTGATTCAAAGATTAGTTAGGGGGAACAGACTTTAAGACGCGCACCGTATATTTATTCAGATCATCGGAAGTATTTTTGCCAAATTTCATCTTGGCTAAACATTTCGATCGGTACTTTTTTAAAAAATTGGGTTGAAACTACCTCTTCGGCCGCCTACTAGTAATTCATCTCAGATATAATTATTCATCTGACTAGAAATGTTCGTACCAACTCTCATCCTGGTTGAACTTTTCGGTTGATTATTGATTTTTTAAAATTTTTATGTTTCAGACAGTTGAAATACCTCTCATATTTGACATTTCAGTGGCTCGTCCTCAGATCCATAAAAATTTGTCTCAAAGCATCAATACACAGTTTTGAAATAGCTGAACACATAAAAAACATTTGAATGGCAGCTGAAAATATCACACCAACAGTTTTCTCCAATCACAACGGCACTACAGTGTCATTACCCGGCTTGCTGTTGACATACTCATACTGGAACATTGCACGAATACAGTGAGTCTCAAGAGGTACCAATCTATTCCAAATCTCTTGTGACTTCCAATGCTTATATTTTGTTTCATGCACAAGAAGAATTACACCTTTAAAGATCATATTTGTCTTTATTTTTATTTTATTTGTCGATCATATGTTGTTATTATCCATTTTTATTTATATTCATGATTTGTATATTGCTACGATATTCCTCTGGGTTCGTCGATTGAAACACCAAACAACACTAAACTACTTTTATCATAACTCTCTATCACAAAACAATACAACACAATCACTTAAATCGCTCCGATAACTTTCCAATGCTCGCTCGCTACTAAAACTCTCTGTACTAACAATTCTGCTGCTGGCGTGAACGGCTTCCGCTTATATATACGAGCTCATACAGTGGAGAACCATCTAGACAAATCTTCACAGTCGAATCTTCTGGATGAGCCGCGATCACGCGAGTATAATCGTTCCTGGAAACTCGCGCTAATTCGCATCGATAGGCGGCAGGGCCGGCGCTAGCACATTTCGTTACATTATCCCCCTCTCAATTTTGATCGTCCCGATCAAACAGTACGTCATCATCGCCATTGTAACGTTTAAGTCTTTCTAGGTGAACGACCTTCATTTTTGCTCTAGGGCTACGTTGAATCCTGTACACCACGTCATTTATTCTCTTGACTATCGAATAGGGTCCTTCCCAGCATGGTGTTAGTTTGGGAGAAATTCCTTTTCTACGACGAGGGTTGTACAGCCACACTCGATCTCCTTCTTTGAATCCACCAGTATTTGCCTTGAGATCGTATCGAGCCTTCATCCTGTCACTAGCAATCTTCAATCTTCTTCTCGCAATTTCGTGAATCCTTATCAAGCTGTCCCGTAGTTCATCTGCATAATCCTGTACCTCTTTTTCCTCAGTACTTGGGGATCCGAACACCAAGTCACAGGGCAAACGAAGATCTCTCCCGAAGATGATACTGGCTGGGGTGAGCTTTGTGGAATCGTGCACAGCTGCCCGGTAAGCCATCAAGAATAGTTGAAGGTGTCGATCCCAGTCTTTTTGATGCTCTTCTACTACTTTGGAAAGGTGTTCTTCCATAGTCCTGTTGAACCTCTCGACCATGCCATCAGACTGTGGGTGGAGGGCAGTTGTTCTGGTCTTGCTGATTCCCATCAATTCACAAACTTTCCTGAATAAATTCGATTCGAAATTTCTTCCTTGATCGGAATGTAGCTCCATTGGCACTCCAAACCTTGTAAACATGTTGTCCACCAGGGTTCTTGCAACGGTGGATGCTTCTTGATTAGGCAAGGCGTAAGCTTCAACCCATTTACTGAAATAATCCATGGCAACGAGGATGTATTTGTTGCCATCATTCGTCATCGGGAACGGTCCAGCTACATCGATGGCGATTCGTTCGAAGGGAGCACCAACATTGTATTGTTTCATCTCGCCCCTTGATCTTGTTCTAGGACCTTTGCTTGCTTCGCATTTTGGACATCTTCGGCACCATCTCTCGACATCTTCTCGACATTGGACCCAGTAGAACCTTTGCCGTATTTTATCCAAGGTCTTGTTAACTCCTAGATGTCCACCTGATTTACCACCATGAATCTCTAACAAAACATCCTCTATTCTCGACATGGGCACAACCAGTTGGGAACTCACTTTCTTGCCATCGGCTGACTCCCAAGCCCTCTTCAGCAGGCCATTCTCCACAATCAAGGAATCCCATTGTGCCCACAGTGCCTTGAACGTTGGTGATCGATCTGAGATGTCCTTCCAGGTGGGTCTTTCCGCTCCATTTTCTTTCCATTTCAAAAATTCTGCAACGTTTGGATCATTCTCCTGGTCTTCTCGCATTTTTGCTGTCGTCCAATTGTCGTCTACTATCAATCTCACTTGGTTGATTCCTTCGCGACGTTCAATTCGCTCACAGTGTTTACAAGTATCCGAACAAGGTCTTCTTGACAAGGCATCTGCGTTGTTATGCAATCGTCCTGGTCGATGTTTTATCCTGAAGTGATACTGGTTCAACTTCTCAATCCACCTTGCTACTTGTCCTTCAGGAGTCTTCATTTCGAGTAACCACTTCAGAGCTGCATGATCTGTTCTGATTAGGAACTCTCTTCCGTACAGATATTTGTGGAAGTGGTCTACAGCCTTGATTATTGCCAGTAGCTCTTTTCTCGTTACGCAATAATTTCTTTCTGGCTTGGTGAGTACTTTGCTGTAGAACTCGATTACTTTTTCCTGACCATCTTGCTCTTGTGATAGTACGGCTCCAATACCATTATTACTGGCATCTGTGTCCAAAACAAACAGGCCTCGTTGACGTGGGAAACTTAAAATGGGGCTGGAACATAGAGCAACTTTCAGTTTCCCAAATGCTCGTTCACTTTCGTTGGACCAGACGAATTTGACTCGATCTTCTGTCAACTTATGTAGGGGTGCCGCAATATCAGCAAATCCTTCTACGAAACGACGGTAGTAGGTGCAGAGACCTAGGAAACTCCTCACTTCATGTTTGTCTCTTGGCCTCGGCCAGTCTCTTATCGCCTGTATCTTCTTTTGGTCTGTTCGGATGCCGTCTGATGAAACTGTGTGACCTAGAAAATCCACTTCTTTCTGGAACAATGAACATTTCTGAAGATTCAATTTGAGGTTGGCGTCCCTGAATCGTTGAAAGACTTCTTGCAGGTTGTGCAGATGTTCTTCGAATGTCTTTCCCATGACCAAAACGTCGTCGAGGTATACAAGACAAGTTTTCCAAGTGAGCCCACGAAGGACCAGCTCCATTAGTCTCTCAAATGTTGCTGGAGCATTGCACAATCCAAACGGCATAACAGTGAACTGGTAAAGTCCACTCCCAGTCGAGAATGCAGTCTTCTCCTTGTCGTCTTCATGTATGCCTACTTGCCAGTATCCGCTCTTCAGATCTAATGTTGAGAACCAACGGGAACCTGCCAAAGTTGTTAATGTGTCATCTATTCTTGGTAGAGGGTAGCTGTCCTTCTTGGTGACATCATTTAATTTCCTGTAATCGACACAGAATCTCGTAGATCCATCCTTCTTGGAAACCAACACAACAGGTGCAGACCAAGGGCTCGATGACTCTTCAATCACACCGTCCTTCATCATCTTGTCGACAAGCTCTTCCACCTCCTGTTGCTTGGCGAATGGAATTCTTCTTGGTGGTTGCCGAATCGGATGAGCTTGGCCAGTATCGATTCTGTGTTTGACCAAATTAGTTCTTCCTGTTGTTGTCGAATCAAAAATGTCACTTTCACTCCGGATGAAGTTCTTGGCAGCTTTCAGTTCCTCTGTTGATAAGTGTTGACATGATTTTTCAAGAGTTGATATAACACTCTCAGAGTCTGCCTTCATTTCTTGATGTTCATTTGAATTACAAGTCGCTACCCAAGTAACAGGTTCACATGTTCCAATAACATCGCCTGCCTTAACAGTTATTTCTCCAGGAAACACGTTGGCAACTCTCACAGGAATCGTTTTGTTCGTTTTAACTAAGGCTCGTGCAAACACCAAATTGCTGGGGGATTCATCACATGGCTGGACTACTCCAACGCAGCACCCAGGGTCTTCTTCAACTGCAGCACAAACTACTTTCTCCGAAAATCCAGGAATTCTCGCAGTTTTCATTAAACGCAGTTTCACAGGCATTGTCCTTTCTGCTGGAGTTGTAAGGACAAATTCTTCTCCTCCGAACCTCATAATCTTCTCCTCATTGTCGAATGAAAATCCATAGTCACTGATCAAGTCCATTCCGAGTATGAATTCATCTTCTATATCTGCGACGTAAACTGTATCTGTGATGGTGAGTCGCCCAAGAACCAATGTAATTTCAGCCTCTCCTCGAATAGGTGCGTTTTCACCAGTGACTGTCCGAAGCACGACGTTGGAAGAAATAGGCTTCACGCTTCCAGGCCGAAGAATGTCGCTGCGTACCAAGGAAACTGCAGCACCGGTGTCTATGGTGCATATAACGTCGATTTTATTCAATTTTCCTGGAATGGTAAGGCTCTCAGATGTTCTTTTCAGCCTGTTAACATTGATGACCCTGGGGGCTCTGTTATTGCTAGCCAGCATGCGCCCCGATATGCTGGCTAATTCTCGTTTTCCTGCCGCCAATTTGAGGACTCGCTGGATGACCTTGTCCTCACAGGTGATTGCGTACGAGATGGCACCCTTGCAGGAGAGCTAGATCTTGATGGCATTCTCACCCTACAGTCTTTGATAAGATGTCCGGGTTTTCCACATCTATAGCATGTCCTCTTCTTCTGGGTGCTGATGCCACTTATCATTGATTTGATTTCTTCCAGAACCTTCTCGACTGAACTATTTGTTGTGCCAAATCGTTGTTCCGGTTCTTCTATTGAAACTGCACGCACTTTCGGCCTCGACGTGTTGAAGGCCGCCTCCACTTCCAAAGAACGAACCAAAGCATCGCTACTTCTCTTGAAACTCGTCAATCGTAAAGTTCTTTGTATTTCTGGGTCTCTCAGTCCGTCTATAAATATCTGCACAGCCAACTGCTCCTTGAAATCTCCGGGTGCTTCTGGATATGCCAGCTGGATTAGGCGTCGAACATCTGCCTCAAATTCTTGCAGACTCTCACCTGATTTTTGTGTGCGAGTCTTCATTTGGGCCCGGTACAGCTGTTCTCGGTGTTGATCGCCATACCTCAACTCCAGTGCAGAAATCAGGTCCTGATATTGCTTCTGCTGTTCTATGGGTATCGTTTGTAATAAAGCTGGCCCTCTCGAAGCTACTTTTAGTGCCGTAGCTTTTTCTTCGTCGCCCCATCCATTGGTTTCTGCCGCAGCCTCAAATTGTCTGCGATACATAGCCCAAGACGACTGTCCGTCAAAAGTCGGTGGTTTTACGGAAATTCCTGATGTGGCAACCCTGTCTCGGCGATCTTGGTTCTTGAGAAGAGCTATCTGTTTTTCTAAACCTCTTATTTCATTTCTCATCTCCTCTCGCACTGTATCCACTTTCTCATTGACCACATCGATTTTCTGGATGTCTCCCTTCAGTTCTTCTGTTAGATCTTCTATTTTTACTTTGGTTCCATGTTTAACTTGCTCGAAAAACTTGTCTTGATTTTCTAGAACTTTCTGGAAGTCTTCTTTTCGTTGTTTTTCTATCTGCTCTATTTCATTCCTTTGTTGTTCTAGAATTTTCTGGAGGTCTTCTCGTTCTTTTCACTGTTCTTCGAGAATGCTCTGGAGTGCTTCTTCTCGTTCTTTCTTTTCATTATCGAGAATTTTCTGGAGTGCTTCTTCTCGATCCTTCTTTTCACCTTCTCGTTCTTTCTTTTCATTTCCGAGAATTTTCTGGAGTGCTTCTTCTCGATCTTTCTTTTCATCTTCTCGTTCTTTCTTTTCATTTTCGAGAATTTTCTGGAGTCCTTCTTCTCGTTCTTTCTTTTTATTTTCGAGAATTTTCCTGAGCGATTCTTCTCGTTCTTGTTTTTCCTCCTGCCGTCTCTTTTCATCCAATTCTTTTCCTCCAGCCGTCGCTTTTCATCTTCCAGTCGTCGTCTTTCGAAATCCGCAAATTGGTTTTGGATGAATTTCATCATGTCCTCCATCGTATCGTAAGATGTACTTCTCGTATTCACCATCAAATGTTTTTATTTACCAGCAAAAATCCCACTTCTGACACCACTGTTACGATATTCCTCTGGGTTCGTCGATTGAAACACCAAACAACACTAAACTACTTTTATCATAACTCTCTATCACAAAACAATACAACACAATCACTTAAATCGCTCCGATAACTTTCCAATGCTCGCTCGCTACTAAAACTCTCTGTACTAACAATTCTGCTGCTGGCGTGAACGGCTTCCGCTTATGTATACGAGCTCATACAGTGGAGAACCATCTAGACAAATCTTCACAGTCGAATCTTCTGGATGAGCCGCGATCACGCGAGTATAATCGTTCCTGGAAACTCGCGCTAATTCGCATCGATAGGCGGCAGGGCCGGCGCTAGCACATTTCGTTACATTATGTATATATGTACAAAATAAGTATTAATCCTCGACCAATGGAATTCGTATTTTGTTTGGCCCTATCATGGCAACTCAGGAATTTCTTCGGAATTTTTTCCCGCGTGGGAAACCTACAGCGAATCATAGTGAATTTTTTTGACATAAGCAGGAAATATTCTGTTCGACATAACAAGTCACATGAGCAGAAGTTAACAAAATGCGATGTTCAAATTCGGCTCTAGAGCAATTTAGCAGACTGATGAAAATACAATATTCATCAACATCTTTATTTATCAGCCAGTGACACTTAACTATCACTATTTTATCATGTTCGAAAAAATGATATATTATATTCTTTGTTGCTTTGAGTGCGAATCTTGTGAGAACTTGTTGTTTCATTGGATTACTGGCCTTACAGGTATATTCCGGTGATACTTATATCACCCAATGTTTGAAGAAAATTCGTTATTTTTCGTATCGGATGAACTTGAAAAATAATAGAAATTTGGTGGAATCGGCATTACTACCATAATTATTCCAGGCGCTCACTGTTGAACTAAAAGACTTAACAAATGTCCAAGTCGTCATTGTGATTAGATTTGATTGATTGCAAGTGTACCTCTTTTTGTCGTCCATGTTAATTGAAATGTTTCATAAATGGTCAAATTTCAGAATGGATTCGAAGTTATCTCATTGAAAGAGTACAATATGTCAAGTATGGAAACTGCATTTCAATGCCGGTTGCAGTAACTTCAGGGGTGCCACAAGGATCACATTAAGGACCAATATTATTCAATTTATTTATCAATGATGTAGATTGTAGTATCCTTCAAAGTGAATTTCTTCTGTTTGCTGACGACCTCAAGATGTTCCGTACAATTAACAGCTTGAAAGAAGCCGAATCATTGCAATATGATTTGACTAATTTTTCACGTTGGTGTGATATTAATATGTTACAGTTGAACACTGACAAATGTCGTGAGATAACTTTCAGCAGATTGAAACATTCTATACAGTTCGAATATAAAATCAAAGGAACAGTTCTTAGCGAAAGAGATAATGTCAAAGATCTGGGAATTATATTTGATTCAAAAATGTCCTTTAAAAATCACATAAATGAAGTAGCTTCACGCTCCTTAAAAATGTTAGGATTCATTCTTAGAAACTCTAATCCATTCAATGTGACCGTCATCAAACTGCTTATTGCTCATTGGTAAGATCAATTATTGAATACAATTCCACTGTATGGAGCCCATACTATAGTTTGGATAGGGACTTACTTGAGGGGATTCAGAGGAGATTTCTAAGGTGCTGTGCATATAGGTTGGGTTATGATAGAGGGGAGTATGAATATAAAACAATCATGGAAAATATGAATTTAAACACATCAGAACACAGAAGGTTGGAAGCAAGTCTCATATTTTTATATAAAATCATCAATGGAAATATAAACTCGCCAGAAATCTTAGAGCTTGTAACATTTAATGTCAATGAGAGAAGGACACGAAATGCGGAAATATTTAATATTCCCTTTCATCACACTAATTATGGACAAAATGAGTCGATTGTTGAAATGCTGAATCATGCCAATAAGCACAGTTCCAGAATAGATTTATTTGATATTCCAATAACCTCCTTCAAAAGAGTTGTGAAAACATTATAATATATTTTACCTTATTCTTTCTATAATATTTATTATATCTTTGTTGTGTACAATTAAGTAGGACGATTTGTACTGTGACTATAATTGTAATATTTTGTTAAATTGACAATGTCGTGGATAAATAAATAAATAAATAATTTTAACAGGAGGTGACACGACTGGTATGCAAGGTTTCACTAACGTACGCAACAAATATACCGAGTTGAAAATCTAATTTTTATTTCTATGAAACCGAAGTCGGTACATTCTGTTGAATCTCACACGATCAACTGAATCAAATGTGACAGAACACGGCAATTTCGATTTAATTGTTCATCTTGTGATGTAATCCAAAGCCTATCTTGACGTACTTTTAAATGCTCAAGCATGAATTTCAAATAATTTGCTGAAGTTCATTATGGAGTGAAATATACCACTAATGGTATTTCAAGTTAAAATTGGCTGCCAAGTTAACAACTGTTGGCCAGCCAGTGCCAACTTGATATAATAATGGAATCATTCAAACTATCAAACCAGCCCTCTTCGATGGTTGTTCAACAAGTTATCGATAAACCACTATTCGTAATCCTTCATCGCTATTTTCTGGAATGAATGACTGACAAGATTATTTTTGATAGCCTAAAGCAAATCTTTCCTTGGACGCGGATCCGTGTGATATGCTCCATTTTTCATAATATATTACGATATTCCCAATAATCCCATGGAAACAGATAGCACGACGTAGTGGGGTTTAAATAGGCAAGCAGTTCACCCCTAAAAAGACGCATGAAAATACAACTTCAGAAAGTTATTGGAATAGTTTCTTTCCATTATTGGCTAAGAAAACCCCAAATAATATTTTCCAATTCGAATGGTCGTTAATAATATTTATTATTAAAAAAAATATAGATTTGAAACAGTCAAATAACATTACAAAAATGATACCTTCAGGAAATGAACAAAATAAAACCCATTTCAGTCTTTAACATTTTTTTGAAAAACGCACCCCTTTCGAGATATAAATGATTTGAGGTCAAAAAATGAGTAAAATTCACCATTTTCAAAATATCACTTCTCCACTTCTATTTTTCACTAATCTTGAGCACGAAATAATCTCTAGTCGTACTTACTTGAAGTGACGATAATACAAATCCGTAACCAAAATCAAGAGGTCACAGTACTCCTCTCGGTCCCAATATAGATTTTAATTTTAGGTTTTCCCAATTCGCTGAGAAAAAATATGCAAATAAACATTTCTTGGGTAAATACACAATTCTTTCAATATTCAATTACTCCGATATCATCTAGTGCCCATGATATTGGATCCTGCCTTTTGTTTGGTTGTATTCGATTGAAATTCTACTATAATGTTATCCTTTTCCAAAACCTCTATTCATTCGAGCCTTACGTCTCATACTACTACTAAGTATAGCGCCCTAACTTTACCCTCAGAAGCGGGGGGTGGCCCTCAATTTTTTTAAATGGAAATGAGGATCGAGGGCTTTTGGATCCCTATACATTGCTTTGTAAGTTTTTGTGTCGATATGGATCTTCAAAATGTCACAAATGCATTTTTCGAAAAATGCAAACCGAAGACCCACATAGGGTGGGTGGGAAACAAGTGAGATATGGAGAAAAGTCGAGATCTCGAAGAAAATGTTGGTTTATTGGTAGAATAAGTCGAGATCTCGAGAAAAAAGAGAGAAATTGAAAGAAATGGCTTGATCTCAGACAAAAAATTGTAGGAAACGTTTTTTCAATATGAGTACGTACATATAATGATTCGGTAAATGTTAAATATTCCCAATGTAATTACTTGAACAGCTACCAATTATTTTCTTATTCAATTGAAAAACATTAAAAGAACTAACAAAAATGAAACTTAATTCAAAAGATCGTCATCTCTTCAACGTCAATACACTTAAATGATGGAACATTAAGTAAAACTGATATATTATTAAATAAAACAACAAACTTTTTCTTACCAATCAAATCCAAATTTATATTATCGATAAAAACTATTGTGGTCGTTTATGTTAATATTAGTAAATGAAGCTGAGATGGCAGGAAAAAAACATATTATTGAGTGAAATGAGTGTGGAAGAAGCAGCCAAAAACGTTTTTTTTCTATACGCATCCAGTGACTGTGACAGGTCAGCCAGCAAAAACAAATGCATCGCAAAGATATTGCGACGATATCACGATGTGATATTCGATGCCACATTTCAAGTCGCAAGGATATCGCAGTTACATTGCAGCGATAGAATTTTGTCACACCCAAGTTACAATTTTTTCGGTGTCTCTGCGATATGTATTTCGTGATGTCGCTACGATATATTTTTCAGTATGTCGCTGCGATATGAATTGTCGTTATGTTCAAGGTCAGTTGCTAAGCGCGAAATTGGTATTCACTTTTCAAGTTAAGTTGCTACTATAATGACCAGTTGCTGTGAGTAGTGGTTCACAGGCAACTGCTTTAGATATCTTGTTAAGGAAAAACAGCTTACCACTGTCATTATGGCAAGTTATTATCAGAGTGGCTACGACGGTTAGCAACTGCGATAACCACATTACTTAGTGAATAGCCCTCAATATGATCTTTGCTGTGAAATTGACAATGACGAAGAGGACGATAAAACATCATCAAACGTCCCGACAAGTAGTAAATGAATCAAATTCGGATAAGAACATCTGTGGGAAAGGCCTACTGGCAACAACACAATTTCGAAAAAAGCGTCCTTAGCTTTACCCCGCAGTGGTCTGGAAACGAGGTGTCATTGTATTTACAAAATATAATTAATATGTAACGTATAGCTACGAAACAAAAATTATTTGGAAATGTTAAAAACAAGAACTTTGATTTTTTTTTGGAAAAATGGCCATGTTACGTCAACTGTAAGTCGCCACCAGTTAGACTTACTGAAAAAATTGATACAAAAAATGTGGGGAATTTAGTTTTTTTTTTTTTAAAGCTGGATTTGTCGTGGGTTCAACCGTTAGGGAGTTGAATCGGAAAGGTCAATTTATCAACCACCAATCCATGATGGCAGATCCTCCCCCAAAGCTGAAAACTTGGATTTTTATTCAGGGCCCCTAACCCAATAACTTGGTCAAAATGACGCTGCGATATTATTTTGAAATTTTGGAATATGATTAAAATAATTAATAATGTTTATCAAGCACAATATTCATGGTTGAAGGTCGCATAAAAAGTACAAAAACAATAAAAACTCTAATAGTCGCTCACAAAACTTTACGTTTTGAGATTTTCAAACAACGTCACAATGGTCCTAACCCTAGTCCTAACCTTAAATAGCAATAGTTCTCAAAGTGTTGATTATTAGTTGCAATGTGGCGCTGTGATCTTAATTTAATTAGTTTGTTTCACATGAAAAATCACCATCGATTCATAGATATACAGAGGACTCGTAACAATTGCAATGTTATGTGAAATTAAGTTTTGTCTTCAAGGTTACGAAATCGGTAAAAAACTACAATACGTAAATGTTTGTACAAACATTTCAGGATAAATGGAATACATATTAGTATCACAAAGATATATGTCAGAAAAGCTTTTTCAATTTGAACATGCCGCGCGGTCCCATCAGAAGATATTACAGATATTCGCTCAACACCATTTGATGACCGATCATAAATGATCTGATGCCATTGGTCCATTGGTGGTGTATACTGTCATTGGTTCTTGGTGGCCTTCTCGTTCTACGTTCGATTTGAAGCCCGATAGAGCATCGAGCATTTGCTATTATATTTGTCTATAACTAGGACTAGAACTTGTCTGTAACTATAACTAATGACATTGAAGACAGTGGACCAGAAGCAAAAGACATGTGATAAGGTAATAAGGTTATTGCACTGCAATGAAATATAATCATCATACTGTCATTTGCAACGGTTGTACTTTTAGAGTTACACTTAGCGAAGTATCACCTGAAATCAAACGAAATCCAATGATTTAAGTCGTACTTAGGTCCAGGATTTCCCTCAGTTGTAGTGGTGCAAAGAACCGATAATATAATTTCATTTCAATGGGTTTTTGAGTACGCTTCCGGAACGCAGCTTTGATGACACGATGACGGATGTGTTCGTGTTCTGTGTTAGAGTTTTGACAGTGGACAGTAATTAGAATTTGGAAAACATTTTCGCCTTCAAGATCAAAACAATTATGACAAAGTATTATCAGTCATCAAAATTTTTCTGTTTAATAATGCAGAAACAGATTCATTTTGGTCGGACGATTTAAAAAAGCTATATTGATGGCAGATATTAATTGGTGAGTTCACATAACCTAGGGGGTATTTAAATAGTAATTAATTTCACCTTCAAGGTACCCAGCTAATGGAAAATGTTTGACCGAAGATTCTGCCATGGTAGAGAAACCAATTTCGTTGTACTCCTTAGCTGATATACAGTTAAGGTTTCTCTGCCCGGATGATTTGGATGAAGTAAGGGGTCTGTGTCAGGACTGGTTTCCAATCGAATACCCATTTTATTGGTATGAACAAATTACCTCAACGAATAGGTAAGGGTAATAATCAGTTTCACTTCACAGTTCTTCCAATTTTCTTCATATTCAGAAATCTCAATGTTCGGTATACATGTGTTGTTGTTCAAAAGTCACTCTCCTTAATATCTAGTATCTCAGTTGAAAATTAGCTAATTATAACTCATCTGTTTTGAGTTTCTTCTCTATACATTGAACTAATTGATATTATGGGATGATGTCACTAGAAAAATATACCATAAAAATTTTATGGTTTAGTGAGAATACTTGAGAGTTATCCTGAAAATATTCTGATATTTGGTAATACTGAAGGTGGTTTCCAACCAAAAATCAGATGTAATTTTTTCCTCCTATAGTTATAAACGTCATAGATTTGAATAGGCCTGAACTCCAAATAATAGCACACCCTGCATACCCCATTTAACAAAAGCAGATTCTAGGTTTTAGTGCCCCGCAGCATGTACATTATTTTAAAAATCACAATTCGTTTATGCTTTGAAAATTTTCTCTTTCAAAGGCAGACTGGTCTGTAAAATTTGTCACTGCATGGAAAATTCAATTATCAATGAAAAAATACAACTGTTCAGGTTTTGAACCAAAACGATTTGGTCTGTTGGTGAAGAAAAATTCAGAATTGAAGGTCTTGCAATCAGTAATGATTCATTCAATAGGAAAGATTTTGGAAGATTTGGAAAGAAAACAAATTGATCCAATGGGATGGATTAGTACGGAATTGAAGCTACTCCTTAGTCCTCACATCAAATTGAGTACTATGTAGTTTCTTGTTAAATGGAAAATATCAGGAAGAGATAAGTAAAGGCGGATCCAAGCGATCCAACTTGACTTGATTTTATCAACTTAGAAAAATAAATTACCAGGATTCAATAAGGGATTCAGACAAGTTCTTAACTCAACTTGGGAAGTTCACAACTTGTATTTTTCGCTTAAGGAGAATTAGGTTTTTTATGGCTCACTGAATCCACCTCAAATATACTAAATATAAAATAAATGAACATTAAACTGCTTTATAGGATTTTTTGCATATCCTGGGGGTATCATATTCAAAACTTGTATTTTAAAATGGAGCAATCATAATTTTCTATATTATTATATCATGGCAACTGTCTTTTGAATGATATTGGGGTTGTTTTGCATCTGTCTGAGGAATAGATTCTATAACAAAATACCTGTATCAATTTACAAAACATTTTATATGAGAGTGGAGTACACCTTATGTATGTGTGTAACTGTGCTTGTGTAGTAATTCACAACTGACTATTTTTTTTTGTGAACTATTTGTGTGATTTTTCAACAGCAAGTTTTATTCATTGGCTGCGGTCTACAATCAGCGAATCATTGGCCTCATAGTGGCCAAAATCAAGTCGTATTCCACTTTGAATGAGGAAGACCGAGGGATTCTTGCCAAATCACTGTCCGATTGCGATATAGGATACATACTTTCGCTGGGAGTTCTGAAAGAGTATCGCAGGAATGGAATAGCCTCACTTCTTTTGGATTCATTCCTCAAGCACCTATTAACACCAGAAAGGAGACGTGTAAAAGCTGTTTTTCTACATGTACTAACAACGAATTCTGCTGCCATATTATTTTACGAACAGAAAAAGTGAGTAGTTTTCATAAGTTTGTTAGAGGTAATTAATAGGTCTCGAAAAATTAGTTGGTATTATTTAAAGATGAATTACATGATAATGATTTCCTGAAGCATTGAAAAAGAGTGTCATTTTCAAATCAATTGCAAAGATTATAATTCTAAAGACTTTTATCTTTATAGCTGTTATACTTCTCTAGTGATCTACATTAATATGTAGTATGAAATTACAAATTTGTATAAGCATTTTATACTTTCAGTACACTTGACCTATCTACCCATTACTGATATGTTGCACATGTTCATATGTTTCATTTGGTTCCAATTAATACTTTTCTGTTTCAGATTTAGGCTACATAGTTTTCTACCTTACTATTATTCCATCAATGGAAAATGTAAAGATGGATTCATGTATGTTTTATACATAAATGGAGGACATCCACCATGGACGATACTATATCCTTTTTTCCAACATTATCACATTTCCAAGTTAACTTCTAAAACAATGAGAATCAATTTCTTCATTCAATTTAATTGAAACACATATTTTCCAATAAAAATTTAAATTTATTGTATAACATAGTAATCCATTTGATTTTCATCTTTGCATTTGCTATTTCAACGGTGGGGAAACCCAGAAAACCGAAAGTGCAACCGGGTCAGGTAATGTTTTCTTTCCAGATATTCCACCTACCAACAATGTTAGCATAATCAGATGATTTTTTTAACTCCCAAATTTCAAATTCAGCAATTCACTTCAGCTTTTAGCACTTCCACCTGTGACACTTTGTCAGGTAAGACTTGTTCCCTTTTTCTATGATTTATTTCCACAAATTATTGCAAAAGATGAGTATTTCATTATTATCATGCTTTATTATATTGACCTGGAATGTTCAGTTTAATAGGATGTATTTTCTTGTAGATTTTCTTCTTGATAGTTTGTACACATAAATGAAAAATTCAGTTGTGTTCCCTTTGGTGCTTTCTGTATAGCACCTATTTGAGGCATTTATATTCCAATCAACCACATACATCTTGTCTCAACCATATCAATACTTATAATAAATTAGTGAAATTTTACCGGCAGTAAGTGTATTTAAAAAAAACTGCCTGGAGTGGAAATCGAATTCTTAGTTTCCCTCTGGATTTCATCGGTATGTACAAAAATGTAAACATTTATTTGAAAAGTGAATATATTTCTGGCAAGAGAGAAGTTGGTAACTTTGATTTGTTTAGATTATATTCCATTGATGAATCAATTAAAAGTAACTTCTTTGCAAGTTAAACAATTTTGATCTCATTTACAAATTTGGGTCTCAAATAAATACCATTTTTTCTTTCGAATTGTTCTCACGCCAATATTATATAATTTTCAAAAGTATCGAATTTGAGTATTGGGTATATCAAAACTATCTCCACTTGCAATAATACTAATCCACATTTTTTATGAGAATTACCTTGACTTCAGTTTGGGATATCATATGGAAGGCAGCTGATTCTGCATAACTGGGTGTACAAAATCAAAACTGTTTAATGTACAAAAATATTAAATGGTCACAAATCAATTACTCCAGTAAAGGGAGTAATTTTTTTTGTAAAATGAAGGACTAATTCGAACCACTCAGATCAACCTAAAATTTTTTGGAATTTGTCAAAAAAGGTGTCAAGTATCCGAGTAAACAAGATTGGTTACTGGGCAAAGCTCCAAAATGTTCATAAAACTTATGAATAGAGGGTCCCAATGAATTACCTATAAAAATTTTATGTGATTGATGGAAAAAAAAATGTTTTTGTCCATAACTTTTTTTTGGCTAATGATAACGAGATGTAAGAGGAACCATTTTAAAGCTAAGGTTATCGCCGAAATTTCATGTCATATGCAACATTTGAATTGGATGAGCCAATTTTTTTTTATTTCGCCCGACAAAAAAGAGCATTTACCATTATAAACATAAAATAGGCAATTTTAAACGGACAAATTTGCTTACAGATGAAAAATTATAACAAAAAATTGAAATACAACTATCCTGGAATAAATGCTGAAAAATTTGTCTGTTTAAAATAATGTTCACGCTGCTGGCCAAAAACTGAAAATGTTTTAAAAAATACACGATTTTACCCAACTTTAGCAGGCCAAAACATAAACAATAATTACCCGATAGGGCCAAAAATGGCTGGACATATTTAGGACGAAGTGTTCTGACTTTTCACCAAAGGATTTTTTTTTCCAAGCACCTTAGCCCCTTATGGCGCTAAAAACTTGGCATTGAAAATTTTTGAAAAAAGATTATTTTGTCCATAACTTTTTTTCTTCTTATTTTAAACGGTTCTGGTTGGTTTCAAAATTTTCCCGATTTTGTCATCTTGCAAAATGATAGGAATAATTTTTTTTGTAACAGTTATATTTCTTAACAAAATTCAAGTTACTCCAAGTATCTGCAATTGGTCTCGAATCAAGTTTTTACTTCCTTTACTGGAGCAAATGTTTTATCGACATTTGTTGGAAAAGTTGAAAGCGGTCTGTAATTTCCGAAATCACAGTTTTTCCATTTTGTAACTTTCCTTAACAAAGCTTACAGATTACATGAAGTTTATGTGTATCAAAGTGATAAATGGAGTTGCAATATTCCCCTGGGCTCTGTTTAAAATGAACAGAGTGCTCCAATGGATTTGGAGAGACGAGACAAGTGATCAACACCAAGATTACTAAACAAATTAGGACTAGTCTTGACATTATATATAAATTATTTGTTATGCAGTTCTATACAGTTCTATACGGAGTATTTATCTAAAATTATTGATATTATATCATTTCGTTATATAATTTTAGGCGTATGTATAATTTTGTTCATTTTTTGTTGGTTACCTATTCTAAGAGTATCAGTATTATGTGTGTTCGATTTGACATGATGTCAATTGAACATTGTACAGCACAGATATTGACTGCATTATCTTGATGAAATAGAGTAAAATTGTTTTTGTTTCAAAATATCGTTTCGGTTTTTCCGATAATTACTATTATTATGTCATTTTCGATATGATGACCCAATGAATTAGCGAATTTCAGTGAAAATATAGAGAGCTATTGATATCGAATTTCAATTGAGGGTTTCAATATAGATTGACTCAAGGTTAGATAACATATATTATCAATTTTGACTCCGAACCATATTAAACTGGACTGAATAAGATTCCATTCTGAAGCCGAATGGTAATGGTTCGGACTTCCATTGTCTATATTATTAACTCTATTGAAACCTGTTGCTAAGAACAAAAAGATGAAGAGACACAAATCAAATAAGGTAATCAACTCCAAACAAAAGGTTGAAATGGATTTTTTGTTCAAAAATGAAATTGAAGGTTTGATTGATCAAAGAAAATGAAAAAATCTTGGGGTGCATTTTTTTTACTGATATTTCATATTCGAAATATCAATTTTTTGTCACAACATTATTTAGTTTGATCCAGGGTTGGGCTGATTAAAATCATGATTTTAATCTCTTGATTTTGAAATTGAAATCATGTTTTGAATCAATTTTTGTTTTTTTTTATTCAGAACCAGATAACAACATAATATAAAAGTTTCCTCGAAGATCAAAAGGATTATCTGCTTTTAGCAAAAACAATAAAAAAGAAGTACATAATTCCAAATTCTCAAACTAAACGTAACACCTAAATTTTATTACTGTATATTTTCAGTCTATTCATTTTCGTTATACAATGTTCAAATTTTATATTATAATTAAAAAAATCAAATAAATCGTGATTTTTTTAAAAATCAATGATTTTTTATTTTTGACAAAAAAATCCATCAACCTTTTGTTTGGATTTGATTTGTATTTTTATCCTTTCGTTCTTAGCAACAGGTTTCAATAGAGTTATTAGAGTTAATAATATAGACATTGGGAGTCCGAATCCTAGCTAGAAGATGTTGATAATTGCCGGGAAAAATTGAGATGAATATAATGTGAAAGAAGACTAAAAATCGCAGGTTGAGTCATGAATGAAACTTTTGAAACAATTTCTATGACACGTGAAAAGAAATTTGGTAATTTTTAAGTCTATGTAGAAGCTTAGAATATTTACATAACTTTTCACTTCACATGCCGAGAGAAATATCAGCAAATGTCATGACATATACTTACATAAGGAAAACTCAAAATCCCACTTACACCTGAATTCCGTTAGTTGTCTCGGGAAATTGCAGCAACAAATTGCCAAAGTCGCGAAGATAAAAAAAAACTGCTTATTTGATAGTCGTCAAAACACATCATATTTTATAAACTAAATAAGATATTCTAATTCATAGAATGTTTCACATAACTTGAGATCTCATTTTTGAGAGATATTAAAGGATTGTTAACTGTTTGAAAAAATGACTAAGAGATCACTCAAATGTTCTACCGAGGGTCATAGTCTGGAAAGTAGTAGACATTCACTTAACTTTACAAATTTTTTTTCAAAAAGATTCAGCGAAACTTTTAGGAGAGTCAAGCGAAAAATTCAAATGGTTTTTACTACAAGATATTTATTGGCTTTATTTTTAATATAATGAGAAACTGATTGTCATATTTGATACATTCAGTTTCAATACGAAATTTCGACATTTTATTCCATCCATATTTGTTCCTTTTTTGTTCTAATGGGGGTCTTTTTCCATCCATTTTCATTATCATCACAATCTGCTGTGAATTGGAACACATATATATTTTTCGACCGATGTCTATTCCAATAAACATCAAGTTGCGGCCGTTGAAAAGCATTTTCACAAGAGCCCACCCACATTTTGTCAAGTATATTTGTTCTTGGTATAGTGATCTGATGCCTACTTGACAACCCCTCCTTTGTAAACAATTCTTCAATCGAAATGAATAAAACCATCACCAAATAATGTTAATGAAATCTCTGCATATCATTTTACGAGTGGCAGAGCTTCATCATGCCATTTTGAAATACCCAATGTTGAATCTTCCAGCAATATCAAACTTTTTTCAAAATTCGTGGTTCTGCGGAAAAAAGCGAATTCGAAAATTTTCAATTTGAGAGCAAAATATAGAATTATTTTCCCGTATCACATATAAGATGAAATCTGTGAAATAGCTAATTGGATGATCAACCAGAAGCTGTTTTCAGGCTTGTTAATATAGATAGCAACTTATCCAATTATAGGACATAGTAATGATAATTCTTCGTTTCAATAGCTTCGTGAATTTTATCGTATTTCTTTACTACCAAATCACGAGATTGCATGGTTCAGTGGACAATACACATCTATCTCTTCCAGGGAATGTTAAAAAGGAACTATAATAAGATTTGATATGAGATAATTGAGGATTTTGGACTAGTTCTTGTACCTAAAGTTTTTTAGCGATTTATGAAAGGATTGGATTATATGCAATGTCTTCCGGTGACTTCAATAAGGAACTGAAAGAATCAAATTCTTGGCTAATAAAAAAAACAACAGAACTTGGAAACAAGATTTTGCAATATGTTCAGATGTAGGACTCTGCTGCTACTTATCTGGCTATGGGTCTCTGATTTTGAAAATTTTTGTTTTTATATTGGGTAATAAAGAAGTTAAAAAATATAACCATAAATCATAATATTCTCTACGAAACATATTTCTTCCATCAAAAATATCTTCTGTTAAACTATACCTATATCTAGTCATCTTTACCAATAGAGGATATTATTCCCTAACTTTTATTAAAAAAAAAAAGTATTTTCAACTTGTTCAAATATGAATGTATGAATTTTATTAATACTAAAATGTATCATTAAAGATTTATATATAAACGTATAATATTTTATTATATTAAGAACGAGAATGTTAATCAATAAAAAAGAATAATTTTAAGTTGATATACATATATATATATATATATATATATATATATATATACATGTATATCAATGATATAGACAAACATACTCTCTAGTAATACAATGTGTTGTGGAAAACACATTGCCAGTAATATTTACAGATTCTTCAATGAATTTGCCTAAACATCGCAGATTCCGGTCATGGTTTTATATTATCAGAATTCCCATGATAATGTGTTTTTCAATTGGTTCAAGTGTGGTTAATACGATGAGTATTCCCGGAATTTTGTATTTACAACTGAATATTTTTCAACACTAAACAAATCATCTGTAAATGCACATCTTGGACACCATATTATCAGCATGGACACCTGTTACTCTTGACAACTTGTGCATCTCCATTGAATTTACCCCACTTGACCCAATATTGTACCAACAAAAAAACATTCATTATAGTGTATTCATTTGCTGCTTGTTAAATGACAAACTTTTCATGTTATCACTCCCTCACACTGGCATCACGTTGAACCAAAGTTTCAGGCTACATTACCAAACACTGATATTGTTCAAAGCATAAAAGATAAACGAAAAATGGCTGAATGAATGATGACCGTTTGATTCTATTTACATTAATAGACTTTGTCAAAACTGTACATAATAGGAAAGATATACTTGTAACTTTATACTTTCATTAACCTGTTGGACATTTCATAATTCAATAAAAAGGTTATTATAGATATACGTGGCATTTTGAATTTCCTGAAAATATAGAAAATATGAGTTCGAGTTGATGCAAGACGGTATTTGCGGGGTTTTTGGTTTGTTCGACTTCCATTTTGAACTCATTTTCAAGAACTGTCAGACGAATATCTGCTCATACCACCCTGGCCAATTACCCCCCTTACGAAATGACCAAGCAAGACAAAGCAGAGACTTCAGTTGTCTGTTCGCCAAAGATGTTGGTATATAGGTATATAATACTTCACAAATTTTATCCGACTCTAGAATCTATTACGACAATACTGGTCCGATATTATTGATAGATCACTCACCGCTCTCTAAGGATGTGTCCTGCTCGTTCAGGTGTTATGTGGAAATGGATGCTTTTATAGATATACGTTTATACAAGATGGTCTTCAGGGGATTTTCATCCGTTTGTTTTTTTCTCATTTGTTCGACTTCCATGTTGAAGTGTTTATCTGTCCTTACCGTCCTGGCCAATTACTACCCTTACGAAATAACTTAGAAGACGAAGCAAAGACTTCATTTGTCTGTTCTCCAAAGATACTGGTATTTTTGTAATAATCTCCTCAAATTCCATTCGATACTCTAGAATCAATTACGAGTAAACTAGTCCGATACTACCGATGATTATATCAGGGATTTGGAATACATCTCAGATTGAATAATTGAAACGAAATTTCCTTGTTCTGTCACATTCGATTTAGGTTGTGTGAACTTCAAAAAATGAATCGAGTCGGTCAAGAAACTACCTACCGTGTCAGTGGCTCGTGAATAAAGATGTGGATTATTATTGTATTTTCAATAGTCTGCTAAATTGTTCTAGTTTCCTATTTGAACGTTCCATTTTGTTTACCTCTGCTCAAAGTGGGTAAGGGACCTGTTTGCAGCTTTCTTTTTGGGAGTTTCAAGCCCCGGGGCAGCTAATTTTAGCTTTACCATTGGTTGAAAAGTGACATGTGTCAAATTCCACCAATAGTGAAGCTAGAATTAAAAGCCCCGGGGCTTGAAACACTCAAAAAGAAAGCAGCAATAATGTCAAACAAAATATGCTCTGCTTCTGTCAAAAAATTTCCGCTATAATTCGCTGTAGGTTACCCATGCGGGAAAAAAAATTCTGATTAAATCTTCAAAAAATACCTGAGTTGCCATGGTAACGTGAAACAAAATATGCATTTCATTGGTCGAAAACTGTTCGTGTGAAATTTTCATTGAAATACCGTTTAGTTCATGAAATTTCTACCAAGAACAAGGGAGATAGAGATATTTTAGTCGAGTGTCGGGATAAATCTCATTTTAATCGGAGTTGTTCGCGCGGATATCTGAAAATATACACTAGAGCTCTGATTGGGATAAACATGTGAACTCGATTCTGGCCAACGCCATTGGGTCTATATTCATCAATAGTCAATTGCAAGTACCCCTCTTGGGACCGTCAGCTGTCAGGTGGCTCTTAAGGTGAATTCAGATTGTAGCGTATAATACATATACACGATCTGATAGTTACATATTGTTTAATATATAGATATATATATTTATATATATATATATATATAATTTATTTTATATATATATATATATAATTTATTTATATATATTTATATATTTAATAAAATAGGTGGTCGTAGAGAAAATAAAAAATATTACTCGAATGAAAGTTGTACATCGAACAAGACATGTGATATATCCACTAATGGATGCCATTTCTGGGCATTCTGGAGTCACCTCTCTCAATTAAATGTTGACATATATTTATTCCGATATCATATTACATACAAACCTTGAAATATCCTGTGTAACTGTGTTATGTTTACAAATATGTGAGCTTATTAACCCTCGAGTGTCCATAGAAAATAGCTCTCATTGTCCAAATTCGTATATATAAAATTCGAAATACTATCAAAGAAACGTTGAAAATCTCTATATTCTTATGAAGCCGCTCCTCTCCTACATTACCGTTATATAAAGGTAAACAAACTCAGATACTTTTGCAGATTATACAGACACGCAAAAATACTTCAATCTGGTAAAAATAATGAACATTATTTCCATTGGCGTGCTTGAAACGGGTCTATATTATCAAATTGAATAACTCTCTGTCTCTTGTCCCAGATCCTATAACTCAAACTCATCAAACTATTCGTTGAATGACCGATGAATGGGTCATGCTCGTTCAAGTTTTTCACCAAAGCTGTGGGTGAAAACTCTACTTCCTGTACGTATGCTATTCAGCTCGCACAAATACGATTTCGCTTTCTGTTCCTGAGCTCCTATAAGAACTTATAGTTAGTTTAGTGATCCAATTATTTTTTTGAGAATTCTTGATTGGGTAACAGTATCAATTTTTCTTACAGAACAATTGTTTTCGAAACACTGACAAAAAAACATTTTTTTTAAAGATACAGTTACCCAATCAACATTTAATAAAAAAATGACTTGATATCAATCACAATCAGCATTAGTCTCTTCAGAGCAAGTTCAGAAACAGTTCCCAAAACTTATAACGGCTGAGTAAACAATAAAATGGACACTCACAGGACAGGAACAAAAAGAATATAACAGACTAGCCTAAGTATACAGTGTGCCCAAAATAAGGATGAACAGCATGGGGATCTCGGTAACCGTAAGAGTAGGTCAAATGGGCAAAAAGTTGCGCAATTAAGGGGTCAATAAATAGATGTTGAGAAATCCCAAAAATGTTGTTTACTTCCGGAGATATTCGGAAAAAACCGAAATTTGGCGATTTGGTTTTTATTTTTTTCCGAAGTTATTTGAAAAGTTTCGAAAAAACCAAAGGCACTTTCTCATTGCCACTTTTTTACCTCTACAAAATGGCGCTCACAAAATCTCCGTACAACGTTTCGTTTGGAAGAAATCATCATCAACTCTGTTTTTTATCCCCATGCTGTTCATCCTTATCTTGGGCACACTGTATAGTTATTCTTGTAATGATCAGTATTGAAACAAAAAGTGGATATCCAGAAAAATTCATGAAAGAAACATCGACAGAAATTGAGAATACAAACACAATCTACAACCTGTATCAAACATTTTACCTTATATCCCTCGTTTTTCTGAAAAGATAAAACGAATCGGCAACAGGTGCGATGTTAGAACAACATTCAAAACAAAAAATAATTTACGTTCAATACTGACTCATACTAAACCAAATAACACAACAGAAAACACAAAAAATTGTATTCATAAAATTCCTTGTTCATGCGGTCAAAAATATATCGGTGAAACGTCACGACCTTTGGAAGTGCGAATGAGTGAACACAAGATGAACATCAGGAACACACAGATAGGTGGTTCTGAATCATCAAAGCACATTATGACTGAAGATGTAGATCACACAGTAGAATGGAATAACACTAAAATGATGGCGTAATACCAGTAAACCAAAATCAGAGGAATCTGCTTCTATATTGCTATCTGGGGAAGATTGCATCTCTATGAGTTCGCTTGATATGGATCGCGCCTAGCTGTCCCTCCTGTATAGATTCCGATATTGGTTCTTATTTTTTCAGATTATGGCAAGTTGAAAACCCAGAACACTACGAAATAATGACTTTTAATCATCACTTACATAAACTTATGTCGTATATACTTTTATAGAAATACTCGTAGATGGATATGATCGTCTGATTTGTGGTTGAGGCCAGTAGCTTGTCTGATTCTTTCAAATCTTCGAATCCATATCTGCTACTCTTGAAGTTTTTGGAAATTGAATGCCTCTTGATAATTTACCTTGAACGTTGCTTGTATAAAACTGGCAGAGATTGAAACTTCCAAATTGTTAGTCGCCATTTGATTGCAAGTTGTCTTTTCGTGTTAGGGCTCCCTAAATCAGCATAACGCCAGATCCATATAAAGATATATGGTAAACTACGAAGTTCTTGTCTTTCCTCAGGAGCAGCATGGTTATTTGTGGACCCGTCAACCATGAAATAGACAAAGTCGTCCCTCAAGTACAAGAAAAAAAATTCTTGGAGAAAACGCTCTGCCCCATCATTGGGGAAAGCACATGCATCACAACACCTCGAAAAAGTGCAGGGTGCTGAATCAAAAAATGACAACCTGATGGTTGAACATTCCCAACTAACATTTTTAGATATAATCACGTTAATCTTACCTTCGATCAGGTCGGCGACCTTTCTGAAAGAAGACTAGATTACGTAATTTTTACCTTGTAATTAGCAATGTGGGAAAAAAATTCGAAGTAATTTGGACGTCGAAAATTGGAATATTTGGAAATTTAGTTTACTAGGTTGAGGGTAAAAATAAGTAAATATCAAGCTTAAATAAACCTTTCTGTTAGCAATTATTCCCTTGGACGATTGAGTAAACAAAGAGAGGTTTCTTTATATGAATAGCATACATATATACATATTATCTCTATCTCAACTTCTCATAATTTGGTTGCCACAACGAATCAGCTATGGTCTACATAAAATGCTGACAGTAAGTATGGGAATATAAAAATTATTGTCATACGGTAGCTACATGCTCTATCCTCAACAATAGCGAAATTTTCTGTAAAATGTTGGTTCTTACCTTCATAAAATTCACGGGCCTCTTCAAATATGCGATGCAAAAATAATTTAGATTGATTGCACATGTTTAAATTTTTTCTCCAAAAAACACTCTCTTAGCAAAGTTATGGTTTTAAAATGTCATATGCCATTATTTAGAAATAAATCGTCAGAATAAACTAAAATTCAATATATTATCAATATTTATTGATGGGTAAAACAGATATTCTAATTAAATATGGCGTAATTTTTGAAATGTACCTATAAGTCAATATTCTTCTTCTTACGGTATGAAATCAAGTTAATAATTGAACTATTAGACCTGTTAAATAACCTTTATATTCCCTGACCGTAACGGCGTATATCTAGTCACATTTAGGTAAATATTCACCAAGAGAGAATACCAAAACATTCATTGGGTTATGATGACATTTGCTTCGTAAATTGTACCCTAAATAATACCAGAATTCAAACCGCCCCAATCCTTGCGACGGTTGGGTCATTTTTGAAGGAGAAAATAGGTAATTTCTCACATGTTTCTTGCTCTAAAGTGGCTTATGGAATTTGAAGGGGATTTACTGGTGATTACTTTCCTGTAATTAACCAAGTTTGCTACTTATAAATTATTTATACTTTGAAGTTGAATATTCAAGGCCTGTACTACCAGTATTATCCTTTTTCTAGACATTTCTCCCCGGCATGTGGAATAACTGTCCTAAAATGTTAGTTGGGTTATCATTTTTTCAACATCTGGGCTGTACTTCTTCAACTGATAAGAAGAAATAATGATTTCTATATATAGAACTAAAGTCGTACCTAAATGATCCGCTGTGATTCATCGGTAGTGAATATTGGGAACACACAATAATAACGTCAACATACATGTTTTCATACTTATGACTTTCTACATACGATGTTAAATGAGCCTTCAATCTTCGACGGATGCTAATGTAATATCAATGTACTCCGATCAATTGACCTAATAATAGCTTACTTTGTTTCAACTTTCCCTGTATGCTCGACATCGGTTACGTCTTTGGTATTATTTCTCGAGACGCACGACTTCCCACAACATAAAAATAAATAGTTCACTACCAAACAACGTGTCTCTCGCAGGCAGGTACTACCGTTGTGTGCGACTTTTGACTTTCATTCTTGTGTGAAGTTTACAGCCGTGCTTAGTGTCTGATCCAGCGTTGAAATCGCCAGTCTGCCATGGGAGCAGGTGAAATTTGAGCTCGCGGTTGTCCTTTTGAATTCTTAAATGTGTTCGTCGAAAAGTGAAAATGACGAAAATGTGTCCAGTGAAAACCGCCTTTCAGAGGTATAGTTTTAGTGTGTCAGTGTTAGTTTTTTTGGGACTTGTCCACCGGAACATTTGCCAAGGTGAGCATGCAATATCCAGCGAATGCTGAAGGATAAACTGGTAACCTTTCGAGATTAAAAAGTCGGATCAGCAGGTGACAGTCGAAAATTATAACACCTATTTAATTCATCTGATTGTTGGGCAGTTTACTGTACATTTGTCTGTTGATGCAAGAACGGTTTTTGGCAATAGATCTTTGAATAGAGGTGATAATAAAGGATCTCTCGGTTGAACGGTTACTGTGTGGAAGGCTGGACAGGAAGTATAAAAACCAAAGATTTTTGTAATAAGTTGTGGTGTAGACTCAATTGATTTAGAACTCAGCAAGTTTTAAAAGCTTGAGTAATTCAATGATAACAGCCATTTTTCTTCGACTGTCTCTTTTGAAATACAGATGAAGCGTCAAAAAGTAACTTACAAAAAGGTGGGGAAAAAAGTAAACTGGTATTTTAAAGAATTTTGTGACGTAGATTGAAAGGATCGAACTGGTATACCATTCCTACCGTACTGCGACCTCTAAGATCTGTTGAACATACATGACCCCAATCTATTTGAGGCCCTCGATACTGATACTTTTGTGATGAACGTGATCAGTTTCCAAGAGGATAATTCCTTCTGGTTGAAGGGTACAATTTTTCCCTCTTCAGGAACTTAAGCCCTAAAAGGGCTTGGCATTCTGCAATTTCGGAGGCAGTACCCCAGTAACGGTAATCCCCAGAGTCTCCTTTGGTTATTTTCCTAAGGTGGTACCTTTGTGAACAATGGCCTGTGAAAAGTATCCTGTTGCCACTTTGATGTCTTCTCCATTCAAGTTTAGAATCTGTTAGCTTTTGTGTGGCGAAGGGCTTATACACTTTTTCACTTACCTCTGTCCTGGTACTTTGTTCCAATGACGCCCTATCCTGATGAAGTTTCCAGAGAGGGAATATCTCTTTTATATGGCCTTTTCAAATCCCACAAAATTGTTCATCCGAAAGGCTTTTGGCAAATTTCTTTGGAAGGTCATAATAGCTTCCTGATTACCTTTGATTCTCTCTCTTCCTGCTGGCACTCAAAAGTTATATAAAATTCCTCATAAGATAATTGTGTATCATTCTATTTTTCTCAAAACTTTCAATCGATAAACTCAATTTCCATCACTCCTATTCACTTATTATTTTTTCAGTTAGGTTCCGTTAGTAAACACTTTTTTTCATCTCAACTCATTATGGCAAGTAAATGATCATAATTCACCATCGTTAATTGAGTCTTTGAAATACAATCACAAATGATATCAATAAGGAAGTCATAAATAACTAATGGAGAAAATCTGATAAAAGATCTATACTTAGAAATTACTAGGTAATTGGATCAGTCAGTAACTATAGAGTATGATCAAGCAGTGATTTGGAATAACTAGGTTATGAATACGCGCATAATGAGAATTCTCTATATAGTGAGATTCGTCAGTGCGGATCAAAAATTGGTGAGGTTCAAGGCCATATATCATTCTCAGGAAAGGAGTGAATTGAAAAAAGTTTGCCAAATAATGAAGGAAAATATTATTCATGAACTGGTGGATTGTTCATGAATCAAAGAAAACATATTTCGTTTTAAAATTCCTGTTTATTTCCTCAGAAATTGAATAATCATCAGTTCAAAATCCAAACTCTCAATGGAACTAATGACGCTACGTTTTCTCTTCTGGAAAAGGTATATACAGAAAACAATGCTAAAGAATAAATTGTAGCAATTTTCTGTGACCTTTCGAAAGATTTCGATTATGTCGATCATGAAATATTACTGAAAAAGCTACAGCTTCATGGTTCCAAAAACAATTCACTTCAGTGGTTCGAATCCTATATGAGAGATCGTAGCCGAGTAGTTGAATCAGAAAAGCACTCTTTAGAAAAACCTAATAATTGTTGGGTTCATCAGAAATCGAAACTATGTGCAACTTTATTTCTTTTTTCATATAATTCGACCCTTTTCAAATCGCACCCCTTTGCAGATGACATCACTATACTCCGGCACAACAAAAAAGTTATTATATGATCATATATCTGAAGACATCAACGTGATAAAATAATGGTGTGGCTCATATTATCATTTAATATTCTTAAAGCCAAAATACTTGCCATCTGATGTACTCTGCCTGAAATCATACAAGACAATGAGAGTACATAATATAATATACTTTCCTTGGTCCCAATAAGAATGATACAGTAAAAAAAAACGCAATTATTCCAAGCAAAAAACCTGTCTCAGGAGAATTATCTTGTGAGAACTGGGACATTCCCATTCAAGAACAGCATATTTTGTGCTTATTGATGATCACATCAGATACGGAATCGTCTTCTGGGTAGTATGCTCTGAAGAGCTTTTACAAAAGACCTTTGTGCTTCGAAAAAGAGCAATTAGGTACATCTGCAAAGCAGGCCTCAGAAATACATGTAGACCCTAATTTCAAGCACATGGTATTCTAACAGTTGCCTCCATATTTATTCTTGAGACAGTTTACTTCATAAAGATAAATAAGTCTTCTCTTGGAAGATCTTTTATGACCTCATAGAATTCTCGCCAACATGACAGTAATATAGATCCCCCAAAAGAAGACATTATACCAATTTGATACTCCAGTATTTTTAATAATTAACAGTTTGAGTGGCGCTGTGAAAGCTAGCATTGTGATCTTTCAGGAGGAGAGACTCTGATGTGTTATATTTGCAACTTCACTCAACATAAAAATATAACCAGTTAATCGCAAGTAGACATCTGTGAAAACACATTCGTTTTGAACAGAGTTCTGCTAAAACATATTGAGGAACGAAATAGAAGTAGAATTCAATCCCACGCTATTCAATTATCTTACTAATCAACACAATATCTTGAAATTTTATTCATATACCATTAAAGAACGTACAGGTGAATATTTTTGCATTGTTTGTACCTCGCTCGTGTGATTCTGGGTCAAACAAAAAAGATACTTTTATTTTCACTTCTATTCATTCACTTATCAATTTCATAAACGAACTTTTTTTCCACAGTGATATAGAACGTTGTTCCTTTGAGAAGGATATTAGTCTTCCACAAATTAGAAAAGAAATAAAAAATGAGCAACGTCACAAATAATACATGTCCAAAAAAAAGTGGCCCTGAGTTCTAGAATGTGATTTTTTCTATCAGATTCACATACTATTTTTCTACAAATCGTTGACCTCACCCACTCAAGTTGTCCCCACAACTGTACTTAAGCATCAAGACTGATCTGCGATGAGTCACCCATTATAAACACCCATTATAAATCCAAATGATCTATAAAGTTTATTTATGATGAATGAAAAACATATATAATTATTGGGAGAAATTACAATATTTTTTAACGATTGGTAGAAGAGCTATTTCTGTTGAGGTTTTGCCACAGTCAGGTTTTTCCATTTCCCCTGCTATGTGATACATCTCCTGGCAAACCACCTAGACCGATGAGTAGTTGCTATATATACTCTTTTCCTTTATAGTGGTTGTTATTCGAACTTCCATTGTCTAAACTATTTAACTCTTTCGAAACCTCTAAAAACTAAGTGGTTCGGAATTGAATGAGAAACCTTGGCAAAACGAAAATGAAGGTAATTTGATTAGTGAAAACACTGAAATAATATAAATGAAATAATTGAAAAAACTTCAAGAAATTGAAAAGAAATCTGATGATACCAGACAAAGAAAAGGGAAACAACTAGGAAAAACAGAAGAATTATATGATACATTACACGAAAATTAAATGAAGTCATGAAACAACGTAATAAACTCCAATTAAAAACAAGAATGGATAATAAATCAAAAAAATACTGAATTACGGAAAAATAGAACCATGCTAGATTTTTTTGCTGATATTTTGGAATTTTTGAACTTTTTTTCATTGATCTGCCTTCATTTAAAATATTTCTTTACTTATGTTTAATTCGTTTGATTCTCTTCTCAATGTCAGTTTTTCATTTCTGTTCTATCAATTTTAATTATCGTCTTGAATTTCTATTTCATTATGTTTTAAATAAATTTCATTTTGTCGTTTTTTCGATTTTTCTTGGTTCCATTGAATTTGTATAATTGTTTTTACCGCATTCTTTTAGTTTTCAGTGATTTTATCATCCTTATTCTCCAGTATATCTTTATTTTTTCACGTATTCTTTAATATTTTCACAAATTCAATAATCATTTCTCCAAATGATAGGTCAGTGTCATCAGTTTACTTAATTGCTTCCAATGCTGCTTAACCCCAGTGGGTTTTGACAGCATAGATTTTCGAATTTTGTAAAACAATATCCAGAAACTTCAGCCATCCACACATCTTTCTCGTCTTGATCTTGATTGATTGGTGAATATTGCCCCTGTGATTCGCGAAGACACCAGCCTTTATAATCATTTTAATACTCAGATTTGATGATGATATTCACAGTTGTAGGTCAAGGTTTGTCATGATATCATGTGGGGAATAATAGTATATTATGCAACGATCGTGTAATGATGGTTATTAATACATGAGCACAAACCGGGATACGAAACGAGCCGAAGGTGAGTTTCGTATGGTTTATGCGAGTGTATTAATAACCATTACATGAGAGTTGCATACGCTATTTTATCTACATCCAATGAATAATGAAGAACTAAAAATATTATATGAATAGGTATTTATATTGAACACAATAATAGTAGGTAATCAATCGTATTTCTTTGAAAAATTCTACAAAATTATAATTAATGGTAAAACCACGGAAAAGAAAGAAAAGAAAAAAAAATGGAAAAAAAATCTCTGCCGAGGTCAGGATTTGAAACCGGACGTTTCGAATCACTGTCCTCGCCATTGACCACTCGGCCATGATAGCTCAATTGATTTGGTCGAAAATAAAAACATATGTGTTGCATATGTCAAATGGAAAATATAATCCTTTCGATTGTATTTTTTTCTTGTCCAAGATATCTGTGGAGTAGTCGCTGGTAATTCTTCTATATCACTGGTAACAGACATTTTCATTCGATGATCGAAAATTGACTAAATTCTTCTAAAATCCAATATCTACTGATTTTGACTTGACAAACGTCAAAATGCAAAGCTTGCACATCATGCTTGATTGAAAAATAATGGGTTTCTATTGGTTGAAAATCTGTATCGTAATGAAAAATTTGTATCGTAATGGATTTCATTATAAAACGGGTTGTGAGCATATAAGTTTATTATTAGAGTACGGGTGTAGATAAAATTCTTTTTCAACCCACACAAAAATATTTGCTTAGGAATAATGCTTTTTCACATCCAACCTATTACAAATAGCACAAGTTCCTCAGATTTGAAATATTCGGAAATGCTACGTCACTAAAGTTGTCATGCTCAATTATAGTTGGCGTCATTGGATACTAAAATCATGATCCGCTTTTGTTTTGTTATTGTTTATTTCTATATCGCGACGTGACTTTTATTTATTGGAACAATAGTTCGGTTCCCCTCCAACGAACACGGTTCGATTTCACAATTAGCATTTCTGCCTTTCAAAAGTTGAAATCGATATTCAATATATATTTATACATATCACTACTGGAAATGAGGTTCTATATTAACATACAAGGGAACTGATGCAAAAGTCGACCTCAGATCAACATTCGTTTTAAAAATAAATACTTTTCAAATCGCCATTCATTATACCGTAGAAATCGACTCGTATACATACGAGACAAATATATCAGATGAGTCGTTTTCCAAATTAAATGTACTGTAAACTCGAATAAAATTAATACATCGTTACTATTATAGTAACACTTTTTTTAAATGGCACATCCTGTACATTATTAGGTTTTTCGAATTTTCCACGAGCTCTAATTCCAGGCATGTTATTGCACTCAACTATCAAAAATGCATCAATGAATATAGAGTCAGTAAAGAATATAGTTGAATATTTCCATCGTATGTTAAAAATCCCATATGAAGCGAGACATTTTCGATCAATTACAGCGATAAATTCCCGGCGAGACATTTTCGGGCTGGTAAATACTCGGTAGGTATCGAAAAATACCCGCTCGGCCCGTGTATCTGTAGTAACGATTGTTAAAATGTACATTTGTCATCTTAACAGGCATAAATAATGAATTTTAAACGTAGTTGTTTTAACTCCGGAAATATTCTACCGAATTACACTCGTGCATCAAAATAAACTTGATAATTTTCCATTCAAGCATGTTGTCAGTGAAAAAACTGCATTCGGTTATTTTCATATTTTGTTACAAAATATGAGAATAAACTCATGAAGTTTTTAGACAACATGCTTTCTTAGAAAATTATCGGTAATTTTGAAGCACTTGTGTAATTACTTCTGAAAATTATTTTATGTCCAATAAATAACCAAGGGATACTGAAAATATCTTAGAATCTTTGAGATCGTTTCGGCTGTGATTCTTCTGCATTTTTCACATATTTCGACTTTCATTCCTTCAATATTGGTCATTCTGTTGAAAGCTTCGTTTTTCTAAAATTGTTCGTTCCGTTAACCAGCTGACGAACGTCAACCCTCAGAAGTAGAAACTTGTACAAGCAATGGATCAACGAGGTCCTACTTTTAAACGTGCGATTGCCCAGAACGGGGGCTGGCGGGTATGTGAACCCCGGCTTTCCGCATGAAAGGCGGACGTGCTAACCTCTACACTACCGAGATGGTGCCACTAACCTGATCAAACAGAGTATATTGCTGTCAATCTTATTAATTTGCATCTACAAATCGAAGAACTTCGGAACAATAATTGTGATTTTTTTCTCTGTTTATTTATCAAATAATTCATGAGAAACTTCACGTTTCACACGCAGATGAGCATGTGTTATTTTAGCAACATTCGAATAGATATTGGTTAAAAATCTTTGACATTCGATATTGGTTATGTAAGTATGAAAAGACCAGAAGAACTTGTGAATTACTGGAAATTATCAGATGGTCACGTGAATAATAGGTACAAAATAGTGATGAATTTGAATCTATCGAAAGTAATACAGGAGTTATGTTACTATTAGTTAATGTTAGTGTGTCATTGGTTGGGTATTGGACATATTTTTCGATTAAAGTCCGTTTCATTTGATGAATTTGATTAGAAAGTTTCCACACAGCATGAAGATGAATTGATGTTCTGAAACCGGAGTTCAATCTTGTTTTTGATAATTTTGTCGATAATGCCTATTAGTGATACATGTCTGAATTCGGAATTTTCGGAAAATTCATAAAACCTCAAAACACACGGGGTTTATTACATAAAAAATTGACTAAGTGATTGTCCTTATCTGATATATATCACCCAGCATAATGAAAGGATTTCCGATAATATCGCAAATCACGTTTAAAAATTGAGTCATCCGAGGATTTAGAGGAATATGGTATGTTCATAATGAGTTTATTCAAACCTTTACTCTTGAATTTCGAAACTCAATATTTCCTTTTAACTTGTCACCTGGAAAGAACCTTCCGACCACAATTGAAGCATCTTTGTTCTGCTCCTTTAATATTAACATTTCTAAAGTCGAGATTTTGCCGATTGTTGTGGGATGAGGGATCAGTTTACTGATAGAGGCACAATTTAGTGATTGCCAACGTTTTGAACTCCACGAGTTCAACATTAGGCAGAATACATTAGTTCTTTAATATGAATTTAAAGAACTAGACAAATTACAGACAACATAGATACGACTATCGAAAACAAGGGACTAGCAACCTGAAACTCAATCATAAACAAAAAAATTGGTACTGAGAAAATGTTTTCTAACAAAAATATTCACTCGGAAATCCCTAATGGAATGTATCTGTTTTTCACAGAGTCTACCATTCACTAAAACAGTCGTTCAGCGGAAGTGTGAAATTCGTCATCAATTGTCAATCAAGCTGGAATTGCGTTTGTTTTATTGTATGAGAACTGAGAACGAGAACACTAAAAAGGTGTGTCAATGACCCTAAGATGGCACAAAAAATAGCAACCGGTAACATCGCCCACGGCTGTAGTGAAGAAGAAATAAGAAATCCATTGATATTTCTGTCCTACTGGAAAAATCCTTTCAGAATGATTGATTGTTCATTCCGAAATGTGTTTATTTCTCATCTACTTTCAGATTGGAAGTGAGCAATTGTTAGCTCAGAAGACATACGTGTCGGAAAAGAGACGACCTCTTGAAACTTTCCCGACCTGTTCCTATTTTTTTCCTATTATATATTTCTTGATAATGACTGGGAGTCGAAACGTCGATGACTAACAACATCTCGCCCGCTTCTAGTTTCAAGTAGTACCATTCGATGGACCAGCAATAGATGTAGCTAAGATGACTTTTGCAACGAAAAGAGATATTCTTTTTCCAAGGAGATATATATATATATATACAGCCGAACTGTAGGCTAGCTATACTTTTACTATTGGACGCCGACCGATCAACAGCCTATATTATTTGTTTGGATTACCTGCCAAATTCCCCATATGCGTTCCTTCCATTCGATTTCGTTTTTCATAAATATGACATTAGGTTTTACGTATTTTGTTAACTGCTCAAATCAAAGAATATAGTTTGTCGATCGATCGGTTGACTATGCACCTCCGATTCCAATTGAACGACAAGTTTCAAAACTGAATCTCTCCATGACAAATGAAAATATTGGTAGAAAGAATAGTTCGTAGCAAGTGCAAGAATGTGTGAAAGTGATGAGTAACGCGTGCTCTTTTGGTTTCGCATGAAGCAGAAAATGTGAAATAGGCCTTTCTTCCCAAGTTGAAGGGCGATGAATTCTGAACTAGGGAAAAGCGTTACGTTTTACTTCCTCATTTGTATTCTACACATCGGAATACAAGTTTTCGTGACAATATTGTTCAAATGTGAAAATATATGGTAACAAAACTTCAGCTTGAATCGGATGGCAAATCGCCTACTCTTCAAAGAGAAACAAATTTCAAACATGTTTCTATAATGCTTCAAGATCATTGCGTGATTTATAACACTCTGTTTCGACGATGCGATTCGTCGCTGCAATTTCTTGCGGCAACTTGTCGCTGCGAGAAATGTCATCTATCTGTCAGTTTGCATTGCCAGTATTCAAAAATAGCACTGAATGTTACGAAAATACACTTATAAATGCCACAATATCACAACTGATATGACTCAATTCATTTCTGATAGTTGTAATTATGATGAACTTACCCTATTACTTTACATGATTCCTTCAATTCCGAAAGTTAATCGAAGTGTTCGAAACTACCATTCTTCACAATGTTGCCACTACATATTTGTGGTTTGCGGCAACAAATTCAAAACAGAAATAACTAAGTTGCTGTAACGAATTGCACCAAAAAAGATTCATGCAACTAGAAAAACTTGCATGAATACATGCAATTTTTTGTTGCAGCGACAAATTGCATCGTCGAAACAGGCTATAATATGTATTATAGATCACATATAATATCCTTCGATACTGCACATTGCAAATCAACTCAAAACTACTATGAACAATAAGAGAACTCGAAATCAGCTGGAAGTGGGACCCATCTTTCAGAAGAAAAGTTGAATTAATATTGAGAAACACCTCACGATACGTAAAAATGACGTAAAGGTGTCGCCATGTAATTCTAAACAATATAGCATCAATTGCAACACCACATACTAAAAATTGCTAGTGTGAAAACAGAGCCTAAGCACCGATTATTTTGACCGATGAAAATAGAACAATCAATAGTGGACCGTGTAAGCAAGGCCTTAAATTTTTTTTATGATACTCCAAACGTAAATGAAAAAATCTGTATCAGCAATTCAACTGGACTGTTCACAGGCATGTGGCATTGAAAAGATCCAAAAACACACTTCTGGGTAACCGTTACAGCGTGTATACGTAAAAGAAAGATATATAATGATAAAGGCATCCATGAGCTGCATTAGGTATACATTAATTCAAGGCACGTTTAGAATAGTCCAGTCTATGATCATTTTCCGTGTATTTATCCCATACAGCACCGATTCGCATAAAAATTTGGATTGAGGATCTACATACCCTCTTTTTCAAAATCTACCTGTGCCGAGGGTTGCTTTCTCCCTGGGGGTGGATGCCACTCCTTCTTGGGAGTGAAAAAATTTTTATTGGAAATAAGTGCGGAAATCAATCGATTGATTAATTCTGAGCACTTTTTGTTGTTTTTTCGACTTATTCGCGAGTGAAATTGTCGGTTTTCAGGCAAAAAACACGTTTTCTGATACTTTTTCGCGAATAACTGGAAAAATATGCATCTAATCGAGAAACCTGCAGAGAGCAAAATTATAGCTTTTGAAAAAACAAAGGCGATCGTTTATTTGTGATGTACGCAAACCCACTACAAACTGAATAATTGCTTATTGAAAGTTGAATGGTATTTTAAAACGCCAAAATGGAAAGTTTCTACGTACAATAACCAAAAACCAATGCATTTTTTGGGAAAAACTTATTGGACCTTTTTTGAGGTCTTTCAAAAATCCTTCATTTTTATTATTTTTAAAAGTTTCTAGCATTAAAACTGCCCGAGGTATGAAGAAAATAATGTTGAATCCTATTTTTCGTTGAAAAAAAAAATTGTCATCCTCTCATCCTCTCTTTCCCCCCCTTCAAAAAAAATCGTTGTTACTCCATTTTTCACTACATTCATGTTCTAATAATGAGTTCTGAGTTTTTCATCAATTGTAAGTACGTAGTTTTGGAAAAAATTGAGATTGAAGAGAAAAAATCATATACGTAATTCAGCGAAAAATCACAATTTCTTCGAAATAACTCGAAAAGTATTGATCACATGCAAAATTTTCTAGTGTACAAAATTGAAGGTTATTCTTCTCTGAGAATTTTGGTGTTTCATTTTTTTCTGCAGGATGAAAATAGAGTAAGATATGGCCAGTTAAATATTGTGAGGGTTCGCGCAAAGTACCTTTTTTGAGCCTTTTCAGCATGAACCTTTTCAAAAATATAATCTGAAACAAAAAATCATGTGAATGATCTTATAGCTCTTGAGAAAAGCTACAAAATACTTTTTCGGTGGATTTGATTGCTTGAAGACTAAGCGAGTTATGGGAATGAAACCAAAAACAATTTTTGTAGAAATTAGAGAATGTAAGTACATTAGTATATTGAAGAATACACATGGTAACTATATTTTAGGCCTAGTGGAACTATATGATTTCAATCGATCACACATCCAAATCTAGACTTAACCTTTTTTTAATGGGGTAGTTTTCACCCTTTAAAAATCGATAGCAACCCCGAGTACAGAGGTAACTTCAAAGTAGAGTCTCAATCTGAATTTTCATGCAGTTGGGTTTCCCGGTTACTCAATAACAATTTCGATATAATTTTTCAATGAAAACTATCATAAGGGTGGTTTTTAGGGGTCGAAACTGTTTAATAGATCAGAAATTGTCTATCAAGGTTAATTCAACGTATTTACAGATGACTGCATGCTCAAAACTAGTATTTTGTAATTTTTTTCTGAATAGGGGTAGTTTTCACCTCTGATGAATAAAAATCAACCCCAGGCACAACCTCAACTTTGAAGTAGATGGTGGATATAAGCTGAATCTCAAATTTAATGCAAATAGATACTGAATAAGTTGAATAACTGTCAAATAACATGTTAATTATTATTTTCTGATGATTTTATGTCCCTAGGGGGGGGTTGTTAAGGGCTGACACTGATTACTGAACCATAAATCATATTAAAAATTATCATTTGATTAATTTTACTGATATAAATTTGATTTCAGTTTATTACATGCTCCAATCTAAAATTTTAATATTTTTTTTCGAATAGGGGTGGTTTTAACCCCCCCTCCGAAAAAGCAACCCTCGACACAGGGTAGATTTTCAAAAAGAGGGTAAGTAGAACCTATATCCAAATTTTCATACGAATCGGTGCTGTATGGGATAAATACACAGTTTACACTTTTTTTACCGTCATAGACTGGAGTAGAACAGGATTTGAGAAATTCACAGAAAATTATATAATTTCGTGAAGACAAGACGTGCTTACGAAAAGCCGCCAAGTACTGGGTTAACCACTTGAATAATGAGATTCAAAAGCTGAGAGAGAATATTGGGGAATACAGCAATGTCAAAAGAAAAATCTCACTTATGTGAGAAGGGTTGACAAGATGGTACCGTTAGACATGATAAAAATCATGATGTGGGATAATAAAATGGCAAAAAATCGCCATAATATGTTGAATCAAACTCTCAAGTGGTATTTTATTTGACAATATGATTATTCATTCATATTCATTTTAGGTAAGACCCACAATTAATAAGCCATAAAATATTCAACGAGAATATATACGGAGATTTTATATGAAACATGTAGAAACTTTTTGTATATTGAGAATTGTGAAATGCGTTGTTGAATAAAACACATGTTTCGTGTACGATTTACTATCATAGATGCTACTCGCTATATCTCATTGTATCCCAGAAATTATTTGCTTATCATTTCCATGCACAAATATCCTATGAACCACGTATGACTAATAGTGAGCTGAGTAGTAGGTCAGGCCACGAACTTATCGGATAAATTCCTATTAGTTTCAGAACTTAATAGAGGTCAATTCAAGGAAACAGTTTCTTGGCGATTTTGCACTTATAATTGTTTATATCTGCTAGGTTGCTACATTGTTTCCTTTGGAAATATTATCAAGGTCGGTATTTGCATTCCATTAATGAAAAAGTTGTTCATCGTATACCTACTGCAGCAGGTAATAGAAAACTTGTATCATGAAATCATGCATTTCTTCACCTGATACAAAGCTGAGAATATATCAACGAAGAATTCTCACTCATTTTCATTGATTTATTCAGTACATAACATATTTTTACTACTCTCTTCGTCAATAATTGATTGTAGATATATGATAACATGTACATGAACATTGGAACCAGGATTTCCATAAATGAAATTCGTTTTTTTTAAAAAGGATGCATAGTTTGATCTATTTAATTCCACTAGAGAGACCTGTTGGCTAGAGCCACTTCAAAGGAAGCCAATCGATAACAAATATACATCATTTTCCTCAATTTATTGTTATGAATATAATCAATACTCTCATGCTTGATTGCTTGTTATATCTATCGATTGTGAAAGTTACAAAATGTGAAATTCTGTACCTCAGCATCAATTATGTCATTGTATTCTCCATAAAATTCAGTTGAACGAGTCTTCTAGTTTTTTTTTTGTCCCTTCAGTACCGTCAATAAAATAGTGATTTTAGAGATATCTACTTCAACATGTGGAGTTCCAAGATATAGGAATTCGATTGATATGTCTGAATGTGTCTGTATATTTTTATTGTGTACCTCAATTCAATTTTGTGATTTGAATTCATAATTCATGATTTCGTATACTGCTTGAGGAATGTTTCCACTCGAAAAAAATAGAAAACATCCACACAGTCCGTTGCAAAAAATAACAAAATGGCGAAACATCGCCGGAATATGTTGAATCAAACGCTCATGTGGTCTTTTATTTGACAATATGATTATTCATTCATATTCATTATTGGTGAGACCCACAAATTATACGCTATAGAAAATTCAAAGAGTATATATTCCGAGATTCTATATCAAACGGCAAACATGTTGAAACTTTTTGTAGAGATCACTTACCCTAACACCAAACTGATATTATTTGTACTCGACGCGCGTTTCGCTAACAAAGTTAGCATCTTCAGGAGAAGATAATTGATACTTCGAACGACATATTGGAACATCTGCATCCTTGTATCAATTATGGATATAGAGTGAATTGGCAATTTGACACTTTCATATGTCTTCATTAGTGAATAATTGCTCTGATATAAGTTCAGGATGGAGCATCTTTCAAATACAACATTTAATGACTATTTGGGCAGAGAAATGCCAAGTGAACAGTGTTACATCTATTCGTTGAATAATATACCATTCAGTACTAACAGTAAAAAACTTTTTTCATTTTCAGTATGTTATATTATTTTTATGTGAAGTTGCACAATTCTCAAACACTATATTACCAGAGACGCTACTGTTGCGTTGCCCAGTGGGACAGATGACCTCAAAAGTTGGCAAGAATCTAAGTGTTCATATGTTTTTCGGATTGCTGAAATCGACAATAACACTAAAAAAAGTAACATGGAAAGTAATCAGTTCAGTGACTGTTACGAAATTGTCTTGCTATGAAATCAACAGTTCGGTAATATATGAAATAAAAAAAAACAAATAATATAATCAAGTACGCTGTATTTTAGAAATGAATTGAGGACAAAAATTGTTCATATCCTAAAATGGAACACTTCGACATTAGCTCAATACAAAAAAGCAAGTTATACCACGATAGGTAGGTAATGAAAAAAAACTGCACTTCAATTTTGGCTTTGGCCTAATTTTTGGAGACGACAAAGACTGAATCAAAGGTTAAAGGACCGTAAATAACATACACACTGATCGTGATTAACTATATATCCATACACTTTCTCTGCTCGGCTAACTCACTAGTCGGTAATGATAGCAGGGGCTCCTGGAAGAATGGCATTCGTTCAAGCATCTTGTTTTCAAGTGTATCTAGTATAATAATAATACAATGATATCTTTATTTCCTGATTAAATCGCAAAAATACAATAAAATTGTATAAGTACAAAAATCTGTCAAAACGTCATGAGTATTTCAATAAAACACATTCACAAGTATGAGATACTCAATTACATAAAACAAGTGTTCAAAAATGAAAATTAATTAAAAAAACTCAGTCCCTCTAAAAAGTATAATTTTTAGAATTCTCAATATCATCTGGAAGTATTTGCATCCAATATATTCAAAATTTATTTGGAATTAAGCAGAGCGGTGTGAAATGGTAGTAGTTTACCCCTTTTCCTAGTATTATGCGGATGTAGAGCACGACATGCCAGGTAGAAGGGTTTCTATTAATAAAAAATCATGGTTTGAAAATGTATATCTCTGTTACAGTTAATATTTCAAATTTTTTTAAAAACTCTCTACATGAGGTCCTAAAACTCAATTTAGCTATAATTCTCAGAGCATACTTTCGAAAGATAAAAACTGGTTTTGTTGTTCCTCAATTGAGAATACATTATTGTAAATGGGAATGAAAATTCGCATAATATAAAGAAAAAATATTTTCAGTACAATGACCAGACATAAATCTAAAAGCATAACCTCTCCTCAGTTTGTTACATAGTCGATTATCCAGATTAATTCCCAATTAATCTACCACAGCAGAGGGTCCGCTGCTGTCCTCGGAGACCAAACACTATAGACTTGGGTTTAGTTTTATTCAATTGTAATATATTTTTGTTTTTTGAGAAACCTTATCAAATCATTGTCACAAAATCAAAAAGAGGATTGGACCCAGAACTTATTCCTGCGGAACACCTTGAATGGTTTCTAATGGTGTGCTACAACTCTGGTTGATTTTCACAATTTCTTTTCTGTTACCCGATGAATGTACCAATTACACATTTTTTATCATCAAGATATCTGATTATCCTGATCTGCAAGTCACAGTGTGCTGTTTCACTACTTTTGTATCTCTTAAATCCATGTTGGGATTATGAGAGCATATTTTTATAAACAAATACTCAATTGGTTTTTCATATTCATTTCGGAAAGTTTTTAAATACTCGATTAAACTCTTATTGCTCCTTCATTATTAATATCCTCACGATCGCTCTACTTTGAAATTGAATAAATTCTTGCCAGTTGAGGTTTTCTGGGGAGATTATCACTTCTGTCGATGAATTGATTAAAAATAGCAAAGGCTTACAAAGCTCACTACCACAAAAGTTAATTTATTTGAAATATAATTCAGACGATATATTTTTTAAAGAAGAAATTGATCTAGTTCAGTCATTGGTGCCATAAAAAAGATGGATGTTTTCAAAGGAATGTTTCCATTAATGAAGTTGGAGTCGAATACAGTATGATCAACTAAGGCCTTTGTGAATTTATTGTTGAACATATTTGCCAATTTATAATCTGTGACAATCTCTCTGATTTTTCGAAGATAGATTTTTTCTGTAATCTATTGATTATTCTTCAGGTTGTTTTGGTTTTATTATCAGAGCCTAGTAACAAACTGTCATTGTGTTGTTACCAAGCATTTTGCAACTTTTTCTGTATTCCTCATCGATATAACCAGTAATTTCCGTATATTCAAAATCAATAACTAGCAAGTGTAAACAATCCGTATTCGTAAAAGCGAACACTTTTTTCTTCATTTATTCAAGATTCGAAATGTTCTGCTCCACTGGAAGTCGTTTAGTTATTGAAAATAAATGATTCTCAATTTTTAACTAAGTTATTCATGACATACAGATATTTATTTTCCTCACAGCTATCGGAAGAATATCTGTTTCCCAAGGTGAGCTCGACTACACTCATTTCTTTGAATACATGGGTGATCCATACCACGGCCATCTTTTTTAGTAACAGAAAATAAGTTTCTTCTTAATCATCACAAATGCCTACAAAACGTAAACATTCTACAAGCGTAGCTATTAGTAATTTATTAGAATCCGACCGTGAAAGCCTTTAACTACTTTTTACTATGTTACTATGATTTCTCAGTCGACATTCGCCACATATGTTTAAAACTAGAATCACCCTCGTATAACAACATTCTCAGTCAATAAATAATATCAGTTCGTTATCCTTAGAACTCGATGTCTTGTCACCGGCAAAATTAAATTCAAGAACGGTATTTAACTCCCACTCAAATAGCACAAGTTTGAGGTTGTATGTAGGTCTTTGTAAAATTCAAACGTTCTTCGCAGTAAAATATCTTCGGTAGGTGGAATATCGGATTGTCCTGCATATATGGGTAATTAGATGATAGTGATGACTCATAGGGTGCTGTCTTTCGACATATAAGCGTAACAATAAATATTGGGCTTCCTTGTGGGAATAAATAACAATCATTGAATTGAATTGATCGATACTTGATGAAAATCCATATTCAACAAAAAATACTACACTTTCCTATACGATCCTCACTAACAATCAGTTCAATCATTTCAATCAGTTCAAATATTGAAGAATAGATGCAGCATAATTCTTCTTTGAATATAAAATAACTGTAATGTTGCGCAATTGACATTTTTATATCGAAGTATTTTTATCAAATTGAAATCATCATTACCATGGTTATGATCTATGGTTGGCGGACTCCCAATAAATCGTTCATCAATCTTCACACTCCACATTTGATTATTATTGGGAAGATTTTTTCAAAGTGCGCATCTCCGCACTATTCCTCCAGTTGGTATACATTATACCACTACAACTGTGAAGAAGTATTCACTACTTATAAGAATTTTGAAATATTCTGACATTGGTAACCTTGCAGTAGACTCTTGCATTCTTTTACAATATAAAAGTCAGCTGAGGAATTATTTAATACTTGCTATGACATCTATATTCAACCACAAAATGATTCCAAACATTTTTTTTCAACAATTTGTTTTGTACATTCATATATCAAAAATCATTTGAAAACATACTGGTTTATGCAAAAAACGAATAAAACTAATATGTTCTATGGGAACTGAAAATTTGGTTCGACTGTAGTAAAAAGATCAGAATTTTCAATCAGAAGATAGTCGTTGAAATTTTCAAAAATTATACAGCTGTTTTTTTAGAAAACATATAAATATCAAAAACCTTCAATTTTCCTGGCAGAATATCACGTGAAACTTTTTACATTTACCTGGTATCTCATGTGGGGCGCCACAATAAAATTATTAACTTATATATCATGAATAATTTTAGAATGGGCAGGTATGGTGACTGTGACATTCATAAGGAATATATAAAAAAGCAAGGTCAATTGTTTTCCTGTATCAAAGACCTAACGCGTTCAATCATGCTCACAATAGAGATTCGACACTTCTTATGGCTGGACAAAATAACTCAGAGGATTTAACCCATTAATTTTCTCCTGCATATTATTCCTTCATTTTTGTTCTACTAGAATAATTCAGATAATTTCCTTGCTCTTTAAGCCTCCCATAGCTTTGATTTCATTTTACCTAAGTGTCCACTGAACATTGTGTATGTTTTGGAATTTTCTGAATTTCTGCTTCTGAATCAGGACATTCCCTTCGAGTTAAGTGATGATCCTCACATTCAAAACTTACATTCATTATAAGAACCTATATCGATTGTATGGAAAATTTGTGAGAATATTTCGAACAATATTAGAGAATAATTATGTCAAGAATATACTTAGGAAACTGGTAAGTAGGCAAGATGACATTTCTATTACTCCGGAGTGGAAATATAAACCACCACTTATGCATACCAACCCCAGATCCTTGATATACCTTGGTGGTAAGAATGCTTCATATAAGTATCAATGATTCACGATTTTGGATTATTATTGTTACCAGCAAGAGAAATGCAAGTTTAGATATTTATTTGAAAATTGGGATATTTTTTTACATTCTATAATTCAATTTATTTGCAGTCAAATTCTGAAAATCACTCAAATTATAGTGGTTTTGAGTTGATCAAATTTGCAACTTTGTCATTCATGAAGAACTGCGCATGAAAGTGGAGATTAAATTGATTTTAATGAAAATTTCGAATTACCATCACCATTATTTTGCCCCTCTCGATATTATTTTTCCAAAATAATATTATGCGATAGATATCACTGAGTTTTTCTCCATTGAATTCCCAGAAAATTTATAATATTTGAGATATTTCTGCATTTTTTTTTTGAGAAAATACAAAATTAAGGTCACGAATGTCCATGACCAGTTCTCAATCCTTCTGAAAACATTCAAAACTACATATTTTTTTGAAGAAATATGATGACAATGATAATTTTTAGTAGAATCATATTGGAAAATGATAAAATGGGTTTAGGGTTTAGGTATGTGAAAAAAAAGGATCAGTTCTCACTCCTGAAACTTTCTATGAAAAAAATAAATCAAAAATGAAAAAGATGAAAACAAATTGGAATGGAATTGAGCAAGAACTAAAGTAAAAATATCATCAAGGAATGAAAATTAATTGATAAATTATTTCAAAAAATAAGGGGCACTGAGTTTAACGACGACGTTTAAGTCGCAGTTTTCAATTTTCAATAACTGTAGCTATCACCAGGAAAGTTACCTGATTATCGCAGGCTACCAATCTGAAATTCATGGCATTACTATGAATTGGCTCTTCTTAAAGTAGGTACCTGTGGTACCGCCCATGGTTGAACATTAGCCCATCACGTTGTTCTGGATATAGCAATTCAGTGTAAGCTGGTGTTAATCCAAAGAGTGCAGACATTTCCTAGTCGTTTTTTGTCTACTCGTATTACAACGAAACAATTTACGTATAGCTGCCAGCAGAATATCAATAAGCCTTTCCATTCGTCGAATATAGGACAATTATATCAATTTATTCATTCCTTATGAAGGCGTGATGCTATAAATTCTAAAAGAGTCGGAAACTTTGTGATTGTCTTTTACGTTAATGTTTGTTTCGAAAGAAATGATGGGTATTATTTTCATTCAAGTCATGAACTGATAGGTCATTGATGACTTGTCTGAAGATTATGTGCCAATATATGGAGTTAATTTCCAATTTTCACAATGCTTCCAACTCTTCAAAAAAACTTTTTGTAGGTTATGTGTATCACTTCATATGCTTACTTCATACCACACATAAACCTGAATTGTTGGAATTATAGCATTTCAAATTATGTTCTACTCATACATTGTTCGACATTAAATAGGAGTATTAACTCTTGCTCGTCTCTGGTAAGAATATTTCATGTTTTTTGATTGAATTGATTTGAATATCCTTTGCTGAAATATTTTATCGCTATCAAAATTTGAATATGCTCTTATTCCAATAAGGAATTTGCCAGTTAGGATTCACCCCATATTAATAATAATAATAATAATAATAATAAATAGTTTATTGTCTGCCATACATACAAATTGCAAAGAAAAGTCCTGCATAGTAAATATCGGCATACAAAAGGAGTAGTGTTAGGTCTATTGACCAATTCTGCCACACTCTCCTGAATGTGGGGTGGGTATACCTCCATTGTCATTCATTGGCAAAGAGTGTTTTGATGATAAAATCAAATTTTCATATTTACCACAGATAACGCAGGAAATTTTTATATTTCTACTAATATTGGAAAAGAGTACATTATAGCATATTTCCTATGATCGCCTTTATTTTTTATTCCTAATGACCCTTGTTTAAAGTATCAGGGAGGCTGATATATGTTTACTCTGTCTTTAAGTACCAGCTTCAGATGATCATTCAATGCATTTGTTTAATTTTAGCATACTATCATCACAAATTTTACCTTTTTCAAATGTTTTTACATACAATTGGTTAATTCTAGCTCAATTGCTATTTTTGGTGTGATTTTTCGGACGGAAAAGATTTCAGAATGGAGTTCTCATATCATGGGAGAATTCAAAGTTGACAAAATCAAAGTGTGTGTCCCCAATAGAAAAACTACCTATGTGGAAATAATTCCCAGAACTTTTGATTTCTATTCTGTGCCGAGAAGCATTTTATCTGTTGATCTACAAAGCAGAGACCCACTCAATTCTACAATCTTTTTTTACGAGTTGTGTTCAGAACCCAAATATTACTGTTGGATACTCTTCAGAAAAAATCAATTTGTTCCATAGTGGTTAACTCGACGAGGGCAGTCTTTCCAGCAGTTTATTATAAGCTTGGAGATTTGTAGAACCTCTCACTCTCTCAGACACATTTGATGTTTTCTGAACATTATAGGTTCATTCAAGTGATGACTCGAAGAAAAAAACTTCCAGAACACTGATCATCCTTCTATTTCAATATCATCATCAAATCAATGTGCACTTATGAATCTGATGCTAAAGTTAAAAAATGGTCCCTTGAGAACTACTGCTGAAGACTAGTTGCATTGGTGTGAGGTTTAAACTACGGATTTGAAAGAATTTTTCCATTTCAATCGTCACCTGAAGTTCAAACTCAACCTGTAAAATTGGCCCTCAGTAGTAGTTTCTTCCACGAAAGTATTTCAAATTGGTGAGTTTATATTTTCTCTTACCTTTCAAATTAATTTTCTTACAGAAATTGCTTGACTGTTTTTTTTCCACTTCAGTTGACAGATTTATATTGACTACCATGGATATTTTCAAATACAACTTTTATGATCATCACTGGACTGTGGCAAGCATGTGTTCGAAGAAAAAAATATGTTCTCGGTTCTATATAAATCAAATTCAGACGTACGTTTCCTGTTGGTACTCAACCTTCTCATATATTTTTCAGTATACAAATGATTAACCGACTTTTTAAGGACTTGTGCCAGACTAATACGTAGCGCTACTTTCAAGAACCACTTAATCATTTCTATCACCAGATTACATCGTTTAATAACTGTCTTGTCGGGAACTTTAAACTTAATAACAACTAAGTGCGGGTTAATACACCGGAGATAAAGCTCCAAGAAAATAATTAGCCATGAAAGCAGATCGTTTGAAAGTAAAAGAGGTGGAACAGCAGATTGAAAGGCATCAGTTTCGGGCTAAACTTGAATAATGGCATCTTGAAACACGTGGTTATCTTCAGTTTCTCTGGGTCAGCATGCATCAAGAGGCTTCAGTCCAATCGAAAACTTGTTTTGCCTATGGAAAGTGAACGTGAATAGATACAGGGTCATCCACGGAGAGTCCCATTCAATGATTCTTGCGTAATAACATATCGTCGGTCCTAAGGCAAAACCACGATGGAAAAATGAATTAATTCAACTTATGTGCACGGTTAAATTTAGTTTTGTGATGTTTCCATGACAAAACCACGAATGTAAAAACAAACCTCTATAAGTCTTTCCCTGACTAAAAAACCGCTAATGTGTGAAAATAGAGACTTCAGACCTTGTTTTTTCAAAATGAGGAATTTGGACATTCTTAGTTTTGCTTTAGGACCGACGATACGATGTGGAATTTTTCATGATTGCAAGTCATCTTATCATAATTTGGTTTTGGCTCACTTTTGGTTCTATGATTATTCAATTTATTCACTCATCTGAACTCTTCTTGGTGTCTGGCGATTTGAAATATTCGACAATTTCATCCCTATTTTCACCACGCTTTTATCGTTGTTCAAAGGTACAAGCATATGAACGAAAAATCGAAATCCAAACATTTTATTTTATGGGCATTGCTGGAAGCTGATCGGAATTTGCCTGAAAGTATTAGTGCCCTTCCTGTATACGTCAAATTGAAAACCATATTTTATTCTTCCTAATTACAAATTACATCCAAGACTATCTAAAAATCTTTCCATCTCATGTTCGAATATTATGTTTCGACACATTTTGTACAATATTGGTAGCTACCTATGTCAAATCACTTCATTTGATCGGGCCGATATCAACTTTTCAAAAGTTATTAATATCTCATGATTGTTGGGGACAATTGCTATCTTGTTATTCTAATTCTTGTTATTTCAGTCTTATGAGATTCACATTAAGCAGTTTTAACATCAGCAGCAATTTTACATTGAATATATTTCAGGATGAATAACACGCTTGTGACAAACAAAATGAAATTGAAAAAGATACATTTCCTCAGAAAGTAAATCTCGTTGGAACGCTCTTACCAATTAAATCAAGTTAATGATAGTTTAATCAGAAATGAAATAAAATAAGGGACTTATTGAAATCAATTGAAAATAAGTACAAAAAATATGTGTTTATACAGATGTCTCAAATAAAATGAGAAATTAGAATGATCAAATCAAGTATCAGCTTTTTTGACAATGACTTTTTGGTTTCATGCAAGTTTTGTGAATATCACTTTCGTTTTTATTGCGGCCAAACACCAAATTGTTGAGTTTTTGATATTTTTGATTTTGATTCCATCACATGCATTGAAGATAATCACTAAATGGTATTTTTAGGTTGTTCAGAAAATTAAGAACAGAAAATATTTCGCGCATTATCAGTTTATAAACAGAATAAAATAATATAAAACAAAATGGTGAAAGATGGCATCTTTTCTTGTTATTCTTATTACTTATCCAATAGTATTTCTTATATAAACGCTTTCATAAAGATGTATGTTTAACTTTCCTAATTTGTTTCATTTTCTTCCTTATTTATTTTTTTTGCTGTTTGAGTTCTCCTTCAATCTGAACATTGATAGTATGAATATTAAAATTGACCCACCCCATATTTATCAATTTTTTCATAAATTAAAATTATTTGATTGATAATAATTGACGGATTCAGATTCTCATCCCCAGACCGTTCAGGTCTCATTATCTGCGTAATATATTCAATTGATGTCTTTCGTTCAGTTGAAAATAACTATGAGGACTTCCATTTTGACTTACCGTAGTCTCTGGTATCGAATTTGTTATCCTATCAAATTTCGATATTTATAATGCAATTCCCTCAAGTAATTGCTCAGATTTTTGAATATATTTAAACCAAATATGTCACATCTGAATTCCACGATGCAATTTATCGCTGCGACTCAAAAAAACTAATATCGAGATGTATGAATCTTTTGATGCCACAAATTACAAATAAGTGGTAACATTAAATGCAGTGTTTTGGCGAGAAATTGCAGCAGCAAATTGCTTTTTGGAATTCATGTGTTACCGACTACACTGTCAAAATCAAAGGTAAACATTTACAGTACTCCAACAAAGCAAGAATTTATCACTTATCAGGATTATAGTTACCCAATTTTCGCTTGGAAATTTCGAGATGACGCGTTATTGGCTATTCATTTGAATATGAAAGATTCTTATTTGTTTCGAGAGTACTGGTCAATAACAATAAGTTTTACAATAATACTTTCAAGCCTGTTGATTCTGGGTGCAAGTACAACTACTTCGAGTTTGATCTAACCAGACTTCAGGATAGTTTAAACACCAGTTTAAATAAAATTTGTCAAAGTAAAAAACATATTAAACATATCCATCTTTATTAAAGTGTTATACAAGAAATATTATGAAATAAGAAAAAAGAATAAAGGACAGTTCGAACAGCAAATACAATATGATAGGAATGAAATGAGATATTAATTGAAATACATTAAGAATAAGGGCAGAAAAATGTGTTTATACAAATGACTAAAATAAAATAAGCAATAAGAATGAACCAATCAAGTTGCAGCTTTTTTTGACAATGACTCTTGTGTTCTGAGAATATCAAATTTCCGTTTTGACTGTGGCTACATTTTTAACTAACCTCCTTATTGTTGAGTTTTTGATATTTTGAATTGTGATTCTTTCACATATAACAGAGATTGTATCAGTAAATGACATTTTTAGGTTGTCATAAGGTTAGAAGTTAAAATAATTTGAAACTCGGAACGTTAAGAACAGATAATGTTTCGATTATGCGCATTACCCGTTTCCATAAAAAATAAAACAAAACAGTGAAAAATGACATCTATTGTTGTTATTCTTATTTTATATTATTTCTTGTATGAACGCTATCATAAAGATCTATGTTTAACATTCTTGTTTTGTTTCATTTTGTTCCTTATTTTATTCGCTGTTCAAACTCCCGTTAACAGCAAAAGATGCCATCTTGTGTTTAATATTATTTTATTCTAACTCCTTACCTTACAATAACAAATTCAAAAATACCATTTACTGATGATCTTTGATATATGTAATGGAATCAAAATATCAAAATCTCAACAATATGGAGGTTGGATGCAGAAAAAACAAAAAGGTGATATTCTCAGAAATTGCACAAAACACAAAAGTCGTCGTCAAAAACGCTGAGAGTTGATTGTTTCATTCTTATGTCTTATTTTCAAACTATTATAATTAGTTTCTAATTTTTTTGCTGTTTGAACTCTCCTTTCAACGACACAATTCAACTGACTAATGATCCCACTGATGGATTAATTTGATACGAGAAAGTGAAAAAAATCGCAACGCCTTGCGTGAGAGATAATAATTCCCAGTAGTTTCTAATTCCTCGTGCATCGGAAATTTCTCTGGGTATTGTGACTCCGGTAAGTGATTCTCATGCACTGAATATAGCTATCGTACATAAATTATGTACAAAGCCGTTATGATTTCAAACTGGAGCAGTCATCGAAGCAACCAAAGCAACGAAATTCCCAAAGATGACAGAGCAACCAGCGGCGTATCGTTCCTTTGAGGATTTCTCTTAGTGGGATTACTTTGCACTTGAGCGTTGCTTTGGCTGTGAAGGCGGAAAAAAGTTCAAATATTCATTCCCCAACATTGGGAACACTTGGCGGTTGGCCATTCACTCACATACGTTCCACAACATGGAAAATGTCATCCGAGCATTGTTTGCTCGACTGTTTTCTGCTTGCTGAGGAGCTATTTTTTTTGTAAACATCGAAACTGGGCTAAGGAAAATCAAGTCATGATGAAGTCTCGCATACAATGAAGAAATCAATGACTGACCATACAGCAAAATCTTCGAAAAATGCATTAGTTTGGTCCAAACATCAATTATGATTTGTTGGTAACCAAGAAAAAAATTCGATATCTGAAGTTAAGCAACGCCGAGCGCGGTTAGTACTTGGATGGGTGACCATGCAGGGAAATACCGAGTCGAAAGCCCGTACAGCTGCAGCGAAATAGCATATCATAGCTCGCAGACATATCAATGAGCACAAGATATATTGAGGATATGCCGTCCTTCGGAGGGGACGTAAAGCCGTCGGTCCCGAGTCCATGGATGTTGGGCTCGTTAAAGATCCCTACCTCTGGTTGGAATACCAGAGGATTCGGCAAAATTTCCGGTTGGGGGAAGTGTGCTCACCGACGTCGGTGATTGGCCTTTGTAGCGGAAATAGGCCGACGTTAAATAAAGAAATAGAAGAAGAGCAACATTAAAGTGTCCCGCTGCAAGCAGCCGAGTGTGATGTTGAGTATGGTGCCTGGACAACTGTGAAGTTAGTAAACACGTATCTTTATGCATAATTTTGTTGCTTGAATGCTAAAGACTTTACAATCTCAACAGAAAACAACCCAATCTGACTTTACGGATAGTTCGACTCCATGTGCATACAGGAAGCTGGTTCTTAAACATCAGGCTATCATCTGCAGGCATATAAAGTCTGTTCAGAACCAATTGGAATTAATTGGATAAGTTTCAAGTCAATTTGGGGTGACTCTGCCCAAGCTTTAGAATGTGTTTTAACCTAGTCTCAATTATTATAACTACTGATTTCCTGTCGTGACTGAATTGTTATGAAAAAACTTCTGTTCTAAGCAAAGTTTTCACTATGCCAAGGAAGTGGATTACATATCATATCATATAAAAGAAGTGGAAGTTATCAAAATTTTGCACGAGCCATCTGCTATCCGAAGAGGAATATACAAATTTGTCTATGATTTTAGTCCCTTCAATATATCCTCGTGTGTCAGTTGAATATTTTTCAGGAGAAAATAGAATGAGCTTTGTCTTCAAACGTGGATTGTAAAAAGAAGTTGAGCTTATATTGACCTTGTTCGGCTGTCTTTGTGTCATTTATATTGAATATACTTTCATTTATAATTTTTTACACAAATTTTGTTTTTATTTTTTATGTTTATTTTTATTTTATACTTACATACATGCACACCTATCCATTTATTTGAGCAAACCTGTTGATTTTTCACGTTACCGTGGGAAAATTGTTTGGTTTGACGTTTTCGCGAAAAAATTGTTGTTTTTTTTTAGTTTTCGTGAGTATGTATTTGAAAAGTAGCTGGGCAAAGTAACCGTTCAGAGAGGTTAGCCTTGCCTACCAAAGAGTAATCTGCGATGATATAATAGGCAAGAAAAGTAACACTTTTGTCGGGTTATTGCCCACGTTTTCAATAAAATGAAAATCCTGTCATTCGTACTAAGGCCGTCTACTATTCATCAATCGACAGCCATTCGTTGAATGAATTATATAATTTGATTTGATCAGTCACCGAAGCAAATTTCTTCATTCATACAGCGAAGTTGAATAAAATTACTCAGATCTCTTCTTTCTTTTACTGAATTGCAATACAGGGTATAAATTGAATCGTCGTAAAATTCAGTATTTTCCTGTTTTGTCTGATGAGCTTGCACCCATCACTTTCACTATCACTCATTAGGTAATTTTGATTATCGCCTTGACAAGCCTTTGAAGAAATGTTAATAGAATCAACAAACATAAATTAACGACAAAAAATTAATTCAAATGGATACCTTCACTTCTCAAAGTTTATGGGAATTGCTTTTAAATGCACCATGAAAATTTGAATCCAAATATTATGACAATTTACTATTCTCTCGACGTTATTTTGGAATAAAGAAGTTCCGCCTAGAAATTTTGTTCGAATGTTGTTTTAAGTAGATAGAGATGTTCTGAAATCAAATTTTCTCTCCTCTGGAAAAAAGGCTTTGCATTCTTATAATATCTGTCTTCGGGGCGAATTGGTATGATTGGGGAAATAACGAACCCACATTCGATGTAAAGAGGGCCCAATCTAACATTGTGAGCCGGTATTAAAAGCTTGATTGAAACAACTGTTACGAGAAATTAACCATGGTCTCCCCTAAACAATAAATCCGACACACTCAACATTGAGAAATTACTATACACTTTATAAACAAATGGTCATTATTGGAATACTTTTTATGGAGGTCCCCTGAATCTCAGTGGTCGATATGTGATCCCGCAGTTCAGAAAACTACCATTCGTCCTTTTAAAAATATTTCTTTTTGCACTGGTGTACCATTTTACGATAGATAGAGACGTCCAAAAAAGCATATTTCTACAGGATTTCAATGAAAAATCTCGAAATCAAACTGGAGATAGAAGAGTTGAATTAAATTCGGAACATTTCAGGTGAAAAAATTAGGTGGTGCAAGGTAACTATTTCGATGAACCCCGTATACAGTTTTGGCATATTACCACCTGCCCACAGTCTTTTTCTCGATGAATCGTAGTTCAATTACCCAAATGAAGTCGTTTGGGTGAGAAATCAAACTCAATGTAATCGGTACTTTGTATTGCTTGCCCTAATCTTGCCATTTTGCCATTATGTTCCTTGGAACGAGTTGAGAGAACTCGCCGAATTGTACCAATGTACTTTTCATCGAGAGCTTGAACGGTCACTTTCGTATAACTTCATTCTGGAAAAGATATCGAACGCCGAACATTTCATTATCCATACTTAACAATGGAAAATCGACGTGACCATCGTTTCTCGCGATTGTAGGTGTAAGTTGTTGTTTGTTGCTCGAGGGGACATTTACGTAATTTCACTCGTTCAGTAGTATTTCACGAAGTTGGACTCTACACTCCTTCTAAGGAGCAGGAAGATATTTTTGCCTTATTTTTTCATCAGACCACACCCTGGTAAAGTATGCACTTTGTTAATAATAATATCGATTTTATTGATGCAGGCGAAAAATACATTAGCACACAAACAAGGTAAGTACTAATGTGTATAAACGATAATGAAAACAAATAAAAAATATCAAACAGTAGAGATGCTGAGACAAAAAAAATACTTGAACCCACTGCCAGCAGAGCAAAAGGCAAAGTTCAACTCTCCTGAAAATAGTTGCCCAATTTCAAGAGTGGCGCTCTTCCACTTAACCTGTTCATTACTTCAAAGATTTTTGAGCAGAGACATAGTCGGAATTGGGTCAGAAAATGGAAAGTTCAATTGCTTTTGTTGCATACGCATCGAGTATAGTAAATAATGAATTGTCCTAAAGTTGCCTCAATATAAGTCGAAACGTCAATTACGAATTGAAGTTTGGTTTAAAATGGTTAACCAGATGATGAACGTCGACCCTCAAAAGTTGAAACTTGTGCGAGGAGTAGATTAACGAGGCCTTACCATTTAACATGTGAATCCCAGCACATTGTTTCGGTGGGGAATTGATCCCCTATCTTTCTTTTGATAAGTGGACATTCTCACCTGTGCCATTATTATTATTATCATATAGGTACTGCAATTATGTCTGTGATAGAACATTACCATTCCGAATATGCTTGAATATTCAGTTCGTTCTTGGTCATCAAGGAATCTTGTCATTTTCATTATCGTAAGAACTCGGCAGTATTGACTGTCAGAAATACTTTCATGATCGTCACTGTATCAATTGGGGTAGTTTTCTGTTGAAATATTGTCAATAATCCTCCCCTGTACTCGTAGTAATACTTCAAACTTCATGCGAAAAAGAAAGTCGTGAGCATACATTTCTGAATGAACTTATTCAAATTACTCGAGATATACATCATACTGAAATTATGAAATACCATACAATGGGAGAAGTAATGTTATGACTTGATAAGTATTGTGAAACCTATCAACTTTTTTAAAAACTTGACATGATAAAGTGAATATTGGTCTTGGGAATACTTGTCAACTCATCATTTCAACTGTTTATAAAGCTTGACTGATTCAACTCGGACCAATACCAATAATCTTGGACGCTATAATAATATAATAATATAATAACCTGCCGCTATTTCTTTATCAATTCTTGTGCCCATTGAGGAGTGGTTCTGCCATCAATGAGTGTCTGTTTCTCGGAAATGAATATAAATCAACCAGTTTAACAAACTGGTGTTTTATAGTTACCAAAGTCTAAACGTTTCGGGTCAAATAAGGATTATTGGAAACAGTTCAAAGGAGGATTCTTGGAAATAAAGATGATCCGAATTAATTTGAGGGAGAATCAGATGCATTTTGCAGGATTGAATTGTGGGAAAAAGTCTTACAAAACTTAATGTGGAGAAATATATTATTATCGTCAAACAATAATCTGCTATATGCAAATATCCCCTAAGCAAAAAAAAGTTACTGAAATTACGAAAATAGATATGCACATATCGTCTGTACACTCCATGATATAAAAATAGCTAATTCTCAGACAACATCAAGGTGAATTCAATTAGTTCGAATAGTTGTGTGACGTAATATATATATAGATGTGGGAAAAAGTGCATAACTATAAAACGGTCCATTGTCGTCTTTTTCAAGAAAACCAGTGATCTTTGCTGTGTTGAGAGATGCTATCACACAAATGAATTCTTGAAATTGGTCCCAACTATAATGGAGAGAAGAATGAAAGATGTTTGAGTGAAGTTCCCGCCAATTAACCATTAATGAGCATCAGTGTTATTAAGATCTTGCAAAAACAATATGATCAAATAACCATTAGCTCAAATGAAACTTTGTGGGATGAAACAAAAAGTATATAACATAGCGGCACATATATTTTTGAAGATATATCTGTTATATGAATTATATATTCCTCGAATAGAATAAGTTTTAGTTTACATAGGGTACAAGTGAAAAATCAGCATAAATGAAATCTATTCCTGCCTCTCCTACTCAGAAATTCATGAGACTTGTGAAATTATATACTCCTAACAAAAATACTTCTAATATCAAATTAATTGTTTAACGTTCCCGATAATATATCTAATAATAATTTATAATGTGGTTACTCATCAAGCGTACTACTAAATAACACTTTTTCATGACGTACAATATGATCATAAAGTTTGTAGCAGTACACAAAACCCTACTGTACTTTGTATTACTGTGTAGTTTGGGTTTTATGTTTTTCACTTTCTGCCACGATTCATTTTGATCAGTATTTTTTCATTCCATCATAGATTTAGTTACTCATATTCCGTTTTATCTTTGATTCATTTATTATGGGCAAACTTTTTGTAGCTCACTATTTTGTAGACCTTTTTTTCAATAAATCCAAATAATAAAATATTTGACACTGTCAATAATATTTTTCGGAACAAACATGTTGCTCTGTCGAAATCTGTCCGTAGGTGAAAACGGGTGTAATTTTTCAGTGAGGAAAGTTACAGAATCTGTTGCGAGACATATAGTTTGTTAATGAGAACTCTACTTCAAAATAGAAATGGTATACATCGACCATGAACATTGACAGATGATCCACTTTTGAAATGAAGGGTTTTTTAGTTGAGTTCCTATTCGCGATAGAAAGTAAGATCGGCGCGCCAGCGTGGAGAAATGCGGAACTATCAATGGTTAGATTATTATGTTCACATTTGCATGCTGTGAATATATGGGCCTTCAATGTTCTGGTGTTCCTTTTGTTCGTGGAATTTTCAATTTCTCATTAATTTCTGTGTTAGAAGTGACAGTTGAATACTTTAAGAACATTTCATTGAACTATTTCGAAGGTTTTTCATTATTATGACATTAGAAAAATCTGAACACTCGAGGTTGTTTTTAGATAAGACTTGGAGTCATGAAATTCTGCGATCAAGTCGGGATCACTTAGATAACTCAAATATAACATTTAGTCAATATACTTGAGCGATACGAAAGTATCGGAAGTTGCAGTTTTCAGCTGGTAGATCTGATTCTCTCTGATTGAAGTTATGCAGTATACACATAATTATATATTATCACCCAAGTAGAGATTGTATCAATTATTAACTTGTTTATGAAAAGAACTAGAAAACGACAAAAAATGAAGTATGAACTCACAATAAATAAAAAGCAGCAAACTCTTTGATTATTTCACCGTAATATTTCCAAACTTTTTGAAAACCTCCACAATCGCTATTAAAGCTCAAACACACAAAAATCTTAAAAAATCTAAAATCACTGAATACTCAATACAACAGACCCATATGAGCATATGCAAACTAGAATCACAAAGCACAAAGTGTTCTGTGAGTAGAATAATGTGATCTAACCATCGAGTGTTCCCGCAAAAGTCGATAGGGGGCGTATTGCTTATTTTCTATCGCGAATAGACAAAAATCAGTGACATTTTATAAAGGAGGCGGCAAATCTTTTGTTTACCATCAATATATTTCAACCATCGACGGCCCTAATGTATGACTCTTTCCACTTTCCACAGAAGAGATATCATTTTTCCCATAATCTCTATCTATTACTATTGACGAGCACCTTTTTTTTATACGAAGGTAGTAGTCCATACTCAAAGTGGAAGTGCAATTTTATTGAAAAAGAATTAAATATGTTGTGGAGATGACTTCGTGTTTCTTTTTTCAACAATAAACCTTTTATTTTATTTTCAGATATAAAATGTGGTCATCCGACAGTACCTCTGAACACGAGGGTAACGTTAAGTTCCCCAAGTTTAGCACCAGGCACCGTGGCGACATATCAATGCGACGAAGGATACGAAACGTTCGGTAACACCAACACGACTTGCTCCCCTTCAGGACAGTGGATTGGTGAACTGCCATTTTGTGGTAAGTGTTGCGCATTTATGTAACCAACAAAATTTAAGAATTTTTCTGAGATACCAAAAAAATGAAATTGAGAATAATTGTTTTCAGCTTTTCCTGCACTGACACCTGTCGGGTATAATTCAACCCCCTTGGTGCTACTAGACAGGAGAGTAGTTGTTTTCTGACAGGCATTAGTCCATTAACCTACTATGTGAGTGAGTTGGGACTGGTCTGAACGAATGGTCCCTTCAAATGATTTCTTATATATTGTTTCCCGAAAGAGTTTATGCATCAACAAGCACGACACTCAACTGATGATTTTTCTTTGTTTCAAGTTGCAATATTGAGTGTTTTTCTATTTGTTATCCTATTAAACTGTATATATGTCTCCTCTCTTCAATAGAAATTGCAGTAGCTAGGCCGGTTTTTCAAATTCAACCAATTTGAATATAGGTAGATGCAGAAATATTTCGAATAGAAATCATGTTCAAATATGTTATCATTTCACATTTTCAAAAAGGAATCGAGTCTAATCAATTGTAAAAAATGGGCTCGTTAGTCGTTTCAAGAATATATTACTTCAATCTGGCGATGAAAACATCCATATCATGAAAAAAACGAACACAACATAAAATTTTTTCTCAAAAGCTCAGAATTATTGGAGGTTTAATCAGCATATGACTCGAATAATTCATCATCGGTATCAATTGATTAAGGAAAATCCTCTTTTTTTCTGTTTTTGTATGTGGTTGACGATGTTCTTCGTAGAAAGATCTTGAAAGAAGAGCAATGAAGAAAACGTCAAAAAAAACTCATTTGATAAAAAAAATGGACAGAGGACGCTAAAACCCGAAATAGAATTGAAATTACCATTGATCAAAAACATTCAATTCAGAATTTGTAGAATTTGAAATAATCAGAAAAAAAATATAAAAGAGCCGAAACTTTACTGAAGAAAAAATTAAATAAATATAAAAATGTAACAAACATGCATATTAAAGAAAATGTAGAAAGTTGAAACTGAGTTTCAAGTTAAGTATACCAATGACGTTGCGTTTACTAAATCGTCATTTCAAGGTCAGACGAAGTTGTCATGGAAAGGTATCAATTCCTATTGGGATTTTAAATTAAGATTGCAGCGCTACATTTCAGAAAACTCCAACTAATAAGCACAACTTTGACCAAAATTGCTTTTTAAGGTTAGGACTTGGACACTGTTTGAAAATCCCAAACCGTAAAATTTTGTGAGCAACTATTAGAATTTTCAGAGTTTTTTCACTTTTTATGTGAACGTCAACCATGAATCGTGCTTGATAAACAGTAAGAATTTCAATAATATTCCAAAATTTCAAAATATTATTACAGCTCCAATTCAACCAAGACTTCAACTAATGAGCACCACTTTGACAATACCTTGTTTTTGTTTGAAACTTTTTACCAGAGGGTGTATCGCTCATCTTGACATCCCAATACTTTTTGATGAGAATATCAATAGTTTTATTTCACTTGCCGTCGAAAGGGCGTTACCAACTCTTTCAATGAAAAGGTGATCTTGTGTTTTCTCCCTTGATCGCTCTTTCAATTATCGTTTTTTTGAGAATTGAACTATCCGTACTTAAGTAGTTATCAGTTATATTTTATTCCAAATGATTTTCAAACTGGCGAAAATGAATTTGAATGGAAATATAGTTGGAAAATTGCTGAATTCATTTCAATAAGCTCTGAATAACCTCTATGATATTTACGACCAACTCCGACGTAAATCAAAATCAATTTTTCGTTTCAGTAGAGACTAGAGTCGAGAGATACTGTTGTTGAAATGAATAAATTCAACAACTGATAACTCAGAAACTTCTAGTCCAATTTTCATAAGTAGAGCAGTGTTGGATAGAGATTTACCTATCAAACGAAGTATCATCCCTCTTGAACAAAAAAGTTGATAGCTTTTGTAACGTCACACTATTGATTTGATTGATTCTTTTCCACTTGAACCTCATCCAACTTTGATGTCCAGTCGAATTCCAACCATAGGAGGGGGATAAACCAAAAATTCATGAGCACAGTCCTCTCTTAGTTCTTGTTTCAATACTTACTTCAATTCTTTTGAGGAATCTCTGACCTTATTTTCGTATGTATTGTTATCGAATATTTACGAATAGTCTTGACACACAAAATGGGATCGGTTGTTGTTCAATTCAATAATATACTCAAATAATCAATTTCATTGTGAAGGGAAGACAACACAGATATCAACTTTCCAGTTACGGATTTTTTTATGAAAATGCAAATAGTGTTGTGATATCTCGGAGAGAGCACCTCAATTAAATCTTATCTTCACGATAAACAATCCTAGATTGCATGAATATCTAATTTTTCACACGCGATCGAGCATGATTTTATTTGAAAATGAAATGAGAAATCTGCAGAATTCCGTTCGACCCAATAATTATGAAATCGCAGTTTCTGTTCAACAGATTAAGTATTCTGTGATAAACATCTACGTATTCCAATAAATGTTTTTGGGATTCAGAAGAGATCGAAGGAATTCAATAGCAAAAACACCTCTTCATGGAAGAGAATACGAGGGAGTTGGCGCAAGTGGTTGAGCGACCGACTCGAGACCAAAAGGTCCTGGGTTCGATAACCTCATGAGCCAGATAATTTGTTCTCAAGAATGTCTGTTTGTCGTATAGAGGAATGACTGTGCCATGGTTGATGAATTAGCTAATAACCATGCCGTTCCTGAGGAATGGCGTAGGGAGTTAGTAACAAGGCCTACTTGCTGATTACGGTCGAAATCGATAATGATTGGTATAAAAATACCAATAATAGTAACTTTCATTCCACCAGGGTTTAAGTTTTAAAGCATATTCGAGGGGGAAGAAAAACAGTGTTTTTTATGTTCAACTCTCATTCTCATTGCGCCAATTTCTGTGAAATTTTCTTCGATCTTCTATTCTATTCTTATATCTGCGTATTCAAAATACCTTTTATTCCTTCAGCATAGTGGGTTAGTGTTCGCCTCATTATTAAAAATGTGCTGGTTTTGATTCTTCTCGTGTGTATTGAATATTGATTCATAGATAAGGAGACTTCGAAAAAACATATTACTCTTAGAGAAAAGTATAGGGAGTGAATTACAAGGCCGAACCCTAGTTCGCACAACTCTCTCGAAGACTTTTTAGAGTAACAAATTAAATAAAAATTATGAGTAATTGGTGAACAAAAGCTATTGGACGCATTAGGTATGTCTAAAAGCGTTTGAGAAAGTAATTACCTACACCGATTATCAACGTTCAGTAACTCCTCGTTTCAGATCTTATGAACATGTGATCCAAACTCTTCAAAAGGTTAATAACAAGTGAAAGTTCTTTTACGAATGAAAACATCAAGAGAGGGGTATCAACTGAGATGTATCTGAAAGAATTCTAATTATTTTATTCAACAGTGGTTTATTTTTGAGAATGGTAAGAGCCGTTCAGAAGACAAGTAGTTTTTGAATACTTTGAATATAACGATCATCATAAATATGAATAGAAGTATGACTCAAACTCCACAAAGTATGGTGATCTTTATAGTTAATAACCAGTTAACTCACGGCCAAATGTTCTTTTGATCTAGTAAAACAGATGTCAACACTTCAACCCATGGTTTAGATATAATCATGAGGTGACCAGATACTGTGAAATTGGCCCTCATTGGTTCAGAATTATCCGAACATACCCTGACTACTAATGGAAGCCACGGAATGTAAAAACATCTGCATTGTCGCTAGAAAAAGTGATACTCAAGAATCTGCATTGATCATGATTTCTGGCAGCAAATGTATATTTTCAAATTCAATTGATATAGATCATATTTGGCTACCCACTTTGATAGAAGACAAATCATCATGTCTAGTCTCAAATCCCCTACAAACTTGTACGGACTTTTATTCATTTCGCAATTTTACAAATGGAAAAAAATTGCTTTTTCCGAAATGTCAATCAATATTTTTTGGAATTCGAAATCATGTATTCTCTGCAGTAAGCATTATTATTTTCATAAATGATTTACCAAAATATTTGAATGCTGAAAGCATATAATGTCACTGCTTCAGCATTGTGACATTATAAGCTGATGACTCTAAAATTTTAAATATAAGCCTAACCTAAAAGGCTTCAAAATGGTTTTCGACAAATAAACTAAAACTCAACACAGAAAAAACAAAAGAGCTTATTTTCTCCAGTGGTAGTCAGGTTGTTAGGTATACATATTGACTCGAAACAACTGGAAAGAACATGTCAACTATTTATCCAGCGAAATGAATAAAGTAGTATATCGAATCAAGAAACTAACGAAATTCACTACTCTAGATACCGCACTAACATATTATAATAGTAACTTCTATTCCATTTTTTTCTATGGATTCCTTCTTTGGGGAAACTGAAGAAAGTGAAAATTTAAACTACAAAAAAAAGTTGTACGAATAATAGCAAAGGCTAGCTATCGACAACATTGTAAACCGTTATTTACAAAACTCAATATCTTAACTTCACCCTCAGTTTTCATTCTACAGTGTGTTGTGTGTTGTTGAAGAAAACGAAAAGTCCCTACTTCCCGATTGATCCTACCATTCACATGACACTAGGAACAAAAATTTGTTTACCATTCCCTAACACCGCCTGAAAAAAACTCAACAGCCAATTAATCTATCAAAATTTTTAGCAAATTACCGAATGCACTGAAAAATGTCCATATCAAACAGTTGAAGGCAGCAATCGTCAATATCGTATTAAATAATGCATTTTATTCTCTAGAAGAATATTTTAAATTCATTTTTGATGAAATTAATAGAATGAGTTGTTGTGATGTATTTTTGACTAAATTTAGATTTTATATGTATTTTTCAGTTTTTTGCATGTCAGATGACTGAATTACATCAAAATTAATTATGAAGAGAAGAATGATCGAATGAACTCAATGCTTCTGATTCATCTTCAGCAGCGAACCGAATCTTGGAAACTTCAAAAGATATTGAAAAACCTATTCTTATACAGTGGGTAGTTTTTTCAAAAGAAAATTTCCAACAGAGTCTGAATAATAACAGCATGAAAATGCAGATTGAATATTTGAATTGCAATAATAACACTGGAACCAATCGGCACAATTGTCCGCTGTTGGTATATTAGAGAAAGTAGAGGTTAATGATCAAGTGAAATATTTCGTCATAATGGATAATGCATTCGATGTATCGAATTCCGTAAGAGGAAGTGTCTTAAGGAAATGCACTGCAATATTTCTATTATTTTATGCGTGAAATATTCACAACATTCGATTGGAACAGAATACGGCACCGCGTTTGCATACTGATTTCTGATGATCAGCTCAGATTCACATTGTTATCAGGAAAAGTTTGCTGAAAGTGAAACTCGTCATAGCACAACCTATTATTCAATGACGATAATACGTGAATGATAGGAATACACAATCGTCAGAACACTTTCGACTGCCCATATTTGGATATCGATTTGTATGTTCTATCATGAATTTACGAATAAGCAATCTTCTATTTTGGATTGATTTATATTCCATCCATTTGTTCCAACCCATAGGGGTAAGGAATTACTTGTTTGCCATTTCAGTGATGAGGACAGTAGAAAAACAGCTTTTGTTACGTTTTTCTCACATTTACATCTTTGGTTGGGCACCCTCTTATTCTGTACCTTGATATAAAAAAGAGAAAATTAATTTTTACATTATTTTATAAAATGTGTTAGGGGTCACTACCAAACTTTGGAAATATAGTAAAACCTCGTATAAAACGGGTTTTTCATAACGCTTTGAATATAAATAAACAAAAATTCAATTGAATTGGTTTATAGATCATTAGATCAGTAAATAATGACAGCATCAGAACTCATGTTCAGACAGAAGCGTTTTATGCCCCTACATGCGCTTGGCACTGCCATGCAGAGGGTATCTTGGCTTGCTTAGTTTCTTGTTGTACACTACGGTAAAGAGTGTTACTGTTTATGCTTGTTAATTTTCTGTGCAGTTTGGATAGTGATTGTAGGAAATAACGCACCTAGTGAATTTTGAGAAATACATTTTAATTTTCATTAGAAGTAAAATCGGTACATCAAGTATCAAGTGAAATGTAGGAGCTCTGATACAACTTCTGTTAATAGTGGAACTCCTAATGGAGCTTGCATCCTTTTAAAAAGATGTAAAAAAATGCTCTGGTTGGCATACCATCACCATGTACTTGGGATTATGTTAGAAGTCGTGGTTATTAGGTCAATAGGAGTTTCATCGGTGCGATTTAGTGGGATTGAGAGCTCTATTGATCGCAGTATATTTCAAAATGCTCTATCTGATGACATAGTTCACAAACGTATTACACAGGCGGCAGGTATCCGAGACATTTGTTCATTTGTTGTTGAGGTTTATATTGACGACTTCTTTCAAACTCCATCAGCATGTAGCCCTCCCAAAAAGACCTGCTGCTTTTGAAGAAATTAAATGATTATGAAGCTGTGAACGAGTAAATCTCAAAATGAGTAATGAAGTGATGAAGACAACTACTAACGAATGAAACGTGCCCTATTTGATCCAGCTGCTCCTACAGAAAACTGCAAGACATTATTACGAGCAATACACTACGATTCTTCAAAATCCTGGATTAACCTACAGACTCCTCGCAAATAGATGTGAGTGAATGGAAACAAAATGAATCATCCAAAGAAGGCGAGAAAATAGCCACTTTGCTCAGAGATGGCAATGATGTGGAGTTGCTCTTATGGAAGATTTCAACAAACTACATACAAAAGATGAAGATCAGAAACAGTACTTACTAAGGAATACAGCAGCGAATATCAAGATTCAAAGAAATCAACTCTACTGTCTTTGAGTAACATCATATGAACCATTCTATGAATAATTTTCAATTCATTACTACTCACAGAAAACTTTAATGATATGTATTCTTCTCCAATTTCTCAATATATATCATGTTCGTCCTTACAGGCTTGAGTTTATTAATTCATTTTATTTTTATTCTATCCTTAGAGTTCGTGTGTTGGAAGTGACCCCTGAAACTAAGTTCAAAAACCCAAAAAAATTACTGAAATCATCTTTTATAGAGTAGAACAAAATAGAAGGGTGCCCCGCAATGAATTAACAAAAACAAATTAACCCTCCTTCAAGGACCACCCTAGTGGAGGGGTTGTTCATATGTTTCGATATTTGATCAGATCTATTTTCATCATCATCTCTTTCATTTCTTTCCATAAAATGATTTGAAAATGAGCTGTTGCAAATTCGAAGACCCAATAAAGGCATCGACTTTATACTTACCAAAAAATCCACTAAACCCGAGTCATCTCCACCAAACAAGGTTCACCTACTCAGCTCTTATACTTCAGTTCACTTCAAAGGTGACATTTATTCATAGGTACTCAAATTAGTCAGTCCACCCTGCCCAATTACAAGCAGACGATGTTCCTATGCTGCCGTTCATCAGATAGCCGTTAGGGCCCGACTCATATTTCTTCCATTCTTCTCCTGATGATGTCAGCCTGTCTGGTGCGGACATTTCAGTTCGGTGTTCTATTAACTGAACTTTGAGTTGTTCGTATTTTCAGGAAAATCCACGAATACTCATAAATGTCATTTGTTACAGGTATCAACATCGCTTACCGAAGGCCCTCCAACCAATCCACCACCGTGAAGGGCGGGTCAGCCCTGAACGCCAACGACGGCGACAAAAGTACCGAACACGACGGCAAAAGGTGTTCGGAAACCTACAAGGAAACGAGCCCTTGGTGGCAGGTCGACTTGCTTAAGCCCTACGCGATCAAGACGATACGGATCACCACGAGAGGGTGTTGCGGCCATCAGCCGCTACAAGACCTAGAAATCAGGGTGGGAAACAGCAGCACCGATCTGCAGAAGAATCCGCTGTGTGCCTGGTTCCCTGGAACGATAGGTGAGTTACGTGAATTCAGCCATTGGGGAATGCAGGGGGTATAAGATCCATGCAATACTCAAAAACCTTACTATGGTCTATTCACATTGAAGATAGAGTGCACTTGAACAATGCATCTATCGTGATCAGCAGGTGGACAGTTAGTCCTCACGTTTCGATTGGCTGGCTGTGATATCGAAGAACGCACAGAGTTGTATTAAGCTGAATAGTATTAATACTCATCGTTAGCAGTACTTGCCTTACTTTAGTTAATATGTCAAGTACGGATATGAATGAATTTGATAACAATGTCATATCAAATAATAGTAGTCCTTCGAAAAATTATGAAGATAAGGCATCTGAGTAGTATCTTTAGACGGGTATAACCTCAACATATACAAATATGAAGTGTATGAAAATCCCGAAAGTTTCTTTGATCATATTCTCACGACAGTAGCCAGTCATGTTTGTGACTTTCTCCAACCGCAAAAAGCAAAGAAGAAGGTCTAAATGAATTCAATGAAAACGCCAAATACCTCTTTTCAGTAGTTCCAAGTCCTGCCTTGATCTACTCGACCCATCACGTGTATTTGGTTAAGAGCACTCTATCTTTAAAGTGAATGCACTATAGTTGACAATAGTAGAGTACAATAGAATAGAATTTATTCGGGTAGTGCATACATAAATTATGTTTGCATACATCAAAGTTATAGATCGTAGTGTTCATTAAATAAAATTCGATATAACATCAAAATACTGTATTCAATATATATACAATCAATGAACCACTCATCGTACTACAGGGACAATGAAATACAGAATGGAAAAAATACAAACATTTTTTACGGAGGATTCAAACAAGCCAATTCAACTTATAAATAACATAACAATTCGTGAGTGACAGATAAAACATGGGAATTTCCAAGTTAAGTACTTGTCATAATGCCGTCATTCAATCCTGATGATTCATGTTTCTCAGTTGATAAGTTAAGTTATTCATAAGTTAAGTTAGGTTGCTTGAATCCGCCTTTAGACAGGCAAAAAATTAGTCAGAGTCGAAATAGTTGAAATATTCTTGAAATGTGTAGAAGGCGTTATTCGACAGAGAATTCATAATTTTTGCTTTGAAAGAATTTATTTATACTCATTTCAAGAGTCTGAAACTCAGGCAACAGCTGAAAAATAATAATGATATATATGTAATTTCATTATATGTAACAAAGAAATTACGACAACTCATGCACAAGTTTTTTTCGCTACGTGATATTCTCAGCAGGAAAACTCTTTTCTATAATTTACAAATCGACTCATTTTGTGATTCAATACAACTGTTCCCGAATAATCGTCCGTTTTTGATTCATTGAAGTCTATGAAAATCTGATACTGTAGCAATTATTGTAAGTTCTTCATTGATTTTGACACTAGCTAGGAAACACTGTGATGGTGGATATGATAGGAATAAGTGGTATTTTATAAAGATGAAAAGTGAGCAGAGGCTGTGAATAAGAGTGGTCCCAATATGCTTCCCTGAGGAACACCTCCAGGAACGTTTTTTGATTCCGATTGGTTATTATCAACTAATACGTCTCACAGATAAATAGTTTCTGAAGAAACTGACCGATGTATTATCTAACCCAACATACTTCAGCTTTTTCAATAATATACTGTGGTCCAAATGCAGTAATAGGCACAAATCTGTAACAACACTCATTCATTAGGTAGTTTGCATATATTTACAAAAATTCGAAATTGTCATCATATCTCCTAATACTTCTGCCTTTTTTGTTATAACAACCCTAGCGTATTATAAACTTTATGATATTCTACTATATCATAAGATATGTATATACGAAAAGTTATTGAAAAACGTTTAGTAAACAAAATATATTACAGTTACCCGTACGATCCTCACCTACTAGTAAGTGTTAGTGAGGAAACTGTAATTTTTTTGTTAATATGGATGTTCATCAAGTATCGGTCAGTTCAATTCGAACTTTTGGTATTTAGAAAATTGATGTCTATTTTCACCTCCTGAAGGTGCTAAACTTGTTGGCGAAACGCGCGTCTTGTGAAAATAATATCTGTTTGGTGATAGAGTAATTGTTCTCTATAAAAAGTTCCGCCAATTTGTGTCACTCGGTCTTGAAAATTCAATGTTACTCGAATGAAATTCGAAATAAATCATGTCACTGCCTGGAGATTACCTTATTCATTTTTTAAACTTCTAAACTCTTGAAACAATAGGAATTCTACACTCCCAACAAAAACCAGTTTTCATGTGAGAATGAACATGTTCAACCATTGGAAACATTCATGAATATTAGAGAATAGTGTAAAATTTGTTTCCATTATGAATCAACCTTGAAGCTTCACCTCAGCCCAAAAATACTCTCAATTATCTACCATTTTCAGAGACAGATATAAGTTATTGCTCTGCCGCTTCTACATACTTGACAAAAAAAGCCATCATTCATATTATTGTCTACCTATGGACACTGTTTATGAATATCAGTATCAATTCTGAGGTATATTGGGGCATATTTTCTTGATATTGCTGGATACTAAGAAATTATCTAGAAGTATTGAAAAGTGAATAAGAGAAAAATATTTTATTTCCATACTTACATTTTGATGGATTAGTCAGTTGAAAGAAAATGTGTGGATCACTAACACAAACCAGTGAAAATCCAACCCATAATAAATAACCGAAAGGAGTTGGGTTGGAAATCTTTTTTTTTTTAAATATTCATGAAATTTCAATTTTTGCGATAATTATATTACATGCGTTTTTGCACATTTCGAAGTATATTAGCAACTTCTTGAAATCTGAGAATTACGTCAACTAGTAGAATGATTATCTACCGTTTATTACTCTCACATGGTCTTTTTGTTTTTATTTTTTATATTCAGCTTGGCTCGTCGAAAAAAAGTGGGTCCCGAAAGGGTTTACACTCTCTTGAAAACCTAGCTGTATTTTTTACTACAATTTCGGTTCCCGGTTATCACCTCCAGCCAGGCCCACCTGCTGTCGCCGGGCCTGGGAAAGATCATTTGCCCCCCACTTGTGAGGCCTACAGGGATACGATCGAAATAAAATTGACAAGATTTTTTCCGAACTTTCAGCACGTTGACCAACTCAAACTTTTTTGAATTTGCACAACATCCAGACGTGAAAGCCTAAATAGTAATATAAAAAAGGATTGTTATTTCCACAAATTCATATCAATTCTTCACTCTTTCTTTGTCGGTTTCAACTGAGATATTCAGTTTTAGGATAGTATATTACGTAACGAGGATGATAAGAAGCCTATTACACACGAGCGAAAAATTTTGAGCATGAGGTGTTAGCCGAGTGCGGTAATTCGCGAGTGCACATAATTGGCCTTATTCCAGAGTTGTGTACTATACTTTTTCTACTCCCATAATGCTTGTGCACAAATGTCTTCATTATCGCCCATTTTCAATGATCAACGAGACAGCAAGTGATAACGACAAGTATGTAAAACAATTTCTTGTCGATTCATGGATATAATTAGATTCAGTTCCAATCTACAAACTATTGAACAATGAATTTCCTTAAAATGAGATTTTCTTCAATTTCAGAGAATTTGGGTCAAAAATTCGTGAGTTTGGTTTTTGGACAATTGAATGTAGTCATGAGATTGAATTTATCAGGTTAAATGTTACATTTCCCATCATTTTCAAAAAACTTTCGGAAGCGGACATGTCTAGTCTAAGTAGCTATCACCTAACAGCTGTCAAATATGTTATGAACGGTTCAAAATAGTAGTAGTAAAACAACAATGATTCACGTTCACTTGGCATGAGAATATTGTTTTTCAGAGAGCTACTAATGAATGATTTCTCAATTTTTTTTTTTTCAGATGAAGGTGTATCAAAAACATTCACATGTGCTCGAGTGTTGACTGGACAGCATGTGTTCCTGCAATTAGTTGGTGTGGAAGGTTCATTGTCATTATGCGAAGTTGAAGTTTTCACATCAGATGGTAAGAATAAGCGGCGTATCTTTGACTAGTTTCAGCGGAATCTTTCAAACAGTGAACAAATATATAGATTGGTCATCATTCAATCTCATAAGATCTTATCACTAATTAAAAGAGCTTTTTGGGAAGAACGGTTGAGTGAATGAAGATATAAATTACGCTCAGGAGGAAATAGTAATTTTAGTTCCAACTTTTTCCGAAAAAGGTTGGTTGGGTATCAGGATAAATTTTTCTTGAAAAAACAATTGTTTTCTATCTACGTTTCCAATTTAATTAAATAGTCTTCGGTGCTCTGTAACAATGTATTTTCATATACCTTTCACAAAACTTTTATGATTATTATCGTTTCAATTTTACAAGAAATGATGAATTCCTAATTCTACTATTCAAAAAAAAATTGAGACAGCACCAACTCAAAGAACATGTAACAAACGAATGGCTTTTTCTATGGTTCTGATGAGGTGGTGTCTGTTTTTATCAATGACAAAAAGAGGGAGATTAAGAAAGGGGGAATTATTTATGTCTTATTGATTGAATTGAAAAATGCAGTATGTAGGCCATCGAATCCCTTGTAGTGTTAACACTTTAATATTTGAGGATATGTATCATTTCGCTCGAGAGACTTTTGGATTGATATGGTTGAACATCTAGAATAGTTGGATTATCAAAATCACAAATGTGTCCATGCCCTCATGTTTATGTTCGACTAGAGCCGTGGGGTTTTTATATTTAGTTTCTTAGAGTCTTTCATGTGTTCTGAAACTCGTGTTTGGAGATACCGCCCTGTTTTGTGGCGTTTCAGTATCTTGTTTTGAAAAAAAAAGACTTTCAACTGTATTTTCATTATAAACGAAATTTTTGTTGCAGTGTCTTTTATTTTCATTGTTTATATATATATATATATATATATATATATATATATATATATATATATATATATATATATATATATATATATATATATATATATATGTGTTCGGATAGGTTTCCGCGGTCAGTTGTGTGTTGTTGTTGAGTTCGGGTTGAACCGCGTCTGGAGTTTTGTTCTCGACGTTTCGGCTCCGAGGCACCTGAGGAGTAGGCAGATTGAGACCTCAGCGTGAAGTCACATTCACCTCTTGAAAATGGCTCCAAAATCGGAGCCGAAACGTCGAGAACAAAACTCCAGACGCGGTTCAACCCGAACTCAACAACAACATATATATATATATATATATATATATATATATATATATATATATAGCGGAATGTTTTGTGAGGATGCAGTCAGAATGCTGGGCTGTTATACAAGCAAACTCTTTGTTATTTGGTCGAGCTTCCAAGAATGTTTATTCTCTTTTTCAAGACATCTAAAGTATGTATATAAAGTTACAAACAAATTGTAAAATATGGGGTTAGGATTACTTATTAACGTGAGGTTATGTAAGAAGTTATGAGTAGAGATGAGGAAAAATGGAAAAACATCATTTTCTCATGATCAAGTGGAGTAAAAACTATTAAAACTGTTAATAAACACTAATTGTACAGAAAATTTTGGAAAACGTTATTACTTAAAACACGTGCTAAGAAGTTATTCATGAAAAGAAACAATTCGAAACAGAGAGGAAACATTTAAGACATTGACAGCTATAATCATATAAGTTTTTTTTGGAGGTACGTTAATGAAAATTCATTGATACAGAGCCCTGAAGAAGAATGTAATTGAATTAAAAACGACTCGAAAAAAATTTTTTTTCCAATTGATTCTCCTACCCAACCAACTTTTTTTGGAAAAAAGAAATAATAATATATAACAATAATATTCTTTTCTGCAAATCATTCAAAACAAAAATTCCGGAATTATATATTAATAAAAAGGCAACATTTCCATTGCCGAGAGAATAATAGTCATTATTGCGAGAAGTATACTCTACTTTATTTATGACTGATTTACTTATCATATGTAAATGATTCTTCAGTTCCATTCATCTCAATACGAATACACTAACACTAACAACGCGTTTGACACTGACACTTTGGAGTTTGGTTATATCGTTTCTATAGTGATATTCGATTTGAGAAATTTTGTTATAAGACTACAAGAGGCAATACATACCATTACTATCAATCCCTAGCAGAAACCATAAGTATAATATTTACTTTATGTATTAGTTGTAAATAAAATATTAATAATGCATGTTTCTTCAAGAATTACGATATCCATCAATCACTAGTAAATAACGAAATCATTATTCACTATCATCCTATTCATTTTCCACTAGTGATAAACGGATATCGTAATTCTTGAAGAAACACGTGCATGATGAATATTTTTTATATTTCCGTTAAATTTTTCAATATCATCGGTATTTCTTAGGAATTCGAACATTTTGAAGTATAATTATTTTTTTCCGATATTGCTTTTGAAATGTATGGTTTATATAATAGTCGTGGCCAAAGTATAGTATTCTACTCGTGTATAATGGCTATTATTCTCTTGGTGATTTGGGCCACTCGCCTGCGGCTCGTGGGCGTAAACTTCACCCCGTGAATAATAGCTACCATTATACGCTCGTTGAATAAAATCATGCAGAATAGCGTGTTTTGGAGTATGACTGAAAAAAAAAATATTTTGTTCTCAATTTTCTTTAGAGTTCTCTGCGGACCGATGCATCCCAAAAACCGCTCCAGAAGAAACAGAAATTGCCACTTTCGGCCAAACGTGCTACAAATTCGGCGTAGACAAAGGAGGGTCGTTCGCCGACGCCAGGGCCTACTGCAAAAAGCACTACGGCGACCTGATGCACTCCATGACACCTGCCCAAACGGCGTTCCTGCACGCGGAACTGGATAGGAGGAAAACGAAGTTGAAGACGCAGTTAGTGTGGATCGGCGCTCAAAAGGAGCCCGGCGTCATCTCGAGGACTTGGAAATGGGTTAACGGTACGTGCTAATGGAGTTCAGATGTTCGCTTTCTTTGTATTGTTCTCCGTTTCCTCTATCATCCCACATTGAATGATGTCAGTGACTTCTGTTCAATATACTTCAGGTCATTAGGTATCCGTGAATGAATCAGATTCAAATAATAAGGTTTTGTACGATCCAGCTCGCTTGCTTGCATACGGTGTCTGATGTTGAAACGGTAAAAACGTCGAAGAAATTCACCTAACAACAACTAAATCACTCAGCGATATCTTCATAATATGGTAAATTTTTCCTCCTAGTTTTTTTGAGTTCTCAACCTACCCCACAAAGGGCAGATTTTCAATCTACCCCGATGAAATGCTGCGTTAATTCAAAAATAGTTTCTTCTGAATAGAAGACGTTCATTTAGTCAGCAATTTTTCGTATATATCAAATTTGCCTATCAAAAAAATACAAGAACTCTTATATATCAAAATACTTATCGTTGACGTTTCGGAAACCAAATTTGCCCTTCAACACTTGTATAAGTTCCAATATCAATTCTTATTTTTTCAGATAATGGTAGGTTAAGAACCCAAAAAAAACTAGAAGGCAGAATCCATCTACCACTGAATAATGACATTCAAATATGATGAATATGAATCACCTTGATTTTTGATAATAAATGCAAAGTAGACAGCGAAAAATGGTGGTACGGAAACATAAATGTCCCTTTTCAGTTATTAGGTGAAAATCGAAATGCTGAGGAATCCTGGTGAAATAACTTGGAAACCGTTACAATGTTAATATTTTCGTCAAGGAGATTAGATCAGCAGCACACTTGATTATAGATATTGACAGAAGATCACATTCCTAAAATGTCTTCCCAGGTGTCGCCAAGCCAAGTTAATTTCAAATAAAATGTAATACCATTGTATTTAGATTACATAGTAGGCTCACCTTATGGACTTATCATTGGAGGACGATGGAGGCGAAATGTAGTTGGCAGCACCGTCGAATGGATGCAGACGTTTATTAAGGTTGAAAATCGCTTGTTTTCGTTACACCCGACAGACTGGATTGTAACAGGACCGGCATCGGCTATTTCGTAGCTTTACCGTACCTTTCACTTGGATTATATTCATATATTTGTTGTGTTTAATATCATTATTGTTCACAATTTACGAATAGTTGATATTTATATGAAGTTTATTCACTTGGTTTTATTTATCAGAGAGCTACAGTATTGATTGACACCAATTTTCGGGTGTAGCTGAATTGCAGGTCACCAAATGATCCCCGAGTTAGTTTTAAATTAAACAGAGGTGAAACTCGACCAAAAACCTGCTTCAGTGGAGAAAAAAAAACAACCCTTCACCCCCTTCTTTCGAAAATGAGAAAAAAACTTTTGATGGCGAATCAACCTTATTGTAGGTTGTATTATACAGAGGTGAAACTCCACAAAATCTATTTTTGTTTCAAATATCCGAGAGAACGGGGGTGATTGGTTTGCTTTTTGTAACAGAAAATTAATACATGAGGTCTAGTTTCTGTAAGAATTTTTGCCGACTGCAAGTTTGTTGTTTGAATTCCGAGAGAACAACGTTAATTCTTCATTAAAAGCTTCCGTCCATGGTAATATTACCAATAAATGCCTATACTTCAAACAATCAAAAACATAAACATAAACTTCTTTGACATCCCAACCCCCTGGAATGGTAATCTACCAAAGAGTAGAAAAATCACCTCCATTTGCTAATATCATTACTTTGAGTAAACGAAATCACTTTCCGGACTTTTTGAAGGCGGTACTAGAATTATTCAGGTTCAATTAGCATCTGAACAGTTGAAAATTTTGTGAAACATACAATAGTCTGCTTACCAATTGCGGATTCCAAGTCTCCTAAAACTAACAGAAAAGCATTTGAACCCTAACTCATTCGAGAAAATGAGTGTAAAATTAACAGCCCAGCTCTTGAGCAACAGTACAGCAGCTGTGCTGAAAGTTGCTCTGAGAACTGGGGAACTTGTTTCTATGACAGCTGAAAATACTGCATATTTTGTGAAAACCATGAATGATTTATTTGATGCTCTCAACAGTACGCGTTTCAAAAATGCCAACCCATATAACAGAGCACTCAGTGACAAAAATCGCCAAGTACTGTTGGCTATAAATGCAGGATATGGTTTATTTGAAAATTTATCCAAAGTTGACAAAAAGGGTAAATTGTATAAACCTCCCAGTTTCATCGGATTTTTGCAAACTATTACTGCCATCAAACTAGTTTTCGAACAACAACAAAAAAAATGGGTTTCCATATTTATTTACAGGAAGGCTTATACAAGCCCCTCTTGAAAACCAGTTTTCAATATATAGGCAGAAAGGGGGCTATAACAGAAATCCCACTGTAAAATCTTTCCGAGCTGTTTTCAAAATCAATATTGTCAGTAATTTGATGAAACCAGCAAAATGTGCCAATTCAGGTTCGAACGATGATGATGATATGTATATTTTGAATTTTGGGAACACCGGTGAAGGAATTGATGTGGATCTACTCGATAATAAAAAAGACGATGAATTTAATGAAGATATAAATTTTGACTCTGATTCTTCTAGTACTAGTACCTCCTCAAATGTTCATCCTATAACAACAGAATCATTCAATTTGGAGAATTGTTCTGTTAGCTATTTTGCAGGATATCTGGTGAAAAATCTCATCAAATGATATCATTGTCAATATTGTTGCCAAATTTTAGAAGGAGATGAGAATCTTGAAAATAAGGATGAGTTACTCATATTTTATAAAAATTTCAATGTAGAGAATGAAAATTCCTTGAAAATTCCAACTCAACTGATGAAGAATTTCACAAAAATCTGCATGAAAGAGTTTAGCGATAATATCGAACAATGCATAACTAAGAAGGTGGTCAAGGGTTTATAAAAAATAACAAAAAAAAATTGGAAAAGCGACTTCCCAATTGGTGGCACAGCAATGAAACCTGTAGAGAACATAGACAGTATATACTGAAATTAATATTAAGAACCTTAATTTATAAGTATTGAAAGACTGTTTCGAAATCGATGAAAACTCGAATAGGTACTAACAATGTAAAATTATCAATCTTACAGCATAGTTGAATTTCTATTCATTTTTTTTATTATAAATGTATGTCTTCAAACCCTCCTCTATATGCACGCTTCGGTCACCTATGCTTTCGCTCCGAGCACTCTATCTCTTCGATTTATTATAAACGACAGCTTGGGGCCAAGTTAGCGCTCAGAGCTCACAATAAATGACCTCAGGTAGAATTGTTCGATACACCTCAAGTCACGTGATCAAAAATCCTGATTCGAGATGTGATTGAAAAACTGAACTACAACATTTGTGTTCGGTATGTACTGATCTGTCAGGACTTCTGTTCGCTTACACCATAACGTGTTTGACAACTGTTGTTTATGACACTTTAAGGTAAAACACGATTAAATTTAATTTGAATAAACACAGTGTTCATAGTACATTCGCTTGAAAAAGATACAGTGTATCGAAACATGTCGCGAAGACATTACATTATGTGGAAATTTAATCGTGTTTCACCTTATAGTCTCACAATTATGGTTTCCTTCAAGTAACCGCCACCTCAATAAAAAATAAAACTGTTTTTCATGCATTACTTACATTCCAATATTCAACTACATATAATATGGATCTATTTACTCTAAATTATATTACTTAAATGGCCGACTGTGTGATTTCCACTAGACAGTTTGCCAAACCGCTACACGTGTTTCACTATAGAATAGCTTCTGTAGGCCTGAAAAAGCTATTGTGTAGTAAAGCACGTGTAGCGGTTTGGCAAACTGTCTAGTGGAAATCACACAATAAAGTGTTTTTTTAATAACGTCAATTATATTATTAGTTTTGTCTAAATCACTGAATTATTCAGGTCAGATTTTTTCATACGTATTTGTAGAAATATTCATGAATCAACACTCCACTTCAATGTTACGAATATGATTACACTATTTCAAGCGAAGAGTACTCATAGTTTATTAGTCAACTTTTTTGAATTAATTTGCTTACAATTTTTTCAATACGGGCCTGTCTCGACTCCACGTGCCGGTCAAAAAGATCGCTGTAGCGATGATATTTCTATCCAACGGTAAATGCATTAGCGTTAGCCTACTAGGTAGTCTATATACAATGGTAATACAAAAGTCAAAATATGATGTAATGGGATTCTTACACCATCTACCGAATTATCTGTAAACTCCTACAGTCTGATAAACTGATAAATAGTGTATAGTTTTTGACAAAACAATATCAAATCAGTGATCTCACCAGGGATTCTATCCATCCTACTAAAAATTGATTTGAATCTGGAGAAAAATGCTAGGATCGTGCAAAAAACGCCATAACCATCAAAAACGTTAATCACTACCAATCTCAAAGGATAATCAAAATAAATATGCTCAACGTTCTTGATACACTAATATACTTAAGTTACAATAATCGATTGCTAACGGTTTGTGAATCGTTTGATCTACAATTTTAGTGCACATGCTCGATCAGAAACCAATTGGAAACTAATCCGTAATTCAGGGTAGTAAAATATCCTTTCCTCTAAAAGAATTTTAAAAACTTTGACACATAAAAATATGAAAACTAAATTTCTCTTTAAGGAATTAATAAAAAGATATGAAGCGGAAAGAAACTCGCTTCAATTTTATTTTTTCATGTAGTTATCTATTGATCCAGTTTGCAGCAGAGGTTTCATTATTAGAATAAAGAAGATCTTCGCCATATCAATTGATCCAAATCTGATCAATACAAATGAGAATGAAACATAATAATCTTATTATACGAAATCGAAAGCAACGGCTGGTTCAAATTTTAACATTCACAAGTTAATTTTGCACCGGACTTTGTTGTTCCAAATGTAACATCTGCACGAATTGATTAAAATAATTATAACTATCCCAAAACATTTTGGTCAACTCTAGGTGCTGTAGTACAAAGGCCAGCTTGGGGGAAGGAGCAACCCAACAATTACAACGGAGAACAAAACTGCGTCGTTTTGGATGGTGGACAACATTGGCTGTGGAACGATGTGGGATGTAATCTGGATTATTTACACTGGATATGTCAGAATGGTAGGAGTGATTACATTTTACCAGCTTTCGAGTAGACCTATTCTCAATCAGTAAAATTTCTTTCCGTACATCAAATGTTGTTATACGATTTATAAAATTTTTTTTTCGAGTATACCTTCACCAAAATATATTGTAAATCGAAGGAAAGTGATTCAAGTTATAATTTGTTAGTCAGTCAGGTGTCGGTTTTGTTGCAGTTTATAATCTAGTGAAATGTTAATGACAATGTGCAGATCCAGAACTTCATTCAGTGATTTTACTTATATTACAAAAGATGCTATGGAAAATATCCTTATGACAATTTCAAAATCTTGAAATAGATCATAATTAAGAAGGTCAGGAGGGACAATTGTCCTCTTGAGCCTCTTCATAACTACGACAACCCCTCCAAAATAAGTATTACTTTAAAAGAACCTATATTTTCAGGCCCTTTTTCTTGTGGGAGTCCTGACAAACTCATCAACACAACAATTATTGGCAACTCTTACGATATTGGTTCCAGCATTGAGTACAAATGCCCTGAGGGACACAAGCTTGTAGGAGATACGAAGCGAAAGTGCGGTAAAAACGGATATTGGACTGGATCTGCACCATCTTGCAAATGTAGGTACAGTGATAAACGATGCGATTGGATCCCTTAAAATTATCTAATAATCAATTACCCTAGCACAAAACTGATATTACTTTCCCTAAAGTTTTCTTCTCCTGAAGATGCTAACCTTGGTAGCGAAACTCACGATAATGTTAAGTAATATCAGTCCGATATTAGGGTTGATGATCCTGAAAAAAAATTTAAATTTTACATATTTTTCTATTGGCACCACAAGTCTTCAAATTTCAGTTTCGACAGGTTTCTTCTTGTTTAATATCCCGAGAATTACTTTGCCACTTATTAAGATTTCTTGATATTTTTACTTCTTTTATTCATTCGAGTAGAAGAGAAATGTTTTTCACGGAGGCTACAGCTTTTTTGACAGCATATAAGAACGCATGCGAATATAGAATAATCAGCACATTTAGCGTTCGTTATATTTTGGTTGGTTGGTTGAATTTGGTTGGCAGCAGTATTGATGTTGCCACATTTCATTTGAAATTGGTGAGTTATCAATTGACAATTACTATTCGAAAGTGACAGTTCTATGTTTAGGTCTTTTTGGTATTTCAAATTGGAAATTGTGATCGAAAACTGTGTATTTCGATCATTTTATAAAAATATGGCAAGTTTAGTGATGTAAATGAGCGCTGCTAAGAGTTGTTGGCATCTTTGATTGGTTATTTCAAAAGAGAACGGGATAATAAGGACTCGTTGTATCTCTTAACGGCTGTTAGAGAGTCAAACCAAGAATAACAGTAAATTATATTTGTAATCTACCGTCAGATAGAAGACAGAAGTAATAACTTATGTACCCAGCAATCTCTGTGAAGAAAATTTAGATGAATAACACCTGTTATATGTGTTCACTGTGTTGAAATTCATACCTAGAAGGTGTTTTTTCTCTCGTCATGGTCTACACTACCAGTGTGCCACTGGGAAAGTATCTGAGTTTGTGCCAAGATGGATTGGATAAGCTGTACGTTAACTGTCAGTTAGATTTCCCGAAAGATTAAAGATACTGAAGCTCATGAATCGTATCGAATGTGTGAAACTAAGAGGCACACAAATGTTGCAGTACTGAATACAGGTGTTAGGTGAGTTTAAACAGCAAATAAAATAAAATAAGGAACAAGATAAAACAAAATGAGAAAGATAAACATATAGATCTTTATGAAAGCGTTCATACAAGAAAGAATATAAAATAAGAAATAAGAATAACAACAAAAGATGCCATCTTTCACTATTTTATTTCGGAACTGATAATGCGCATGACCGAAATATTTTCTGTACTCAACGTTCCATGTTTGAAATTATTTTAACTTCTTTCCTTACAATAACAACCTCAGAATATTATTTACTGGTAATCTTTGCTATATGTAATAGAATCAAAATTCATAATATCAACAATTAGGAGGTTAGTTACTGTAGCCACTGTCAAAACGAAATTGTGATATTCACAGAACACAAAAGTCATTGTCAAAAAAGCTGCAATTTGATTGGTTCATTCTTATTTCTTATTTTAGTTCAGTCATCTGTATAAACACACATTTTCTGTCCTTATTCTTAATCAGTTTCTTATTTTATTCTTATCTTATTTTATTTGCTGTTTAAACTCTCCTCATTCGTAAAAATATTCATACTATGTATGTGGCCACCATATCCACTCTTGTTGTACAAACTACTATTCCAACAGATTTGGACTGCGGAGACCTCCCCGAGTTGGACCACGGATCAGTCTCCATCGAAAATCAGGTGACTACTTACGGATCGAAGGCTGTTTATACTTGCCACGAAAACTTCACGCTCATCGGCCACGAAGTACGGGTTTGCGGAGACGAAGGAAAATGGACGAACTCGACGCCAAAGTGTTTATTCGACTGGTGTCAGGATCCTCCCAGCGTCCACGGAGGGAAGGTCACTGTTTCGGGTCATAGAGCGGGAGACACCGCTCTGTATGTCTGTAACCCGGGGTATATTATTCTTGGAGAAGAGGTGAGTTTGTTGACTGTTGTTGGACGGTAACCGTGTATGGAGGATATGGGTGTCTAGCCGGCATCCTCCTGCTTCGAATTTTGCCCCTTCCACATGCCAATTCAATAAACATTTGTCCCACTGAATCAAATCCGCCCAATAAACACGCTTTGTTAGTATCGACCTCACCAAAACAGAAAAAGTTATCACAACTTAATCCTTTGCATACCCATTGTTATTATTTGAAGTTGCTTCGGCACGTTCGAAACCTTTAAATAAAATGCAATTCTGAAGAAATAATAGTTTATGTTTATATATATATATATATATATATATATATATATATATATATATATATATATATATATATGTGTTCGGATAGGTTTCCGCGGTCAGTTGTGTGTTGTTGTTGAGTTCGGGTTGAACCGCGTCTGGAGTTTTGTTCTCGACGTTTCGGCTCCGATTTTGGAGCCATTTTCAAGAGGTAAATGTGACTTCACGCTGAGGTCTCAATCTGCCTACTCCTCAGGTGTTGTCACAGGGGGCAAGGGTTTGTGACTTGACGCCGGGGCCTCAATCTGCCTACTCCCCAGGTCTCGTCACGAGTTCTTTCTAAGTTCTAAGGCAGATTGAGACCTTAGAAAGAACTCGTGACGAGACCTGGGGAGTAGGCAGATTGAGGTCCCGGCGTCAAGTCACAAACCCTTGCCCCCTGTGACAACACCTGAGGAGTAGGCAGATTGAGACCTCAGCGTGAAGTCACATTTACCTCTTGAAAATGGCTCCAAAATCGGAGCCGAAACGTCGAGAACAAAACTCCAGACGCGGTTCAACCCGAACTCAACAACAACATATATATATATATATATATATATATATATATATATATATATATATATATATATATATATATATATGTGCTCGCTTCCGCGGTCGGATATGTGCTGATTGTAACTTCCGGATGAACAGCATCTGGAATTCTTCTTCTGTCGACGTTTCGGCCCCCACTTTGGAGCCATTCTCAAGACTTCTTGACTTGATGGCGAGGCCTAGGTCTCCTTAACCCCCAGCTCTCATCTTGACGAACTGAAGATTGTGGTTGTGTGGATAGAGGGGTGGTATTTATAGCTGTATGAGAATCCGACGTTGTTGAAACTTCCGGACCAACTCCCAGCATCATCCAGCCCAGGTTAGTTCCGCACTGAATTCTCTTATCAGTAGATCCATCAAACTCACAAATGACCATAACAGACCCAGTAAGCTGAAAAAGCTCACTTCTGACCTGTTTCAAAATGATTATTCCTACCCCCCCGATTCCAGAGATCCATTCAACGCCAACACACCCGCTTCTCGCATCCCAAACCACCGGAAGATCTGGCTGAAAGCCCAAAAGCCTTCCTTCCTTTCATTCGGGGAGTCACTGATAGAATGAGCCGAATTCTGACAAAATACGACATCAAGGCAGTTTTCACAGAAAACAATCCAATATCCTCTTTCCTCCACTCACCTAAAGATATAATATCCAACGAATCACAAGGAATATATGAAATTCCTTGCCACGACTACCCGAAAACATATATAGGACAGACGAACCGACGAATATCAAACAGGTCCTACGAGCACGAACTAGCAGTTCGTCATTCGGACATGACCTCGACTCTCTTCAAACACCACCACGAAACCGGACACAAAATTGACTTCAACAACACGAAGACCATTGCCACAGCAAAAACACTCCACTCCAGAATCATTCACGAAGCAATAGAAATTGAAAAACGCCCTCAAGGTCTCAACAAACGAGACGACTCACAAAGACCTTCCAATCCCTGGAAACCATTACTGTCACTCCGAACAACTTAATTAATTAATCCCTTCAAACCAGACCTGAAGTCCGAAAGTTTTAACAACGTCGGATTCTCATACAGCTATAAATACCACCCCTCTATCCACACAACCACAATCCGTCACTTTGTCAGATGAGAGCTGGGGGTTCACGAGACTTAGGCCTCGCCACCAAGTCAAGAAATCTTGGGAATGGCTCCAAAGTGGGAGCCGAAACAAATTAGAATCCAAGAAAAATATACTTCCTCAACCGGGATTCGAATCACGTCTTCCATTTTCTAGGCAGATGCTCTATCCTCTGAGTTATCGAGGATACTGAAAGGTACAATTTGGTACTAAAACCATTTTATGATGAATGATTAATATCCTTTTCATCTAACGCTTCCGTCAGTCGAAAACCGGAAACAACACAAATCAAACAAATATTCATCAAGGTTCCAAAAATTTGGACTTCGTCAGAGGGTGGGTCATGAATAAGAACCCCAAAATATGTGGATTACCAAAAAAACAAAATTACTCTGACCAATCATTCCGAAGCAGAATGGACATATCTAGCTTGTGTGGACAGCTTGGTCAGGTTGATTATTTTTATACGATCTCATTCTGCTCTTCCGCGCCGACATTTCAAGGAGTTTCTTTCTGAATGTGATTCAGCGTATTCTGACTCACTACAACACAACAATGTTCGTTGGCTAATTAAAGGTCAAGTTATTAAACGTTTCTGGCTTATAAAAGAGCAAGTTACCTCGTTCTTCCGAAACTTATATACGTAGGGAGCCAGGAAGCACTTTGAATTCATAAAAAACGAGCACAATATGTTGATGTGGCTTCTTTGAAAGATATTTTGGGATATTTGAATGCGCTCAACACGAGAGTTACAGAAAAATGCAAAATTATTATGTGATCTGATACAAAAGCGTGTTTGCTTTGCTGGATATCTTTGAAACAGATAGTGCAAAAGAAGAATTTATTCATTTCCCAACAATTCTTGAATTTGAATAGGAGAACTCCGAGGAAGACATTGCAGAGTTAGTAATATTTCCGGCCGATCTTAGAAACCGATTTGCTACAAGATTCCAAGACTTTTCAAGGACTGCTATCTTCGTTTCTTGAATCGCCGTTTGAGGTTGATGTAGCGGCCAAATGGGCATAATTCATTTGCAAGAAGTTGTGTCCTTGCAAATTTATAAAACGGTATCCACAGAAGAATTTTGGGCCAACAATTTTCGAAAAATATATGAAAATTACAAAAATCTAGTTATGAATTTGGCCACTATGTTTAGCTCAACATACATATGTTAAACGTCTCTCTCGAAGCTATTTTTTTTAAACACAAATATCGCTCGAGATTAACAGACGTCTACCTAGAGGACACACTTTGAATTTGCTGTTCTTCCCAAGCACCAAACCATAAAAACTGTCTCAAGACCGTCTTTGTAGTTTCTCAGAATAATTTTAGGTATCGTGTTTTATAATTAAGAATATGTAGCACTTAATTATTATCCTTTGTTTTTTTCTGGACCTCGTTATATTTTTTCCCCGGTATCCGGACCCACCTAAAACTACCTGCCGACCCCTAATATATAGTGTAAAAAATTTCAATTTAATGTTACCTCACATAGAATTGCTAAAGTTGGCATAACTCTGGTCTCGCTCCATCTTTAATTTGTCTCTATTTCAAAATGATTTTTCTCCGTTGTTTTTGTTTTCGTACAGCTGATTGCACCGACCTTTTATTATGAGACCATTAACAAAGGGACTCTTTAAGTTAGGTGAGGGTTCATTAATGGGTCAATAATCTCTCAAACTCTGGTGCACTCACTGCAGTGCGTTAAATGACCTTCAATGGCCCATTAGCTTGATGCTCCCATAAGAAAAAGTCGGTGCAATCGGCTGTTAATCTCTGAACGGTGAGTTCGAAACCTTTGGTGTGAAAGTTTTTATAAAGATCAATTAACCCAACAGCAAATAGATATTATTTGCACTTGACGCGCGTTTCGATAACAAGGTTAGCATATTCAAGAGAAAAAGAAGAATATCTTGTCCTGAAGATGCTGATCTTGCTACCAAAACGCACCTTGAGTGCAGTTAAGATCAGTTTGGTTTCAGGGTAAATGATCTCTACAAAAACTTTGCTGATCTCTTATTATCCACATTGTATCAACAGTTACCATTAGCACATTTTCTCTAACGACTTTAACGATTTTTTTCAAGGTTCTCTCTTGTCGTCTCGGTGGAGAGTGGTCAGGAAAGGCTCCAACATGCAAATATGTAGACTGTGGCTCTCCTCCCAACATTGATAATGGCCGATATACTTTATTGAACGATACGACAAGCGTTGGAAGCATAGCAGAATACACATGTGCACCAGATTATTGGATGCACGGCGAGAAAACACAAAAGTGCACCAGAGAGGGGAAATGGTCTTCGGATGCTCCATCCTGCGAATGTAAGTATGATAATAATATTAATAATAAATTTACTCATCATATCATACAGAAAATTCATTGTTACATCTTCCTAGGGTCTGTTTCCTTTTCTGGATCGCACAATAAAACAATATTTATTTTTCATACGTTTCCTATTTTTTGGGCAGTTCTTGAGTTCAGACTAATGATTTCATGTGAGTTTACTCTTGACAGTTAAAATCTCGATCGAAAAGACTCTGAGTGAAAATTCGTTCTTTCAAGTTCATCGACCACAGGGTTAAAATTCAATTTCAGGATTCATAGGGACCCTCACCGGCTTCGCACAGATAAAAACTGGTTATTGTGGGTTATCCCTAAGAGATAAACATATACCATCACAGATTTTTTTGTAGAACTTTTTGAGGTGTTATTTTAGTTCTCTCGAAAGCGAAGACTAATTCTTGGCAAGCACGGATAAAAATATACAATGCTATTATTGACAGTTCCTTCTCCGCGTGCTCAGCTGTTTGGGGAATGAACTACGGTGACACACTGGAAAGGGTTCAGGTGAACTTCTTCAAGCGCCTCCTGTTGCTCTCCCTAAACACTCCAGACTACTTGATCCGACTGGAAACTGGCTCCATTCACATGGAACACACTATTTTCAAAAATATGCTCTGAACTGGACCATAAAAATACTATTCATGGATTCCAATAGATACCCAAGAAAATGCCTGCTCAAATTGCTCAATATATGTACTGATGATGTCAGATATAATTGGATGAGTAAGTTTAAACAGTGTCTCACATCGATTGATTGTTGGGAGATATTCACTCAACTCAGTCCACGAGTACTAGCAGCAAATAAAGGTTTAATTCTCAGAAAGTACCAAGAGAGGTGTTTCAATGAGGACTTCGGTAGACTCTTGAACTCCAGGTATTTTCTTTTTCACCCTAAGTACTCTAGAGAACAATCCCCCCAACGCTATCTCACCTCTCAAATACCCATTCACATTATTCGTATAGTTGCACAGATTCGTCTGAGCAAGCATTCTCTCAAATTGGTTTTCAAAGGTATTTACTATTCCATAAATTTCGGGGAAATCTGCTCTCTTTGCAATATGAATGTCTGTCAAACATTAAATCACATTTTATTTGTCTGTCCCATACTCTCTGTGGTTCGATCAAAGGGTCTGCCGTTCTTAGCAAATTACGAGACACTTATGAGCTCCCTGCACAATTTAAACTGTGACAATGCAAAAATTTTGACCGACTTCATTATGGAGGTTTTCAAACTACGATCCTTCATAGTGAATGAATAGGATATCGGATAATCACTTTGATTCAGGACCATGTTAATTTGTTATTACCAGTGTTTTCTTACTATTTTGTCTTTTAAATTTTTTTTTATCTTATTTTTCGCATTTGTCCAATCAAAATCTCTTGTTATAAGATGTATGTCTTGAATAACAATAAACAATTGAATTGAATTGAATACAGTTATATATTATTTTGATCCATCTCGTAGGGTTCAACCAGGTTTTGCAATGTAAGCGCAAAAAAGTGTTTAGTTACGACATCAAATTAGAAACCTTCGAAATTATTAGTATTTCTCTACTTTATTATATTATGGAACATTCTATCTATTTGAAAAAACGCGTCAAAATCCCTTCAGTAGATTTCAAGATATGAGCTTACATAGGGACAGACAGACAACGGGAAGCGACTCTGTTGTATACCTATTGATGATATCGTACTGCTAGACATAACTGCTTATCTCACATCATTTACGTTATTGTTGTAGGAAAAGGCTTCAGATAAACTAGGTAAAGTTGTCACTAAAGCCATGGAAACCGTTAAGCCCTGTTCAAGTCAAGAAAACCAATCTCCCTACTTTCAAATGTGAACTTTCACAGATCAGCTCACAATATAACATTCTTGGGAAATCATCCAACATCATTGATAGTTAACTCAAATTACTGAGCACAAGCTCAGGTTGATTGAAAATTCGCATCTGGTTGTTTTGTTGTCAAGAAAATTTCAAGGAAACTGGGCAAATGTTTTGCATAATCTGCTTACTCCTATACATATCACATACAGTATAACTTTCTGGGGGTCGACTATAATGAAAATAAAATATCCATTTCCTGATTATGAATCGGGCTACTTGAAATCTATTTAAACATTGAGTTTTACCATTACTTAACTACAATATAACAATACCTATCTATTGCTCTTATACGTTTCCTGTTTTCGAGACTATTAGTGAAAATAACTTTTAGAAAGTCATGGACCACAGAGTTGAAATTCGGTGCTGATAAACGTAGTAATCCTAGATTTATTCACTATTTCGTTCTTACCAATTCCTGGTCGGGAAAGTTATTACAATTTCCCTGGGGTTCACCAAGTTTAATTTTCAGATGATTTCGAATGGATATACATGGATAAACATTACTGGAAATCAGTTTCTTGTTTTTTCCCCAATAAAGTGCCGGGCGAAATCCGGACTACAATTGAGCCTTATACAAGTTAGATTACATTAGATTATCGGGTAGCTGGCCCATGGCCTGATTCACTGCGACTTTTTCAGATCTATTGTGATGCTCCTTGGCTGTTAGAGCTCGTTGTCTAGCTTGATCTCTTTGATGAGAGTCCCTAGCCTTGACACTGACCCCTTCATATAGCTAGCAGCTTCTGGTTTCTCCTCCCCGCATCTTGCGTGTCTCAACCTTGCTATCGCTTCGCATTCACAGAGCACATGCAGTGCGGTTTCTTCCTCTTCTTGACAGAACCTGCATTGGGTTTCTTCTGTCAGACCAATATTGCTCATATGTTTTCTGAGCCGGCTATGCCCCGTTAGTAGACCCACCACTACCCTTACAACCTTACGGTTGTGGTTCAGCAGGTCTTCCGTGAATCTGGGCGCTGGTTCCTTTACAAGTTCATCAGAGATGCGAATTCTATACGAAATACTACGATATGAGGGAGAACACGTTAATCATAACATGAGTTGACCTTTGAAATGATATAAGTGAACTTCCGCATGAATAATATAGGATCTCATTCCTCAACTTGGGTAGCCGTAGGAAAAACAGGCAATTCCAAAGTATTCTAAGAACCACACGAGAAAGATGTTTTGTTTGACCGATAGAACTTTGAAATCTGTCTTACATGCAAATTGAAAAGCCAGAATGAATGCATTTTCAATCAGAAAATTCCAGAAAAAAATCCTTGTTTTGTTTGTTCTGTAATAACATCAATAGTAATTCTTTGTTCTCTTAGTTGATTTGATTCAGCCCTTCTCTTCAACTATCTATACCTTGAATATTTCTGAAATCGAATTCTAGAGATATTCCATGACTTTTTCCTTTCCAGTAATAACTTGCGAAGAACCCGAAGTACCTGCAGGAAGCTACGTCGTTGGTTACGACTTCAACGTCCATTCTACCATAGAATACAATTGCGAAAGCGGCCATGTTCTGCTCGGTGAATCGACCCACGTGTGTAACACTGACGGAGAATGGTCGGGAAGTATTCCATTTTGTGAATGTAAGTATTCGAAGCTCAACGGTGGGTACCATTTCTTAATCTAATCAAGGCGGTTTTAGATATCGATTGCGGAAAAGTGTCCGATCCATCCAATGGAAACGTTCAATATGTCAATGGAACTACACACCTGAGTAGTATAATAAGTTACAGTTGTCATAAGAATTATCGACTGAGTGGAGTACCAAAGAGAGTTTGCCTGGAGAGTAAACAGTGGAGTGACTCGGAACCGAGATGTGAAGGTAATTTTAGATCGCATCTAATTTTTTTTGTCAAAAAAAATTATAGATATAAATGAATTTTTGCCAATTGGCCGTCACTACACAAATGATATATGTGGGAAAAGTGAACCATACGAGGTACAAGAATGTCAGTATTAAGTTCATTAAAAACGCAGAGATGAAAATCTTCTGTTAGTAATATAATCAGTGGCAATTTCTTCAATATTCCCACTTGCTAAATAATTATGTATAATTTTCCTTTCTCCTTCATCTGAACAACTTCTTTTGTTATGTTCCTTTTCAATCTTTCCTGCAAATTCTAATCATTTCCTCTCTACAACTCATTAGTTTCCATTTTCTCTATGGAGCATGTTCTGCAATGGTATCTGTCAATGACAATTCATTACTAATTACTATACCTTCCCATTAACAGGTTGTACACAACAAAAATTGCCAAATCGATTCGGAAAATTCATCTAGTTTTATCAATTCTAAAACTTTTTTCCGAGAATTAGCCTTTTCCGAAACATACAGTGTTGGTTGGAACACGGATAAGTATTATTGACCTGTTCCAAGAAAAAACTCACCATCAAAAATTCCTCCTTCTTAGTGCAATGTACCCACTCCTAGTATCCTGGATTTCAAAATGAAACTGACTAAGATTATGGACTCCATTGGTGTCATTGTAGAAGCGAATTTTTGCAAATTGACCGATACCATACACAAATGAGATAGGTGGGAAAAGTGAACCATCCGAGGTACAAAACTGTCAGCATTGAAAAGGCAGAGCAAAGCAAAGCTTCTGTTAGTAATATTATCAGTAGCAATTCATTCAATATTCTCTCTGGCTAAATAATTATGTATATTTTTCCTTTCTCCTTTATTTTGAAAACCTTCTTAGCATCTTAACAACTTGTTTTGTCATGCTCCTTTTCAATCTCTCCTGCACATTTTTATCATTTCTTTTCTACAACTCCTTGTCTATTTTCTCCATGGAGCACGTTCTGCAATGAGATCTATCAATGATATTTCATTTTTAATCACTAAACTTTCCCTATGACAGGGTGTTCACAACAGCAATTGCCAAATTAATTCCGAAAATTCATCTACGTCCATCAATTATTGCACTCTTTGTGAGAATGACCTTTTTTAGAAACACACAGTGTTGAAATTCAAAAATGAAAAAGTAATTTTCTGAATTATTGAATAATTTTTCGTGAAATCCCAGGCATATTCTTATGGTTTCTGCAGTATATTGCCGTATATTATTCCCTTAGGAAATGATGGCAAGGTAATAATAGTCTCTGCCTTTATTCCTCCTTGTAGTCCCATCCCAAAATTTTCTCGAATTGAATATTACCATGGAAACGATAAAACCAAACTCTAAAGGGTGAGTGTCAAAGGCGAAGGTATTGTGTGTTCAACACAAATTGCCAAATTGATTCAGAAAACTCATCTAGGTTTATCAATTTTAGAACTTTTTCTGAGAATGAATGTTGAAATTCAGGAGTAAAATAGGATTGTTCTGATTAATTGAATTATTTTTCTTGAAATCCCAGGCATACATCATTGCAGAGGAATGTACAAAAAAACACCAACGTTCAGTATTTTCTTGTTATAGAGGTCACCACAATAGTATATCATTTAACGAGCGTATAATAATGGCTACTATTCACGAGGTGGAATTTACTTTAATCACCGAGATAATAATAACCATTTTACGCGAGTACAATACTATACTTTATCCACGACTGATTAAAAAAAGTTGTTGAAGTTTTTTGTTGGAAAATGTTGTCACATTACATTTAGAAACGCAATTATTTCATTCTAACAAATACTCCATGCAATACTCTTGATAGGTTTCAGTTTTCAGTCAAACTTGTTTAGATTCGAAAGCTATTTTGATATGATAAGAACATTCATAGTCGCTGATAGCTGAGAGTGGATGCTCCTTCCCTTCTTTTTTTCATATGTAGGTAAAGAAATGAATTGAAAATTTTTGGTGGTTCACACGATGGAATTTTCAAAACCGATTGTTTGTAGCAAAACGATATAATATTATAGTTGAATCAGGGAAGTAATCGATAGGAGTGAATGAAAACGCATTATTCACTAGTGGTACATTATACAACAGTCGTAGATAAAGTCATTTATTCAAGAACGTTTCCCATATTTAAATTATTCTAATTAGATTTCCTTGTATCTTGGATTTCAATATGAAACTGACTATGATTATGGACTATGTACTTCAATGGTGTATTGTATAAAATGGTATTAACTTTCAGAAATAAGATGTCCCGAACCAGTTTTGGCAGAGCACAGCATCCTATCCGTTACCGGCAACGACAGAATCTACGGAAGAACGCTGATACGAACAGCAGAATCTACGAACGTCGGTGCCACATCCTACAAAGTCGGAGCACTTCTGAAATACAGATGCGAACGTGGATACAAAATCATCGGAGAGCCCTTGAGTACGTGCGAAGACACAGGAAAGTGGAGCGGGAGCGTGCCGCAATGTATATGTGAGTAGTGTTAATAGTAGGAGAGCCCACGATGCTAAATCGGGATTTACTCGAGCGTCATAGAGACCTATTGGGTTGCGAAGCTTAGATGATAAAAAGAACAACAATGTTATATAATGTATACCTTTTCATCGGTGCAGGGAGCGCGGCTATAGATTTTCAAAAATGTAAAAATAACTGTTGCATGCACATACTCGAGCGCGTCAGATATTGATATCATCTATGTCCTACATAAATTTAAAAATGTACGTATGTTAATCTGATTGTTTCCATGGTGGGGGTGGTCGTACGTAAGGTTTGAAAATAAAAAAAAATTCCTCAAGCGCGTTTGATTTTCTGAGGGAATGTTAAGTGAACCTAAAAAAAAGCTCTTATATAATAATCTGGCGGTTTGGATGTGACGCAGACTCGCGGCCGTTATCAGAACGTGACAAAAAAATCGCCATTTTGAAATAGAAAAGCGCGTCAGATTAAGATATATATGGTTCATCTTTACGCCCCAGACGTTGCAATCTCATAATCTAACGATTATCTGGAAGGATTCGCCTATTCTGCCAATTTGATTTTTTTTTAATTCTTTTGAATCATTGAACTTGAGTTATTTAAAATCTCAGGAGAAAGCTTGCAAATAAAAAAAGGGTATATTTTATTAGAATACTAGAGAGCAATAGATAGAGGAAGAGTGAGAGAGAAATAGAAACGTGGATAGGGGAATATAGGCATCACGTAGCTGCACGCATTAAACTTTATCGATGAATTTTTATTATTTCGACCTGTAGAAATCGTCAGATTATATATTTTTTGCAATTCTTGAATTATTCCCTTCAAAATAAAAATAAAAGTACCCACGCTCGAGAATGTCGAGATGACGTTTTTTACAACTTTGTAGCCCTCCTCCTTCTTCAGGTCACTCTCGAATTGTCAGATTAGTGGAATATACACGTTTCAGGATGTAACTAACTCACCCTACCTTGATCTGACGCACCCGAGAATTTCAGAGGATCATTTTTTTTACTAATCTGATCCTTTATCCTTGATGCACTGCCATATATATATAGGGCTCATATATGGTGGAAGTACTTAACCGGGTACAAGGTATCCCCCTGTATATTAATCTGCCGCGTATTGGTAAATCCCGATATCTTCGCTTGGGCTCCACTATTATAACTCTAAGGTAGATATTTACTGACACATTTGTGAATTATGTGTTTCAGACGTCGACTGTGGGACTCCAAAAAAAGTTGACAACGCCAAAATCATGCTTCCTTCCAACGCAACCTACTACGGCGTTCTTGCCTTATATACTTGCGAGGACAATTTTGAGCTGGATGGTGTATCGAGGAGACTCTGCCAAGAAAATGGGACTTGGAGCTCAGATTCTCCCAAATGCAGGGGTACGTGAATAATGTTTGGGGATGATTGATTTGGAATATGAATCAAAATATGATAATAATGGATTGTACAGAAAAAGTCTGTGGATATTTTCCTTTAGAAAACATCCTTCACAGGATTCAACTTTTCTACCTGTAAATTCACAGAAGGGGAGTAGTCTATATGTCAAATTCCTTATGCAATAATAGCTTTTTCAGGGACTATGAAACGCCCAAAGGAGCCATTGTATAGAGAAACACGTGTGGTGCTCCTGTAAATTGACTAGTGATTACCAGAAAACATAAAATCCTCCAAATCAGTTCATATTTCCTAACATAATTTACAAAAATGCCTGCATAATAATGTTCACTGAATCTTCAATTATCAATTTATTATTGAGATGAGAGTTCAGATGGTTTACGGTCTTCTTTATTATCTTTATCTTCATTCATATAGTTCTCATATTCTCATATGAATAGTATAATGGATACATTTCTATACTCACTGCTCTATTGTTCGAATTGTTTGTTATCAGGGTTGGGCTGATTAAAATCATGATTTAAATCGCTTGATTTTTTAAATCAAAATCATGATTTAAATCAATTTTAACAACATAATATAAAAGTTTTCTCGAAGATCAAAAGGCGTATCTGCTTTTAGCAAAACAACAAAAAAGAAGTACATAATTCCAAATTCTCAAACTAAACGTAACACCTAAATTTCATTACTGTAAAAACACGAATTTTCCTCCTTTTTCTATGCCTAATCTGTTTCCAATATCCCAGTGTACAACTAGCGAAATGCGTGAAATTGTTGGGTAACGTCAATTTATAGGTTGAGAAGGAAAACAAGCCTCGACAGGAATATTCTTGCAAAAAGCACAACAAACGCCTTCGTTTTCGTGCCTTACTCGGCACTGTATAGCGAGTGAATAGGACAGAAGGAAAACAAATCGCGACAAGAATTTTCTTGCAAGAAGCGCGACAAATGCGTTGTCACAACTTTTTGAGCCGCAAATTATATTAAAATTTTCAGACTTATACATTAAAATGATTAACAATAATTCAAAAGAATCAAAATGTTCAAATTTAATATTCAAATTTATAAAATCAAAAAAAATCATGTTTTTTGATTTTTTTAATAAAAATCAGATTTTGCCCCACCCTGTTCGTTATGGAGGTAAGAATGTTCTGAAATCCACGTTATTTCCTCCTCAACAAATGAAAAGAAAAAACTTTGAGTTCTTGTAATATCTGCTTTTTCATCTTCATTTCTATGGGAGAGAAAACCCAAAAATTGGATTCCAGAACTCACTGTTCTGCATGGAAGCTGTACGTTGAATAAATGAATAAACAATAAAATATCCATTCTACGTTTTTCATTCAATTTTTTTCAGAAATCCAGTGCAAAAAGCCCGAAACGGAAAATGGTATCACTTTCTCTGTGAGCGCTCTACGTATTGGTGGTATCGCCAAATATCAGTGTCCCAGAGGGCATAATTTGAAAGGAAACGACTCCAGGATATGCTTGGAGAAGGGAACTTGGAGTGGTACCGTACCGACTTGCATCCGTATGTATTATACATTATCGACTAATCAGTGAAAAAAATGGAAATTCTGTATATTAACCAATCCGATTATCACTTGTTATAGTGCTTGAATTATTTTCGGAAATTTTTCGAGCTCACGAATATTTTGAAAATAATTTTCTTGTAATATTCGTGAGCAAGAAAAAATTTCCAATACTAATTCAAGTACGCGTCGTGTACGGTAAAAAAAATGCACACCATATCGAACTTCAACGAATTATTTGAAATCCATGTTTTAACGTTTCAAAGTTCGTAAAGGTAGGCTTTGGAATACATCACAGATTGAACGAATGAATCTAAATTGCCTTGTTCTGTCACATTTAATTTGGGTTATTGTGTGAGCTTCAACAAAATGAATCGATTCGGTCAAAAAACTACCGTGTCAGTGGCTCGTGAATAAAGATGTGAATAATTATTGTATTTTCGTTAGTCTGCTAAATTGTTCTAGTGCCCTATTTGAACGTTCCAGTTTGTTAACCTCTGTTTAAAGTGGGTAAATGACCTGTTACGTCGAACAAAATTTTTCTGCTTATGTCAAAAAATTTCCAGTATAATTTGCTGTAGGTTGCCCATGCGGAAAAAAATTTCCGATAAAATCCTCAGAGTGCCATGATAAAGCGAAACAAAATAATCATTTCATTGGTCGAAAACTGTTGGTGTGAAATTTTCACTTTCACTTCACACGAGAGCTTTTTTTTGTCGAAGTAAACTTGACATTTCGATGAGAATTTTCTTGCCTGGCAACTCAACGAAAAAAACTCCTCTGAAAAAATTACGAGTCCGTAGGAAGAGTAATTTTTTTGCAGTTTTTTGAGTTAATTTGCCGGAAGGCAACTAAACTCGAATGATAAATATCAAGTTTTTTTCGACAAAAAAAAGCTCGAGTGTAATTCGGTACGACAATTTAATGAATACAGTTTAGTTTATTAAATTCAACGGAAAAGTACAATTGTTAAAAACACAATTCTTATATTCCATTTTCACAGATCAGATATACTCTTTTGACAACGCAAGTGAAAAATTGACAAAGACGCCGTCAAAGATTTGTTTACAATTCTGGTTGCCATGCTTTCAATAGTTAGGTTCCGTTTTGTCGCTGAAAAACTTAGGGCAAAGTTTTTTCGATGTCATAATGACAAAATCACGGCGGCTTATCGGATATTTTATACATGAGTTAAATTGTCGGGGGTTATATCCCGAGTGCACCAAGTTTATTCGGTTAAAATGTGTGCTGCACTTCCATGATTCTCGAAATTTTGCTTAGCAAATGACTTGAGTGTATGATAATTTGATAAAATCCCGAGACCGCAGGTCGAGGGATTTTATTTTAAATTATTATACACGAAAGCATTTGCTTGAAAGCAAAATTTCAAAAATCATGGAAATGCACGCATTTTGGTCGATTGAACTTGGTGAAGGAGGGATATATATTTAAATTATTTCCAGAAAACATGTAAACTCAGGAAACATCAAAATCGAACACAGGAACAATATAGTACCAGAGATAGTACCTGAAAAGTGATCCAAACGCCCGGTTTATTTCGAACATTTTAATCGGCTAAAAGGTCTAGTGCATTTAAACGCTGTAAAACTCTGTAAAAGCAGCCTAGCCTTCAACTGTTTCATCGTTTATTCGCATTGAGGGAAATAATCACTTATAATTACGCGAGAGCTTTTTTTTGTCGAAGTAAACTTGACATTTCGATGAGAATTTTGTTGCCTGGCAACTCAACGAAAAAAACTGCCTCTGAAAAAATAACGAGTCCGTAGGACGAGTAATTTTTTCTGGCAGTTTTTTGAGTTAATTTGCTGGAAGGCAACTAAACACGAATGATAAATTTCAAGTTTTCTTCGACAAAAAAAAGCTCGAGTGTAATTCGGTACGACAATTTAATACAGGTTAGTTTATTCAATTCAACGGAAAAGTACAATTGTTACAAACACAATTCTTATATTTCATTTTCACAGATCAGATATACTCTTTTGACAACGCAAGTGAAAAATTGACAAAGACGCTGTCAAAAATTTGTTTACAATTCTGGTTGCCATGCCAAAGGCAAAGTTTTTTCACTGTCATAATGACAAAATCACGGCGGAGTTAAATTGTCGGTATAATTCACTTGATTCTCATTCATTTTTGTTTAGAATTTTCACGATATTCATACATATGAATCAGTTCTTCAGATCTCCGTCAGTGTGAAGAACCCCTTTGAATATAACAGAACTCATGGTATTTTTTATTTCATATCAACGCTATGTTGGGGACTTCTCATTAAGTACTCTCAAATCTACCCAATAAACCAGAACTTGGTGGAATAAATGCTGCCCAAGTATATGCTCTCCTTGAAAAAAAGTAAGCCTTACAGTACTGGAGTATTGTCATCATGATCATTTGAAAAATAATCTCAAAGTCTTTGCAAAGTCGAAAATCATTTTATCATGAGATATTTCTCTAAACAAACAAGTGAAACTTCGTGTTTCTGGGTGCTTTGTTTATCACCATATCAAAATAAAGATATCCCCGTTTCTAATTAGTTAATTCTCTGACACCCAAGAGAAAAATAAGCGAGTTGTGTCATTATATACATATTTTCATGGTATTTGCTCATCGCAAACAACAATTTTTCATGGCTTTGTCAATTTCATCAAGTCCAAGGATTATGATATGTATGTCATCTCGTTCAATCCATTATGCCAAAATGGTCCATTCATTATCAGCGGCGATGTAACTTGACAGTTGTGAATCAAAATCATCCAAGTTTCTATTTCACTTTGTTTCCTGATTGATGTGACCGTATTCTCCTTTTCCCCATACTAGCACGAGAAACAAAAATTCAGAGAAACATTCACGTCAATAGAATTGTCAAAACTAATAGAATGGGGTAACGTCAACTTGGTGGAATTTAATGCTGGGAAAACCCAGGCATTATGTCTCTTCTCAATGAAAGCCGATCTTTCATTATCTGTTATTCAGATGCTAGAAGTAACCATTCGTAAGTCAAGTATCTCGATGCTAGGAATTACGATCAGTAATGATCTTTCATGGGAAAACCATGTGAGATCGATTGCTGAAGGTGCTTCCCAGAAGCTTGTCTTTCTATTCCGTGCGAAGAAATACTTCACTTCTTGTCAGCTTTTAATTTTATACAAGGCTCAGATACGACCGGTCTTGAATTATAGTTCTCATGTGTCCAAAACATTAATTTTTGATTCTATTCTGAGAAAGGCAATGAGTTTTGTTGGTGATTCTTCGCTCACAGGCTCGCTCACTTCTTTGGAGCTTCGTAGAAGGGTCGGAGGTTTGTACAGAATTTCCACCCCTTTGTTATGAGCTTGGAGACCTGTCGAACCTCTCTTGATCAGGGATCTTTTTTCAATAGAACGGCTGAACTTTGTAGAGAGGTTTATCCTGAGGCTGACAAACTTCAAAAATTCAAAGTGATTGTTGATTCGTATCTCCTGTCCCTTGATTCACGCGGTGTTCTTTGAACATTACAGGGCCTTCCTTTCGTGTTAATCTGCATAAAAAAAATGTGAGCCCAGACACGAAAAAAGGCACTTAACTTCCTTCCAAAGTGTAGACTAATTTTATTTTTTCCATTTTCAGCTGTTGATTGTGGGCATCCGGATTCGATAGAAAATGGTAGAATCATCGTTGAAAATGGTACCGTATTCAACAGCGCAGTTGAATACCACTGTATTCCGAACTTCGTGAGAACAGGTCCATACTTGAGAAAGTGCATGGAAAATGGCGAATGGTCCGGTGAGGAGCCTGTGTGCAAAAGTAAGTCATTCGGTATTGGCGCTGATTTGGTAATACCTTCTTGAGTTCCCAGAATATCATATAGAATCGCTATAATATATATTTTGTTAAAACGATCAACGCAGTTTGAAAAAATTTTAAAAATTGGTGTGAAGTCGCGAGGTCTCAAGCAACTTATTCTTTAAAATTTTTCAATGTCAATACTTATCGCGATTTTGTAAACCCATTTTTAGTGAGAATTGTACAGGAAAATAATATTATTTTTCTAATTGTGTCAAATATGAATTCTCATCACGTATCGAACAATTCAATTTGCCATGTTAGTGCAAATGATTATAATTGTCACAGGGGAACAAAATATAATTCATTGCACATTTGTGACATACTTAATAGTTATAGGGTTTCATTGTTGTTCGTAATTGTATTGAGGTGAGTAACAGCGGGTATTATTAACCGTTTTTTATTAGGAAGAAATTCGCACCAAACACCAGGGTTATCAGCGACAAAAGTAATTACATTGGATTTCATCAAGCAAATTCGTTTTCCTGAGGAAAGAAATATGTTGATAGATGCTCTATCAATTTGCAGCATAGTTATAGCATCCCAAAGGAACTACCATTCCCTACGACTCCACCAATTTTTTCACTTTTTCAAAACTCCCTAAAACTAAGGCATAAATGATCAGTGTCAATTGATAAGTCTAAGTCAAACCCTGGCATTGAAGTAAAACTCAGTATCAACTGATTTATCCGTTTCATCAGGAATAATACTGATCAGTCTAATTTTCAAAGAAATTTTACATGATCTCAATTACTCTACAAAGCAAACAAATTCATTGGCAACACAAAAAATTCATTTAGATATTGGCAAAGAGTCGAAATATAATAATGGTGTAATCATTTATAATCCAATTCCAAATGAAATGAAAGAATATTGATCAACAATAAAATTAAAATGAAATTTTGAAAAGTTTCTATTCAGTTCACTTATATTGCATTTTTGTTTCCTCTTTCAATTGACCTTTGCTTCTCTTTTTTGACTGATCATTAGTATGTTCGTTTATTTATACAGTTTTTTTTCTTCTTCCTTCTCACCTCCAATATTATTCTTATTATAATTGTGGTGCTCGACAGTTTCATTGAAAACATAATTTTCGAAGAGTTTCTGCCAATGTCTTTTTTATATTTATATAAAATATCAACATATACAAACATTTCAATTATAATTGTATAATCTTATAGATAATATTCAGTTATGTTCAGTATGGAACATTTCATCTCTGAGCTGGAATATAAGCAATAAAAAAATAAATAATAATTAGAAAAAAGCAAATGGAAATAGAACCCAGTGAAATCGAACAAATATCAAAGAAAAGAATAATGACATTGAAATGAAATTTGAAGTCAAGTGTATTTACGACATTCCGATTGCTGGTATCAAAGGACTTCAGGTGTACTTGCATTCGAAAGTCTCGTAGTCGTTATTGAACTCGATTCAAAATTTAATTTTAGCAGTTTTCTTCTATTTTTCTCCAATTCATTTCATTCCATTGATTTTCATTTTCAGTTCTGATATCATTTGCTCATTTTGCATTTAGTTTTATAATCATTCAAATTACAGCTTCTGGTCATCTGTTCATCTATATCTACTTGTTTAGATTCATTGTTTTTATTTTGATTTATCGAATAATGTTGTCAATGAGAAAGTGAACCAATACATATAAGGAACATTGTTAGCCACGATCGTGTATTCAATAAAAGAATAATATACAAATTATTATAAAGCATATACAGTAATGATATGACTACAGGAAAATGATAGAGTAAGTATTTCTTTCAGTGGCTACAGAAGAACCTCAAGACTCCTCCAATATGGGAACCAGCATAGGAATCGGAGCTGGAGTAGTAGTTTTTCTTTTATTCATTCTAGGAATGATTTACCTGAAACTGTAAGTATTGTTTTCCATGGATTTTTTCAGTATATTCGTCCAAAAGCTTCGATATCTAATTGTTTGATAGTAGTTCCGAGGTAACTTCAAAAACCTTAGTGGTTGAAAAAAACTTATTTGAACGAAATCATATGAAAACGGACTCACACGAAACCTGAGGAGTATATGATTCGAGTCAGTGTATCGTGCCGATATGATGGAATATTTATTTATTCATTTATTTACGGGGCTAGCCCAATTTACAACTAGGTTATAACAAGACCAGTGGCGGATTTAAGGAAAAAGGCCCAGTCGGCAAAATTTTTTTAGGCCCCCCCTTTCCAGAAAATTATGTTGTGTCAGGTGTTCCATGGAAAGTGATGAATACAAATTTTTTTTCATTTATTCATCGAGCATTATAAAAGTTATATTCTTTTTTACATCGAGAAAATTTACTTACAAAATGTTAATGTTACTAACAAAAATGGATATTTCACGAGAATTCAATATTTTCTTCGCTCAAAAAAAAAACGTCAACTCTGGGGAATGATAAAAAATCGGATATCTCTCCATAAAAACTTTCTTGAAGAACATAACTGGAATACGACATTTCTGCTTTCTACAACTATATTTTTCATGATTTTTATTTTTTATTCTAAAATGCATCATGTAATTGAATGATGGACGCACAGATCACTATGAAAGAAAAGTTTCAAGCAAAATATATAGTAGAATCAGACCTACCATGGAAAAATATAAATTACCGCGCATGTTCAGTGAATTCTCATTATTGGGCGCGGCAATTCTAACTTTCGAGAGTGATGGTCAGTTGACTGTCAACTGAATTTAGATGCGCGGGGGCACCCGGGGGCCCCTCTAGAACGTTTTTGAAAAGTCAGAAATATTTGACAAACTTTGAGCAATTCGTAGACGTTTTAAATAACTGATTGAATACAAAAGTTATTTTATTTTATATTTAATTTACGATAGTTATCAGGCAATTATTCTGATAACAGGGGGCCCCTGATTGAAAATTGAACTTGTGCTGTTCCAAAGGGACTCACCAAAACAGTTTTTCAACAGAAAAATTACAAAAAGAGGGGCCCTGAAAGCCTTTTGTCGGGGAGGGGGGGGGCAGTCGGCAAGCGCGCTTTTGCCGACCTGTTAAATCCGCCACCGAACAAGACTATTTTCAAAAATCACATATATTTGACATGAAACAACATATGACATATAGCAAGAATATTTTAAAAATACAGCATACATTTGACATGAAACAGACTAAGCACATATTTTTATTGTATGAACATAGGTAATGATATCACATCTACATGAAAAATAATGAAACAAAAATTTTAAATGACTGATTTTCAAAGGCTTACATCATCCAAAACCCTCCTGATCCTAGATGCGCTCATACAGGAAAGATCAAGCGTTTGGGAAAACTTATTAACGTTAATTTTCATTCTGTTGAGTGGGGAGAGACGGCAGTAATTGGTTGAATAAAAAGGAATGTCAAATATTTCAGTACTGCGGGTATTTCGAACAGCAACTATGACAAACTATAAAAATTGATTCTACTGTTTGTTTCAATGGCTAGACTTTAATGATATAAAAATCGTTCGAACTTGAAAATATTTTATTCTTACAAACTCGAAGTTGCAGGCATAGAAACACTGTTCAGGTACAAGTGCTTTCATTATCAAGTCTCGAATATAAATTTTTGGTTATGCAGAATCAAATTTGGTATCTTCCAAAATTCATTTATTATTTTGTCAAAAACAATCTAACGCCCTGTGTGACGTGTTCCAATGATTTTGAAGAAAACACATGAAATTCTATATCTGATTCTTTTCAAGGCGGAAACCAGTTGCAGTAAAAAATACCGAGAACGTGGAAGGGGCAGAGAGAAAGGAAGATAGAAACGCGGCGGTGATGAGCTATTCGACGCTGAATGGCAACGGATACACCAACGCTCCACTAACCTCGAATGTTTACGAAAATATCCACGAGGAAAACATGTACGATGCTCCGTACGAAGAAACGGGTAGAAGAAGTAGCGGGGAGTACGAACCAGAACCTGTAGGGAGAACGAACGGCAATGGAATAACGATAAACGGTGTTTCTGTGAGATGATTTTTCAAAAGACGCGATGGGCCCATCATGGAGAGTAAACAAAAAATAAAAGAAAGCGTGTCAAAATACCATTTCGGAGATACTTAATTCCTGACGAGAAAACTCTAGGTGACAACAATCGCACGCAGGTGTAAAACGCAGGTAGAAATTGCAATGAATATTAATAGTATAGATACACGAGAGGAAGCAGCAAGTATTTTGCACCATATTTCTTGAAAGCAACAATACTTTATTTTTCTCAATTCCCGTGAAGTGTTGATCAAAAAAGTTTATGATCTACGAAACATTTTGCGTTCTAAGGACCCACCAAAAATTCTGCTCCAAACGGGAAACAATTTTCCTGATTCATTTCTCGAAAATTTTCTTGGAAGTTGGTGGACAGTCTAACAACTCAAAAGGCAGAATTCGAATTTCACTTATCGTACCTATAAGAAGGAATCATAAATGAGTTTCACGTCTAACAAGGTCACTATTGTATTTTATTGCTTAGTTACCAACTACATTATATTGTGCATAAAGTTCACTTTTGGGTCGATGCCTACATAGTGATGCAAAAATTTTTTACATTTCGACGATTCAATTTTATAGTGTTTTCCTAGCAGTATTTTAATATATATATATATATATATATATATATATATATATATATATATATATCGTAGACGAAATAACGATTTATTATGACACCATAGAATGCAAACCATAAGATGGTCATAAACATCGACTCAATACTCTCGGTACAATTAACTAAAATAATACTAGAGTAGATAGTACCAGTATTTATCAAAATACTAACAATACAAATAGATAGATGTTTGTTTATATAGACAGTACTCAGATTTGCATTTGATGTCCTCTACACTTGCGGTATAATATATTTTTCTGTTTTTTATTTTGTCTCATGCATAAAATACTAAATTCTCTTCATATTCACAGCAGTTCGTTATAAATTGAATATCTTTAACTGAACTTTTTGCCCAATTGGTGATTTATTGGTGTAGAGTGAATATTTCACTCAGCGAATCTTTCTGCTTGAAGAGAATATTGTGTTACGAAACACGTGTCGTTTTGTTTACTCCATTATAGTAAAACATATTACATGATACAACTGTGTGAGCAACTACTACTATCAACGAAAATGCTACGGGGCAGTCTTGAGAATAAGCTGTATCTTCAAACAAGTGCATTCATATACAATTTGAAGATTTAAAGAAATAAGATTTCCGAATAAAATAGTCATTTTTTGACGTCTCTTATTTTTTACGAAGGGAAAAATAGATGATTGCATTTTGGGTTATGGATGCGTCATCGTTCATGGTGATTTTTTTTCGAACAATCAATTTTGAAAAAGATTTCTCTATATGGTGCAGAATACTGGTGATCATCGTGTAATTGATGATAATTGCGTGATAGACTTTTGATGTTTGAAAAGATAATCAGGAAAGTTGAAGTATTTTGTTTTCTATGGTTGTTTTCCAGTCTGCAAGGAAAAGCGTGAATAATTTTTCAAAATAATAGAAACGATCGTTTTTATTTTTATGTGATTGATGTTGTTAGGTTCAGATGAGACTTTCATTAGTGCCAAAAAATGTGGGAAGGTATTCAAAACTGCCAAAATAAACTAGTTGAATATATTCGCCTCTATACTATTTCTGGAGTACACGTGAATGCAATTCATAAACCCATTTTCAAAATAGGATTTGCAATTTTCATCTGTACTCGGGAATTATATTCAGTACGCCGATGTTCTATCAAGGTATGTGATTAGGATCAATATCTCTGAAATAACAGGATTTTCCTTGTGATAGTATTCTTTCATTTATAAGCCATTCATAGATATACATAGAGAACTACCTACTGCCACCTCATGATTTATACTTTTTGCATCTAGCTGTTTATTCTTATTTATGTTATCCAATGAACTCTGGGATTTTTCCCAGTTATTGTGTTCTACGTATTCAGCTCTGTCATTAATAAGGTAATTATAGTTTATTCAGTCAATACTGGCAGAGAAATAATGACGTAGGTGTGCTTAGGTAGCTGTTAAGTATAGTCAGAGGCTAAACTATAATATACTGCCAGGAAGGACTGGATGAGCTGTAATACTCGATAAAGGTATCCCGAAGTTTTCAGAAATTCAAATTACAAAACGCTGAAATAATAGGGATTTTCATTAAAAAGAATTCACACAGAATAGTCTGATGTTCATGGACGTTTTTTGATATATTTGAATGGCATACTTTTTTCCTGCTAAAGTACAGCATTTTACTTATATGTGTCACTTAAAATTACTTGATGGGTTCATCGCGGACTTGAAGTAAACATGTGTATCTCAGTCAATACCAAATTTTTTCGAAATATCGAGATCCTTTGTCTTTTATTCAGTTGCAAATAATGCAGTGGCATCATCAGCAATTTGATGCAACAAAGTAGCTGCTATGAAATGGACAGTGTTGTGAATGATTTTGTGGTGTAAAGCTACATGTTCCATGGGTTATATCTACTGTTTAGTAGGTACACATATTCTTGTAATTGTGGTCATATCTTATCTCGGTAATATCACGAAAAAATCTTTAAGCGGTTTTCGCAATTATATGATAAATTGAAAGCGGTATTGATAACCTTGAGAAAATGATCAAACGAGGTCGTTGATTCAGCCAGGATATTTGTTTTCGAATGGAGAAAGGAACCAAAACATTCACATTATCCATTCACCTCTTTGCTGAATTGGTGACTTCTAAGCATACCTTTTCAGATTTCTCATTCCACCGTGACTGAACTAATTTATTGGGTGATAAATATGTAGGGCTCTTTGCTACCATTGTCTTCATATGTAAATATTATCCAGGAAAATTGTAAAAATGTAAAATTGTATAGAAATCAAAAGGAGTCTAATATATTCTGTAAAATACTTGTTCTATTTAATTCATAACCCCTAATGAAAATATTTCATTTTCTGACACAGTTGACACAAAACAATGAGTCAACCAAGCAAGCAACACTTTTTCCGAAATCTAATAAAAGTGATCGAATCAAATCTCAAACCAAATATGGTACTAAACCATTCTTCAGTTACAAAAGTTCTGAGACGTTATATGCATGGCACAGGGTGTCCCTACGATGAAGTGACCATCCTGGATATTTATTCAAATCAAATGTTATTTAATGGCAAGGAAACGAGACCCTTTTTTAAAGATTTGTAGAAAAATCTTCACCGAGTTGTAGAAATATCAAATTAGAAGATGACGAATTATTGGTATCATTCGATATAAGTTCTTTATTTTCAAGCGTCCTGATACCACAAGCTGTGTCTGAACAATCTTCTGAAATCGAATAACATGGAAATGACATTGTTGAAAAATACATTGAACTCACCAAGCTTGGTATGGATAGGAATTGACTTCAAAATGATGGTTCATATTATGCAGTGCTGGAAGAACAGCCATGTATAACATGTCTCCATTTCCAGCGAACCTGTTCATGGGTAGGTTTAGGACGGATGCTAAGAAAGAACTCAGTTACTCGATCAAGGGCGCCCATACAAACATTTTCAAGGGTGGGCCTGGTCCGGAAGCATCTAGACTAGACATATACTTTTTATTTTTTCATGGAAACGTATTGTTACATCTTCACACTGGGTTCGAAAATAAGTGACAATCGGTGTATCTAGAACCTAATTCGTGATAGTTCCCTCTGTGTGTAAAGAAATGCGGTCGGTATCTCCAGGCGCGTATACAAGGGGGGTAAAAGGGGGTAATTACCCCCATGATCAGTCAGTCACATAACATATTATAATATATATTAAAAAATATAGGGAGATATCAAAAAATATAATTAATGAATGAAAAATCAATCACAATTTTTTTTCACCTTTACTTCCTGTAACCCTGTAAGATCGCAGAATCCAGTAATTAAATTCAAAATTATTATCAAAATTACAGAACATCTCAGATTATATAGTCTAGTATTTCGGGAGAAATTGATTATCACCAACAGTTGTGGAAGAACGTTCGTGCGTTTCAACTTCGATAGATACTGCTTTCAAAAAGTGCGATTCTAACATTACGCCTCTCATTAAAAAATGCATGCTATTGACTTCAACCTGGTCTGACAATATCTCAGGATCGGTTAACTGGTTTAGCACTATAACACATTCATTCCTGGCACTTACCCATAGAAGCTGATGCATTGATAGATCGTTATGTTGATGAGAAAAATCGAAATTTCAATTCATCATTCAACTTTCCTTTTGCATTATCTTGTGTTCAATAAGTATATACTTTTCATTCTACTCATATTGATATGTAGTATGATAAATACATGAACGAATATCATTACAACGGTTTATTTTTACTCACGTTGACAACGCAAATGTAAGTTATCTCTAAAGTCTGAAGTTAATTTTTATCGAAAATTATTGTTTTCTCTACTTTCCAATTTTATTATTGAAAAAAATGAAGATTAAACAAATCTGACGTTTTTCTTTCACAGTTTCCCAAAAATTCAAGTCATTGTGAAAGGTAAGTTTGTAAAAAGGCCAATACGCATTTGGGTTTTGATAAAATGGTGGAAACGCATAATTTTCTCAGTGATTACCCCTCCTAAAAACTTGAGCTGTATACGCGCCTGAGTATCTTTCTCGATGAATCGCGATAACGGTCGATCGGCGTGGTCTTCTCCGAAAGTCATGGACATATAGAAACGGTTTTATTGATTGGCGGAATTGTTCTTGTTTATCGAATTCGTAAACATAATTATTATTCTTAGTTTTAACAACCTACTTCAATCAGTATAACGTACAGGAATGACTTGCTTCCTTCTTCATCATTTAGAACTGGATTTTTTCTTTCAATATTAAAATATATTTAATCACTATTGCTTGCTTGAACTTACAGTAGGAAAAAGCAGGATCATGAATTCATAATGAAGTTGACCAAATTTTGCCTTGCAGCTTCAATTACGACAAAAAACTTACTCATCCTAAAGGCTGAATGTTTTATCTAGTAGACATCTAAATTTACCCATTTGAACCGAGACATTTTCAAAATAAAATTACGTAATAATGTCTTTAGTAGCATTGATTAGAAGGACTAGGAAACAATGAACAGTCATCTACGGCTGACCCTTGATATTTATCTGAAAAATCAAATTGTACATATCTTCGCTTCCTCCCAAACATGTTTATCACTCTCTCCTTGAAGCCTGGCTAGAGGCGGCTCGCCCCCTTTACCTACTGTTCATATGTATGGGCGTCCATGCACGTTCAGGTTCATCCCTGACGACTCGAATCATATTTTCCACATCAAAAAATTGCAGCACTGCAATTTCTCATCAATGGTTTAATAGCATTTCCTTCAAAGGAAGATAAGTAGGAAATTGAAAATAGAATGATAAGTAGCTCAAACTTAGTAAATCTTCGACTTTGCAAAAATATGAGTCTTAAAAATTGGACAGATATTCGATAAAGTAAATATGAAAGTTGCATTCAAAACTTCTAATAAATCACGACAGTCCTTGGTAAACCAAAAAATTAACTAGAAAACACAGAAAAGTTGGGAATTTACGAAATCAGTTGTCAAGATTGCAACATTTGCGAGAACCGACGAGCTATATAAAAACCCGCTTCAAAGAGCATTATGCTCACGAGATACGGATCTGTGGTGGGACTCTGATGAATACAAATGTATCATAGAATCGATAAATGACGTCAAAATGACGTCAGAATCGAAATTTCGGTACTCTGATTCCTATCCTTAAAACGCTTCGACACGAAAGTGTGAATAGATCTATCCATCAGAGTCCAATTGGATGAATATTTTCGATTCGAAGCGATTCTAGGATAGGAATCAGAGTACCAAAATTTCGATTCTGACGTCATTTTTCGATTCTATGATAGGTACATTTCTATTCATCAGAGTCCCACTGCTGGACAATGCTCACAACATTGGTGAAAGCAATCTGAAACTGATTAAGAATGTGCATGACAAGTCTACTCATCACATGATTCAGCAGATTTCAACAATTTATGTCAACATCTCAGTTGCCTCACATTTTTTACTACACCTTAGAACGAATATTTTACTGCATAACAGTATCGTTTAGTTTACTAAAATAAAACAATCAAGAATTTTGGTTTTATATCGAGTTCAATCGAATGCTTTTTAGATATCCATTGAACGTTCAGAAAATCATCCAAAGGAAATCTACCAATTTTTCTGAACAGTTATAACGTCATCAGTATAGTCTTCATCACAACAAAATATCAGAAAAGACATCGAAATCAAATGTATTCTCAATTCACATTCAAGTCCATTCACTGCTACGATTATGTGGCAGTGGTTTATGTGATCTACAATTATATGATACACTCATCCAAAAACTTATCGAAACAGGCCGCTGAGAGTTTCCCAACCGCAGTGGCGTAGCAAAGAGGGAAGCCGCCTCTGGCATCAGAGCAGGAGGATATCGAAATTGCATGCCTTCAAGTAAAAAACCACAGTCGCAGGTGGCTGTTTAGGAAGTTTGATGACCTTCAAGAAAATATTAATAATTTCTTGCGAAATTTTCACTATAATCAGATTGTTAAAACCACGGTGTGTTTCGCAATACAACAGCTTCGCTCTAACTCAGTGAAAATTATCCTCAAATTCTATGCCATTTATGCCTTGAGATTTCGGCCCAATCCTAAAATCTCAGATGAGTTTTAGTGATCGGACCGGATTTAACCCTTTGGCGATCTCTGGTCGCTATATTTACCGCAACGTACTCTGTCCCATAGTTGCTTGACCGTCTTGATCCTAGCGAACCTAGTCGCTAATCGAGGTAAACTTATGGTTAATATAGATACCAAGCACGCTAAATTCGCATTTGTGCCCAGTCTTGGTAGCAGTAGATACCACACTGTCCATTCGTGACATCAACTAGTAGTCCTTTTCGGCGTTTTGCCATCGTCTGATAGGAAAATATTTGTATTTCATTCACTTTATCGAAAAGTAATAATAGGTACGCCTTCTGTGCATGGTTCTATAATATTACCATAATTGAATTATCCCCTTTATGTGATTTCACTGTCGAAAAAACCGTGATTTCTGGACAAGTGTTTACCTATTATCTTCGAAAAGCTGCTTTCATTTTCCCATTAACCCAGTTCAAATAACGCTGGAGCAATTCTGTTTTATGCTAGATCATTCACCAAAAGACCTTGATGTCATCTGAATCAGCATTTTCTAGAATACAATTTGCGACAAGATATTATTTGAAAAAAAAAAACTAGGAAAATGCGGATTTTAATGGAATATTTATATATTTCCACGTGTAGAGAATAGAATTGCTGACTCAAGTCGAGTTAGAAGATATAGAAGAACATCTGATGGACAAAGATTATTTTGACTCGTAATTCGAGGTCAAGGATTTTCTGTAAGATTACCCGCCCCTCCACAATTTGCCAAACTTGTAAAGTCGCATAATGTACAGGCTCTTCTGCTCCTTACCACTCATAATGTTATTATCGGTTTGGTCTTTTCTGTCGTCAGTATGAAATGTTGATTTTATAAATGTTTCTCTTGATAGCTATATTCACCACTGCCCACTATGTATTGTGTATATCCCAATGGTCTCTGGTAGCAATATCTACCACCATTTATAGCTCCCCTCAACCCACTCCAGTACTCGGAGATTTTTTCATATATATATTTTTTCCGTACTCCTAGACCGCCATTTCATATAACTTGACACTGAAATGTGAGCTTTCAGAAAAAAATTGTTTTGCGCGTAAAAGGGTTAAGGCTGCTCGGGCAGCGATTACTCTAGCCTCAACACCTGCAGATAAGACACACTTGTAGTGACACTAGAAAAATAATAGAAAATAAAGCACTGCACTTTTATCAGATTTCTTTATTTTTTTTAGGATATAATTAAAGAATGAAATCTTATAGGACACTGTAAAGTTCAGGTTTTCTGCACCAAGTTACAGATATTGTCTCTTGTATCTATTTCAAAAATATAAAATAGTAAAAATGTCATTTGATCAACTCGATGCAAAATCGTCAACCATTTTCGCTGGACTAATTTATGCATTTGAGAATAGTTTTGCACAAAGTTGTTCACACAATTGTACTGATTTTTCACATCACATATCATAGTTCTTCTATCATATGCCATTCTACACGTAAATCATTTCAAAATTAATTATACAAAATTCGAAATGAGTTATACCTTCGGTACTTTCTGGATTATGGTGGTGAGGGAATCGAATATTTGTGGATTGTTTCATGAACATTATTATATAAGAGTTGATATTAAAAAAAAATACCTATTAAACCAAACATTTTTTCCTGATAAACCTGCATGATAATCAGACAAACTAAAGAGCCTTCTCGTGCCTTTTTTTGGAGGTGAAACAATATTAATATGAAGAGTGGTTCGGCATCAAACAGTATTCTTATTTCATAAGCTAGAAATTAAAATACACACAAAAATCTTAATATCTACACAAAGAGAAAAGTTGTGAATCATTCTCAAACACATCCTCCAAGAAATTCAAATTATATTTCATATTTCAGGACACTTATGACAGACGTCCACGTTCATTTATCAGTGGCGGATACAAGAGTACCCCCCCCCCCCATATAGTCATGAAGACTCGAAATTGATCCCAATACAAAAAACTTTATTTTTGTTATATTTGATCAAAAATTCTATTTTCTGCATCAGGGTGGGGCAAAATCTGATTTTTATTAAAAAAATCAAAAATCATTGATTTTTTTTAAATCACGATTTATTTTATATTTTTGATTTTTTAAATTTGAATATAAAATTTGAAAATTTCGATTCTTCGAAATTATTGTTGATTATTTTAATGTATAAGTCTAAAAATTTTAATACAATTTGCGGCTCAAAAACTTGTGACAACGCATTTGTCGCGCTTCTTGCAAGAAAATTCTTATCGCGATTTGTTTTCCTTCTGTCCTATACACTCGCTATACAGTGCAGAGTGAGGCACGAACGCGTTCGTTGTGCTTTTTGCAAGAATATTCCTGTCGAGGCTTGTTTTCCTTCTCAACCTATAAATTGACGCTGCCAAACAATTTAACGCATTTCGCCAGTTGTACACTCGGATATTAGAAACAGATTGTTTAAATTGTATTACGAAAATGAATAGACTGAAAATATACAGTAATGAAATTTAGATGTTACGTTCAGTTTAAGAATTTGGAATTAAGTACTTCTTTTTTGTTGTTTTTGCTAAAAGCAGATACTCCTTTTGATCTTCGAGAAAACATGTTGTTATCTGGTTCTGAATAAAAAAAAAACAAGAATTGATTTAAATCATGATTTTAATCGTGATTTTAATCACTTGATTTTAATCAGACCAACCCTTGTTCTGCATATCCCCTTCCCCATAACAGTAATTTGTATCCGCCACTATGTATTTATTATTTCTCAGTAATTATTCGGATATGCAAGATTTTTGTACTTCCCAAATACGTTATTTTACATTTTATTTCCAAAAAATAATGTAACTGCTGAGGGGCAAATATGCTTCATTCAGCAGTTAAACGGCTATGGAATTCTACTTTCAGTCAAAGAATCACATCCCTTTTTTTCGATTTTTTGGAGCCTTTTTTTTCATAGTGTGTTCTGAATATCGCAATTCGATACAGGTTTTTCTCAGCCTTAGTTTTGAAGATGTTCCAAAGCAAATCAATGCATGTCCTTTCAACAACACCGTATCCACAACATAGATGATATAGAGAGTCGATTTTTCTGAAATATATCGGCCCCTGAATACTAAATGCCGATACTTAAGCCAACGCCTAGTCATCATCGGTGGAAATATTCCTTTATGGATGATCATTTCAGAAAATTTCAAACATTTCGAAGCCGATTTGTATTCGGCAATATTTTATCGCAAGTGAAAGTTTTGATAAACAGGATCTTCTACATTTATTTTCTATCTCTCAAGTGCGCTGCTGTTTCTAAATGAAGAAACACTCAATTTCAAGTTATATTAATTTTCCTGATGTCAATAAATTCGCCCTCTTGTTCTGTGATATTAACAGCAATAACTTCAAAGTTTATCACTTGTTTACTTCAAAATAATCTCAACTCTGCCAATAATGGGGTCTTTTCTTTTTGCTGTTTTTAGGTCTCTACATCACATGCAAAATTTCTCAAATATCTCGATCTATATATTCAATTTAGTGTTAATCTTGTTTGCCTTATCTAATAAGCGTGAGAAAAGTTAGGAAATATTCCAAGAAATAAATGATTTAGACATGCATCCAATATATCTTCAATTAGTCTTATCTCAGTATTAACCTTGGCTTATGTAATACGCAAAATAAAAAACTTGCCGAATTTATTCTGCTATATATTCAAATGTCCTAAACAAGGAAAACAGCTCTCCCAACGAAGCTTGGTGAATATTACATAGGTGCATAGTGGTGAACAAGTGACTATTGGAAAGTATAGTCGCAGTCAAAACAATTCGTTTTAATGGTTAGGTGTATTGCTTAAAGGGTGTTAATTATGTACTTAAGTCAAATGACTTACATATTTTGTATCCATCTTGAATTATGCGACCCAATTAAAGCGAGAAATTATGTAAAAATTTTACTTTTGTCATGGTCTCTATCTTCAGGCGGTTTTACTGATCAACTTGTAGCTGCCAAATAACAAGCTACGGTAGGAGAGCAACTGTGGGATTTTACTGTGAAGGCTGTAAAAATAGCAAAACAAACTTGTTGAATGCGTTTGTGTGTGTTAAAACTGAAATCGGATTAAATTGCGGTTAGGAAGGGAATGTGATTGATTTTTAAAGAAATAGAAAAAAAAATTTAATATTTGAATATTGTTCCTTCAAGCTTGTTGGTTCAAAAATTGTAATGGATTGAAACAGTTTAAAAAAAACAGCAAAGTCGGTGAAATATTTCTTTTGATTTTCCATTTTTGCTTTATGATTAATTAATTGTGAAATTCCACAGCCGAATGATCTAATCCTGTTTTGTAGTTTCTCAGTCCATTCATGCTTTGGAACCAAAACAAACGAAACATAAACGGTCTAGTATCAAACCTAGTAATTATTTATAGTCAAAATAATTTTAGCTGACACAGTCGTGACAGAGTTCACTTAAATTTCAGCTTAATATTGTGTGACCATAAATTAAACATTAACTCTTAATTTTGTCCACTCAGAAGTTGACCAAACAATTGGATTGGTAATTGATTCTCAATTGTTTGTTACTTTTCATTTGGACTGATGCGAAGTTAGTACTTAGATAGGATGTGCTGACCGAATCAGTCTTTCCACAAAAAATTCAATTTCCAAAGAAACCTCATCCACTATATGAATCGATCCAACGGGCTACATAGCTTCGTCGTCGCCATTTTAAAAAAATCCTGCCTCCATCAAAACATACCATCCCGATCAACAACCTCATAACAAAACCAACGGACGCTCCCCAACTAGGTCCGGGACGCGTCCGGAAACGAATACAGTGTTCGTACGTCAACAAAACAACTAAAAATATATCTCAACAAATTTCACTAGCAAAAGTTTAGTCTTCAATTTACATAAAGAGTTCTTTACACTGAGCATATATACTGCGGGTTCGGAGTGCGCATGCGCGCACTTATCGTTGCTGCGTCATCGGCTGGGGGGAGCGACGCGACTGCTGGGAGGCTATCCCCACGTTTATGGACGGACTGGGGCCGCTCCCCGTCGTGGACATCTTGGAGAAGGCAAGCAGCGTGTCGGGGAAGTTCGGGGGGGTGGCGGGAGTGTTGCACGGCGTCATGATCTGTAACAGAATCGTTACGAGTTAGACTACGACCCGTCGAATATAGATCAGATAGCAAACAATGTACATCTACTACATATCGATCTATCAACGCAATCTATCAAATCAAATCAACGCAGTGGGATCAATTCACTGTTGGAAATGTATTGGAACGTTTACATTGAATTTCAAATTGGGCGCCTGTTATTCTTTAGCATTCGGTTGGCAGCATTCTCGATGTTGCCGCAATTTGTTCGAAGGCTGTTATTTACCAATTGACAAGTGTCATATGGTACTTCAAATAAGATAATTGTGATCAAAAACTGTATATTTCGATGCTTCTATAGATAGTATCAGTCTCAGGCCCCTCTTTAAAATGCCAGAATAGTTTAAAACTATCGCTGGTGACATATTCGATTAGTTATTTCGAAAAAGAGCGAGATAACAATATCCCTGCGCTTACCTTAACGGCTGTTAGAGAGCTAAATTGGATACATCGTAGTAAATTATATTTACAATCTACAGACAGATATTCATTTTTATCGTGTTGCAGCAGTTTTGAAGTAAAGTATGTATACTGTTAGTGAGATTTCTCAAAAGATTAAAGATAGCAAAGGTCACAAACCACCAATAGGCGTACAAATACTACAGTACTGGATATATGTGTTATGCGTAACAATATTTATACTATGTACGAACGCAGTGGGTACTTACACTTTATAAATATGAGAAAATCTCGATTTTTCATAATAGTTTGGATGTAGCTAATGAAAATATATGATTAAAACCTTCGGAAAGGCATATAACCGAGTTCCCTATTGTAAAACTAGAAAGGAAATAACTTTTTTAATGAATGATGTAGACTAAAATTTCATGATTATATGACAATCTCGCTACAGTGTACTTCAAAATTTTACCACGCCCATCATATCGTGCAACAGTTTTTTGTATCAACTTTATATTTGTAACTAATAGAGAGTTGAAGTGCTGCCATGAAACGTTATCTTGCGGGCGCTAACGGATACGTTAAAGATCAACGTACGTTATCCGAAGAATATACGAATCACACCGATGAGTTGCGAATGACCGAATTTGGAAACTTCATTTGGCTAGGGAGGTTAGGTTAGGTTAGGATTATCCCTATTAGGACCCGAAGAGATGGACTCTAATTCAGATCAACATGATTCAAATTACAGGGAAAAATGTCACCATTAGAACTCTCAAATAAATGATTTAAAATTTGGTGAGGAAACATTCAGCTTAGGCTGAATAATTAGTGATTGAGAATGCAGTTTCTTGAATTTTTTAGATTCAAGCACCTACCGTTTCCATCAGTAGGAATCAACTTTCATTATCTTGAAACTGAAATTCAATATGAATAGTGAAATATTCATTGGTGTTTGATTATGATTTCCAGAAACCCAATTACATTGGCTAAGATCCGATTGCAGATTCCCAATCAGGTCTACCCTGCGGTGCCCTATTATTGATTCTTGAATATCATTAGATTATTGAAAAATGTTCAATAATAAGACCAATAATGCAATTATGGTGCAAATCAAAATTTTTCAATAGACAATATTGCTCGAAGATATTTCAGAAATCTCTATGGTGTATATTTATGTCTTTCTATAACAGTTATCGATTATTCTTAATGACCATTACAATATTCAATATTGAAAGTTATTCAAGATTCACCAGAATAGACCTGAATATAATGATATGGAAAATCCACATAATTTAAATAGAATTGAATTACCTGAATTCTTCATATCAGTGGAGTTCTATCTCATTACTAGGCTAAATCACTATTCAATCCAGAGCGATGTTTGTATAGTACCGTGGAGCTATTCCAATAATGAGTTTAAAAATGCTAGATTGTAGATCTTATGGAAATCATTACCCGTTTAGGTATATTGTTTACCGTATTTCAGCAAACTCTTACATGTTTTTTTTTTATTTTATTAAGTGCTGAACTATTGTGTGTGTTTTTTTGTTATTCCTCATAAATTATAACGCTTTTTTAAAATGGCAAAAACAATGTTCCTGTAGTTTTTTACTTGTACTATGTACCGTAGGAAACACATCTACTGAAAATGACTTATCTCATGTACGTGCTGTATACCTAAGAGATGAAAAATAAATATCTTGGAAGGTACCAACCACAAACCATACATACTAGTAAATACTATGTATGGTTTGTGGTACCACCTTTTGATTTGAATAAAATTATGTAAAATTTATTTTATTCATAACAAAACAATATTTTGTTCAATAAAAAAAAACATTTTGATCCTAATAAAGGTACTATTCTCAGACTTTCTGTTTCGAATGAAATTTTTGTTCAGGACTCAATACGCTCTAAATCTCAGAATCCGCGCAAAATCCTCACAAACGATCTATTAATCCACGGTTACTCCGCAGCGATGAAAATGCTCACAAATGGAGTAATCAGTAATCTTATGGACATCCATTTCGTACATTTATTGTACAAATAATTAATGTTTCTTCCGCCGTGGCACCTTACGAATTGGCAACGTGATTGGGCCTTTTACATGGACATTCCAGCAAAAAAGTTGATATATTTAACTTTTTATCCTTTTAAATAATATTTGAATATAGCGTCACCTCAAGCGCTGCATTGTGAACTCATCTTGACTCGGTTTCCTGACGTGCAACCGTCTATGGCGTCTGTCAAATGTCGTAATTTTGAGAGTCGTTGAGTGTTGGGTCGGTTTGAAAAAATTATGTTGAACTGAGTTGAAGCGTTGTGGTGTGCATTGTGCAATAATTGTATTTATAAAGAAACGAATAATAGTGGTGTGTTAGTTAATAATTGTAAACTGTGATCATTAGCATTTACCGTGAACGTAAACTTTTGGAAGGAAGCAAGTGAATTGTCGAGTACTATATTCATATGTTATTCAAAATGAGAACTATTTAAATTCATCAATAACTTTTCTGTTAAGAACTCTTGGCAAACTATTTTTCAAATTTAAACTATATCAAGTATTTTGTTTGAGAAGTAATGAAAAAATTAAAAATTATTATTAACGACATACGTTTTTTGATCGTACGTCTACCACTCTCCAGTTTACCTTAGTTTGTCTAAATTTTTTGAATACAGCGAAACCAATCTAGCAGAACATTTTCAATTGCACATACGGTCACGTTGAGTGCCTTATCAAAGGATATATTACTGACTATAATCTGTTGTCCAAAAAGTGTGCAGCACTTTTTCACATCTCAAGCTAGGTTGGTTTCTCTGTAACGAATTGCACAAATAATTATGAAGAATTATGAACGATATCTTATGGACGTTCTTGATGGATATCTCATGGATGTCCATAAAGTATATCTTGTAGATATCCATGATGGATATCTTATGGGTATCCATGAAGGAAATCTTATGGATGTCCATAATGGATATCTCATGGATGTCCATGAAGGATATTTTATGGACGTACAGGTTGGTGGCCTAAGAATGTCCATTGAATATCCTTTGGATAAAAACTGTACGTCCATCGGATGTCCAAAATATCCTTAATGGATATCCATTAGAGATCCACTGGATGTCCATGTGTTGTGTGGGTATTGCAATCACTTCAACTCTCTATTAACGTTACTGCAGGTTCGTCCTATTTGGACCGTGCGAAGTACGTGGTAAGGGTTACGAAATCAAGTACTTTTGTGGGAATGTCATTTTGGGCAACGCTTCAGGCATGAAAGTCAGAATATATACCACCATATGTATCGTGAACCGTGACGTTTTGACTTCACTGACGTTTGTCAGTGCTTATCGGTGCTTGCTATTCCATTGAACAGAAATTTCAAGTGAAATATTGGTCTCACCGACAATATTTGGACTGTTGTTTTTTCGCTATTGAACGTCTTGAAGGACAGGATCTTCTCTTAGATTTATTTTCTATCTCTCAAGTGCACTGCCGTTTCGAAATGAAGAAACGCTCGATTTCAAGTAATATTAATTTTCCCGATGTCAATAACTTCCTATCCACTTCTCATTCTGTGATATTAACAGCAATAACATGCAATTAACTTCAAAATTTATCACTTGTTTACTTCAGAATAATCTCAACTCTGACAACAATGAGGTATTTTCCTTTTGTGCTGTTCTTTGGTCTCTTACATCACATGCAAAATTTCACAAATATCTCGATCTACATATTCAATTTACTGTTAATCTTGTTTGCTTTATCTAATAAGCGTGAGAAAAGTTATGAAATATTTCAAGAAATAAATGATTTAGACATGCATCCAATATATCTTCAATTAATCTTATCTCAGTATTAACCTTGGCCTATGTAATAGGCAAAATTAAAAACCGAATATATACTGCTATATATTCAAATGGCCTACACAAGGAAAACAGCTCTCCGAACAAAGCTTGGTAAATATGACATATGTGCATAAGTGAAAAGTGACTATTAGGAAGTACAGTCAGAGCCAAAAAAATCTTTTTAACGGTTATGTGTATTGCTCAAAGGGTGTAAATTATGTATGGAATGTTATTTTGGATAACGCTTCAGGCATGAAAGTATGAAAGTTAGAATGAATACTACCAAAGAAGATTTACGTATAACGAACAAGAAGCGTCACTTGCCGCTACACAGCCGCTATTCCTGTGGTCCCCACCACTACCATATTTCATGACCTCCAAACTATTTTTGTTGCGACTACGCATGACTGCCAGCAAAAAACAGCAATCCAGTCGACTACTCGGCAAGAAACACCAGTACTTGTTTGTTGATATGACTGACCGACTGCAAAATGCTGACACTGCTGATAGACATGCGCATTCAAGGTGTATTTGTCGAATTTGTGAGATGCGCTTCTTGTTCGTGTATACGTAAATATTCTTTGATACCGGTGCTTGCTATTGGGAAGAATTTCTACCGATGAGGGCGCTGTCTGTTCAAAAATGTCGGCAACAAACCGTAATCAGCTGATCGTATTCTGTCAAAAACATATGTTTACTATTGTTTACATTGTATTTTGTATTGTACCCTGTGTTTTTCGAATTTTGGCAAAGTTCTGTGTAAAACAAATGTGTAGACTAATCAGTGTGTGAATGTGTTAGAGAAGTGTACCATAATTTCACATTCAGAAGTTTGTTTTTGTTTTACGTGATGAAATAGTTCAAACATTTCCCGATAGAGGCGCATCTGGATGATGAACTTCCCAATTCCATTGAACAGAAATTTCAAGTGAACTATTGGACTGAAGCCATAAGACCAGAGACGATACAGGTTGAAATATGATGCAGTTTTTTGAGTTTGTTCGCAGTGTTCGATTGATGAAAGAAACAAGCCACATGAAAAACGAACCGTTTTTCCGAAAAAAAAAAAAACAATTGCTGATGATATTGCATTTTGATGCATAAATGAGTTTCGGATATTTTACTTGGAGGCGTTAAGCTACCGTCAGTTACTAAAATGTAACAAATGCAATTTCACGTTGAAGTCCGCCAAATTTCAAATAGAAGTACTGAGGACGAAAAAGCTATTATAAATTAAGTCAGAAATTGAGAACTCCAGAGTTGTTTACTGAAAGTAGGTTTTCATTCTGCTCATCATGTATCAAATATTCGTCCACTTAAATGAAGGAAATGTATCAAAAGTATTTCTTATTACTAATAATATATTTTTTGTCGTAGTTTTTTTTGGATTATCAACCTACCAAAATCTGAAAAAATTAAGAATTAATATTGAAATATAAGCAGGTGTAGAAGGGTAGATTTCTTATCTGAACCTAAAAATTGCTGCGTTCATTTAAAGTAGTTCCTTTTGAATGAAACACGTCCTATTAGTCGATAACTTCTCGTGTAACTTAAATTTGACTATCACAAAATATTGGAAAACAATTCAAAAACTCATCTCGAACACTTCTCTCTAAATTTTATTTGATTATTTTAAGTTAATCCCAAAAAAAATACGGAGAGAACGTTCATACACAAGTAAAATCTTGATGATTGGTGAATGAAGTTCAATGTCCAATTGCACATTCTTTCATTCATTGATGAAATTGTTTTCTATGAGGACTGCGTGTATCGTGATAAGACCTAGCAACGATGCACAAAAATCCTACTCCATTCCAACTTTCTCAACCTCGGTCATCAGTTGTCCAACAAGTTAACCCAACTTTGTCTAATGCAATAAACACAATTTTTTCATATATTTAGATCTATTTGATGGTAGTTAGAACATTTAGGCCAAATAGTAGAATACAACTACCATTATCATTGAAAAAAAGAAAGTTTTTCGAGGTCTCTGGTGAGTATTCTCGATTTTGCGTAGAATCTCCATAAGGCACAATGCAATAATTACCCACAAAAGTTCTAAAAGTGGATGGCGCGGTCGTCGCGCACGCTCCCAATGAGGACATTATCAAACGAATAATATAAACATGAACTATCAATTCGTTTTGAAATATATAATACAAATTGTGAGGATTTCCTTGCACCAATTCCAATGCACTCAAAGTGAATTGGAATTACAATAGTTTATACAATACTCAACAATATACAGGTTCACCTATATATGTTCTTATGGTGTTCAAGCCTCTTCAGCTATTTGTGCGTATAAAACCAATATTTTAGTCCTAACGTGTACAGGAAGATCGTCAATATAAATTAGAGAACTCAATGGTCAAAAGATCGAACCTTGTAGAACCCCAAGTTCATCACCATAATGTTCAGACTTGGTTTCACAGATATTTCATTGAAGAAGCAGAGGTAAGGAATCAACCATTTGTGAAATTTTCCATCATCAAACCTGCGGCAAATTCGACTTTGGTCTATTCTAAAAACATCCAACCAATGATGATTATTCGAGAACATAGAGCAAAAAATATTCCAACAATAACATTTTATTACCAGAAATTACATGTCAAGTTCCTAAATCTATAGGAATTGTTCAAACTGACTACGTCCAGCTCGTAGGAAATAATCTAATCTTTCCCCTCTCAAAAAAATTGTGAAACACCTGTCGATAGAATTATCGAAAGTTCCCCTTCTAATTGAAAAAGAATGTGATATATTCTTCTCTCTTCACCGAGTTAGGTAACCCCATTTTTTCATTTGGTCCTGTTCAGAAGGTAAATCGATTTTGCTGTGAAACACAATGCACTAATGTTTTTCATTTTTGGGTAAAAATCTTACAAAAAAACTCCATTATTTTTTCATCAATACTTTTCAATGGAAAAATAATTGCCTGCCATTTGAAAACCTGCCAACAAATACCGAAACCGATTATCAGACTTAAATATGGTTGTTGAATGGAACATCAAAATCATTAGCATTTACAGGAAATAGTCACGCCCGCACTGTATAAACTGAAATTAAAATTCGGTGACCCATACTAATTGATATGTTTATATATATAAATGTTATTTCAGCATTTAATCTTTCCTGGCTCGATGCATTTTCGTGGCGAGTGTAAAAACTAATATTCACAAACAAAATTCAATTTTCGACCTCTTTCTGATGAAATGGAATACAAAATTTGACCAAATAATTAAATTAAATTATTACCCAAATATTATCAGAGCCAAGTATGCTGTTCTAATTGATCTAACGGATAGTTTGGTAAAATGTTATTTAAAAATTTCGATGCGTCAACAACTTAATTTATGCGTTCAGTAAATGTTATTAATCATTAACTCTTTTAACACCTAACTGATGTCACATATGTCAACTCATTGGTATTAATTGAATTCCAAGTGTGAAGTTTTCCAAGAGCTAATATGGTAACACGTAATAATAGTCACATTAGAAATCACTTAAGAGAGATAATTTATTTATTGAAAAATAAACATCCTACCACCTTCGTGGTCTGTATAAAACAAAGAATACTAATACAATTTGAATAGGAATTCAGTAAAGGTAAAATAAAAAAGATGTAAAAAAATTAAATATAAACTTAAAAATTATGTAAATATTAATTGTAATTATTATATGATAAACAAATTTTGGTTATTTCAGATAATAAATATGGCTCCTTAAGATTTTTATAGAGTCTTTCAGTGATTCCAGTGCAATAAATTTTAGTACATTCATAGAAATTTTGAATTTTTTTGCAAATTCAACCAAGAATTTCGAAATTGTTCCTCTTGCACCAACAAACAAACCAAAAATTTCAATATCTCCCGTAATTTTGAATTTTTCTTTGAAGAAATGGATCGTAGGTTCGTAAATCATCTTTTTTTCCGAATTAACTTCTTCTGGTTGTTTCTTGGAGTACTCGAAACGAATTGTCGGATCAATGATGAATGCCTTGTTATTTATTCGATCAATCGCAATTATGTCTATGCGTCGTCCACTTCCATTATCGGCAGTGCATTTTACTTCTTCATGCACTTCAAAGTTTTTGCCAAGTTCTATTGCTAACAAGTGCCGGATTTTATTATGTCTTGTATTTCTCAAGAGTTGTCCATGATGACATGATCCCAAGACATGAGGAAGGGTTTCTTTCTCAGAGCAATGTCTGCACTGGGTACAATCTTGGGATCTTCCTGGAATACCTCTCAAGTTAACAACATATCCAATCATCTTGATTGCTTCTTTCCATTCTGTTGAAGTTAGACCTTCACTTGTTCTGATCCAAGAATTTGCTGGGGTATATTCTTGGTATAAACTTACTCCCATTCCTTTCTGTGTAAGTGATTGCCACTTTTCATATTCACGATCTTTGAGAATTTCTCTTAGCTTTTTTCCTGAATATGACCATCTATCGTTCTCCGCATTAATTTTCAATTTTTTTCGAGGCATTTTTCAGCATCTTTATCGAAATTTCTAGTTCTTTCCAATATTTGATTATGATTCCTTTTTAATAATTTACAATTATTGAAATTTTGGATAAAAACTTCCCAAGAAGCTTCAAAGAGACCAAGGCGTTTCATTTTTTGACTCGAGTATAGCATAATACTATCTGGAATATCAGAGGGAAGATCTAAAATCTCTTTCAGGGATGATTTTATTATTTTATCCAAGTCATTTAAAAATTTTATCGTGAATTTTTCCAAAGGCGTGCATTGAAATGAATAAGTGAGAGAGGGCCATATAGAACAATTTGGAGGGCATGGCCCAGCTCTTCAGGTTGACTGACAGTCATTCGATATCTGAAGTCAAGCAACGCCGAGCGCGGTTAGTACTTGGATGGGTGACCATACAGGGAAATACCGTGTCGAAAGCCCGTACAGCTGCAGCGAAGTAGCATATCATAGCTCGCAGACAATATATCAATGAGCACAAGATATATTGAGGATATGCCGTCCTTCGGAGGGGACGTTAAGCCGTCGGTCCCGAGTTCATGGATGTTGGGCTCGTTAAAGATCCCTGCCTCTGGTTGGAATACCAGAGGGTTCGGCAAAATTTCCGGTTGGGGGAAGTGTGCTCACCGGCGTCGGTGATTGGCCTTGGTAGCGGAAATAGGCCGACGTTAAATAAAGAATTGAAAAAAAAAAAAAACAATTTGGAATTTGAAATTTTTATTTACATTTCAGGAGAGGAGAGGACACTAAATTTTGAAGACGATTTTTGAAATCTCTCATGATTTTTTCTTGATCAAGAGTGATTTCGTCATTGAATGTGACTCCGAGGTACTTAATTGTGTCGTTTGCTCCTAGAGATTGTTGAGGATTGTCGAAAAAAGACGTAAGAATGAGTTTTCCATTCTTTACATTAATTATTTTGGTTTTCCTATGGTTCAATGTGAGTCCAATTTCGGAGAATTTGTACTTAGCCAATTCAAAAAGAGATAGAGCACATTTCTCGTCTTTTCCAATCAAGACTGTATCATCAGCGAAACCAAGGAGAGATGCAGGAGGAATTCCATCAGAAATTGAATATCCATATGATGAAGATATTTGTGGATCTGATAAATCTTCGATTATGAAATCGGTAGCTAAATTATATAGTGCCGGGGAAAGTGGAGAACCTTGCATAACTTCATTAAAAACAAAGTACCACATGTTATGTTTAGAGGAGCTGATATATCACGACCGATCAGGAAAGATTGTCTTACTTCAACTCCCATCTATCATCTATACCTAACACCCGTATAACACTTATTCGACGAATAAGCTAAACGCCATCTATGTTGTTAATTGCATCCTTTTTGAGTTGTAAGTGTATAAATGAAGAAAAATGCTGAAAAATTATAATTCAAAAATAATTTTCAGATCTTCCAGTCATTCAAAAATACTCACAGGGATTGCTTTGCGGTTAATGAAATATATTTGGTAGAAATGGAGATATGATTTTTTTTTATCAGTGAATATTGGTCATTTTTGGCCTTCAATCACTTACTTAAATCTCAAAAGAAGGGCGTTTTTCGAAAAATTCTGAGATTAAACTGTTTTATTTTGCTGTGTTCACCTAAAGAAAAAATTCTAGTAATTTTATTTGACTTTGTTTTGAATACACATTTTTTGTTTGTTATAAAAAAAAATAACAATTGGGTTCCAAACAGGCGATTTTTTTCGTTCGGTGAAGTTGTATTTTCATGCGTCTTTTTTGGGGTGGACCGCTCGCTTAATAGGGAAACCTAGAACAACCCACAGAGCTACCTTGTCGGTTGATGTTCTCCATCAACTACTAAGATTGGTATCTAGGAAACCAAATGCATACACTGCATAAATCTTCCCGCAAAAATTCCTGTCGGTAGTCAACCCAATTGAAATGGGGCGCCCAGCCCGCTCGGGTGCCAATAAATACTGAAAAACAAATCTAAATACAAAAGGTTTGTTACGCACCTGACCAAAGTGGGCTGACGCACCGGGTGGACACGTTGGTAGAGCTGCATCTTGGAAAAATATACTGAGGGCTGTCTGAAAAATTAATTCACATCATCACAACCGAACTTTTTATGAGCTGATTTTATATTTCGTTCATAATGAAAAAGTACTGAGACTGAGTATTTGAGTTACCCAGTAAGGTAGGAACTAAGAATGTGAAGACGTAACTTCACATGGCGTATTTTTGTAAAAGGTATCGCCGTTGTTGATCGAATATTGAATATAATGCTCACAAGTACGTAGAGGCGATGGGGGAAAGGGAGCTACCCCCACAATTACTGGGGAAATATCAACCACGGCGAAGCGAAAAATGAACACTCAAGTAATTCATTTCATTTTTTTAATTTCACGCTAGATAGAAATCTGCGTTTGACCATCATAAACCCGTGGTAAAAAACCTTTTTGGGGAATTTTTTTCAGATATATTTTTACATAAGAATGCTGTAATAATTGACAAAGATTTGGAAAGAGATATATGAAATGATTGAAAGGTAAATAAAAATAACTAAGAAAAGTACGTGAAAACTGTGACACTTTAAATAATGTTTGCTTGAATATGGTTGACAACGTTCCTTGCTGAATGGTAATGGTTCGAACTTCCATTGTATATATTATTAACTCCTCGATTAACTCTATTGAAACCTGTTGCTAAGAACGAAAGGATACTTAAATATACAAAATCAAGTGGTCTCGGTAGTGTAGTGGTTAGCACATCTGCCTATCAAGTGGAAGGCCGGGGTTCGAATCCTCGCCGGGCCACCATGCTGGGTAATCGCACGTTAAAAGGTAAGGCCTCGTTGATCCATTACTCGCACAAGTTTCGACTTCTGACGGTTGACGTTCGTCAGCTGGTTAACGAAAACGAACAATTTTAGAACAACAACAATTGAATGAATTGATTTTGATTTTCTCACATTTTCTCACAAATCAATTGATTTGAATTTTCATCCTTTAGTTCTCAGCAACAGGTTTCAATAGAGTTAATAATATAGATAATGGAAGTCCGAACCATTACCATTCAACTTTAAATAATATTTCAATTATCACACTTATTACAAATTCTCCCAGTTTTTGAAACTTCTGTACATACGTACTGGTTGCCCTGGATACAAAAATTTCCAGATTTCATTATTGCTGCACCCCAAGGAACAAAACTCACTATAACTTGTTACAATAGACAGCAATTTCTTTGAAATTGTTTATACTAAATTAGTTATATTTTTGATGGATAAACCTCAACGGAAACGGAAAATGAGTTAAAAACATATTTTAGATAATACCCCTGAAAATGTATGTTCTTTGTATAGATTCCAATATTAATTCTTATGATGGATTCAAACACAGTAGCTCTGACGTCTGGCGAGGTCTTACTCTTGAACAACCAATCACGATACACAACAGTTGACAATACAATTCGAACTGGATAACGCATGCGCAGTTCGAAAATACGTAAGTCGCAACTCGTACGAGTTGAAACTTGGTCAACTTTCCTTACAAATTTCGAATTACGATAGCTGAATGAACGACCTATCGAAAGTCATAGACTGAACTTCTTCCGACTTATTTCTTACGACTTCCGAATTTCGAGCTACGATTGCTGCATGAATCTAACATAAATTTTTTCAGATTGTGGTAGGTTGAAAACTCAGAAATAACTAAATGGTTTTTTTTATGGTATTCTGTAAAGCTAGGCTCAACGCTGTTAACTGGCCAATTAGGTTAGTCAAGTCTTGAACTCAGATTATCGTTGAACACGATCAATGAAGGCGTGGTAAATTCAAAAAATGGCGATCAGAGACGTTGAACTCATTCCAGTGCAATTAAACCTAGTTTTGGTAAACCCTATCAACCCCAATCCACCCTCGCTAAACGACTAATTATTTAAACTTCTTCCGACTTATTTCTTACGACTTCCGAATTTCGAGCTACGATTGCTGCATGAATCTAACATTAATTTTTTCAGATTGTGGTAGGTTGAAAACTCAGAAATAACTAAATGGTTTTTTTTATGGTATTCTGTAAAGCTAGGCTCAACGCTGTTAACTGGCCAATTAGGTTAGTCAAGTCTTGAACTCAGATTATCGTTGAACACGATCAATGAAGGCGTGGTAAATTCAAAAAATGGCGATCAGAGACGTTGAACTCATTCCAGTGCAATTAAACCTAGTTTTGGTAAACCCTATCAACCCCAATCCACCCTCGCTAAACGACTAATTATCGCACATATCAATCACTCTGTAATTTGTCACGCTAAATGCGAACCTTCATTCATAATATATCTACAGTGTTTGCAAAATATTGATATCTATTTACCCCACTCCCCCCTCACCGACGGAGTCTGAATATCATAAACTTGATTTCATACGTAATTTGACACGCTGAAGCCGAATCTTCGTTCAAAATATTCCGAATATGTTAGTAATTATCTCAATCTATTTACCCCACTCCACCCTCACCGACGCAGTGACAAAAATGATCACATAGGTATTATAGGTAACATGCTTCACTCTATGTATGCTTCATAACATATGCTATTCCTCCTGAAACCGGATCTTTGACGGGATTTTTAATCAGAAGCCTAATTAATTTTATCAGTTTTTTCGGACATCACTGAGATGGCTACAACCACATTATCAATATCTTATCTACTGATTATGCAATTGAAATCTGCATTAAAAATATTAACAGAAATAATCTAATAAATAAATCGTTGTATTTTGTGGATGTGGCTAAGTTAACACCCGCCAGATAGACTTTTTCTTTATTTATTTTTTGTTTCGAAGTACCTATCAGTTGAAAATAGGTATTCTACTGTTTTGAAAACATTTGATAATCGTTTTGAGCATTCAGATGTCTATTCTTGATCAAACAATAGGTACCTACTGCAGGTGTGAATGATCATGAGTTGAATATCAAAGGGCATTTCTAGAAATCAATGACCGAAAGTCAAAACAAAGTATGTTTACAGTGCGGATACGCCTGACCTTGAAAAGCAAATTCAGTCAATAAATGACAACACAGGAAGCGGAGGGGTAGGGGAGGGTGTTTATTAAACACATAATAACATCCGCCATTTTCCTTCTGGATTGGAAATGTTTGTTTACAAAACCAAAATATTTACCTCAAATTGCCAATGTGTCGACTGAAGAATCTGTTTGGCTTGTTCACGTGCACATCCCGCTGCTAGGACGAATTGGTTAATCATAACTTGTTCACGAAGAGCATCCATTTTCAGATAATTACAAAAATACAGATCACCAGACACCGGAACGACGTTTACTATTGTTTTGAAAAGTCTACGAGCTACGAGCACTTATCGTTTTCCTCCACTATTATTGTTTCTCACTTTGTCTCACTCATGACAAGTATCTATGAATGACGTAAGTATCTCTCTCTCTCTTTATGTTATTCGCATTTGCTTTCTCCAAGGCGCATTTGGCCATGAGCCATGACGTCAATATAGTAAGCAAATGAAATACTGAAGTGGTGCGGAATGAATGTAACTCTGTCTTTCCTCAAAACACCCCATTTATTAAAAGATAAAAAAACACGAGATCTGTTGAAAATACCACAAGTTTTTACGAAATAATTCACCAAACGTGTAGTGACAGGCGACCGCTATTGCAGTATTGCCATATTATCAATAATACTTTCTTGAACACCTTCTCTCGTTCTCCACTAGCAAATCTTCTGGAAGAACTGGTGTGAAGTCACTACTTTTCTGTTTCTCTATAACACATGAAAATGAGGGGTTTTTCAGCACAAATCCATTTTACCGAAAACAAGAACACCATTAGTATTTCCATAAACTCTCAAAGGCATACCCCAGTGAAATATTTTCAAGTCTGTAGAAATTTCAGTTGATATCTTTCATCTGTGTGAAAAGCATAGACAAGAGTTCTATACTGTTAAAAAGGATTTGAAGCGTTTTTGTTACGCCATCTACAGTATAATATTGATATTTCCGTTTACTTGACAATGCACGACAAGTTTCCTACTCTGAAGGGAAAAAATAAGTACAGAGTTCTGTCGGTCAGTTTGACTGAAATGTTAAAATATAGATAATGAAGCTTTAAAATAGAATCGACGATAAATATTTATGGAGGAAATTAAAGTTCAGACATCAAAATAATTCTCAACACATGAATGATCTACGATATTGACAAAAAATCCCCTTCTCTTTCTGAATTGATTGCCATCTTCTGGCATTATGTATAAGTAATCCAGAAAATATGTAATCCAAGCAACGACGTCCATAAGAAGAATGAAAGAATGAAAGAAAAGAAACGATTTGAAAACGAAGTCACTATTGCCATCTACCCGCCCTATCCATCCCTTCAAATGATATTTCCATATATTCGACTAACTATATCCTTATAAACAATGCTTTCATTATAGCAACCAACTGCGGTGGATTTTATCTTTATGGAAAACAAATGGCAACTATGGTAGCGCTACCCGCAATCCAACAACTAAAGACTGATTGATATTAGAGGTGTTTTCTGATATGAGGTGTTTTCTGGCGCTCATGTATTCAAAACGTATGAAAATGAAGATTTTTGAAGAAAGTAAACTGAATATTTTTCCATAAAAACCCGATTTCACTTTGACTAGTTTTTCCGCTAGTGAAAACTAGAGATCGATGGTTGTTGGTCTATGTATGGAAATGTCTGAAAAACTACTTACAACTGGAGTCGGATTTTAACGGTAACATAGGAGTACATATACTCACCTATATTTCGGCTGTTTTTGAATGATCTCAAGGTGGATTCATGCAGGAATTGCTTGAACTGTCAGTTTCTTATGGGAGCATCATTTATGTACTTATACCAAGTAAGTAAGCCACCTCACATCTTAATTTTTATGAATGACCGATGCCCCCATATGAATCCACCATACCTATACCCGATTAAGTAGCTATTTTTTTTAATTTTATCTTTTGTTGTAATGTATCACATCATTCATGTTATGGAGAATTCATTTTTGATTTCGTTTTCTAAGTTGGAACTCTAATTAAATGTTGTAAAAAAACGGACTTTTTTTACCTGACCTATTTTTTATAAATAGGTACCTACCATCATTCGTTCACTCAAGATTCACAGCTAGACATCCATTATTGGGGAGAGTGAATAAAGTTGAAGTTTGAGTAAATGCTCGGACTCAAATTTTTTGGGACTTATGCGGGTTGTTGAGATATGACAAGGACGGATCTATAGTTTAAACTCATCCTCACTTGTATTCACTTTCCCCATTATCTGGTGTTTTTCTTGTGATTCAATTTGGTCTCAAAACGTCCAGAAAACCACTAAATTTGCGAAAATTTCCGCCTGCGGCGCAGATTTGGTGATTTTTACTGGTTTTAAAGTGTACATTTTGCGACTTTTGAAAATCTGAGTTGGCAACACTGGCCCGATGTCACGAATACGAATCGGACGTCGGATATCGGATCTGTCTGAATTCACCTTGAGCTGTTAGACGCAGACTTCCCATTAAGGCGTGATTATGGCAACATTGGTTAATGTGAATGCCATGTCTTTTCTTTACCTCGTCCATTGAAGTTGTATTACAACAAAAGTAATTTTATTGACTTTAATTAAAACATCTAGAGCAAACGTGTCCATCAGGAGTTACAAACTGACAAGGTAAGAATTACAAGTCCGTGCAGATAGAAGTGCCCATTAACAGTTTTTCTACCTAAGATTGTGTATGTATACAGTACAACGCAAGTACATCGATATCGTTATATTTGGAATTAAGTATAATTCCGTGAAAGACTTTTAGTAGTTTGTGTTGTGAGTCTCGAAGTTAAAATCCAAGTTTAAGTCAAATAAGTCAGTAGTTTGGAATTAAAATGTCTTTTATGAAGAAGCAAAATGCTATACCGCAGTGCATTTATGGTATAGGAGCAGGCAACAGACCGAAGGTAAGATTGAAGTAACAACGGTCTCAGAACTATAATGTAAAACAGAAGTGTGGAATGGTCCAGTGAGATTGGTTCGGATGCTTGATTTTCAATAAACTGATTTTTATTTATGTTCTCAGCTATGGATTCTGAAGATTCCCGAGATGCTTCTTCGGGAAGTGAAAGTGGTGATGAAAAAGGTAGAAGAAGTCGCTCTAGTGTGAAATCAGTAGGTGGAGACTCGAATAAATCACGATCTCGATCGTCAACACGATCGTCTTCACCTCCCAGTAGAGCCCATTCTGCATCATCAGGAGGTTCTGCTGAAAGCAGACCACATTCCCCAGACAATCGCTCGAGGGCATCATCCAACGCAAACTCAACAAGAAGTAGATCACCTGATTCTCAGTCTCCTGAGGATAAGACTAGATCCTCAAAAGTTTCATCGCCTTTCACAAAATCTGCAAAAGGCATATCACCTGAACCTAAATCTACTAGAAAATCATCTGATAAAAAAATTTCAAGAAGTTCATCGCCTGATGATAGATCATCGAGAAGTAAATCGCCAGAGGTCAGGCATTCTAGTGTGAGATCACCTGCTACTGGAAAGGATGGATTATCAGGTTCTCACTCAATTAGGAGTAAGTCGCCTGATTCTCCAGTAGTTAGAAGCCAATCTGGCTCTCCAGCAATGAAGAAATCACCAGTTCATAGATCTGCAATAACTAAATCTGGTAATGGTCCTTCGCCAAGGAATGAATCACCAGATGTTCCAAATAATAGATCAAATAGTGTTTCAAGTTCATCAGATGAGGATTCTCCTGAAGCCAATCGACGCAATGTAACCTCTCTAGGAACATGTCATAAGTCACGGGAGAGAAGTGATAGTAAGCCATCTTCTCCACAACCACCAAGATCCCCTTCCTCACAGAGTTCTAGGAGTAGCTCTCCTGCTTCTCCACATAGGGGCAACTTGCAACAAGAAAAACCTTCGAATGACAATCTGTCTGTGAAAAGTGGTAGTAGCTCTAGCTCGAGACAATCTAGATCCAGTAGGGCATCACGAAAGTCAGTCTCCTCTAGAGGGTCCAGAAGAATGAGGAAGAGAAGTGATGATATATCTTCAGATTCTAGTGATAGCAGTGTTGACTCTTCTAGTAGGAAGAACAAAAATATAGTCAAAGCTGCTGATACTCAGCCAGAAGAAATATCAGATGGTGAGTATTGCGTGGGAGTATATGTCATGAAACGTGACCTGGGAAATAAAAGAAAGCTAGGTGTGTCAGTCAAACATAATCATCCCCATCAAAACCTGCAAATCCCAGGAAAGTTTTAATTTTTTCATGTGAATATCAAAGATTAATTTTATACCTCAGGTCAAAAAAGATTCTAATTGACACATACAGAACATCTTGAACCTTGAAAATGACATTATTGTTACTCATATATTATCTGATACTATGAATTGTAATTCGACTACCAAATAGGCTGATTTCAAAGCTATTCACAAGAGGTTTTTGTAACTTTATTTTTTGAACTAATAATATTGTTTAGTTTTCTTTGTCAAAACATTCCAATAGGACATGGCAAAGTCAAAAGGTGAATTCAACGATTTCATTCATAAATAATTGAACAAAAATAAGTGGACATAAGACAGTTTTAGCAGTCATATATTGAAAAAATTTGAAAACTTTATTAGAACTAAACAGTATTGTAATATTCAAAATATATTCTGTTTTTTTTAGTCAATCTCTAGGAATCAAATCTGAAAAGTCATTGACTCAGTTGCTCTATTGTTTTGGAACTTTTCTGGCCCCTGCCCTGGTTTCTGTCTCATTATCCAATTTCAGTACTTGCTCCCATAAATTCTAGGCCATATTCAAAGATGAAGTGAAATAGAACATCAGTCATCATCAATGGAGATTTGTTGTTTGGGTTCTTCTACCGATACTTTTCGTACTTTCAGCCTCGAGATGTTGAAGGCTGCCTCCACTTCCAGAGAGCGTACCAAAGCATTGCTACTCTTGAAATGTGTCAGTGTCTTTGTATTTTCTAGTCTCTCATTCCATTTATGAATAACTGCACCACTAGCTGTTCCTTGAAATATCCTGGTTTTCTGGGTAAAGCTGAATTAGATGTCTCAGACCTGCGTGTTTTCATTTGAGCTCAGTACAGCTGTTGATCACCAAACCGCAAGTCTAATGCAGAAATCAGATCCTTATATTTATTTTGCTGTTCGATCGGTTTCGCCTGCAACATCCAAAGCTTGCCCTCTCAAAGATAGTATGAGTGCTGTAGCTTTTACTTTTTCACCCCATCCATTGATCGGAGCCGAAGCCTCAAATTGTCGGCGTAACATGGATCAAAACTACTATCAAAAGTCGGTGGTTTCACAGAAATCCTGATGTGTCAACCCTGCCTCGACGATCTTGATTCATGAGATGTGCTATTTTGTTTTCAATATTTTTCTCATCTCCTCTCGGACTGTGTCTTTCTTTGGTTCTCCTTCCAGTTCTTCCATTTGTACTTCTTTTTCCGTAATTCCTTTTCGAAAAAATTGTCTTGATGTTCTAGAACCTTCTGAGAGTCTGCTTTCCATTATTTCTCTATTTGTTCTAATTCATTATTTGGTTCTTCTCTGTCACTTTTTTCTGTTCTAGAATTTTTCGGAGTGCTCGTTCTCATTTTCTCGTTCTTTCTTTTCTGCCGCCGTCTTTCTTAATCCGCAAATGAGAAAAATCCCCCACTTCTGTCACCACTGTTTCGGGGTTAGTTTTCCCAAATATCCTTCATTATAAAGACTCCAGTCAAGTCCGGTCTCAGTTAGATTAATACTTGATCTACCTATAAGGTGCACAGTGATAAAATTGAGGCCGTGCAAATTTTTCAAAAGGCTGTAAACTCCGAATATAGAATAAAAGATTTACAGTGAAATGAGATCAAACATTAATGTGGTAACCCTTGAATTGCACTGAAGATACTTTTATCTATGTTCTTTTTTAAAATTGATCTCAGGGGACGAGCATCCAGATATGTTGGGCCTAATAAACTTCAGAGTCGTGAAGAGAAGCAGACGTTGGCACCTTTGAAACTTCTGCTGTAAAAGATTTCAATGAAAAAATGACTGGTTACAATTTGTCTCTTGATTTCTCAAAACTGATAGGCATTGAAAATGTAATTCATTTCTTTATTAGTTTTTCTTGAAACACTTATTTTTATTATGTGACTCACAATTATATCTCTATTATTATGTCATATGATATAAATCGAATATTCAGGTGACATTGAATCAGATCAAGAAAAAGATGACACTCAATCTAAGACCAACAGTGTCCCGAAACCTGAAATCAATATTTCCCATGAAGATCTGTCTGACGTTTCTGACTTAGAAGACTCTATGGGAGGACACTCAGAAAATGAAGGCGAACGCGCTAAAGAAGAGAAGACCAACGGTACTCTGAACAAAGAGGAAAGAATTTCTTCACCCGAAATCAAAAAGGTAAAATTGGATTACAAACCATTCATCTTCACACTATCGCTATCCTACAGTTGTTTTCTAAGCTACTTCAATCTACAAGCATACCATTTGTCGATTACAAGTATTTAGTTTTCAGTAAATTAGAGATATTTCCTATTTAATAAATTCGCTTTGTTAATATTAATATTGAATACTGGTGGTGAACTTGAGTCAATCAGTGAAGACGGCAGAACAGTTATAGGTGTAACTGGAATCTTTTATGTAAGGATGAAACCTTTTTTGAGATAGCAGTTTTATTATTTATGGTATCTGTTATCAAAACGGTAAGTCTTATTTACTAGTTGCTAAACTAAAGGCGTCGGTAAGTAATTAATTTACCGACACTTAAATTACTTACCGACGTCTTCTTAATATCGATCAATCAAGACGTTTTAATAAACATCACCCTTCAACAATTTTAAACCACAGATTACAGAAACAAGTTTAGATAGGCAACAGCATACTTGTATAAACCAAAAACAATAACGCCACGTTCATGCAGCGGTTGTTGACCACAACTATACGAAAAAATTTAATTAATCGCAGAAATCTTAACAGAATAAAAATGCGGAATTCAGTATTTTTGACAAGTAAGGTCAGATATTCCATACTTGGATCGGTCGAAAGAAAACCTACAATTGAAAAAATAATCTATGTCACCACCTGATATACAACAAATCTTATGTGCAAGAAGCACTTTCTACGGAAAATATGGCGTCACATATCCTACAGCTTATATTGTACGACGCAGTTCAAACGAATTCACTCACCATTTTCCTCAACTTACCTCGAATTTTAAGCGAAATGAGAGATTTTTGGTATGTGACATTGTACAATCCAAAAAATACCCTTTGCGCTCAAAATCTTGATTCACTCGATCCAAGTATTCTACTAAACACCATTGAGAAACATTTCCAATTATTAAAATAAAGACAATTTGTATAACACCATTCTGATTTTATTATTTAAATCTATTTGGAGAAGATTAGCATCATAAATATTTTCCACTACTTCAGATCATCGGCGAAAAGGAGAAAATAAGAATACTGAATTTTTTGTATTGATGAAAAGGTAAAACAGCAAGGGACCACAATGGGATCCCTGAGGTACTCCTGATTTTACTGCTTAAGGTTCAGAGATTATACCATTTAACCTCACTGATTGAGAACGACCTTTCAAATAACTGCTTATCCAATTTATGATTATTTATTTCTGTGGTTTTAACTTTGTTATATTTTCAACATTGACATTCATTTCAATCAACGTTGACAACAAGGAATTCATTTATAAGTGTTTTTGGTTCCTTTTCAATGGACTAGACTCCTCTTATTATTCAAATATTTACATGGATAAAATTTCAGCATAAATCATTCATTTTTCAAACGGGTGTAATGAACAGTAGACAATTTAGGAGTTTTTCAATCGAGATATTTGCCAACTTCGCTTCCATATCAGAATGAATCCAAAATTTCTAATACTAGGTACCAGAAAAAACTCCGCGCCCTGAAGAAGGTGAGGAACAGTTAGATTTCGAGGCCGAAGACGGAGAATGCGAAGCGGAACCTGCCAAAGCAAAAGATGATGCGGAAGAGCAAGTCGCGCACACTGACGAAACCAAAAAGACTGAGGAGAAGGTCGAGGAGAAAGCGAAAGAAGAAAAGGAAGAGTTGGAAGAGGGAGAGGTCACCGACGAGGACGACGTGAGACCTGAAGAGACGGAACCGCGACCGGTCTGTAGGTTCTTCTCGAGGGGTCAGTGCACCTGGGGCGCCAGTTGTCGATTTTTGCATCCTGGCGTTACGGACAAGGGTGAGTATTCGGTAGTTTCGCTCGGAGATGTTTTATTTCCTTCGAGGCTGTTTCGTCGTTTTGGACGTGTACAGTCACTTAGTATCATCCAGAGATCGTCTAGTTTGTTTTCTCATGTACGTCTCCTTGTAATCGGATTTTTGAGAAGACATACATTCGACAGTCGTATTCAGAATGGAATAAATATTTAATGTAAATGATAAAAAACAAGTGAAGACATTCTATTCGTGAATTAAAAAAAAATCATATCCGAACATAATTTCGCGGTGAGAAGTTATTTTATGTCACACTAGTATGCCCTCACCTTGTTTTTTTTTAAATTCAAATAGTATGAGGGGTTGACGAAGAGGTCATTAGGGAGCAGGTTATATTCTTTTTTCAACTGTGTAAAGCAATGGAATTTTGTTCCTAATAATTTCAAAGTTCTTTTTCAAAATAACAAATTTCAACATTAAATGCTACTATACATTTTTTTATTAACCATTTTAATACAGTACGTACATTTGACAAGTTGATAGTCTAAATGACAATAAAAAAAATTATAATAATTTAGCTTGTTTGAATTGAAAAGGAATAAAAAATAGCCTTGGGCTCTAATGAAAACAAAATTCGCACACGTTGCAAAACGGTATCAAATTGATTAACATACTCAATAGAGAACTTACACTAACATTATTTGTCATCACAATAAATGTTACAGCTTAAACAACAAAGCCTTTCTAGTATCTGCCCTTTCGTTTTGCAGTTCGCAGATCTCTGTTGTGAGTTCTATCAGTTATATGAGTCAAACAAACTCGAGATACCAGAACTGTGTATGATTTTTAGTTACTCTTCGTTTTGTTGGATTTGGAAGAGAAATTATGGAAAAGTTGGTGGCTGAACCGTCAAATCATTTGTGAATGGTTCACTATATACAAAGTTGAGTTCATAAGTTATCTAAAAAAAATCTACAATAATAATAGATCGAGAATCATTGAGGTGAATTACGATTTTGTGGTTTAGTTGTTCTATTTTTTGGTAAGGATTGAAATTTGGGGTGCACTTTCCGTACCAAAATGTACTTCGTCGTAGTCAAAAATCGGTCTGTCCTTGTGATTTTTGAAACCGGCAACGAGAGAGGGGGAAGGTTCCTGACATCCACCCTGTACATATTTCACCTATTTTTGAGTCGATTTTCCTGGTTATTTATTGAAATTCATTCATATTTTTGAATTGAACTTTGGAAAGGTAATTATGATGCACGGCTGGTAAAATAAATTTGTTTAATAATTTCTTATAATGTGGTGTTGTGCATGTCAAGAACCCTAAAATATACTCTACCATCGTTTTCCAAGCAAATATTTGGACTCGTAACTTGAAGAGAATATTTTCAGGTAACTATACAATGTTCGACTTGATAAGGCCTATGGTACCGGGAGAATTCCGCGATGACAGGTTGTTCGGCAAAATCGAACCGCCAGTCGTAGAATCGGCCTGGGAGAGAGGACTCCGCACAGCCAAAGAGATGTTGAGGAAGTCTGTGAAAAGGAAAGAACAAGACATCGACTTTGAGGAGAAGAAAATGAACCTGAGTTTGGCACAGGAAGAATTCGACAAGGAAAACGGTTATTATGGACGAGTAACTTCGCCGGAACCAAGGTGAGAGTTCTCCCTGTAATTTTTTAAGAGTTATTTTCATTTGAAGGATCAGGACAATACATTTTTAATTCACGAATGGGCGCTATAATTGCAAAAAATCCCTCATAGATGACCTCTTCAAAGAAGTTAATTGAAAATCTAACAATAAATATCATAGTTTCCTTTACGATTCCAACAACTGACTTCAAACAAGTACTTTTGAAAAGGTGATAACATATAAGTTTCAGTTGTTTATAGTTAGTGGTAGTACTTATAAACCTTTGCCAAGTGCTAGGAGCATTATAAAGCCCAAAAGGAAAGCATCGAAAATCATGATATCTCTCAGATGTACATGAATCAATCACTTTAGCTGGTTCCTTTTTGTCTAACAAAATTTGATGATTTCCACTAGTCAAATCTAATACTTATCAACATTTATTAACTTCCCATGAAACATTGGGCATGCTTATAAAAGGGGAACAAAGTACCTTTATTATGTAATAGCATATGAAGTAATGCCATTGTATAAGTTTTTTTCTACTCTCACTGGCGGCCCCCGTTAATTTTCACGTGAACTATTGCTTTATTTATCCCAAGAAACAGGAGTGATGTTTATGTTAGGGAATGGAATTGAAATAAATAATATAACAATAATACATATAGTAAAAGAGATAGAAAATTTGGAAAAAATAAGAAACTGCTTCAAAAAAGTCTGTTGAGGGTAGTATTCATTTGGTTAGTAAAAATTCCTTCAATTTCCTTTTAAATTTTTCTATGGAATCGATATTTTTTATCGTTGTTGGTAGGCGATTATAAATAGCTACACCTTCATATAATATTGATTCAAAAAGTTGATCGAGCGGTTTTCCATCCTATAAACCTCTATTAAAATGCGAAGTTGATGAAAAATTGAAATTTCGAGTTTGTTAAAGAGGAGTTTTTTTTTATTTCGTTCTTGTTATTGCTTTTCGTTTTATTTCTGCTTACATAAATCTCTTTCTTTAGCTTTAAATTATTGAATTGAGTAATTGTGCATATGAATTGCTCTTGTCTAGATTTTGTTCCAATTTTAGTTGAGTTTTTGTACCCGATTCGTTGATAGGTTTCAATAGATTAAACTATGTAGACTGAAAGATCGGTCAGGCATCACTCAACAGTGAACATTGTCAGCCACAATCAAACAAATAGTATTTACTCTATCAAAACATGCAGAGAATACTAAAATGAAATCAAATTGAACTTGAACAATTGAATAAAAGTTTTGAAAAAATTATATTAAAAAAATAACGATAAGAAAAATTATATTCAAATGAGTATAAATTGAACGTTGAAACGAATTTTGGAACAGACAAACTGAGTTTTTCGCCTTTGCATGTTTCAGGTACGTGCGCCACGTGACGGCCGAGTACCCCGTCTCCAGACCGCCCCCGGAAGAGTATTTCGGCAGGAGGCAGGTGGTGTACGAGCCGGAGTACGCACCGCTGCCGGTACCGTCGGTACCGCCAACGCGCGAAAGGGTGCGTTCGTACAGGGAGCTGCCCTCGCACCGAATGCCCGACTTCTACAACAACAAGTACGAGGAGGAACCGCCGCCGCAGCACGCTAGCGGCGGCGGAGGCGCGAAGAGGAGCAAGCCAAAGAGGGAAGTGATCGTTCAGAGGGCGGAAGAGAGGCCAGGTATTGACTAGTGATTATTTCTGTTGCAGTTTTTTCATTTATCGGCCCACAGAACACAGAAGTGTTTTTAGAGTCCTGAAGATGAAACAATAGGGTTTCGAAACGTCGACAATTTAGATATTGGTTCTCTTGAACATTTCAACCGAATTCCCGCTAACTTAACAATTGAAATCATATTCAATAGTGGCCATCCTATTCAACTACACAGATATTAATTTAGAAATGTAACAGCTGCATTCCTGCATAAATGAAATTTAGAAGCTCAGGGTCAACGACCACCGAAAGCGCTGATGGCCGTAATTTGGTCCAGTTCGGAGTGAAGATACTGAATCGCAAACTTCTATCATTGTTTTTAGAGATATAGTTAGTCAACCTTATGGAAATATCGTTTAAAGGAATGGAAACTACTGGTAAATGGCACTAGTGATTTCGTTTCCAAGTCATGTCTTTTCTTGCGTTTTTCATACGGACGTCGTAGCCTGAATCACGGATTTTCTTGATTATACAAAATACCAAAAAAAAGGTAATCAATCAATCAAAAACAGAAGTGGAATTTCTTGTCAACGTCCTAGATAGTTCATATTCCGAAGATTTTGATGTCTAAACTTTCATTTCATACCTGTACTTCTACCGTCAACTCTATTTTGAAGCTTCATTATCTTTCTTTCAACGTTTCAGTCAAATTTACAGACAGATCCCTGCATTTATTTTTTCCTTTTGCAGTAGGAAACTTTGTTTTGCATTGTCAAGTAAACTGAAATATCAACAATATACTGTAGATGGCGTATTAAAAACGCTTCAAATACTTTTTACACAAGCATTGACTAGCTATATCTCTATAAACAATTCTTCTGTGATAGCGTCACTTGACTTTGACGTGTATACCTGACATGCAATGTAATTTTGAAGTTTTGAATTTATTTCGACAAAATGATTCTTTTTGAGTTTGAGCTGTATTTTCCAATGACCCCTACATGATACTGCGCAAGTCAAGAGCCTGGCAAAATTGCTTGATATTTGTATGCTCTCATTTCACTGAATTAAGTATTACTCAATCATCAGAATACCACAATTCTTTTCTTTGAAGACAAATGCTAACGAATTTCGATCTGCTCATAGCCGTTGATCGAAAGAGATGTTACATGGACGGTGTGTGATTTTTTTATCATAAATTGACAACGCATGGATAAAGTTGAAATAATCGAACTGTAATTGGACGTTTCAAGCGGCCTCACCTCGTCATTTCTTAGGCGCAAAACTAGGTAGGGAGAACTGTATATGCATCATTCATCACTAGTCACTTTTTGTCGTTTCGCCAGGAATTGATGCACTGGAAAGGACTACAATATATAATTGTTTTATTTTGATAGAACTCTTACACATTCCAGCGATTTTTTGTAAATTTGATATATCTTTTAGATATCATGAATAAAGTAAAAATAATGGATGATAGCAAACTTTTCGTTCAAACAATACTACCTATTATTATTTATTGGTATATTGCAAAGTTAGTTGATGTATGTTAATGTCTCATACAGCTGTATTCAACAAGAACTGTTAAAAATCCCTTTCTCATACTCGATAACATTCATGAGCAATTTTAAAGATCACCAGTCTTAACTAGTCAGAACAGATACTTCCACTTTGGACGAATAAAACCGATGTGAGGTTTTGAAAGTGATACAGCGAAGAAGAATCAAAGGTTTACAGAGAAACATTGTAGAAGAACGAAAGATTGCAATTTCCTGTATCAGTTGTGAAAAGATCTAGGTTGATTGGGGCTAACCATTTTAATCCAAAAACCCTTGCTCAAAACTTGGGTTATAAGTTGAATCTTTCAATAAATTGTTCTTTCCTTTTTTATATTTTAACGCATTGATGTTAAGTTGAGAAATACTTGGAAAAGTATGTGTTGAGCTCTGTATCTACTAAATGTTTTCACAGTGAACAATTTTTTAAAGGTAGGGGAGACGAATGGTCCGACCCATGGATGAGATCCAAGTCTCCTGCAGGAAGAAGAAAGGAACCAGGAAGGAAGAGGTCGTATAGTTCGGGATCATCATATTCCTCTAGCAGGTAAGGTTTCACGTTTTTTTCTGTCGCCCTTGGCTTTAATTATTACGAAATATGAAGTTGATAGAGGTCCTTATATTTAGAATGGAAGAGGTGAAATGCTTGAGACGTATCAGAGAATTCAAGTAGAAATTCAATAAAAATTGACTCGTACCTGCCGTTTGAATGCCCTATGTGAGATGATATCAATTAAAATGAAGCATTTTTGTTCTTATGTACAATTAATTAAGAATGCTTAATGAGTGATACTCTTTTATTCGTCAAATAATTTAATATTGAGAAATTGAATTGTTATGAACCAGAGTTCGTAATTATCAAGATAATTTTATTTTTTGATAATTATCTGATAATTATCCATACTGAGGGACAACTTATTTTCTTTATATTTTCACTTACAAATTATTTTTTCACTTAATATATGTATTGTATAAATATAAGAGGGGCATTTATATCAACTTTTTAATTATTTGAAACTTTAAAAATAAATGAATAAAACTAGATATGAAATGAAAAAATAAAAAAATTCAAAATTTCTTTTTCTTGGTAGTATAAAATTGAAATAATAATATGTTAAACAAAATAATATTCCAAACTTCTTGAACAAAAACAAATTAATTAATAGTATCACATTCTAACCATGTTAAGGAAATTATTTTATTATTTTAAAATCAGTCTTTATATCAAGTCTTTGTTAAATTACTTAATGGTATGTTGCCTTCTTCATCCGACTCATTTTATGTATTATGTATGTATTTGTGTTCGGTGACTTCGGTCGGATGCGAGGGTGCGTTCCGAACTTACGCTCAAGTGCACTGGAGTGCGAAAGGGGAGTCCAGTAGAAAACGCTAATAATACAAAGTACAACTAGAGTTAATGTGGGTTTTCATAATTATCAAGGTATAATTATCTTGATAATTATCAATGATAATTATCACTCCGAACCCTGTTATGAACCTACTTTATAAGTATAGGATGTTTAACAATTTCTTTGCAAAAACTGCCTTATTCCTGAACACGTGTTGCGGGTGAGTGTCTCGTGTTGTTTGAACTGAAATCACGCTTTTTCAGTTCTTCTCGAAGTTCGTCCGACAGCAGCAGAAGTTCGTACAGATCGAGGTCCAGATCGGTGCGTAGACGTAGGTCACGATCTCGACGAAGCAGACAAGTCTCTCCTTCCGTGATAGTTTCTGAGAGGAAGGCCGCCAACGAGCGAGCGGCGCTCATGAACCCGCCGGCGCCGAAAAGACGAGCCCCGTCACCAGGTGAGAAACGAAATGATTTTTTTTTTGGCATTTGGATTGATTCAAGTGGTATCGGTTTGTTATTTGGGGTGTTGAAACCTTTTGGAATAAACATTTTGAGGTTCGAAAAAGTAGAGTGGTATAATGACTTGAAATAATTGAATTAAATTTGAAAGGGATTCAATTTTTTTATGTTTCAAGGGTATCAAGTAGATGTTTATGCCGTGAGAGCGACAATCTTTCAAGGCCGAATTATTTCAATTGTTTTTTTGAAAATTCTGCCTTGAAAGATTTATTGAATTTTTCAAAACATGCTGAATACGTAGTAAAAAAACTAGTAATAAAAATCAATTTATTTGAACGAATTAACAGTAATATCTTGTACTGGACAAAATTATTGATATATTGAACTATGATTCATTGCCATTTTTATTGTTGTGCTATTTTATTTTTAATTAATGAAAAACAAATTAAAATTATAAAAAAAAACAAAATCGTGCGTTGAGAATAATTCTCAATTGTGATAAATATACTCTCATAAAACAAATGCTGGAGAAAACTCAAATTCTCAGTGTCAAATAAACTATAATAATAAATAAAATGATAATAATTCACAAAATTCTCTATAATTTATATCCAACTCATTTTTCAAACAGTATTACTTTCGTTAATGATATTCGTACACTGGAACTTGTGTAAACATATGAAAAGAATTGGGGCAATTTTTGAACAAAATTGTTTTTTCCACAAAGGTGGAATAATAATATTTCAAGAGAAACGAAACAGTAAAAATATAAAAATTTTCAAAAGAGATTGTTACTATTATGATCTCAGGCATATTTCTATTTGCAATGTACGTTTTTTTTCAATAATGTATGTGATTTAGAATATTTGTAAGTAATAAAGTATTCTTATTATTATGTTTATGCAATGATAACGATAATCTTTCAAGACAAAATTTAAAATTAATACAAGATGAAAAAGAAAATATTCCCACAGTTCGTTTTCGACTTTATTGCAAGTAGATATTGAACAATATCAGTGCACATTTTTATGACTGCGATATGGCGGCAACAGTTGTTTCTTATTGTATTTATGTATTGTGTTACATCATTTAATGTATCTGCACTCTTCTAAGAATCGTGAGGAATCTCAATGTGAATCAGCAATGTATATCAAGGCACATTATACTTCTTGCCATTTAGTTCAGTTAGAAATTTGATATTCTTTAAGGCCTTCATTTTGAACAATAATATTATTACTACTTCCGGCTATATCAACTTGTTTATAGAAACTTTCAGTAAGAGACAGTGATTTTAATCATTAATTTTCAACCTAACCGTTTAAATATATAGAAATACAGTTAAAGTCAGTTTATTGTGATAGGGGGTGATAAAATATGGGTTCCAGATTTTGTTTGACAGGTTTCAATAGGGTTGCATTATTTACGCATTAAAAGCCCAACCCTACCATTTAACAGGGGGAGCATTTACAACCGCGCTCGAAATTTTTTTTTTTTCTTCTAGAACGAGTGAAATACTTTTATATTTGCATGCACTTCTATTAACGCGTATATTAGATTCGTTTCTTCTAGGGATGATGAGAGTATCCGGCGCGGCCAATCCGCCCGCGCCCTCCAGAGAAGACCAGTTCGGCAGAAGGAGCAAGCTAGCTGTAGCGGCTGCCCTAGCGAGGGTAAAGGGTCGCAGGTCGTCGAAGTCGTCTTCCGGCAGTTCCGGATCGAGCTCGAGCGATTCCGATTCGTCGGATTCGAGCAGTTCGAGCAGCAGGGACGGCAGTCCTCCCGTCAGAAGGCCTGCAGGTGAGAAATAATAATAGGAAAGTGACACATATCGCACTCTGTACTCCCATGGAAAGTGACCTTTATCCTCACACATGCGGAAGTTACTCTCCGCACTAGTGCGGAAAATACTTTTTTAATAATAATAATAATAATAACAGTTATTTATTTCCAAGAAACTACAGTTTATATATAGGGAACATTTATATAATACCTTCATTAAAAAGCTCAATCAGAATTGTTTATTACTCGAAAATAAAAAAAAACAAATAACGCTTCATAGCAAATTTGAATTTGGTCATTTGAGAAAAACAATTTATTCCAGTAGGAAATTCCGTCTTAAGATTTTTTGTTAACAAATATTTGAACTGCCTTGTTTTGTGGTTATGTACACTGTTTTAAAAAAAATCATAATAGAATGTTTCTTATTAGTCACAATAGAATGCAGAATAGTACATATTTTCAGTTTATAAATAGAATTGATGTCAATAAGACGTCAAACCTGTGAATCCTGTAAGATTCACAGATGCAATTATCAATTGCTCCTCCCTATTGTTATTATTTATTTATTTAACGTTTATTGCTCCCAAGAAATAACATGTACTTATAATAGGGAACATCTTGATTTCAAGCAGTTAAATTCAGTGCTTCAGTAACAATAACAAAAAGAAAAAAAAATTATACATAATATGGTCATGGGTGAGATATAATAAAATGATAAAGAAAAAAGTTGAAGAAGTTCAAGATAATAAGTATTTTTTTAAGTTTTTCTTAAATGAATTATTATTTTTTGTATTTTTCAATGTTTTCTGTGAGTTGTTATAAAAGATGACGCCTTCATACATAATAGATTTTTTACCATAATTTGTTCTAAATTTAGCCAGAGAAAAGTCATTTGCTTTTCTTGTTGAATAGTCATGGGTACTTATGGTTAATTTCAAATTCGAATTTTTTACGATATTTTTGATCGAATGAATAAATACTAAAAGTTTGTATTTGAAAAGAGAAAGAATATCTAATAATCATCTAGGTTTATAAAGATTAATTTTTGGTTCTTGCTGCTCTAAATTGAATAGACATCTTATAATTTTGTTTTGAAGAGTTTGAAGTGGCTTAATAGTTGTTTTATTGGCTGTTCCCCAAATCGAGATGAGGTATTGGATTCTTGAATAAATTAATGGAAAATATATTGTTTTTCTTTAATGTATTGGAATTTGTTCCTCGATTCTATATAATGTTCCCAAAATTGGCGAAATTCGCTCTCTCAATACTTCTGTGTTTTGACCACGATAAATTTTGATCCATATATAACCCTAAAAATTTTGTGTTTGTGGAATATTCAATTGATTCTTTCTTAAATTTAATTGGAACTCTCGAAGAGTTGGGTATTGTTTTTCCCAAAACAAACATGAACGAAGATTTGGCATAGTTTAGACTCAATTTATGAGAAGACATCCAAGACGATAAAAGAGTCAGATCATCAGCTATATCTTTTTTTATTTCTTCAGAGTTATTTCCTGAATGAACTTGAGTAGTAACGTCTGCAAATAAGATAAGACCTTCCATTTAGAGCCAAATCTTTTATAGAATTTACATAAACTAAAAAAAGAATAGGGCCTAGAACTATAAGAACTAGACTGATAGATAACTTATAAGTGATAGCAGTCCACATATATATTTTTTGCATCTAGTAAAATATAATCCAGGTAAATTTGCAAAGAAATCAATATATCATTTCGGTGTTAAAATCTACAATAATCTTCCAGAAAGACTGAAAATGATTCTGAAAACAATCAAATTAAAATCTGAATTGAAAAAATGTTTACTCTCTAGTTGAAATTCTGATCTCAATACATAATTACAATTTTTTATTTATACAACTTTCATTTTTATTCTCGCATAATGTAATTATTAATTTGTGTTGTACACTGTTTTATTTGGTAACCAAATAATTACAATTTATTTTCATTCCTGTTATGAACTTTGTAGTTTCTTGGGATTAATGAAGATTATTATTATTATTATTAATATTAAAAAAATGTTGTGATATATTTATACAAATGTGACGTTGTTCCACATGTTTCGCATATTTACGTTCTACGGGTTAGTTTAGAGCGTCAAGAGTTATTTTTCTCCTCAGGCTGGGGTAGGGTAAAAAATCCTAAGACTATCAAGATACGAATTTTTGCCAAGTTGCATTTTTTTTTAAATTTGTCCGTATCCCGTTTTCAGCAGTGGAACTGGTTAAAGCAATGGACGCTCTCAAAGGTGGGGCGCTGGAGAAGAAACAAATAAAATTGAACCTGAAAAATCCAGTTGGAGGCAAGAAACTTGAATCCGCAGAGTTCAGTCGAAAAGCAGATTCGTCCGTTCAAAGCAAGAAAAGGCCAGCAAGTTCACCTCCTCCGGGCGACCCGAAATCCAAGAAAGCTACTTCTAGGAGAGAAGAGCTGCTGAAACAGTTGAAAGCGGTGGAGGATGCAATCGCCAAGAAAAGATCCAAAGTATAAGTTAGGAACGAATAAATAGATTCGGAATTTTTCTCAATGTTTTTGATGTTATTTCGATATATCAGAAGTACTCTAATTCATGATAATTCTTTTTGTAATGTAAATATGATTATCTGAAGATAGGAAACACATACTTTAAGGTTACGAACTTTTCTATTTATGTTATGTACTGATTCTAGGACTTACATAAACGTTCAAAGTACTCTGAGTATTTCATTTGAATTGCTGCAAGTGGTTGATTTTTTTCGTTTTCAGCACAAATATATAAGTGAAAGTGTATATGTTGACGAAATCGAATATTTGTGGAAGGAAATTTTCACGTACAAAATAAATGTCGGTTTTTAAAAAAAAGTGCACTTGGGTTCGAACCCCTCATTTACGCTATGAATACTTGTCAAAGTGGTGCGAATCAGTTGAAGTTTTGTCCAAAGTGACCCTGCGATCTTAATTTGGAATCCAAATAACATTGAAGTATAATTGCAACAATATAAATTGAAAAAAAAGCGTCATAACTGCTGCTGTTATCATCACTTGATTGAATTAATTTTTTCCGTTCTGTCCAAATGAATGGCTACCAGTTTTCTGTTTTGATTTTTCAACCAATATCGGATTGATGAAAATTGCTTGATGTGTTGGCCAAAGTGGCGCTGCGTCCGTTGCGATAACAAGAGGTCACATGAGGATTATCTTCTGTGGCCTTGTGCTTCATTCAAGACATTTGACTTGACAATTTTGATTTTTCACTCCTTTGTGTCTTTGTGAATATCTATCTGTGTCACGCAATAGCCGAGTTCCTCACAAGTTGCCAACTTACAAAATTCGTCGAAAAGGTCTGCCTCTTCAATTTTCATTATTTTAAGATAGTTGTGTAGAGATTCAAAAATTATATATGGTAGATTGTTTACTTTGAGTCAGAAAGCCTTTATTAAGTTTTTATATCACTTATGTCAATCATAGATTTTTTGTCTAAAAATAGGAACTGTTGGTAACACAATTCCATGACAAAACATTTTCATTTTCCGTAACTGGCGATTGATTCAAAATAAATTCGAGATTGAACTAGAAAGTGAGGTTATTTATTATTGTTATGGTTATGGGGATAGGATAGAAACTTTTTCCACGTGAAATTCCTACTGACGATCAATACTAGTCAATAATGTCAATCACAATCATCTTGGTGTAAAAACCGAATGAAACCACAATAAAACCTGAGTAGATGGAGGCTTCAAGATCAATCATAATAATGAGTCCTCTTATTTCAGGAATTATGAACTATAAAATGGGGGTTCAGACCTCAAGAGTGTTAGATATGTATGGATGAAAATAGAGATTGGAAATAAGCGATTTTTCATGTTTGTGTCTCAACAAAGTTCTTCTCGGAAGACATTGTTGAAAATATAAGCTATGGCTATTGATCTTTAGGATGCTGAATAAGAAGAGTTATCTACTAATTATTTATCTATTTATTTTTGCCAATGAACCTGCTAGTATAAAAACATGTTTTTTTATATATTAAATTTAGAACCCTGCTTTTTCTCTCTAACGCAGACCCTTGGTGTGCAGTACGCAGATCTCCCAGTGGTCATGGTTATTTCTGTGTACTGTAGTCTTATAATACAAATCTCACACATCTTAATTATTAAGATGAATGTGAATACACTTTGTCTTGATTAAATAGTTGGCATAGTAACTTCATAATCTTCTTTCGCCTATATCTTGAGGTGAAATTTTCTTTCTGCCTTTCTAAGAGTATGTACCACTCCAACAATCTTTGCATCATAAAAATTTTGAATTGTTGCAGATAAACTTCCCCTGCTTGTCATTTCGAACACCTTAATTTAAGGCCATTAAAAATTGGTATTAGGTAGGGATATGTTTACTGTCTGCAGTCCCAGTCGACTTCCATGCTGAACACTGAATGGTGATACATTAATGGTGAAAATCTCTGCTTCATTTTCCCTTTTCAAAAAGACAAGCATATCTCATTCTCTCATTTCACCTTTTCCACAACCATTAATCATACATTTTTGATAGCTCCAAGAATAAAATGTAGAGCCTGTTCAATCATCTTTTCTGTAGCATTGTATAAACCCGGATTCCTTTCGAACAGTTTCATAGTTTTTCTTCTCGTCCCACAGGAATCACGTTCATTATACAAAAGGATTTTTTTCAAGTGGTTATTACATGAACAGCATCCATCAAAATTTCTCTAGCTCTTGCACAAGTAGGTACAACAAACAATGCAGTGTATTAATTCCAAAGATTTAGCAATGTTGATATGTTCTTTATTGGTGAAAGGAATGCCTTGTCGTGTCTGAATGTTAAAATACTCATATCTTAAAACAACCTTGTCTCATACCTAAAAACACATTAGGTATTGTAAAGAAAACAATAATTCAATCTACCCACCTACAACCTACATTCTCATTCAACAAGAGCATCATATAAACAATATGCATGACGAATGTGGATAATCAGGGAAAATTCGTAAACATTCAAGCACAAATTACTTAATATTGCAAAAAAATAAACACAAAAATATCAGGTTATGTTACAAGAAGCACCATCAGTTTTTGTCATGGAATTGCGTTACCAACAGTTCCTATTTTTAGACAAAAAATCTATGATTGACATAAGTGATATAAAAACTTTATAAAGGCTTTCTGACTCAAAGTAAACGAACCAGCGTATATAATTTTTGATTCTCTACACAACTATCTCAAAATAATCAAAATTGGAGAGGCAGACCTTTTCGACGAATTTTATAAGTTGGCAACTTGTGAGGAACTCGTCTATTCCTACTAACATACCTTTCAGCACACACCGACCAAAGACTAGGACACCATTAACCAAGAGAGCAGATTTTGATCAGAGTGCACACGACCTATATTATGAAGCCTAACGCCCAATACGCAAGCAATGTGAATTATATAACTGATACCAATATGGATATGGGATTGCGTCAAGCAAGATTACCTATATCCCCGGACGAAGCTGTCGTTACGTAATGTATCAAGCAGAGTTTGCGTTATGCAGTTACGTAACGGGAGGTGACTGGTCGAATGCACCCGACGGGACGCAAGGACCAACCAAAATAGAGAGAGAGAGTGATTTTGACGTTTCCAGATGTCAGTGTTGTGTTGACAGAAATATTAAGGTTAGGTTTTAGGTTAGATATTCAAATTGAGGTGAACTTTTAAATTATAACTCTGTCTCGATGTCATGAATGAATGGTAGCAAAATGGTAATAGCAATTGGATTCGAAGGAAGTGCTAATAAATTGGGTATCGGAATTGTCAACAATGGCAAAATTCTATCAAATTGTAGAAGAACGTTTATAACACCTCCTGGGGAGGGATTTCTCCCCAAAGAGACGGCTCAACATCATAAGGAAAATGTACTACAAGTTTTGAAGGAAGCTATTGAGAAATCTGGGCTGAAACCCGAGGATATTGATGTTATTTGTTATACAAAAGGACCAGGAATGGGTGCCCCATTGGCAACAGTCGCTGTTGTTGCCAGAACTGTTGCTCAGCTCTGGAATAAGCCAATTCTTGGTGTTAATCACTGTATTGGTCGTATCCTTAACTGCAAAATCAAAGCGTATGTTTATTTATCAAACTTATGATATTTTCTGAGTCTTTTCAAAAACTATTGATTGATTGTTTTATTGAAGAATATTTGATGAAGCTTCAGAATGCTGGTTTCTTTCAGATTCATTCCAGTTCTCATAAACTGGTTCTAGCACAGGTGCAGATACTTGTGGGATAATATGAGCAATTATCCCCTTTTTCACTCACTGTATACCAACCAATTTCAAAATGTCATTTTCTGGAATATCAGTAATATGACACATAAATTAGCCCCCCTCTATTGTCATGCAAATGAGCTCTGTTTTGTTAATGAACTATACTCATTGGCAGCATAAGAGGATTTCCTAATAGTATTATTAAAAGCAGTTACAGAGATTCACGCTCGCTTCTACAACTTTCTTGTCTCTTGAATTGATGTAAAATCTTGAAAGTTCATGTGATATCACAATTGGGATTGATTAGCTTAAAATTAGATTTTGAAAGCAATTCCGGTTTTACGTGAAATTTCACCAACTTCTGAATTTCAAATGAAACACTCAGTATATTTATATAATTTTGTATTTACCTGTTGAAAATCTCGGACGCCAAAAAGAATTTGCACTTTTCTCGCTAGTCTGTTGGAACTACTGGGGTCTGTTTCATAAAATTACAAGTCTTGATGCTACAAGAGAAAGACAATGCAGGTACAGATAAAAATCGAGTAAAAAACATCATCGTCTTTCTTTGTGTTTCTCTTGTAGCTACAAGACTTGTACATTCTTGAAACAGGCCCCTGATAGCTGTTACCTGTACACATTTGCATTCGTATGGATTTTTGATCCATGAACCATTGGCCTGTTATGAGAGGATATCATATATATATATATATATATATATATATATATATATATATATATATATATATATATATATATATATATATATATATATATATATATATATATATATATGAAGTCTTTGCTAGCTCTTGCTTGGTTGCTTCGTAAGGGGAGTGATTGACCAGGACGGTATGGACAGATATTCGTCTCACAGTTCTTGAAAATGAATTCAAAATGGAATTCGAAACGTCGAACAAATCAGAAAATACCTAACGGATAAAAACCCAGAAAAATTCATCTTGTATATCGAAGATCCGTGAAAACATCAATTTCTACATATATATATATATATATATATATATATATATATATATATATATATATATATATATTTATATATACATATATATATATATAAAGTACTTTTGGTTGAACATTTAAAATGGAACACAATGATTTCTGAAATATTGAACCTTCACCTATGGCAACTTAGATATTGAAATGGGCAGACTGATAACCGGAGCAAAAAACCCCACAGTTCTTTACGTAAGTGGTGGAAATACTCAGATCATAGCTTATTCAAGAAAACGATATAGGATATTTGGTGAAACGATTGACATAGCAGTTGGCAATTGCCTGGATAGGTTCGCTAGAGTCCTGAAAATATCAAACGATCCCAGCCCAGGCTATAATATAGAGCAGTTGGCAAAAAAAGGAAAAAAGTTCATTACGCTCCCTTACTCTGTGAAAGGAATGGATGTCAGTTTCTCAGGGATCCTCTCTTATATGGAAAAATATACTGATGACCTCTCAGAATTTGATTATTCAAAAGAGGATTTATGTTTTTCTCTGCAGGTAAGATTTGTGGTACCAAAATCTATGGATAATTTAGGATTCACATCTTGAGACAGTAGAGGATTTCGCTTCAGTTTGACCATAAAGGTGAATCAAATTCAACTACAGAAGTTTATTCATGAGATTTAGAAAAATTACATTATTCAGAATTTATCAATATTCAGTTTACTATTTTTTTTTTTGAATGGATGTCAGTTTTTCAGGGATCCTCTCTTATATGGAAAAATATACTGATGACCTCACAGAATTTGATTATTCAAAAGATGATTTATGTTTTTCTCTGCAGGTAAGATTTGTGGTACCAAAATCTATGGATAATTTAGGATTCACATCTTAAGATAGTAGAGGATTTCGCTTCAGTTTGATCTCTTTCAGTAGAATATAGTTATTTGAACTTTTTTGTTAGAATGATGTCCATAAAGGTGAATCAAATTCAACTACAGAAGTTTATTCATGAGGTTTAGAAAAATTACATTATTCAGAATTTGTCAATATTCAGTTTACTGTTTTTATTTTTTGTTTATCAAGTGCTTGAATGGAAAACTTTGTCTATGAATACAATACGATAACAAAACTAAAAATCAATCCTCACTATAATTTATTCACACTATCAAAAAAATATCAATATACCACCAATAAAATGCATTACTTATTTATTGAAAGTATTTCAGGTTTAGAGAATTATCAGCATTTTTTTCAAGGTATTTCATTTCTCATTAAATTTACTGTGGATATTTATTTCTACTTACCATACACCTTGTTTATAGTAACACCTAATTAGAGAAAAATAAGCATTTGTTTCAGTCATTTCTCTAGAGTATATTAACACTGGATAGTGTTTGTCAAAGTTTGATTGATGATTTGAACTGTTCCCACTAGTCGCGTTACTCTCAAGAAATGTAGACAAGGTATGTTTCAGAACACTACCCTGAGGGATACCTTAATCGACTTTATCTTTGACTGTTGTGATACATCGCAACATATTCAGTAGAGGCCTGTTGAACAAGTTAATCTCCATGCCAGTGGAACATTAATACTTAAATTTTTGAAACGAAAAAAAAAAAGTGATGCAACAATTACCCAATGAAAGTATGAACACGAGATATAATTTTGTTTGTACCATTGGAGCTAATTATTGTCTTTTCCTATAGAGTTTATTTGGGAAAGAGTCAGCTTCGATTTTCCATGTATTACCATTGGGTAAAGTGACTGATGGCATTCCCTACAGATGTCCTTTTGAAGGTTTCAACTGTTTGATTTTGCCTTTTTTTCATAATTTTGCCTGTTAATTCAACGTCCATGGTTTGCTGCGATTCATTTTCCTTTTCCTCTAGGAAACAATATTCGCCATGTTGGTTGAAACAACTGAAAGAGCAATGGCTCACTGCAACTCGAGGGAAGTGCTCTTAGTGGGAGGCGTCGGTTGCAACTTGAGATTGCAGGAGATGATGGGAATCATGTGTAAAGAGAGAGGCGCTGAGCTGTATGCGACGGACGAAAGATTTTGTATTGACAATGGAGTTATGATTGCCCATGCAGGAGCGGAAATGTTCAAGGCTGGAGTACGAATGGAATGGGAAGATTCCACTATCACACAAAGGTATAGGACTGATGAGGTAGAAACTGTATGGAGGGATGATTAGAATATGCATTTTTCAATAAATGATGAGTTTTAGTTTTGTTCCATATAATTCTTAAATCACCTTATTTCGTCTGCTGCAAGAAATCGCACATTGAGAAGACCCCAAAGGTGACAATAGCTGGTTGCCAGGAAACACGTTTAAATAGTTTATGCTGATGTGCTACTTTGTAGCCCACTGCACAGAGATTGTTTCTGACTGGCTGAGATAGGCAAGCGAGCGACATTCTTCTAGGCAGTATTATAGACTGCTTAGATACCAACCGTATCACTGGACATCGGATAATTAGGTTTCTAGGTAGTTGGAAAGCTCTGACCGTTGTCGCGTTCATTAGGCAGGAAGGTCGCTTCTCGATATTGATGGGCTCGCGGATTATCTGAGCTACTGCAGTGGGACTCTGATGAATAGAAATGTCTCATAGAATGGAAAAATGACGCCAGCATAAAAATCTCGGCACTCTGATTCCTATTCTAGAAACGCTTCGATACGAAAATATTCATCCAATTGGACTTTGATGAATTGACCTATTCGTATTTTCGTGTCGAAGCGTTTCTAGGATAGGAATCAGAGTACCGAAATTTCGATTGTGATTTTTCGAGATTCTATGATAAATTTCTATTCATCAGAGTCCCACCACTGATTTCGCTGCGGCGATGGTTTTTGTGTTCGCGTTACGACGGTCAGTCTTCCAATTACTCTGAAATCTCCATTTTCTCGAAGTCTAGTGCCTATTGAAAGGACCTGTAATGGTAATCACTCGAAGCCCTCTTCCACGCCCTAATTACTTTTAGTAGCACCCGCCGATATAAATATCATCCAACACCCTTCGGTACGTCACTTCAATCTGAGGAGTAGGTGTATTTATTTATTTATTTATTTATTTATTTATTGTTTTAATACATCCAACAGACCGAGGCCCATTAATAGGAGTATACATTAATAGAGCAGGTAACTATTGCTAGATAAATGAAAGTATACGTGAACAATTAGATATTCAGTTAGGAACTAATCTATACAAACTATTCCTAAATTGATTCATGTTGGAAAAAAATTAATCTATAGAGTATTTATTGACACTTCGGCACATAGAGGTTACTGGACTGTAGAAATGGTGCTGAGAATTGGGTACATTAATGCGGAATGTGACATTTGATCTGGACGTATATCGAGGTACATTAAAATTTATTTGGGACAAAAGAGTTGGTGAGTCCATGGCACCATTGACCAATTTGTAAATAAAAATGAGATCTGCAATTTCTCGTCTTTTTCTCAATGTTACAAAGTTGAATTCGTTTAGAAGACAAGTGTATTCATAATTTCTAGCCGGATAGCTTCCATGTTTTTTATAATATGCGAACTTTTCTGGATACGTTCCAAGGCATCAATGTATTTGGTTTGATTAGGATTCCATACCGAACTGCAATATTCTAGTTTACTACGAACCAAACTATAATAAACCGACCGCATGCACTCAAATGACTTAAACTCTCTGCAATTTCTTATTACAAATCCCAACGACTTAGAAGCTCTCTGAACAGTTTTTTCAATGTGCGCATTGAATGTAAGTTTATGGTCGAATAAGATTCCTAAGTCGCAGGTATCATTAACTCTTGGTAGATCTATATTTCAATTGAATAATCGAACTGGTACGGATTTAATATTCGAGAATAAGTCATAACTTTACATTTTCCAACATTGAAAAAGAGTTTGTTTTCATTGCACCACTTCTGGAGTGAGTTCAAATCCCTCTGGAGTAACATACAATCAGATGAATCATGTATTTCTCTAAAGAGCTTTAAATCATCAGCAAAAATCAGTTTCATTGATTGTATCGAAGCGCATATGTCATCTATAAAAAGTAAAAATAACAGGGGCCCCAAATTGAATCCTTGAGGAACCCCCGACTGTGCGAAAAATACATCCGATTTTTCACCTTCATACTCGACATATAGACTACGATGATTCAAATATGATCTTAGTAGATTTTGTATCTTTGAGGAAATACCATATGCACCTAACTTCAATATTAGTTGTTGATGGGAGACTCTATCGAATGCCTTGCTAAAATCTGTATAGATTACATCAACTTGACATCTATTATCCAAAGAGTTGGATATGAATTGGGTAAAGGTGCAAAGATTTGATATAGTTCCCCTCATTTTCATGAAGCCATGTTGAAATTCTGAAATCGAATTTCTCACATGTGCATAAATCAGGTCAAATAAAATTATTTCAAAAATTTTGGAAAATACAGAGATGAGTGCAATCGGTCTATAATTAGAGATTTCCGATTTCTTTCCTGATTTGTGAACCGGACAAATTCGTGATACTTTCCACTCCTCTGGAAACACCTCTTCCTTCAACATAGCGTTATAGATAATGAGTAGAGGGTACTTCAGAATATTAATATGTTTCTTGACAAGTTGGCAAGGTATATTGTCAGGACCACATGTTATAGTTTATTTTTGAGTTTAGAGGCTGCGTTTAGTATATGTTGTTCCGATATCTCATCGATGATTAATGAATTATTGTGTGTAAGAAAATTAGTTCTATTATATTCATGACAGTCTGTTGAATAAACGCTTTTGAAATGATTCGCAAATGAATTGACAATAGATTGGCTTGAAGAAAGTTTTTCACCATCATTGAACATTATACCAGGAATTCTCGTTTTTTTCTGCTTAGACTGTATATATGACCAGAATCCTTGTGGATTACTTTGTTTCAGAATATCTAATAAATTTTTCATAATCCTCATGAATTTCTTTTTTGATGGTGCGTCTCAGGTTCTTGAACTTTTCTAAATGAAAGAGTGATTTCTGTTTTTTGTATAATTTGAGATGAGAATATTTTTTTCTGATATGGTTAATGAGGGTTCTAGAGTACCAATTAGGGAACTTATGTGAATGGTTCCTTTTCATTGGAGTACACTGTCTGATAGTTGTTTGTAGGATATTTTTGAAATTTGTACATATTTGATCAATGCTCATAAGTTCATTGAACTCACTCCAGTTTATATCGTTGAGTAATGAACTGAATTTAACATTGTCAATTTTTTTGAAATTCAATCGCCTACACTTAGCAGTGAAAGATTTTTCTCTGATAATTTCTCGAGTGAACTCAACTGATAGTGCAGGATGGTGAGTGTCAAGTGGTACAAGAGGGTCGGTTTCTTCAGAGACATATAAGTCAGTGTCAGCAGGAAATATTACCAAATCGAGGATTCTATTATTGACATTTTTCATAAAATTTTTTTGGATTACGTTACAATAGTTGAGAAATGAGTTGAATCTTAGGACTAGGTTTGATGACTGATTGTTTTCATAATAGTCCTGTAGTTCTGTAATATTAAAATCACCAACTATGAGAGAGTCACTGATACCTTGGAAGTTTTCAAAAAATTCAAACAAATCATCGTATTGATCAAGAGTAGTTGATGGCGGAATATAAATCACAAAAATATATTTGAACCTAGGATTGTTATTAGAAATTATTTTGACACATAAAAGATCTATAGATGCAATGGGTGAAAAAATATTAACAAGTTCAGTATTCAAAAAGTGAGAATCAATAGCAAGTAATACTCCACCGCCTCGGGATGATCCAAGAGAACGATCATTTCGATAGACACAGTAGTTTGTAGGAAAAAGCTCAGAATCCAACACTCCTTCTCTCAACCAGGTTTCCGTAATTGCATATATACTGTATTCTGAGGCCAAGACATTTTTGTAGAAGATGTGGGTTTTTGAGTTCAATCCCCTGCAGTTTTGATAATATAGAGTATCCTTTATGCTGTTCCTGTTGGATGTATCACTGAGTTTTTTGTGCGGATGACTGGAAGTCCAGTCCTGTAGCTGATGAGGATATCTTTTTCACCGTTATTTAAACGATTGGTGTATTCCTGTTGAACAAGTCTATAAAATTCGCGCTGTTTCAAGGTTAGGTCAGGTTTCACTCTGATATCTTTGTATTCCTGAATTTCGCGTATTTTTCTCTGGTTTCTGAGCATCAGCGTTACTTCATTCGAGCTCCTCAAGGTGACCTTGATGGGACGGCTTTTATTATTCTGGAGTTTTCCTAGTCTTATCACTTTAATGTCATTCATAGTTTCCCTTGGAATGATATGTTCACATATGTTCTTCACGTAATCCTCAACACCAGAAATATCTTCAGAAATTCCGAACATTAAGATTTATTTAAGATATATTGAGACTTTAGAGAGATTTGGGAAGGGACCTGGGGAGTATGCAGACTGAGATCTCAGTCACATTAACCTTCTTGAAAGTGGCTCTTAAGGTAGTACCTTCATTTGGTCGGAATTTATAGAAAAGGCTGAAATACATATAACTGTTAGATTTAGTCATAACACGCATTTTTGCGAAATTTGAGCGAGATTGACCTTTTCGTTACCGAGATAATGAATTCAACATTTGCATGGGCTCTTATGGGAAATCGGATAATTTGACGCAAAATTGCGTTTTTAGTAAAGAACGAATTTATAGACGTGCGCAAAAAACCGATTGTATCAAACTATAGCAAGATTGAAAATTTCGTGCGAAGTTTGAATGCATTTCACCTTCTAGTTATTGAATTATGAGACAGAGAAGTTTACATTATCGCACTTGCCGCAGTAGCGAGCCGGACTATGTAGCAACGTCGCACGAGTTGCTCTGTCGAAATGGTTGTCAAGTACTCGGCGCAACAAAATAAAGTCCCGTCGACTTCTTACAAATACAAAGATTTTTGGTACTTAATACAAACATTTTTGGTACTAAATATACATATTTTTAGTACTTATATTTAGGTACATATGGCTTCTTATCACAAGCAAGTTTTGAAAGACTCTTGTCAAAGCGTTCTTATTGTCTATTCTTTGGAGTGTAAGAATCATTCGACGTCACATAGTTTTGATGTACTTGTACATATTAAGTCGTTAACCTTATTTGTATTACTGTAATTTTTGAAACGATTGCAATCTGGTGCCATAACAAATAAAATTATTAGCAAGGACTTCACGAAATTATTTGGGCAATTATTAAGTGCTCATTTCTTGAAATGATTAACAACATTGTCAAGAATTTTTTTCAGTTTGATTATTCGCATTTGTCTATTCTCACCCCACAGCATTTCTCTAATGCCATTTTCTCCACTTTCTTGCTAAACATTTTCGAGTTTTTCGTAAGTTATACCCGCTTCAGCAATTCTCTCAATAATTTTCGAAATTTGACCACTCAAAGGCACACGCGTATTCACACAACTCAAGAGTCCCATCCATTTCTCGCACAGCAGAGTATGCAGCGTTGCCGGATCTACGGCTCCATGTAAAAGCATACGGAGCGCGGTACACTCGGGCGGAAAAGTATACACGCTGCCGCAGTGCAATAGCAGCGCTTCTTCACTCTCGAGAGGGCGAGAATTTTTGCGCCTGACGTTAGCGCTGGTACTACCTTAAATTGGAGCCGAAACGTCTTCATACAGCTGATCCGTGCCACATTGATATTTTTCATAATTTTCAATTTTACTGTAGTTGGTACAAGACGCCCCACGTTGGGCGCCAGTATTACAGCACTCTGATTAGGATTGAGAATCTCATGCTGATATTTTTCATAATTTTTAATTTTACTGCAGTTGGTCCAAGACGCCCCACGTTGGGCGCCAACTATTACAGCACTCTAATTAGGATTGAAAATATCATGCTATTTTTCATAATTTTTAATTTTACTGTAGTTGGTACAAGACGCCCCACGTTGGGCGCCAGTTATCACAGCACACTAATTAGGATTGGAAATCTCATGCTATTTTCCATAATTTTTAATTTTACTGTAGTTGGTACAACACGCCCCACGTTGGGCGCCAGTTATTACAGCACTCTGATTAGGATTGAAAATCTCATGCTGATATTTTTCATAATTTTTAATTTTACTGTAGTTGGGACAAGACGCCCCACGTCGGACGCCAGTTATTACAGCACACTAATTAGGATTGAAAATCACATGCTGATATTTTTCATAATTTTTAATTTTACTGTAGTTGGTACAAGACGCCCCACGTTGGGCGCCAGTTATTACAGTACACTAATTAGGATTGCAAATCTCAAATGATGTTTCAATACGGCAGTCGTGATTTCAAAACTGATCTGATTGTAGGTGAAAGGTAGATAACTCAATGACTAGTCCGAAACAAGTATCCATCAACAAAATCTATCGAATTTGTCGCCTGTCATAAACATGTCCAATTATGAGGGATATAGGACTGAGGCATAATACCCCTGAATTTCGCATTTTCCCACGGAAATCTGTTGAAGTTGTCAAAATCTCGATAAAAAATGACGAAAGAATCTAAATAAATTGGGATTTCGGCTATAACTAATAAAAATCAATTATTGTAGAGCGCCATTTATTTTACACAAACATTTTCAAATGATAATCAGTGACATAACGCCTTTCAATCATTTCTCACTGCTGACAGCACATAAAAATATTTTTCTTATCATTTGGCAAAGGTGGAGCACACACAACCAGTCTCAAAAATCTCTACAAATAGAGAAAATCGGCCTTTTCCCTCTGGTCGAACCATAACAGAAAAGATAACATATATATTATTTAAAAACAAAACCGTTGATTCTTTGAAATGATTTTACAAAAACAGTACAAAAATAAGGTTCAATATAAATAGAATTTTCGAAATGGAGTATAAAAATCAAAAATATTTACTCAAGATTTCCAGATTGGGGTTCTTTCGCTAGACTAGAAACATCCCTGAAAAAGAATCAACTCTCAGGTTATTAACGTTCAGAGACGGAACCCGAATCCCGAATTTGTACTTAGAAATTACTCTCGACTCTACAACTCGTCCTTCTTTGCGGAATCATCATCTTCGGCTATTTCCTCTTCCTGGTCTGCACCGGCACCTTCTTCCCCTCCAGATTCCAAGAATTTGGTGAGCCCTTCGAACGTCCTGGGGCCGTTGTATTCCACCACTTGGTTGTCACTCTTCTTGTACAGTTTGAGGGTGGGGAAGCTCGTGATTTTGGTAAATTCCAGTTCATTCACGGTGGCGTCCATCTTGGCGACAACAATGTTGCTGTTGTCTTTGAAGTGGTCTGCAACCTGAAAAAAATACAGATCATGGGTAACTAAGCGCGGATTTATGGTGGGGTAATGGCGTGAATAACCCTCCCGATTTTAAATTTTTTAGGTTAGAAGAATCGGATGAACCCTTTTTGACAAATTTTCCATAAAGGATTGAAGGTTCCAAATATATTGTGTCTGCAAGATCTGCCAAGTGCCACTGAGGAAACATATGACGGGTCGAAACAGGTGTCTGGTATTGAGTTTGTGGATGGAATGTTTTTGAATACCAAAGTTTTTTCTGATTACAGAAATGGTGTCACATTGTTGCTGCCTTTATACAGTTGCCTACAATAGTGGATTGATTTTCCAAAAAAATTTCAGTTGATTTTTAGTAAAGTTTTTTGAGGTGGTGAAAATGTTCTGGAACCCTTTTTTTGTGTTTTCTCTCATGTATTGTCATTTTTCAATTTGAATAAAGCTTCCCTATCACTTAATGAAATATTTCAGATAATTTTGTGTGGCAAAGGAGGGTGCAGGCACTGTGCTAAAGCCGCCAAAATATGAGAAATGTGATACTGGATTATCTGACATGAGAAACTGTTTCAAAGCAATTCATATGGAAAATGAAATAATAATATGTTAAAATGTGTAAAAATTAAATGGATTAATATGAATATTGATTTACGGAAAATCTAAATCTGTCATGCGTATCCAATTCATTCTGTACAAATATCTGGTAATGTTAATTTAGCGGTCTTTGTAATCATTTAGTTACAATCTTCAACCAGGTAACTACTGTCATTATGGATATACTGACACTTTCAAGGAAATCGATGAGATCATTCGAATCATATTCTACAATTTAAACATTTTATCAAGCTTCCTTACTGTCTTAACCATCGGGGGCCTAAAAAAAAATTAGCACATGGACATTTACCTTCTCGTAAATGGGAGCCAACTGCTTGCAATGTCCGCACCACGGAGCGTAAAACTCCACCAGGACGTCTTTCTCCGTATCGAGCGCTACGCTTTCGAAATTGCTGGCGACCAGAACCTTGACCGATTCCTTGTCCCAGTCCTCGGGCAGATCCTGGCTGAGCAAGTGCTGCTTCAGCTTGCCGTCCAAAAAGTCCTGCACGAACTTCTCGATCGTCTCTGCGCTAAGATCGTCGCTCTCCGGCTTGTACTTGGACATGTCCTCTTCCAACTTGATGAGCCTGGCGGCGGGCACTTCCTTCTTCTGCATGCCGAAGAACTCGAGGATTCGTTGGTGGTCTTCCTCGTCGGCGTCGATGGTCACGAACAGCACTCGACCCTTGAAGGGTTTGGCGACCGATCGGGCCGCTTCCGAGACCTTTTCGTACGATTCGTCGGATTTGCTGAGGAAGAGCAACAGGTGGCTCTTGATTTCGCCACCGAAGATCTTCTGAGCGGTGTCGTGGTTGAATTCGACGAGCAAAGGTAGCGAGTTGGACTGCACGAAATTCTTGATGTCGGCCTCGACGGGTTTGCCTTCGTAGACTGCTTTGCCTTCATCGAACTGAGGATGAAATAAAACAAATGTATTCAAAAACGCGAATCTTTCTTTGGAGAGGACGAAGTTGTGGGAATAATTTTGTTTTGCTTTTTCGTTGCCGAATCGATGAAATAAAAATAGTAAAATCCAATAAAGTAACGTTTAATAAGTAGCAAACACTTTCGATATGTGTATACTGAATATCATTCCTGGACGTTTGATTGTATCACAAAAAGAAAATCTGAATTTTAATAAAAATCAATTTGTCTTGCAGTTTATACAGTGTGTCGCGCTAGAGATGAAAACAACCTTGTATTTCATTCATTTTTGCAATGAGATATTTTATTATTGGTAAAAACTTAGACCTTCATGGGTCGTACTTTTCGTAATAGTTAGCCCGAGTGACAGCCTTGAACCTAGCCTACTGCGATATCGCAATGTCTCGATATTTTGCTTCACATTGTAGATATTGAAATAAGTTATTTGAGAAAATTGCTGAGAAATCCATTTTGACCCTACATACTGAATTTCAACCCGAAATTCTAAATTTGATTTTTTTTTCAATTTTCATATTAAAGTCCGACTTTCATTTAAAGGTTCCAAATGAGAAGCTTCAGAAATGATAAAATAATATATTTAATTCAAATCGATTTTGACTATTTTATCATTTCTTTAGCCTCTTATTAGGAACCATTAATTGAAACACGGACTTGAATATGTAAATTGCAAGAAAATTCATATTTCGAATTTTGGGTTGAAATTCGACATGTAGGGTCAAAATAGATTTTTCAGCAACTTTTTTCAAATAACTTATTTCGGTATCTTCAACGCGAAGCAAAAAAAAATATCTAGAATTTACCCTTTTCGAGAGATCGCAGTAGGCTGGGTTCAAGGCTGTCACTCGGGCCAACTATTGCGAAAAGTGCGACTCATGAAGGTCTACGACCGTACCAAAAATCAAATCTCTGCTTTCAAAAATGAATGAAATATAGGGTTGTCATCATCTTAAGTGTGACACACTGTAGGATACTTCATTACAGCATAAAGGAAAATAAAGAGTATTTTGTAATGAGATTTTACTAATCAGTAAAACATTTTACTCTCCAATCCATTCAAACTTGTTTCGTTGGAAGAAAACTAACCCTCGAGAGAAACACCATTGTATATTTTTGAGAACACAATGTTATCCTTGTAAGCTGTTTGGCTCCAGAGATGTTCATCACTCTGTTACGAACCATATCGGAAATATTATAACAAAACTCAATCGGTAAAACAACACAAAAGCCTCGTTCTGACTAGTAATTGGTCAGTAGTTATCACATCATTTATATTACCTGTTGACCGTTTGATCGGTATAGATTCTTCTCTGAAACTAGGAAGACCAATGAGTAGTCAACAGTTCTCCCAATTACGGAAAATTTCAAAGAGACCACACTTTTCGAGTACATTTTGTTGAGAAAAGCAATATTTTCGTCAACAACCATCTGTTCAGATATTTGTTTAGCAATCGGTTTTCAAATACAAATATAACCAGAGGCTACATTCTGAGCAAGATGGACTGACCTCTGGATGTGTACTAAGGCAAAACTAGCGCCCGAGGATTAATCTGGACACAAATTTCTGAATCGTCTATAAATGACATTGGTGTCAGCCCTGGACCGAGAAAAACCTCTTTCCACAAAGGTTATTACCTATTAAGGTGTAATGTCTGTACAAATAAAATGGATATGACGATCATGTGGTACAAGAATTAGAAATTATACAGAGACCGCCAATAGTCATTGGATCCAACAAGGACATGATTTTAGTTGACCTCACAAAGATTTTAGCAGTAGAACTTTGGTAGGAAACTGACATTCAGATATGTTGAAGGATTTTTTTTGCCTTGTTACCTATCATTAGTTTCCTTCCGTGATTGGTGTAATTCATATCATGTGTGTGAATATAAGATTATTGGCTGAAAATTTCAGCTGATTGATGATTATGTTCTGGATGATTTTACTAGTCGTGAATGGGGGTATGAATGAGCTTATAATAACTACCTGCAGAAGAAACAGTTACGCCGACATGTCTCATTGAATGTAATTCGGATTTATATCGATAGATGGCGAAACAAGATCGGACAAAACATAATATCGGCACAGGTTACTGATCCATGTTGTACATTGTGAACGAAAAAGCGAATTCACGCGGAATAATGTTGGTAGAAGAAAAACCCACCTGTTTGAATAGAACGATCGAATCAGCGGCCGCTTCGTACTCGGTGAAAACGGCCTCTTCGGAGGTGATACCGAACGGTATGTCGTCGATGGCGGCGGCGACGTTCAAGAACTCTTTGGCCTCGTCGGTCGTCTGATCCTTGAAGAATCCGATAACGGCCACTTTGTTGGCTTCGACGAACTCTTTGGCTACTTCGACGGAGGAAATGTCCTTGGCGGGAGGACCGGTTTTCTTCAAGAGCCAGCTCACAATGTCATCGGCTTGTCTTCCTCCTATAAAACGGTGATAATGACGTATGGCAGTTCAAATGAGTCGTGTCGAAACAGCGGGAACAGGACACTTTCAATAATAAAAATATTTCCCCATCACAACATAAAACAAGTTTACATAAGTAATAGTATAATTATACACCGGACGTCCCAGAACTTAGTTAACTGGTAATAAATCCTTTATTGAAAAAAAAAATAATGAGAGTTTTGGATTGAGGTGGCCTTTACTTGATGGAAATCCAGTTATTACGCTATAAGGTAGAACACGATTAAATTTCCACGAAATTTATTGCCTTCGCGACATGTTTCGATACACTGTCTCTTTATCAAGCGAATGTATAAACACTAAAACTATTCTTTGTTAGAAGCTCCTTATCTTGAAGATGAAAAATCGGGAGTTTATAAATTGATGTATAAACACTAAATTATTCTTTGTTAGAAGCTCCTTATCTTGAAGATGAAAAATCGGGAGTTTATAAATTGATGTATAAACACTAAATTATTCTTTGTTAGAAGCTCCTTATCTTGAAGATGAAAAATCGAGAGTTTATAAATTGAGTTGTGGATCTTGCTCCAAAGTATATATTGACCAGACAGGTAGACCATTCAAAAGCCGCATACGTGAACATAGTATGAATTATGAAAAGAAAACAACTCATTCATCATATGCCAATCACATTTTGGAGGAAGGCCATGACTTCGATAAAAATTTCGAAATTCTGCATGTTGAAAATAAGGGCATTAGACTTAATTATTTAGAATTTTTGGAAATCAATAAACTGAAAAATTAATTGTTTGCTAAGTGATCAATTGGATCTCGATAGTTCCCCTTTGTTGAACTTATTCAATTAATAAGTAGTAACTATGTTCAGATATCATAATCATTATCAGTTGTAATTCTAGGAATCAGTATCAGTTTTTTAATTTCAGAATCAGCATCAGTTCATAAGTTTAGGAATCATCATCACTATCAGTTGTATTATTCTAGGAATCAGGGATAATTAGAGTAGGCCCTGATGTATTTAAGGAGCTTTTAACAAAGAATAATTCAGTGTTTATAATACATTCGCTTGATAAAGATACAGTGTATAAAAACATGTCGCGAAGGCAATAAATTTTGTGGAAATTCAATCGTGTTCTACCTTATAGCGTAATAATGAGTTGTTAACTTTGTCGCAGGCTTTTCCTGTGTTTTCTCTCACATTCCTCAGTATATCTCCCCGACTAAGGCCCGAATTCACCAAATATGAAAACTGAGTTTAAACGCAAATAGGCGCTCAAAAAGAATGACAGAATTAGTAAGCATTTTCTATCAGATTCTTCTTCTTGAGCGCCTCTTGGTATGAAGTCAAGCTTTCATTTTTTGAATCAGGCTGGAACTCTTTCAAATTCCTCAACTGTTTCGAATCGACTCTCATTTGTTTTTCCATTTGAATTAACTTCTAAGAGTTCCTGTTTAAGAAAGTATGAATATATCTGGGTTTCGAATCACCCGAATATAGGAAGTACCTAACATAATTTCTTCATTCTAAGAGTTACCTGGTACATGAATCTGTAATTACAGCTGCTATAATATGTATATCAATTTTCAGTTTATTTTTTGAGATCCTACACAATCTCGAAACCAATTTGATAATTGGTGTGTACCAAGTAACAGTTATACAGGTTTGATCAATGTCTTTGGACTGGGAAGCAAAGCTTGTCGTTCCATCGTAACATTATGCTCCAAAAAAAAGTTGGAAAGGCGTGTTATCAAGAGTATTGAGCAAATAGGAGAGTATGTTGAAAAGTAAATTTAAAAACGTTGATTTTCTCATTCTGGCAAGATTAATGTCTTGTTCGTGTCAGAAAATGGAAGTGATACTGGAAAGGGTCATTAAAAAAATATTAGCTGTAATTTGAGAGCATTACATTCTGAACAGTCTCTAAAGTTGTACAAAATATGTTCATTAATTCACAATATATTTCTTTTAGGAGCATTTTCAGTTTTAATAACAAGTTTTTTGCTCAATAGCTAAGTTGTAGGTATATGCTGGCTACCTTTGATAAGGATAGCAAATTAAAATGAAAGACTTTGAAAATCCTCAGCTCATTTAGGTTTCCGCATTTTCTGGGTACGAAAGGTAGTTAATAAAAAATCATCTTCAATATAAGACATTCATTTTCAAAATGGGCTTTCCGTTAACCAGCTGCCGCCCCCTACGAACCGCAACCTTCAAATGTTGAAACTAGTGTGAGCCAAGGATGGAGAGTAAATATTTGTCCAAGTATCCGGTCACCCCAAAAAACATTAATCTCGATGAATGTTGTTCGACTCGCCCTTCCATTGCCATAAGGTTCAATATTTTCTTCTTTGTTGGAAATCTTCACTTTGCACAAACTCTAATATTGGATCATAACTATTTTATAGTGATTTCCTTTTACATTCTAAATCTAAGATATATAGTTTTGTTGGAGTGCTTGCCGTATATTTTATTTATCTTCAAATAAACGTACTTCCAATTGTTATTTTTAAGATCTAAATATAGGTTCATCAGTAGCGCATTTTGTTACTTTATTACTATGTAGGCTGTAAATAACACAGACGTGACGTGTCGAGGAGTAAATACAGATGATGGCAGTTACGAATTGAGATATTCTTTCCTTCCCTGATTTTTTCAAACACAATTTTATTTTTCACCCAGACTTCCATGCAAAAACGTCCGAGTTGCAGCTCCTGATGATCTGAATAATTGCCGTTTCAACTCGATATGGCTTGAAATATTTGCATACATTAAAAGTGTTTATATATATGAGCCTGATGATAACGACAGTTGAATATTCAAAAGCTATGAATATTCAAAATTCTTGAGGCAAAAATTCGATATCTGTCAAACCATTAGCCAGACGTACAGGCAGTATTAGCGTTAAATGAAATAAAAATTATAATTGAAAACTGTTTCCAGAAAATAAAATCCAGACGAGGACATTTAGGAACCAACCGTATTCCTTAGACATGAGAAGTATACTTTAGGTATATTTAAAACTGGTCTCGAAGACTATGGTTGGTCACACGCTCACTTCTGTCCTTTTATTCATCTGAATTCATACAAACACCTAGCACTCCATGAAATTAGCCTTACCAGAATAATCTGATGGATTTCCCTTCCTGAAGAATTTCAGAGTAGGGTAACCCCTAACTCCAAACTCCTCGGCAAGATCTTGTTCTTCAGTCGCGTCAACTTTTGCAAGTTTGATTGCCGAACCTTGTTCTTCCAGCTGCTTGGCAGCCTTCGCGTATTCTGGAGTCAAAGCTTTGCAATGTCCACACCATGGAGCATCTTAAAAGAAAAAAGAGGTTAGTTGAATCAAGTGGGGTTTATCGGCTCACTGAAACAGTTTTTGTTGAATATTATTATTTTTCAGTGATTTGGGGTCGCTGATTATGAATCCACTTGGGTTTCATGCAGCAGCTCAAGTTTTTTCAATATGGGTATCGTGTCAAAATCAAAAAACTGGTCAACAATTGCTACCGGAAACAAGCCCACTTGGAATATTTGAACCCTCAAATCATCATAATGTATGTTATTTGTTCATATATTTATCAATCAAAACCATAATTCACAATTCTGGTACTATAAAGACACCCAATGGAATTTCATCTCTTTAAATGAGTAGTAAGAGAAGTTTCAGTAAGAATCTTCTGTTGACAAGAGATGTTGAATTGAATATGTTGCTTATACAGCTTCAGTTATCATCTTAATAACTTCTAGCACTATGTCGTCAGTTTTTAGCCGTGTAATGGACTACATACCGGGAAAAAACTGACTATTCCACACATAAAATCGGAAGTTGCAACCGAATGTTCTAATACAGCTGAAAATATGAATCATTTCGTGATTATTTTTTTATAGTCATCTTGGATGGGATTATTGGGTGGGATAATCACTATTCTCTATATACATATATTCTGGGGCGTCATATTGTATCGCTGAAAACTGAGGACACAGAGGTAGAATTGATTGTTTCATTGTTGGGAATATGAACCATACAGAGTCATTTTACCCCCAACAGCGTTGTGTTCCGTTTATCCTAGGGAAAATAGAAATCTAAATACTACTAGAATATTCAAAAAGTTGATGTAAGTTAAGGGTGGTTCACACAACTTCTCACACAAAACAGTTATCATAGTTTTAGAAAAGGAATGAAATAATTTTTTATTGGATAAAACATGACCTTGAAAAAATTTATCGTTCAATAATATTTCAGCAGACAATTATTTTGCAAGAATATATTCGTATTCGTAATTCTAGTTATTCGACTATCGAGTTATGTTAATTTCCTTACTAATTCGTAGAACGGTATATGAATATCATCAATTGAATATAACGGTTATTATTTTCCGTTACAGTCCCAAATTTTTGGAAGGACGTAACTGTAAAAAATATTGGAGCTTTAAACCAATACATGGCCATTTTTATATTCACGGAAGGACTTATTACTTCAATGTTTTTAACCAATATTGTCACAGCTCATTTCAAAATAATTAATCAAAGAATACATGCCATTAAATATAAATGAGACAGCTAATAGGTTTTGGAAAGCACATCAAGAATGATTGTACTACTGTCTTATTCTAATTTATATTGGTACAATCATTTAATTTCTCAAATGCAATTAATTTCCCCACACGTATAAACAATCGATTTGCCACCTTCTTTTCAAATCATAAAATTTTATCGTTACGAATAACAATTGAATAGACCGTGTTCAATGAAGAACATAGCCACAATATAGAAAACTGAAGTTGTTGAGTGCCAACCACATTCCAAGAAAGATTTAAATTCTTGCTTTATTTGTTGAAGGCGTACTAAATTTTTCAATGCAACCCCAAGTCTTTTAGTTCGAATCTTACCATTGGTTCGAAGGCTGTAGATATACTCCAGGGAATAGTAGCTTTTGAATTGCAAATACGCGGAGTTTGTTATATTTTGAGAATGCGTGTGTGAACGTGAATGATTATGAAAAAACGACACCCTATGAAATGGAATGTTTTGCTTGGACTTATTTTGAATACATACATTTTCCATGTAAAAATCAAAAAATACGTTTTCATTCATAAAAGAGGTGGACTCTAGGTATTTTTTGCTAATTTTACTCCCTATTTATCAGTTTTATTCCCTGGGGTGATACGAACTGCTAAATTGTGACAAAGTTCCAAGTTACGAAATGATGTGTGTTGCGTGTAGGCTAATTGGTACCATTGAGACAAATTTCTTTCAAAACTTTTCCTTTATCCTTATAACTACTACGGCTGAAACAACAAACTAAATGTATTTTATTATCATGTGTGGAATGTTGAGAAATGCGTGAAAAACTTCTTCAAATAACATACTTACATAACAGAATTTACCTCATTAAGGAATTCGCTATTTGTAAGTTATTGTTCCAAACTGCATTTGCTACAACGTTTGATCTTGCAATTTCATCTTTCTGTCTACAATACCATTCATAAAAACTGACCTGATGCAAATCAATTTATACTGTGAAGGGTAATAGATGATCTATGTAATATCTTTTTGCAGTAAAAAACTGAACAAGTCAGTAATTAAAGTACAACCGACCGGTAGCACCGTGGGTTTTTCTGGATATCCCTACAGTTGAAATAGCAAATGCGCTACCGTAAAAATCAGTAAGACGCCCCAGAGCGCGTCGGCACCGACGACAATAACGAAACCCTTGCCCGCACAAGACTCTGCCTTCTGGGTGCATTCAAAAAACCGTTTTTTAAAGGGGTTCATAGACATATAAGTATTGATATATAAGTATTGTTCGGCATTCTCATTCAACACATTCAATTGCTTCTGATTTTCCAGAATAACGTCGTGAATTCACGTCAAAATTCAAACTTCAATGAAATATATTTATAAGCAGATGTACTAACTAGATTAACATGAGATAAAACACATGGTATGTTCATTAAATCACGAAAATGCTGAAAGCAATTTAGTTTTTTGACCTTCGACTTGTCTTGCAAATATCGATAAAAATAATGCGCTCTCAGAGAAACCATTTTCAAGCGATATATGGATTTAAACAAGGATTTTTCTGATTTTAATTGAAAGCTAGGGGATAAATATATGCACTTTGCTCATTTATTTCCAGTAACAGTAGAAGTTTACATTTTCGAATATTATATTATTTGTTTAAGTTTCTGTAGAAATTGCACTCACAAAGTCCCGCTAACCTTTTTATTTATTGATTGTTTTTTATTTTTAAATGTAGTTTATTAGTCACCATAAAAACACGTTGTTTTAGAAAGAGACTAGATGTAAAGGTCGGGACAAAATTTACGTAAAAATGCATCTATTCAAGTACTTCTACACTCTTGACAGATAAATCAATAGTGTCGCAGCCGATGTGGCGCTATTAACTTTTTCAAGGGGGGTACGTTTTTCGATAGGCCATTCATTCTTATAACCAATACTGTTTTAGCTTTGGAAATCGAGTTATTGGCAATCGAAATTTCCTATTTTCAAAATGGTTTTCCTAGCCGCCAGTTTCGACTTTTTGAACGAAAAATCTTATCACTTATAATTGATGGTTTTTCGTTAATATGAACTGCGAATAACTCAAGAACGGCCCGACAGATTCTCGAAAATGAACTAGCGTTGGATAAAGGATTGAAAGATCTCTCAAACGAGGAATTAGAAGTACCCCTTTCCAAAAATAAATTGTTAGCGTTTCTCGGCAGCGAATGACGTCATAATATTGATCTTCTCTTCAAAAATTATCAAAAAGGTTCGCTTTTTGCGTTCCTACTGTCCGACCTTGATATTTAGTACTATTCAAAACTGAGACGGTGGAACTCTACGTCCGCACTGTATATATTGAAAGACAAAACTAATTGAAGGTCAAAGCTGAATCGAATATTTTTATTGAAAAGAGGTTAAATTGAAGTAAAACTAGTAACTATGTGAACCCATGTAAGTACAACATCTTGAATAAATTTATTTTTTTTTTCTATTCGCTCAACTGAATATTTCCAGTTTTTTTTGACAAAAAAATTAAACCAGTCATTGTGGACAAATTACTACACCAATTTTCAATTGAAAAAATGATTACCTATAAATAATGATTCCTAATCCCACAAGAACGTATTAATAACAAAATCTTGACTTGCTGGCAAAACCCATGATATCCTCATAATGAACACTTAGTTACTGGTTATTTGATAAGAGTAGGAGATAAATTGTTTCAAAATATCATTATCAAGCACTGGTGCATGGCAACGCCTAATTTGAAATTGATAAATTAAATCAGTCTAATCTGTGTAGAACAGTTTTGTCATCGTTCCCTTTCAACTTCGGGTTCACAGGAAATTGATGACGACATAAAAGTTAAAACCAAATAATGCACGGGTGAAGAGGAGTCTAAACTTATAAATCGAGCTCGTATCGGGAAAGAGTCACAAGAACTCGTAGACAGTGAGCTGTGGAAAGTTTTGAAAACAGAACTGAGATAAATCGAACAGCTTTGAACTTGTTAGGTTTAGCTATGGAATCCACAAAATATATTTATATCAACTCGAGTTCCTCGAGAATAACATGACGTTCCTGTTCATAATAATTGAAACTATAAAAAAATTATTTTTTCGTAATCCCATACTGTTATTTTGATTTAACGGTTTTCAGATGACAATTGAAAAGCTAATGTTAACGGCGTCCATTGGGATTATTTAACAGCCGGCGGCCGTTATAACATTGTTGTGATATTGTTAAGCTGTTCCATGGTAACACGATGTAGGGATTTTTCTGTAGAATTTCAGCGGGATTACGAAAAGTCTTGAACGTCACACGGCAGATACGCAAGAAAAGGATGAGCTTGAATAACAACCGTTATTTGCTTCATAAGTATCGGCCTTGTAACGTTAATGACTATTTGGATGGCGAAAAAACCATGGTGGGGCAAAATCTGATTTTTATTAAGAAAATAAAAAATTATTGATTTTTTTTTTAAATCACAATTTATTTGATTTTTTTGATTTTTTGAATTTGAACATTTTGATTCTTTGAAATTATTTTAATGTATAAGTCTAAAAATTTTAATACAATTTGCGGCTCAAAAACTTGTGACAATGCATTTGTCGCGATTTGTTTTCCTTCTGTCCTATACACTCGCTATACAGTGCCGAGTGAGGCACGAACGCGTAAAATAAAATAAAATTTAGGTGAAACGTTTAGTTTAGGAATTTGGAATTATGTACCTCTTTTGATCTTTGAGAAAACTTTTATATTATGTTGTTATCTGGTTCTGAAAAAAAAACAAAAATTGATTTAAATCATGATTTTAATTTTAAAAATCAAGCGATTTAAATAATGATTTTAATCGTGATTTCAATCACTTGATTTTAATCAGCCCAACCCTGGAAAAAACTGTGTTACTTATTAATTAAAATTGCCGTTACTGAGAACATGTTTTTTTTCTGTGACAATTTAATTAAGAGAAAAATTAACATCGCTCCATCGTATTAGGATGAAAGTTGAAATGACGATAAGAAAAAAACACAAAAAAAATTGCGAATCACATAATGGAATGCTATCATTTGTTGAAATCTGTGATATTCTACTCTTCACAATGACTGTCAGCACCAGATTTAATGTAAAAACACTCAACCTGAAACTTTTTTCAATGGGAGGCTATTGGCTAGAGGCACAGTATTCTATATGTAGTAGGTATATGCAGTGCTAGGGGCTTAGTTAAGTTCCAGCCAGAACAAACTCCAGTTCAGTTACAATGATGAATTCCGAAACACAATTCATATCTGCAACTCCTCCTGGCAACCGGCCCTTGCGAGGAATTGCATACACTTGTCACTTGCTGCAATTTAAAGAAATTTTTTTCGTATGTCAACATAAAAAATAACACGGAATGTTACCAAGTAAAATACATATATTTCCTCAACTAATATCTGATTCCCATCATTTTTATTTTTTTTATTTGAAATTAAGTCATCCTATCATTTTTTTTAATTTCCCCAGGTTATATAAAAAAATTCGAACGCGCGTCACGATATAACCCGAGATATAACCTCAAAATCGTATCTTAAATTATATCTCAAGTTTTATGTGGGAATTGAAAAACGGTAAAAAGATAAAGGTGGAATTATATGTACCGGGTACGTGACAAATGGAACTGTTTTTTGATCGCTTTTTAGTGCAAAAAAGAAGGGTGAATATGCCCTTCTTCCTTCCGATCTCAAATGGCTATAATTTCGGAACGAAGGGAGAGCGCCGCGTTTTGTCTTCAGATTCATATTCAGCAGCACAAGCACAAAATACGTAAGTTGGTACCGTACCAAATTTTGTCGAAACTAGATCTCATAAACAAACCTTTACCAATTTTGGAAATTATTCTTGATATACCTATTATTTCAGCTTTTTTCTCAAAAAGGCCGTCACATGCTTCTAGGACTGCCTTTTTATATATGTTAAAAAAGAGTTTCATTGTTTCAAAAATACGATTCTGCGGTTATGTATGACCGAGTGTAACGTTTTGGGATACCAATTCAAAAATCTCGAAAATATCTGGTGCAAAGTCATAACTTCTTCGAAAACGATTGAGTTTCATCAATTACTTGAATTCACAAGAAACAAGTGTTAACAATTAAGTATCTGTAGTTTTTTTGGATATTTTTCATTGGGTATGGTAATCTGGGAAACTTTCTTGACATTCACTTCTCCAAAACCAAAAAAAAACTTCCACAAAAGAAATATTGTCTATGAATATAAAGTTCTTAGATTAGAGGTATGTGATAATAATCTAAAGGGGACTAGTCATCAGTAGTGAGCAATATTTGATTATGACAGCAATCGTTTTGTGGAGACTCATTACCCCAATACCAAACTGATATAAGGCAGTCGACGTGTGTTTCGCTAACGAGGCCAGCATCTTCAGTATTAGTTTTCTTCTTTAAACTTTTACATGAAAAGTTCAAATCTCATCTTCATACAACAGCAATATTTACTCGAACATTCATGTTATTTTTGAATACAGCATCAAATATGATGATAACGGCACAGAAGTATTTATAACCATAAGGGAAAATTCTCAGGAGAATGACACCCAAATGATAAGAGTCAAACTGATGAAATCGGGAATTCGTCTATTCATGCTTAAAACACAAAATACACGATTGCTCATAATCAAACAAAATCAATTTAATTAGTCTCATTTTCAGAATTCACACCCATTATTTAGCAGAAAAATACAGTTATTTTTCAAAGCTGTTGTTGCTCCTTTTATAGGCGTACAAAATTGACCGTATTCAGGTTGAACTAGCTTGTTATAACTATAATTTTCAACGTAGGTACTTACAAAATTCCACCAAGATGAACTCATTATCAGAAACTGCAGACTTGAAGTTTCCTTTATTTAGAATTAAAACTCCATCCTCGGTGGCAATGTCCTCCGCAGAATAAACAATATTTAATGCATACAGTAAAAACACAAATCCGCCCAACATCTTCATCTTAATATGAATGAAAATTTGAAAAACTATTATTTTAGCGACTTTTTACATTCAGAACAACGTGGCACTCCACAGAAAAAACGTACAGTTCTCTCTGGAGAGAATGACACACCACAAGACGAACTGGAAAAGTGAAGATTCCAAATATTTTCACCGGGTTGTTTTTGATTGCGTGCGTATGTCTGATGACGAAGCACCAACACTTCGTGTGGATTTCTGATTGGTTGTAGAGTTCGATATATGCCAAATGCCATGGACGCCGTAGAACTCAAAAATGATAAGCAACTAAAGAAAACAAAAACACGGATTTTTCTTATAAGGTGGTTGGATTTGAGTTTGTAGTCTCTCATTTTCAAATAATATATTAAAAGTTTCATTTAATGAAATAATATCATACTAAAATACTATATTCTTATTCCTAACCTAGATTAGGTATAAATTTCAGCATTTGAAATTGAAATCACATTGGCCGTGTCTAACAGCTTACAGTTCTTAAAGCCGGTGCACAAAATTTTTCCATGGAAAACTTTCAATTTATTCCAGCGGCTTTGAGCGCTATAAGCTGTTAGTCGCAGCCGTTACACTCCTGTCATGTTCCGATATTGCTGGTATTGCTGGCCACAGTAAACATTTTCGGAACGCTTTTTGCAGTGATAGTAATCTACTGCTGATGATATCGGAACGGATCACCATCGGACATCCGTCGAAGGAACTGTCAGCGGTGACAGGTGTGACGTACCCTTATCTTATTTCAAAATGAATCAAATATTGGAAGAAATATTAAGCAATAGCGATACGGAAACAGAAAATTCAGAGAGCTCAAGCTCTGATTATGAGTCTTTAGAGAACATAATGACTGAAATTATAATCCTTGACAAAATTAGAGGTCGCATAGAAAAAATACCAATAATAGAAGGGTACATTCAAAATGTAGTATAGGCACAGAACACCCTATCTACACAGAAGCGCAACTTGAAGGCGGTCCCTTTGATCTTTTGGGTCAATTTTTCGTAACCTTGAGTTAAAGCTTGGCTTGTATAATGTCATTTCTTGGCGGTAAATTCAAACTGTCGGTTGATATACAGTTCAAGTGATACACCTTTGTAAACTTTGTGGACTGAGCATTTCTGCTTCTGAACTGAAATTGGGGCAGTTTTAATTCCATTTGAAGATACGACCCTAGGAAGGTCTTAATAATTTAGAACTTACATTTCCCCTATCAAATTCGTCTAAATGCTTCGTTGATCAGTAATCTACATTCCCTTATTCTCAACAAATATAAACGGAGAATTTGAATAATTACCAAAATAATTTCAGTGAATAGGCTTACTGTTTTTTGCACCTTTAAAAATACATAGATAGAAAAGTGGTGTAGGCAGCTATTTGATGTTCAAATAGTTTTAGAGTAATCAACTGAATTTTGCAGGAACGAACGTTTAAAACTACTCTGATCATGCTTTCATCCGATATTAATAAAATTTATCAGTAGTAATAATCCAAGGACATTGATAATTGTTCGAAAATTTTATAACACCCTAACAACACAAATGTGAGGTTGACAATATACAAGCCAAGCTTTCGATTCGGTCGGAACGCTTCAGTTGCGCTTCTGTGTAGATAGGGTGTTCTGTGGTATAGGTTTTAACACCCTTAAGATCTTCAAACAACATTTCAGGTAAACGCAAGTGAGGCTTGCAATCTCGATAAATGGGCTTCCCGCAGATTTTATTGATCTGCTGTATTCATTTCAGTTCAGCATCAACTTGTACTCAAATATCTTCCAGTACAACTCGAAACATTTCTGATAATTTTTCAGTTGCAATAATCTGACAAAAAATTTAATATGTTATCCGTTGACGTTTGTTCGAACACAACCTAACCACTAACCACAGAAAAGGGAGAGTTACAGAAGCGACATTCTCCTCATTTGACAGTTCCAAATTCCAATGCGCAAGTGGTAGTTTTTCAATCAATGTCATTATTGTCAAATGTCATTAATGTCAACCATTTTGAATGTTATTCTAAACATTTTTTCATATATTATTACGATTTCTAGAAAAAACTTCGTTAAACTTAACATAATTCAATAATTATTCGTCAGATAACAACTTGGAATACCGAATTAATATGAGACGTAGAACTAGTAGTAGTGTCCTCCGAAAGCGAGCTGGCTAAATTTTCCTGAATGGAGGCAAAAGCCATCTAAATGTGACAGAAAAACTACCCAAGGTCATTTTATTTGGGATCACCAAGATCAAAGGTGCCGCCGGACTGTGTCGCTTCTGTAACCCTCCCTTTTCTGTGACCTAACCTAACTCAATTTGAGGAATACTGGGACTACCGGACCACTTCTGCAGCAGTAGCACCAGTAACTTTTTAGTCTCTAACAGGGTACCTCAAAAGTGCCGCGAAATAATTGCCAGTGAATGTCAGTAAAATCGGACGACTGAATTAGCTGGACAGTACTGTTCAGGAATATCGGAACATGACATCCGTCTCGTGAAAGCTGGCCGGGCTCAAAGAGTTGAAAAGTATTGTTCTACTCTTTGCGGGGCTGTTGTATTTGGATCTGTGTGGTGAGGAGCGAGCGAGAGAAAAACGGTGCCGCATCCAACGATACTATTGCGAATTCTTTTGTGAAACTCGTGCAATTTCCGACCGAACTTGTGTATTTTCATTTCTCAATATATAAAGTGTTAAAAAAGGAGAGATATACACTGACTCTGCACAAGTTCTATCAAAATAATTCTTCAATAATTTGTAAAGTGGAGTGAACAAATATAAAATTGTTGTGCCGTTGTGATATACCACAGAGTAACGATATTCCTTGAAAGAACTGTACATGCTGGCCGAATGCGCCTTGGAGAAAGCAAAGGCCAATAATCTGGAGAGAGAGAGAACCTGTGCATATTCAGTGTATTTATCTCTTTTCAATCCTCAACCATTGAAGGATAAAATTACAAGATCTCTGTCATGAATGGCACGAGTTCTCCCGAGCAATTATCCTGAGGCGGCTGGCGGTTGTCGTTAGTTTTGTGAGATATAGGGATAGTTTGCTTTTAACATTGGTAGCTTTGCAAATATCATTTGACAGTATTTAAATATTGACATTGACAAATTGTCAAAAGTATTGTCACAATTGTTAAATTTATCATTTATCAATTTGTTATGTTCTATTTGTGAAGTGAAATACAAATATGTCTTTTTTATCTAATGCCCTTATTGGGAATCCCTTTTCTACTCCAGTGGGAAGCAGAATAGGTGAGCATTCTACCAAAAAAATTATTATAGGTATTCAAAATGTTTCCGAGGTGCAAATTATTGCCTACTCTGCATATCTGCTCCTCTAGAAAACCTAAAGAATTATTTCGAATGTGGATTATTCACGTTTGTGTATTTCATCTTTTCATTCTATCGTAAACTGAAGAATATTTCGTTTATGGATCATGTATTTTTTCATTAATGATTTGTGTTATCACACCAATTACTCCTAATTGTTCTCAACAGTGTATTAGCACTAGATCTGTAATTTAAAAAGTCGCTCGGCGGAATGCCAATTAGTGAAATCATACTAGGTACTATCAGTTGATATTATTTGCATTTTCGTCATTATTCATCCCACAATTACTTATTGTTATTGTATTTGCAATCTAAATGACTTTAATTTCTCATTGGAGAAGGTACAGAATATAAACCATTTCTTGAAATGAATTTTATATTTAGTAACAGTTGGTGAAGTTAGTGGATTTCTATATATATGACAATTTATGTAAATTCAAACCAAATGCATATGACATACTTTGCAACTGTTTTGTTATCACTTCATTTGGTTGAGAAATTCCTTCAAACAGTATGTTTTCAGTGTCAATCCTGAAATTGAATTTAATCAGCTCAGTTCACAATATAATTACTGCACCAACATTAAAATGATCTACTTATCAAAAGTTAATAGTTCATCTTCCAACGTAAAGTGAAGATGGAAGTTAATGTTACGTAAATCTACCTTGATAATTATATGAAGAGTGATATCGAATTTGGTTCCCTAGCAAAGTTTTCAACATGAAATTGAAATCAAGTATGTGATCCTGTTGACAAAGAAATGGATTCTGAAATGGAGTTCCTTCTGAAGTTCAATACAATTATGCTGATTACTCATTCCTTTCCCATCATTATGTTTCCAACATATTCTTACAAATTCGACGATCAACAACAATTCTGCCAAACAATAAAAACCTTCATCTACACCCATGACTTCCACGTACGCCCACCGACCGCATTTGTTTACCCTCGCAGAGTTATCATGAACGTTCGATAAACGTCAGCGCCCTTTCCAGAACAGAACATTCCAGAACAGAACATTCCAGAACCATTGACCCATATACTTATAATAGTGGCATAGAGAGCGGCGGGAGTCAGTTGAATACCGACATGGCGAACGAGCAAACAAATAGATGAAACAGTGCGATAGTTATTGTGATTTAGCGATATGTGTATTAGCTGTTTTAGTTATTTGTTGAATTTGTTGAAATAAAGTTGTTTGATTTTGCTGTACCAATTCTCAGTTATTTTCAAACCCAGAGTAAAAAACGCAACAATATATTTCCTCACAAGATTCTAGCCAATCCTGTAAATATCAACATCAGTGGCTTATAAATATCTTTTATTTATTGAATATATCGGACAAATATCCAGACTACTTGAAAATCATTTTCTAACAAAAGTGATAGCAGATGTCTGTGATGAGGATCATTCTATGAACTATAATTTAAAAAAAATTCCGATTTATTAAAATATTTTTCATTTATTAATTTCTTCAATTAAATTTCATAGACAATGTGAAAAAAAGATGAAAGGTGATGTGTTGATTTATATCCTTCTTCTATTGGCATTTTGTTCTTATGGCACAAACCAATTCAATAAAATTCAAATTTGTTGGTGTGATAACATGTCGTAATGAGAATCTTGATTATTCTCAGTTGAAGTTTAAGTAAGTAAGTTATTTATTATCCCAAGAAACATAACATGTTTATAATTAGGAAATAACTATAAGCAAGAAATCATGATTAGAAGTATTGGAAGTGGAGAAAACAAATATGTATAAACGAACATACTAAAGAGCTGTCAGAAATTAAATTACTTCAAGCAAACGTCAATTGAGTGAAGAAAAAATATGACATAAATAAAGGAAATAATAATAAATGAAAAAACTAAGTAAGAAAATGTTTTTTTAATAGCTATTAGCTGAGAAGTTATTTATTATCCCAAGAAACATTACATGTTTATAATTAGGGAATAACTATAAGCAAGAAATCATGATTAGAAGTATTGGAAGTGGAGAAAACAAATATGTATAAACGAACCCACTAAAGAGCAGTAAAAAATGAAATTACTTAAAGCAAACGTCAATTGAGTGAAGAAAAAAAATGACATAAATAAAGGAAATCATAATAAAAGAAAAAACTAAGTAAGATAATGTTTTTTTAATAGCTATTAGCTGAGAAGTTATTTATTATCCCAAGAAACATTACATGTTTATAATAAGGGAATAACTATAAGCAAGAAATCATGATTAGAAGTATTGGAAGTGGAGAAAACAAATATGTATAAACGAACCCACTAAAGAGCAGTCAAAAATGAAATTACTTGAAGCAAACGTCAATTGAGCGAAGAAAAAAAATGACATAAATAAAGGAAATAATAATAAAAGAAAAAACTAAGTAAGAAAATGTTTTTTTAATAGCTATTAGCTGAATAAAAACTTTTTCAAACTCTGTTTGAATTTTATTGTCGATCGATATTCTTTTATTTCATTCGGAATTGAATTATATACCATGACACCACTATGATATATCGATTTTTCGCCAATATCTGATTGAATTTTATTCGTTGCCAACAATTTTTTTTGTCTTGAAGAGTGATTGTGAATATGACAATTTCGTTGAAAATAAGATTAGATTTTTTAGTATTATTATTGATAGAATGGATAAAACAGCTGTTTTTGAGTTTTTGAAGAGAATTTAGGTCCAATAGTTTGTTTGGCTTGTATAAGTTTGATGTCGATTCTGAATAAGATAATTTGTAAATACACTCGATTGTTTTGTAAAGTTTGAGAGGTTTCATTATATATTTACTTGCTGTACCCCAGACAGAAATGAGATAATTTGATTGTGAATAAATAAGACTAAAATAAATATTTTTCAAAATTCTCAGAGAAAGGAAGTGTCTTATTTTGAAAAGAATTCCAATAAAGGAGATACTTTTTTCCGAATTTTTTCAATGTGTTTATTCCACGATAATTTTACGTCAATATATAAACCTAAGAATCTAGTTGTTTCTGTATATTTGATAGAATTGTTATTGAGAATTATTGGATCGGATGGGGCGTTGACTACCCTATATGAACTATGTTCATATATGAGGACTTATTGGAATTCAGTGTTAATTTATGTTGATGTAACCAAATGAGAATTCTATCCAAATCAGATTGCATATCAATGTTGATTTTTTCATAACTGTCCGAAAAATAGATGATGGTGGTGTCATCAGCAAATAATTTGACTCTTCCTTTCAACATCAAATAAGGTAGTGAGTTTATATAAATGAGGAATAAAAGCGGACCGAAAATTGATCCTTGAGGTACATCATAGGCAATATTTTGAAATAAACTTTTTTGATCATCTATATAAACATACTGTATAACATAAATAATTTTTGAACCATTCGAAGAGATTACCTCTGATTCATATATTGAATAATTTTTTCATCAGTATGCTGTGGTCAACGGTATCGAAGGCCTTGCACAAATCCAGAGACAAGAGACAACATTTTTTATTTTCATCAATTGGTAAAAAGAATATCGTATATGTATATTGTTTAACCAGTAAGAAATGATAGTCATTTCTTACTAGTGGGAATTACCATTCCACGCGAGTTATACACTATACTTTTTCTACGACTATAACAGATAATAGCAAAATGGGTTAACAAAAATAACTTGAACTTCAAATTCAGAGTCATTCGAAATTTCCATTTAGGTACAATTATATGAGTTGAGAGAGCTGTCATAGCTTGAAATTTGACAGTTCATGGAAGACCTGATTTATTGTGTAATAATAACTACAACTGTAACACAATGAAGTAATTGTTTAATCAGGTGGGGAAATGAAATTGCAACACATTGAAGTCATTTTCTTTTCCAATTTATTTCCTTATATATTTTCTGTTTCTACGCATTACTGGAATTTCATGTAAAAAAACTACAGTGTATTTCTTTTATATTTTTTCCTTTCGATAATTCGTGATTTTCCAGAAAACTAAAGATCATCTAAATTAAAAGATTGAGCAAAATTAACAGATATTTGTCTTGATCCAGTTGTGTAAAAAATTGAACTAGAGAGGGGGTTCGCTACCACAACTGCAAGTCACTGTCTGATAGTGATGTTTTTTATAATTAAAAATGGCAGGTACTCCATTCAAGAACGATATAGACAGAACGAATACTAACATATAGCAAATGACGACCCAGAATTCATTAAAAATATTAATTATCCATTAGTATTCAGATGAATCATCAATTACTCATTACTCAACCTTGGACACGGTCAGGGAATCGTCTTTCAGCATTTATCTGGTAGAAATATATCATTTTCTCTAAGGCTGGTATGATTTCCAGATATGAAAGCATCGCTCACATCATGCCGTCAAGGACCTCTACAATCAGAACCATCATTAGGTCAAATAATTGAATTGATTTGAATTGTTCATTTTCTGAGGTTTCACGTGAAAATGGAGTCGGTGGATTATCCACAACACTTGAGACCAGTTGTAAAAAAAACTTTGTTCAGTTCAAGTGGACTGGTTCAGTTGCTAAGAATTAGGCAATAAAGTCGTTTATTGCTTGACACCTGATCGTTATTCTCTTGAACCACAGTAGGTAACCCTTAAAATCTTTCAACACAAACGAGAAAACATATATTGAGTATGATTCAAGGTATGGTTTGTTCTCGATGTTTATTGCTCGCCTTTTTTTCAACCATTTGCAATCTTATTCCTTCTAGACAGCACTCGTTGGTGGTTATCAGTTCTTGAATTGAGTGTAAAATTAGGTAATGGCCTAATGTTTCACTGGAAGATGTATTCTCTGTCTTGAGTTTACTACTTTCCGCCGCACAGCGATTCTCAAAGGCCTACTTGCACCAGGTGTCATGACACTTTCATTGGGTATTGAAAACGTGGCAAGTGATTTCTCTTACGCCGCTCATGAGAAAAAAAATTAATGGGGTTACGTCAACTTGGTGGAATGCTGGAAAAACGCAGGCATGTCTTTTCCCAAAGAAAGCCGATCTATCTTTATACAATATTCAGATGTCGGGAGAAACTCTAACAAAGTCAAGTATCTCGATGCTAGGAATTACGTTCAGTAGTAATCTCTCAAAGAAAAACTTTCGATGGAGGTGAAAGCACCAGAAGCTTGGTTTACTATTTCGTACGAAGATGAATTTCACTTCTCGTCAACTTCTAATGATCTACACAGATCATGTGTGGGGCTCGGCACCAAAACATTCGTTGAAACTTCTTGATTTCACTCGAAGAAAGGCAACCTATCTTCGCTCACGAACTCACTCACTTCGTTGGAACATAGAAGGGTCGGGGACTTGTCTCTCTTGTATAGATATTGTTACGAAATGTCCTAGCGCCGCCTCTGTCGGTCAAGCAGAATCATATGAGGGGTCGAACAGCGACGTCATTTTTTCCAGGAACCTGTAATTCGCTTGGAGAATTCGAGATAGTTTTTATTCAGGGCTAAGTGGCCAGAGTTACTGAGAGCTAAGTGGAGCAGAGTTTCTATTAAAGAGAGTTTATTAGAGTGTTTAGTACAGAGCGTTGGAAAGTTAGAGGAGCTATTCAAGTGATTGTGTTGTATTGTAGTGTGATAGAGAGAGTTGTAATAAAAGAAGTTTAGTGTTGTTTGGTGTTTCAATAAACGAACCCGGGAATAAATCGTAAAAAGGGTGTCAGAAGTGGGATTTTGCAAGGAAAGATCGTAACAATATTTTCACTGTCGGTGCTCTTTTGAATTGTTTTCAGTCGTTACCCCCTTGACACTATCAACACGGATGGCCCGATGAGTGCAGAATTCTCACCCCTTCATTGTGAGCTTACCTGTCGAAACAGTCTTTCTCAGGAATCTTTTTCAAATAGAACAAACAGCTGTACTTTGGAACTCCATGCCGAGGTAGGTTTTTCCTGAGGACTACAAACTTGAACAATTTGGAATTAATGTTAATTCGTATATGCTGTCCCTTGATTCGTGCGGTGTTCTTTGAACATTACAGGGCTTTCCTTTCGTGTGAATCAATATGTAAAAAATGAAAATGTCTGTCCAAATCTTTCTACCGTTAGTGCAATCAAAGTATACCAAAAAAAAATTGCTGCCGAGTATATTTTGATCTTCTAAACATGGCTTTATGGTCATTTTCATTTTGTATCTGAACTCAACACCATTCAACTATAGATACCAATTTGAGTTTCAAATTACGATTATGAACAACTGAGTAATTGTGGACGATCACCTTTTTTGTTACAGAACAAGCTACAGATGGCACATTGGCGTCTGAAAATTGGGCTCTCAACATGGAGATATGTGACTTGGTGAACGAAACCGAAGAAGGTCCAAGAGATGCCATCAAGGCCATCCGCAAAAGGCTTACTCTAAATGCTGGAAAAAACTATACAGTCGTCATGTATACTTTGACCATTTTGGAAACTTGCGTGAAAAATTGTGGAAAAAGATTTCACGTCTTGGTTTGCAACAAGGATTTCATTCAAGAATTGGTGAGTTGTTTGACAGTACTAAGGGATTCTTTTTACAAAACCAAATCTATACTTATTCCTTTGGTAAAATGCAAATTTTCATTTATTTTGAAAATCGAAACGTCACAAGACAGAACAAAAGCAGACCTACTACGTTACTTTTCCTTTGTATGCTTTTTTTGCTTCGTCAAACGTTATTAACATCTAAGGAATTTTCTTATTCTTTCTAACAAGTGAGATGTTATTGTTGGTAAAATTGACAGACCTGAACTTGGATTGAGTTTACACCCACCCTTTCATGAAGGTAAATAAAAACAAATCCTCCAAAAAAATACTAACACCAATGTTTTGGGTGTCATACTCGATATCATAAAAATATTGAATTTTGTTTTCTGTTTCAAATTTCCCAACAGATAAATTTAAGTTTTTATCACAATTTGATTAATTAGCACATTTTACGAATTGATAACAGAATCGTGAAATATTGGAGATCATTTGTCTTAACTATTGCTCAATATTCGAAGATTATCGTCAGAAAAACAGCTAATGCATGTATCTATATGGATTAATATCAATCCGAAATGTAGTAATTCTATTGTCATTGTAATATTAATTGTTATTACCGAATCCCCAACCAACTAGGCGAGATTTTTTCTATAATTATACCGATAATAATAATTATTAAAAGTTGAACGCTTCTCATCCTCTCACTTACAGAAAGTCTTCAGTATTTATTTTTATTGAAAATCCGCTTTTTCTGAACAGCGCATCTGCGTTATTTTTTATACACAAACCTACGTTGGGTAAGCTGTAAGTGCTTACACCTCCAACCGTCCACGGTTAATTCTGGGAGCTGTATATAGGTTTAGTTTACTTCAAGATGAATAAAAACCCTGGTGCGTTGACCGATATGCTTTTGTTTAGCCAATTCCTCTCGACCTGAGAAAACGAAGAGTAAACTTACATTTTTTGACGGTAGGTGGTGTTGAGGTGGTGATACAAATGCGATTTTCTAAGGGTACATTTTCATTGAGGCGGCAGCTTACGAGTGATTTTCGATACCGGCGGTCTCATTGGATAAACTCTTGCGGGATCTTTCGTTCACCAGTAGAATTGTCAGTATACAAAATACGTGAGGTCAAGTTCGTCTAATAAAAAGCTATTAATTTTTTTGAAATGTTTGACAGTTCGATTTCAATTTGAATGCATTTGAAAGTTCCTTTAATATTCAAAATGTCGTATCTAGTTCTTGTTTCTTTTCACGCTTTTCTTGTTTATATTCTTTTTAAGTGTTTATCGTTGCTGTTCTTGTATTTGTTTGATTTTATAGTGATAGTTAGATTTATTATGAACCGATTTACAAAGCTCAAAATGAAACACTCGTTTAACTTACTTATCCCTCATATCATCGGCTCGTAATCACATTAAAATTGGATATTTTAACACTGAAGAAAAAAGTACTTAACCTATCTTCGGTTCGTCAGCAAGTAGAAATATAAGATATCAATTCTTTCCAGTTTCACTCACAACTATTGATTCGGAAGATTTAAAAATCACATCACAATCACTGAGTTTTTGATTTATTTTTCATCGAATTGAAAACAAAAGGAATACCTAATAATCAGTCAAAATGTGATGACTACATAATTTCTAGCATTTGGCGGGAAAGCAAGGAATTGCATGCAAAACATGAAACCATGAAATAAACATAACCTATAAATCTATAAATAATCGAATAGCCGTCAATCAGACGGATATCATCGCATCACAGATTAAATTAAAATCACGTAAGGTGCGCCTCTGCTGGCAAACTCTCGAAGGCATCTCTTCAGTTAAAATTGATCAAAATCAAGAAAGCGAAAAGTCGAGAAAATTTGCTTACAATCTATTAGGTATTAGTCAACACACCAGGGTTTCTATTCATCTTGGTTTACTTCAATTCATTACCGGTTCTGAACCAGTTTTTAACAACAATACAGTCTCTTTAAGGTCTCTGATATGGTTATTGAATATGCACCTATTCTGGCAGTAGTCACATTTCGATTTTGCTACCTGAAAGAAGCCATTTGTATGGGAAAAGTATTGATAAAATTAGAGAAATTTATCGGCCCAATGAAATTGAATTTAACGTTGCCTTCAAAAATGGTATTTTGGAAAACTAAATTTAGTCTTTATTCGATTGTTTTTCAGGTGAAACTGATTGGCCCAAAGAACGATCCACCGACTGCAGTTCAAGAAAAAGTCCTGAGCTTGATACAGTCGTGGGCCAGTGCATTCCAGTCTCAACCTGATATGTCAGGTGTGACTTCCGTATATCAGGATCTTCTGGCGAAGGGAATAGAGTTCCCAGCTACCGATTTGGACTCGCTGGCGCCCATTCATACTCCGAAAAAGGTTAGAAGAGACTTCTTTAAAAATTGTTTTTTTTTGTTTGCTCATGAAATGTAACTATTGGTTTGGTCCAGTGGGCAGAAATAATTGCACGGTAATATCCCCGACTTTAACCAGATATCTAACTTGTCAAAGACGATAGGCCAACAGGGAACAGGTTAAGTATACTTTCAAACTTTCACGTATATATCTTTTGACATGCGTCCACTCTGTATTTGTATCTAAATGTATTTAGTCATTTGCTGTTTTTTGAAATGATCTAGTTTTTCATTTCGAATAATTGTCATTAAAATAGTATACAAGCCTCGGCAGGAGTTCCATCTCTCTCTCTCTCTCGAGAAATTGTTCACGGCCTACGACCTCGTTTAGCAATATTGCCCTCGAGAAAAATTAATCCTTTTCGCCTTGGTACCTATTAGTTCATAAAATAAAGCTACCCCTAGTTGTCAACAATTATAAAATAACTTTAAAAACCTAAATATGGGTAAAAAAAGTTAAATAATGATTGTTTCATCCTTTAGGATACAATTTCATAATCTTTCAACCTACCCTTGTTATAAACTACCCTTGAAAGAATTTAAATTTTTATAATATGTCTTTGAGCTTTGTAATACACCGGTGAGAAATCAACGAAATATACACTCACACACGCGAGCAGATTTTCCTTCTCTGTCTTCCAATATGAATGAAAAAAGTGGAACATATAACGTATAACGGCCGAATATACCGGTTATGTAGATTACTACGCTCCGAAGCAGTAATTCAATTTTTTCAAAAAAAAAAATTTATCGGTTTTTTAAGAATAGCTCCTTCATTTTAGTTGAAAGAAACCTGTTTTCAGAAACGATTTTGTTGAGCTTTTCAAGAGCTATAAAAAAATGTTAATAAAATTACTTAAGATCCCCTAATTTTTAAATGGGGAGAGTTTGAAGCGCTTGACTAAGGTGATGTTCGATCATAAATGTAAGTGTAAAACGGCTTTATCTCGCCGAATATTCACTTTACAAAAAATCTACATGCAGAAAAATTGTTGTCATTAAAAAAGCTATATTTTAGTACTATATCGTTTTTTTCGTATCTTTAGTATTTTGAGAGATATAAGAAAAGGGTTAAAAACACGAAATTGAAAAAAATCGTTTTCTCTTTAAACTCCAATTTTTCTAAAATTAGGCATTTCAAATTGGTTAAACTTCGTAGGTGTATTACCAGTATATATATAAAAAGAATCACAGAAGGGTGGCGATCAATTTTAGTTAGGGGGTACCCTGGAGGTTGTTTTCACAGTTTTTTTTTTCGTAGAAAAAAGCGGGTACCGATCTTATTTTGATCATAAGTCGATCAATTTTCATGCTAGGAAGACATTTTTCATTTATTTGATAGCTCTAATTAAATGCTTCAAAATGAGCTTTCTTCGAAAAATGCAAATTTTTCTCGTTATTTCGCTTTAAATCTTCCAATTTATACATTTGACGAAAAAAGCTAAGCATTAATTTGCTGTATCTCAGTTCGTTTGTGTCGTAGGGGAATTTTAAAGAGAGCAATGTTATTGTTTTTTCAAAAGCTACAATTTGCCTCTCCACATTTTTTTTGATAAAGTGCATAGTTCTAGAGTTAGTTGTTAAAACATTTAAAAAAGTCGATTTTTTCGTCAAAAAACTGTTACTTTCAACTACGAATAACTCAAAAAATATTACTCTTACGAGAAAAACCTATGAAACATTTTTTTCTTAGAATTACTTTTTCCGTCGATTCCTACAGTTCAAATGTAATAAAAAAATTCCACGCCCGTGATGGGGTGGCAACCACCCCCAAGGCTCTAGCGTACAGCGCCATGATATAGAAAATGATCCTTGAGCTATTCCCTACCTTCTGTGAAAATTTCAGGTAAATCCATGGTGGCGAAAAAATTGCGAGCCAAAATGCTTCATTTCCTGAACTATAAAATGAAAACTGAAAATGCTTCCATTAGAAACAGACATGTCCTTTGTATATGAAACTTCAATTCAGAACAGTTGACTGTCGAACGGTAGCAAACACAGTGAACAAAAAACAAAGCAATCTTGTATTTCACAGAGCATCCCGACAGAGATTCCAGTGGCCGAAATCCCAGTCTTGTTACCCGATTCATCTCCCCAAAATCCTTCTCATCCACCGGGTTTTCTGACGCCCGAGCAACGAGCGAAACTACAGTCCGAACTGGATGTCGTTCAAAGCAACATGGCGGTTTTGAGCGAGATGCTGTATGAGATGAAGCCTGGTGAAGAACAACCGGATGAATTGGAACTATTACAGGTGAGGTTTTTGAATGGCTCGAAAGTAAAGACTCAGTATCCAGTGCAGAAATGTTGGTCGCAAAAAATGATGATGTTTTGCTACTTGCTGACATAGCTTTGATGATAAGAATATATCAAGTGGTGCTAGGGGTATATACTGATAAAAAAATCGAATAACAATATAGCCCTCTTTTGAAAGACATTTGAATAATTCACTATTAAACGAGCTCAACTCTTTTATTCTGCATATCATCTGTTGTTGAGATAATTTTTAATGTTGAACCAATTATGGTACTTTATAACTTCCCAATCCAGAGTTTCATGCATTAGCTTACCTTCCTGAGAGGATTACCTTCAAATAGAAAATTGTTGAATTCAATCGTTTAAACTTATAAGTTCTGAGATTTTAACTTCGTTGCAAACCAAATTATCAAGTGGAAATAGATGATAGAGCAATAAAAACTTCTGATAAGGGGCTATTATAGGTACTTTGAAGATGTGAATCAATACCATCAGAATTGGGGGTTGTTATTGTAGACAAAGCATTTTCTTTTATAATATTATCCTTGAATTCCTTTTTCCCTTTTTAATATGAACAAGGAAATTGCCGAACAAGGTTCACAAGAGGAAAGAGTCGTCAATTTGATTTTTAAAAGATAAAATTTGGCCATCTTGTTATTTGTTAATTGATAATAATTGTTCATTGGCTGCATAAACACTATAATTGAAAAATAAGAACTTCAACTTATACTTGAAATTTGTTACGCGATAATAATTGTTATTTAGGGTTGCATAAATCCACACTTATTCCTTTATCAAATCAGTGTTTCCAAATAGGTAGGTTCATCATTTTGGATGTGAAGTATATCTCACAAAAATTTGGTGTCATATTGCCGTCCTAAGCCAACTAGACAACCCAGTAAACCAACCCCTGAGTAATTTGATTTCATATATGCATTTTTTTGAGATGCGTCTATCTGGCTTGGGACTACGGTATAGTTTTGAATGAAAACGGATTTATGAATTCTGTCAATATTCATCAATAAGTACTTTGCTTTTCAATTCCAGGAAACCATTACTATCCCATCGAACAAATCCAATAATTAATCCTTTTTCAAACCAGACCTGTATATGGTCCGACAGTTTCAACAACGTCGGATTCTCATACAGCTATAAATACCATCAATCCCTCTATCCACAAAACCACAATCCCCACTTTGTCAAGATGAAAGTCAAGAGGAAGTCTTGAGAATATATATATATATATATATATATTATATATATATATATATATATATATATATATATATATATATATATATATATATATATATATATAAAATAATATCTTTGTTTATCCCAAGAAACATAAATGTTTATAACAGGGACATACTAAAATAAATAATGTAATACAACATAAAAAGAAAACAGATAGATCAGTTCAAATAGTTATAAAGATTAATCAATACTGGCAAAAGAAATGTTTTCCAGAATCTTCAGAGTAGTAGAAAATGAAAAACAGACACAAACATCAAATATTATTTTTTTTAGTTGAGAAAAAATCATTAAGGTTTCTTTTGAATTTAACAGCATCTTTAAATTTTTGCAAATAAGTAGGTAAATTGTTGTAAATTTTAACACCATTTTATTATATTCTTCGATAGGTCCTATAAATCCTTTCAACTCAGTTTTTGTTGGTACTAGAATAGGGATTTAAATAAGAGTGTGATGAATTATATTTTGGCTTTCTTCTCCAAATAAAATATTAGAAATTACAACTTCTATAATTTTTATGAAAGAAGTAAAATCAAAAAAATTATAAGAACGGAATGATGAGTAACAAAATGTTTGACACAGAGAACCAAAGAAAATGATTCCACTGTTCTTGCACAGAGCTGACAGAGCAGCGACCACCAACTAATCGAGTGCCCCCTGGTGGGAGCTACATCAACGAAGGTTGGTTACGATTTTTGAATTTTCAGGAATTGCATGCCGTTTGCCAGAGCATGCAGCAAAGATTGGTCGAATTGATAAGCAAATTATCCAACGACGGCCTGTTCGAAGAGTTGCTTCGCATCAACGACGATCTGAACAACCTGTTCTTGCGCTACAGCCGATGGGAGAAGAACCGAGAGGCCGGAATGAAACACTCGGCGTCATCCATACTCAGCAAGGCCATTCCGCCGACGACCAAGCCTCATTTGGAGCCCAGCGACAGCCTTATCGATTTCGATGACGACTTGCCGGCTGATATGAATAAAATAAGTAGGTTATTATTAATTCTGCTAAGGAAAGTATGTGAAAATGTGGTCATTCATTTATTTTATTACACATCCTTAGTCTATTCACGTCAAAGATAGAGTGCGCATAAACAATGCACCTAGCGTGATCAGCAAGTGGACAGTTAGTCCTCGCGTTTCGATTGGCTGGCTGTGATATCGGAGAACGCATACAGTTGTATTAGGCTGTCACAGTCTGGTACTGAATAGTATTAATACTTGCAGTTAGCAGTGCGTGTGTTACTTTAGTCAATATGTCTAGTAAAATATGGAAACGTTTGATAACAATGTGGTGTCAAATGCTAATAGTCATCAAAAAAGAATAAAGGTGAGGCCTTTAAGTAGTATCTAGAAGAATATGATCCCAACGTATACAAAGATGAAGTGCATGAAAATCCCAAAAGTTTGGTTGATCATATTTTTACGAAACCAGCCAGTGATACAGGTGTATGTGAAGCCAGTGTATATTAGTATCGTTCGCCAAATACTCTTCAGTAGTTCCAAGTCCTGCCCTGATCTACAAAACATTAAATTATTTCAAATTATATGACACATTTGCTAGAAAATGGTTCGAAAATATACCCACCTCCAGATCTTTTAGTTGCTGTGTCTCCAGATTTACCACTAATAATTTGCGATTTTGTGTTTACTGCACTTTTCTCCTTGAAACTCTTTCAGGAAACTGGAAATTTTGATCTCTAATTAATACCAAACGTATTTCATATATATACTTCTCATACCAGCTCGAGAAACAAAAATTCAGGGAAACATTCTCGTCAATAAAATTAACAAAGACTTTGTGAAAATAATAGAATTTGATAGCATGAACTCGGTGGAATTTAATGCTGGGAAAACCCAGGCATGTCTCTTCTCAAAGAAAGCTAATCTATTTTCTCTCCTACTCAGATGTCAGGAGTAACTATTCCTACAAAGTCAAGTATGTCGATGCTTGGAATTACGATCAGTAATAACCTCTCATGAGAAAACCATGTGAGATCGATCGGCAAAAGTGCTTCCCAGAAACTTGCGATTTCTATTTCGTGCGAAGAAATACTTCACTTCTTGTCAGCTTCGAATGATCTATGAGGCTCAGGTACGACCTGTCATTGAGGCTTCTCGATTCTATTCAGAGAAAGGCAATCTGTCTTGTTGGTGATTCTTCGCTCACAGACTTGTCCCTCTTCTACAGATATTTTCACGGTCGGTGCACTTCTGAATTGTAAACAATCGCTCCACCCCTTTCAATATCCACACGGATGACTGGAGAACAGAATTCCCACCCCTTTGTTGTGAATTTGGAAACCTGTCGAACCTCTCTTGCTCAGGGATCTTTTTCATTAGAACAGCTGAACTTTGGAACTCCTTGCCGAGGAATGTTTTTCCTGAGGCTTACAAACTACTTCAAAAATTCAAAGTAAATGTTAATCGTACCTCCTGTCCCGGTGTTCTTTGAACATTAGAGGACTTCCCTTTCGTTAAAAAATCTGCATATAAAAAAAATTGGAATAAGACATGTATATATTCTTATTGAAGTTATGGCGACAAAAAATTCCACTGTGAATGAAAGTAGCTGACAGAATAATTAAACCACTATACAGAAGCGAATGGGTAACCTAACACAATTGTCCCGAAAATATTTGACCTTGATCGAACTTTGGCACTTTCATCGACACTGAGAAATCTAAATCAACAATAGGAAACTACACTGAGAAAATTCTAGTGACATGCGTCAAATTAATTATCTGTCTTCATCTGACTCACTGAAGCAGAAGCAATAGAATATTTCAGTACGCTCTCTTTGGTGCACTTAGGGAAGGCGTGGCTTTTACCTAATATGTCATTGGATTCGCTTCTGTATAGTAGTTTAATCATTCTGTGGCAGAACCTTGTTGATTGGAATTTTCTAGAGATCATTTGAAAAACTGTAATGGGAATATATCATGTAATCAATAGCCAATATACAATGAGGTGATTGTCCTAGTAAGAATAGGGCAAAACTGCAAATATCACATGAAATGCACAATGCGTGGATCCTGTTCACGAAACAAAATGAAAACTGAAGTATCTCAACATATCAGTATTCTTTGTGTTAATTTTATATAAATAAATAATAGGCATATACTGTTGTAAACAGGTAGGCAGACAGTGCAAAGCAGTTGTAGAATACCAAGTTTCAAATAAAAACTAGAAATATCTCTTCAATGCAAAAGATGAAAAAAGAATATATATTTTCATTTATTTTTAATGATTAATATACTCATATATGTCTAATGAAAAATATTTCCTTCGGTTCATATTTTGCAATGTATACACTTGAAGTGGTTAATAAGAATCACTTTTCAGGTATTTCAGGCAACAAAGCTTCAGGGGATGCTACAAATAAATTGACCATTGGAAAAAACGACGATGAGTTTGACATGTTTGCCCAGTCGAGAAATGTCACCTATGAAAGCTCAAAACACAGGTAAGTGTTGAGAATGTTGATGATAGTAGTTTGTTTTACAGATCTTTCGAGTGTGTATCAACAATCCGTTAGAGTTTTGAAGTTTATATTCCCTTTGAGAAAAATTATATTTTATATATTTGGTGGCATATTACACCAAGACCAAGTTTGAAATGTCCGAGGGTAATATGGACAATAAACTCCTCAGTATGGTTGATTTTGGCTTCCACCAAAGAAAATCTTTAATAATAATAATGAATTTATGAATCCCAAAAAACACGGATATTTATATAGAGAATGCACAACAAATGCTTACATACAAACTACAAATAGAAATGTCAGTTTGATAAAAAAAATCAGTTGAATAAGATATAATTCATATTTTCTAGGTATTCGGGCAGACTTATAAAATTTCGTTCTTACTAAATATAAAGATTTTTGCCACGTGTTTTAATGTATGTATTATTGTTATATTTCTTTTCATTCCAATCCCTGGCAACAACTCTTCTCGTTTAACTGAAAGCTGTACATTAATATAAATTAGAATTACATTGTGCAAGGCCAGTTTTTCACTATACTGTTTAGAAGCTTAGCTCTCAGCTGAGTCCTCAACAACCAATCGAATGTCTTGGTGATTGAAAACAGGCCCTAATCTAAGGGTTATGGGCAGAAGACACTCTCAGTTACTCTAATATTTTGTTTGCAGTAGCAGCACCTATAAAGATAACCTCAATCCGGATCAAATATCTGGTGGTCTTAGTTCCCTCACCGAAAGGAAACCAACCGTAAGTAGTTGTGCTCACATACAAATTTTTTAATTTGCTTTTTCAAGCTCTACATGCGTTTTCTGAAATTTGATGTGGCTTTATGTGTTGTGCAGAATCCCGAAGATCACGAAATCGATGAAATGGCCAGTTGGCTAGGTAAAACGGTGAGTTTTTCCAACTGGAATTAATCTAGGAAATTATTTTTTTTTCGTAGTTTCTCTAGAGCATTTGCTTTTATATTTGATTTTTCCCAAACGGATAGTTGTATGGTATTCAATCACTCCATAACTTCATGAAGTTCATCAGTTTGGACAGTTATTATGTATAGTAGATCAAAACTTTTTCGAGCAAATGAAAAGCACCTGGTGAAAGAAAGAAAAAACATATATTTTAGTTTTGCTGTTTTGATGAAATGTCAAATATCAAATTACAATAACTGTCACACATGCCCTGTACGATATAAATTTATCTTTAACAAACAGTTTCCAAGCAGAATAGCGATCTGGTATGAGAAAGTAAAATATCAAAATTACAAGATAATATAAAGTTCGATTTAAGCAACAGCAGATTTTTCTAGTTTTCACTAAAAAAATATTGGTAAAACAGATCATCTTGGAACAATTCGTTCAGGCCAATCCTCAACTTCCGGCACTTAATCACCAAAAGTATATATGAAAAACTGCACTGGCCCTTTGTGGTAATGGCTTGAGCGAATTTTTCCGAGATGATTTGATTTATAGCTAGTTTTTAAGTATGCTTGCCGATATTTGAAGAAATATTGGTATTTTATGCTGCACTTTCTTTCAGATGATTTTCAATAAAATTGAAGTGGAATATACATATTGAAAATTTAATAAAAAAAATATCTTCCATCACTGGTGCCCTAAGAAGTTGTCCCAAATTGAATCCCAAAATAGCAAATATATTTTTATATTCACATATTCTCAGTAGAATCAAATATTTAATAAATATATGGGGATCTTGTTCTGAAAATAATTTTAATAAAATTTCTGCTCTATACAGGAAAGCTCTGAAAGTACTGTATCGTCTACCATTTGACACTCCAACACATCAACTTTAAATCATCTTTCGAACAATCTGTTCAAGCCAGTCTCAAATTACCTACACAGTGGGTTTCGGCTGGCACCTGTCAGAAAACAACTACTCCCCTGGCTGATACCACGAAGGGCATTGAATTATATCCGACCGGTGCCAGTGCAGGTTTCTTCACAGAAGTAAATCCTGCATTTGCTTTCGTCGATACAAATGAAGGAATTGATTTTCAATTATAGGGACGGACACACTTGCAGACCGGTTTCGGGCTATTTGGCCACTCGTCAGTGCAAGGCAGTGTCATCATCAACATTAAAGTCGATGATTTCCCATGGTCTGCCGTGTGTCCGTCCCTATAATTGAAAATCAATTCCTTCATTTGTATCGACGAAAGCAAATGCAGGATTTACTTCTGTGAAGAAACCTGCACTGGCACCGGTCAGATATAATTCAATGCCCTTCGTGGTATTAGCCAGGGGAGTAGTTGTTTTCTGACAGGTGCCAGCCGAAACCAACTGTGTAGGTAATTTGAGACTGGCTTGAACAGATTGTTCGAAAGATGATTTGATTTAACGCCAGTCTTCAAGTATGCCCACTGACTATGTCAAGTGTTTTTACATCAACTTTAATCAATTACAAACACATTTTCTTTGGATGAGCATTATGAAATGGATACTCTGAAAGTATCATATCTTATTATTAATAATATGATGAAATCTAATTTTATATTAATCAAAAATTCAGAAATTCATAATCACCTTACAAGACAACATAACTTGTTCCACCTTGATTCCGCAAACTCTGTAATTGGACGGAAAAGGTTCACTCATGAAGCACTTTCAAAATTTAATGAAATACCCGAAGATAAAAAAAATTGTAGAAGTATCAATCAATTTAAAATCGAAATGAAAAAATATTTTTTCCAGATGAGGAAATAAAATTCGATGGATTCTTTATTTGTTTCTATATTTTGTTTTATCTTTCTGTTTGTTGTTTCTTTGTAATTCTGAAAAAAAAATTATTCAATGAAATATGTAATCAATATAAAGTTCATGATCAGTCTCATACCAGTTTGGAACTGTTTGACTGTTCATGATATTCCTTTATAGAAACTTAGTAATAATATAAACATACCCTATTATTATTTCATAATTGTTATTGAAAAAAAAATTGTAACATTATTACCTAAAAATAATATTTAAGAAAAGGGTATTTATACATTTTGTACTTATGTAGCATTGAATGAATTACGAATAAAAAAAAAATTAAAAAAATAATCATAAATGTAATTGGATAACAGTGAGATGTTTCAAAATTCGCTTTTTGTTTGGTGGGTTTCAGAATTCCACTTCTATTGCCATTTGTTATGCAATATGCGCGAAAGCAACTCACCCACCTTATTTTTCGCTTTTGTGAAATTTTGGCTTAATTTTCAATCCCTTTAATTTGACATAAAAAATTTACAGGGCTTCTTGTTCTGCGGTATGTATTTTCAATTGCTGAGCTTATCAAAGTTTTATTTTTATACTTCTTTGATTGAGTTTGGGCTCGCCTTTTTTCTCGAGAAAACTTTTACAAAAAGTTTTTTTTTTAGAAAGGTTTGCAATATTTTTTGATTCTTTATCGGCTACTTAAATTAAATAGTTATTTCTAGCTGCTTTGCCTCTGGAAACTTTCCTAGCATTTTAAGAAATTGAAATATTCACATCTCTCTAAGCTTTGTGCGCAGCTTTTCCTTTTTGCTGATTTCTCAAATATGATCATTTCATGTCTACAAACATCGTTTCAACTTTTAGAGTGGCGTCGAGGAATCAGTTACCAGCAGTGATTTCGAGAGGTTTTTGGCAGAAAGGGCGGCTGCAGCTGAAAATTTACCAACCATACCTTGTTCAACGAGTTCAAATACAACAAAAACCGGCAAGGAAAAAATAGGGGATATGCCTGCTTCATAATTATTCAACATGTGATGTTGAGGCTATTACAATACCCCTTTGGCTGACCAATGGTTATAACTCTGATATCATTTTAGTATTCAAAATTTTTTTGAATCTCGAAATTGACAAAGGGTCTTCGTGAATTTCATCTCTTTGACTGATCATGTTAGTGACGTATGTAGATAAAACCTAAAGAATGATATTCTAGTACGAGCCAGAAGTACTTTTATTCCAATAGATGTCTTACGTGTAGTGTTTATCATTAACAAAACTAACAATATTGAAGTCTGACCGTATTATTAAATGATGCTACTAAACGAATTCATATAATTTTTCTCGAAATAATATTTCTTGCTTGTATTAACGTCCTGCACATTATAAATATATTGCTATAGTGATTTATATCAAAGGTATATTGGTCTGTGATAAGTATCGATAATACATATGGAGGTAGCTGTGTAAGACTTGGAATTTTCAACAATTTGCTGATCGTTTGGATATAAAACGTTGTAGTTGTGACAAAATCGATCACCAACGATTTGATTCAAGATTAAAACACAGTGAGAGTCATCAGGAAACATTAAATGGGTTACTATCTAGGATGTCCAGGATGGGGGGCTCATCTCACCTATCAATATTTTTGTCTCATTTTTCAATGCATTTATCCCCCTCAAAATAAACTTTCAGAATTGGATATTTTCACCATACACCCAAAACGCCGCCATATGCCATAGTAAAATGACACAGTGGTCGGCCTAATTTTCGTCAAGTTCGCCGCTAACATCAGGAGGTGGCAACGTAGCAATTATTGTCAATGATAGGATTGTTCTAGCAACACATTTGACCGTTTGGAAATTGGTCTGAAGCAGTCAGAGGCATGCGCAAAATGAATTTCGCTCTTCAATATTCATCTTGCGCATGTCTCTGACTGCTTCAGACCAATTTCCAAACGGTCAAATGTGTTGCTGGAACAAACCTAATAGGTTTGTTCTAGCAACACATTTGACCGTTTGGAAATTGGTCTGGAACAAACCTAATAGGTTTGTTCTAGCAACACATTTGACCGTTTGGAAATTGGTCTGGAACAAACCTAATATCAAATGAATTTTTACCAATGAGGTTGCTTATATTTTCAACGTATGAAGGCATATCATCACTTCATCTTTATCTCTATCTTCATCATGATCGATTCTGAATTCCGCCATTTTATTTTTGACGATTTGAGGTTAGATTACAGCAACGTTGCACCCATCGAATCAAATAAGTGGTCGACCACTTTGCCAATTTTTTTTTTTTATTTTATTTTTTTTGTTAATGATCATTTCTGATGTCAGTGATGGGTACTTGTTATGTGAACCACGATTTTGATATTGTGGGACGAGCCTAGCATTTTTTTCAACAAGACATTGAACGACATTTACACCGAATTTATGAACCCAAAATTTAAAAAAACTTTTAACTTGAGTTGGTTAACGAAAGTGAAATATGAAAAATAGGTCATAGAGAGATAGCATCATGCGATTGCATATTCCCTGAGACACATTGCAATAGTAACTTCTGTTCATTCTTGAAATATTTGGAAAGTTACTGTTTGTTGTTGTAGTTCTTATTTTTCATTCGATTTTGACAGGTTAACATCTTCATATTGGAAAATTTAGGACAGGACATACAGTTTTGTATTGGGTTACATTTGAAGCTATAATATTTTGTTTTGAGTGGTGAATTCTGAAAAAAGAAGGTTTCTTAAAAAGGAACATTTACCGAAATTATATCTGCCTAAATACTTTTAATTATGAAAAATATTCTCTCATGTAAGATTTTGGAAAGTACAAATTGAAAAACCATTGTGGTAGTTGGGAACTAACATTTTTCAGTGCCATCTGCCCTTTTAATGAACATTTGAAACATTTTTTGGCAATGCACTTGTGTAAAACCCTATTAGCAAAAAGTAAGTGCCCAGTTCATTTATTTGATGACATTTATATCGAATTTGGAAAAAGCTCTGTAGCTTCATAATGGGAGAGCTATTATCAAATACCACCCAAAAAAAAATTGTTATTCATGTATGAAATGATATTACACATTTTCAATTAATGCATTCAAATGGTAGAAAGTTTAAGATCATTCAGTGTTGCAAGACAAAAATCACATGTAATTTTTTTCTTTATTCTTCGAGAGGTATTCAGTGTATAAAGAATTACATACCATGGGGTGTTGTAATATGTTGTTGAATGTTAACAATTTATTTATATAACTGTACTTATATACATAGATGTTTCCATAGAGTTTGTAAAGTGGTTATAAGTGTTCGGTTATCAAGCTATCTCTTCGAATTGGATTGAGTTTATATTGTTCATATATATTCCTCGAAGTTATATTAGATCAAACTCAGATTATCTGAAAATAATACCGAAATTGTTTAGTATATAACGATTTTTGTGTAAATATTAAAGATGAATATCAAAATTTTATCGTAAAACTGAAAATAATAAACGTAGTATAAGTTTGCATAACTATGAAAATCATAGTTATTTACCAAGGGTATGAATCAGATGTTTATCCTTGGGGGCAACGATCTTGGAAAGACGAAGGCTTCTGGCCTGAGGTTGCCCGAGGGCATACAACCGTTTATACCAGTGGTACAGCTTGTCCATTTCATCTTGGCCCGGAAATGATGGGGTTTTGCCCAGTGTGGGATATGCAATCATTTGAAATCTATTGTAAGTTTTGTGCGCAACCAGATGTCGAACTAATTGCCGTGACAAGTTGGGTTGGATAAGCTTTCCATACAAAATTTTATGTTATACTCGTTCAATATTGCTTCAAAAATATGAATATTTGAAAAAAAATTTATTGGATTCTATGGTTACTAAAGAAAGAGACACTAAAAATTGAAATGTCAACATGCAGAAAAACTTTGTGTCATTAGGTGCCGTGCGGGCATAAACTGAAGTCTATGACAATATTAATTTTCAAGTTTAAGGCTTGAGCATAAGGTCTTCATAATGGTTGTTGATTCTCCATATATTTTTTCGTCAGAAATGACTTCACAATGGATATAATCGAATTCTTATATTAAGTGGAGACAATAGTATTTTTTTTGTAACAAAGGTCTATCTGGGACCTAGAGTTTGCAATCCGAACCCATTCGGCTCTGCAACTGGAAAACAAGTACCTTCCGAATTGGAAAAATTCAGGTACTCCCGGGGATTGAACTCGGGTTTGTCGGTTAAGATCGAGAGCTCTTACCTAAAGACACTCATTTGTATTTTAACAGAACGAACAGGTTTTTTGTTCATTTCATTTTTCAAATACCCATATACCCACTGTGCAGACTCTACTGTTCACATAAATCTTATATTTTATTACATTGTTTATAAAATATATTAATAGTATTATGGTGATATATGTTTTTAATGTAAAAAGCTTAACCAAATATATGTATAAATCAATTATTCAACCTTTTCACTGATTTTTATCAGACTAGGAGATATCCGAAACTCTTTTCAATCAGCTACTGATGTGGCGAACGTCAAGAGAATTTTTCTTCGACTAATTTCCACCACATTTGAAATCTATTGAAAACTTTGAGGCAGTCCTGGATTTGTCAATAAGTCATATAGGACGCGTCTTAGGTGATCGGTAGCGTACAAGGGGGGGCGGCAGATTTTAAAGAAAGCTCACTTTATTTCAAAGGATAAATTAGGTCAGAAAAGTTCACCGGTTGTCCCATGGTTTTTTTATACTATAAGCAGAGATAATAAACACCCTAAACTATGATGATATTATATATCATTTTGCTATCAAAAAGTCTCGTAAAAAATTGTAGTTCTTGTTTCTTTCATGCCCTCAATAACTAATTCATTCTTATGATTAACTTTATTTCCATTCTCACTACATATGGAAAATTATTATTTTAGAAAGGTACATGGGGCGGCAGAAATAAGGTGGCACATACTCGTAAAAAATATAAATCCGGCTCTGTTGTGAGGGCGGATTTAGTGAAAACAGAATGCCTATAATTTTGTGGATAATGCATAACTCAGAACTGCCACTGATACTTTATCATTGCTTTGGTGTATTAACTAAAACTAAGGCGACCGAATTGAATTTTTTCAACCTCCGACGCGGGTTGGCCCGGTATTGCAGTACCGCCGGGATCGGCCCATTTGATTAATTAAAACATAAAATCTTTATAGTTCAGAAAATGGAGCTTAAAAAATGGTAAAAAATTTGGGATTAGGCTTATTATACCCTCTAGTTCATTTTCTATATTGTGCCGTTGTACGCTTCTTGTTTTTTTAAGGGTGAAAACTACCCCTTATTGTCAAAAATCATAAAATAACATTTGAAACCTAAATATGGGTAAAAATAGTTGAATAATGATTGGGTAATTCAAATTTTTCAAATAAAAAATTGATCGGTTTTTCAAACATAGCTCCTTCATTTTAGGTGATAGAGAATTTTTTTCAAGAGCTATAGACTATGTGAATCAATTTACTTAAGATCCCTTAATTTTTGAATGGAGAGAGCTCAAAGCTCTCGACTAAGGTGATGTTCGATCGTAAATGTAGTTGTTAAACGGCTATATCTCGCCGAATATTCACAACGAAATCTACATGCAGGAAAATTTTTGTCATTAAAAAAGCTATAATTGAGTACTATATCGTTTTTTTTCGTATCTTTAGTATTTTGAGAGATATAAGAAAAGGGTTAAAAACACGAAATTGAAAAAATCGTTTTCTCTTTAAACTCCAATTTTTCTGAAATAGGGCATTTTAAATTGGTTAAACTTCTTGGGTGTATTAATAGAACATATATAAAGAGAATCAAAGAAAGGTGGCGATCAATTTTAGTTAGGGGGTACTTTTGACGTTGCTTTCACAGATTTTTTTCGTAGAAAAAAGCGGGTACCGATCTTATTTTGATCATGAATTGGTCAGTTTTCATGCTAGGAAGACATTTTTTCATTTGTTCGAAAGCTCTAATTGAATACTTTTAAAAAGATTCCATGAGGTCTCTTCGAAAAATGCAAATTTTTCTCGTAATTTCGCTTTAATCTTCCAATTTATACATTTGACGAAAAAAGCCAAGCATTAATTTGCTGTATCTCAGTTCTTTTGTGTCGTAGGGAAATTATAAAGAAAGTATTGTTTTTTCGAAAGATACAATTTGCCTCACCACACTTTTTTTGATAAAATTCATAGTTTTAGAGTTATTTGCAAAAAACCATTTAAAGAAGTCGATTTTTTCGTCAAAAAACTGTTACTGTTACTTTTACGGAAAAACAGGCCTGGAACATTTTTTTCATAGAATTACTTTTTCCGTCGATTCCTACAGTTAAAATGTAATAAAAAATTTCCACCCCGTGGCGGGGTGGCAACCACCCCCAAGTCTCTAGCGTACAGCGCCATGATATATAAAATAATTCTTGAGCTATTACCAACCTTCTGTGAAAATTTCAGGTAAATCCATGGTGGACGAAAAAATTGCGAGCCAAAATGTTTCATTTCCTGAACTATCAGTTACATCATTATAAATTAGGTAGATGCATATCCTTGGTATAGCACACGGTATAATCTTACAACATAATACTACAGATTTCAAATTCCTACCGACGCCATGGAAAAACGTCAGATTGCTCGGAGAATCTCGCCTTTATTTTTATGAATCTAGGAAAGAATCGAAGCACCCGGAAAAATTTGCTGTCCCTCAAACTCCGGGGTATTTTTACCCGAAAAAATACCGGAGTCTGCAGTCTTCATAAAAAGTACTTTCTCCCGGAGTATTTTTATGCTGGAAAAGATACCGGAGCGTTTGGGCTTCCCCTCAAAAATGCACAAATTCCCGGAGTATTTTTACCCGAAAAATACCGGAGTGCCCGGAAATATTTCCAGTCCTCAAACAAGTAGTTTCTGCCATAGTATTTTAATGTAGGCAAACATACCGGAGTAGTATTTTAATGTAGGCAAACATACCGGAGCGTTTGGGCTTCCTCTCAAAAAAGCCCATTCTCCTGGAGTATTTTCACCCGAAAAAATACCGGAGGGCCCGGAAATATTTGCCGTCCTCAAAAAAAGTCAATTACCCAACATCACCCGAGTTTTCCTTCCTAAATAACTCCCGGGTAAACACCGGATCACCCAGAAATTCTAGCTTTCTTTCAAAAAAAAGCATTCTGGAAATTTTTTATCTGGAAAAAATTACCGGAACGTACAAAAATATTTGCTCTCAATAAAACAGCATTATCGCAGTTTTTCGAAGCGCTGGAATTTTTTTTGCTTCCTCTCAAAAAAGCACATTCTCCCGGTGTTTTTCTAGCCAAACGCCCGGAAATATTTTCTTGTCCTCAAAAAGTCCTTTCTCTATGGAGTATTTTTATGTAGAAAAAAACGAAGACCAGGACTTTCCCTCAAAAAAGCACATTTTCCTACAGTATTTTTATTGAGGAAAATGGACTATGGAGCGCCCGGAATCATGGATTTCCATCAAGTATCGCCTAACCATCAGGTATCTGGGATAGGAAATGCAATGAAAACGGATTGTAAATAAAAAATTGAAGTAAAATCGAAATGTAAAACTATAGATAAAAGATAGACCAAGAGCCCGTGTCACAATTTTTGGTAGTGAAAAGTTTACGCCCATCGACCACTGAAACTTGTATTATCGATGTCGACGATGCTACAGAGATTCTCGCCATACATGATTTCCGGGGCGAAGTTAGGGTAGGGGGCTGACCGATCTGTATAAAAAAAGTGAGCGAAATTTGTCGTAAGTTTACGTCTGAGAACATTGGGAAAGCAAAGATTTCAGGAAAATAATCCGACGCTCGCTTATTGTCAGTCGCCTACATCGTGGCGTTCACCCGCAACAACCCTCGAAATATGTATGAAAAAAACAACAACAAAGAGAAACCAGTTTACAACTGACAATGGGGCAGATCTTACCATTAGCATTTTAATGACAGAAATTTCGCAGGCCAGCCTTATTCAATGGGGCGGAAGGGCGCTGGGCCCACCTGTTTCGGAAGAATTTCTAAGTTATTTTTTATAATAAGCTCACGACTGATTCCTTCACAATTATGTTCAATTTCAACTGTCCAATTAAAAAATGCAATCAACAGTCATCAAACAAGGGGTGCAAATATTGCCGTTCGTAAAAACAAGTTCCTGGAATAGCGCTCTATAAAGCTTGGCTACATTTTTATCAAAAAAATCATATGTTTGTGACTGACAATCAAACATTTAGGTACAACGTAAGTACGTGAATATGAAAACACCTTTCTCAGCTGTTTATTGCATGGATAAAGCTCACTTGGTAGCTAAACTGACATGTTTCTTGCATTTCCGAAGTGCAGGTTATAATATGACATTTTATTGAAACATCGGCCCTAAATTTTTCAATACAGTGATTTGACGACTGACACTTCGAAACATACCTGAAGTGGACTCTGCTGGATCGATCAATTCACGTGTCAGTCATCTCATGTATCGGTGGAATGTTGTCAGTCAACAAATGCAGCGTCGCGCGAAGCACCCTGATCTGTATATTCAGAGATTACTTGCAATTTCCGAATGTCCGTACCCTCTATGCTATGATTTTTATTTTTATTTTTTTGACTGTGCATTTCAAGAATGAATATAGGTATTTCAGTTCATGATTAGTTTTTTTTTCAAACGAAATTGGAACTCCAGTACGATGCTGTTGCCGACATCTGAGTTTACCGTCACAAAATAATAACTATCTGTACCACTGTACTTGATTCTCCACATTAAATTTCCACAGAAATTTAATCGTGTTTTACCATATAGTGTCATAACATATAGAAATGGCAGATCCCTCACTTCAAAATATAACCATTTGACCCAACTTGCTCATATAAAATGTTGCTAATGAGGGAGATAAAGTTCAAATTTTGAGTTTTTTTTTAACTCCCAACAGTTTTGGATATTAATGAAATTATAATCTGGGAAATTTGTGGTATAAATGTACGCTTCAGTTTTTTCTTGTTAGCGCTATTCAGTTGTTATCAATTTTTTTTTCATTCGATATCGTTACTTCTGATGATTTGATCAAGCATTATTTCCAAATTGAACAAGAATACATTTTTGTGTAGAAAACTGTAGAATTCAATAATCTGCGATCGAAACCTCGAAAAAAATACATGCGAAAAAAAGTTGGGGTTTGACCCACCCCTTAATGGAATCTTGAAAAGAATGTTAATACTTTTCATCCGTGATAAAAAGGATTATCAACTCTAGGAATTTAATTTCATTGTAAAGAACCGTTTCGGAGATTTCAGATTGAAACTATCCCGAAAGTTGCACATTCAAATGGCTGTAGCTCATTTAGGTAGAATTTCAACATATTGGGCCTTCATCTTGGGCACACCTTTAAATGGCAATAACTCCCCGAAGGACCATTACTGGACACATGTTTGTGTGTGAACTTTCTCAACTCTTCCTGTAGTTGAAATTTATCTATATAATTTCAGGACACCCTTTATACATATATACAATGCTTGAAGCGCATTTCCACTGAAATGACGCATGTTTTCAATTTTTATCGGGGCTTTGCCACACTTTACATGATTATAGGTGACAGGTTCTTGATGAAGGTGGTACAACTAACGTCGTGTGAATTTTTTGAGCATAAACTTATAATATTGAAGTATACCTGAATATTTTTGCACATTCTCAAGGGCCCAGTTTCTTTGTGCCACGTGATACGTGACTGACGGTAATAGATTCTCGATTTATGTATAATAGATTACTTGCCCCTAAATTTTGAAATGTAAGCTTATCATAAAAAAATACCTAAAAATTCTTCCGAAACAGGTGGGCCCAGCGCTCTTCCGCCCCATTGAATAAGGCTGGCATGCGAAATTTGTGACATTAAAATGCTAATGGTGAGATCTGCCCACTGTCAGTTGTAAACTGGTTTTTCTTTGTTGTTGTTTTTTTTATACATATTTCGAGGGTTGTAGCGGGTGAACGCCACGATGTAGGCCACTGACAATAAGCGAGCGTCGGATAATTTTCCTGAAATCTTTGCTTTCCCAATGTTCTCAGTCGTAAACTTACGACAAATTTTGCTCACTTTTTTTATACAGATCGGTCAGCCCCCTACCCCAACTTCGCCCCGGAAATTGTGTATGGCGAGAATCTCTGTAGCATCGTCGACATCGATAATACAAGTTTCAGTGGTCGATGGGCGTAAACTTATCACTACCAAAAATAGTGACACGGGCTCTTGGTCTAAGAGTATTTCATTTAGATAACCCCGAAACCCACTTGCTTTAACGCGTACCGGTCCCATAAGAGATTCTAAAATGATTTTTTCCGTTAACCATCTGATGAACGTCAACCCTCAGAAGTCGAAACTTTTGCGAGCTATAGATTAACGAGGCCTTACCTTTTAACGTGTGAATTCCAGCAAGGTGTCCCATCGGGACTGATTTTTTTTTGAGGGGAAAAATATTTCTGGACCCTCTGATATTTTAATACTCCGGGATATTTTTTTGAGGGTAAGCAATGATTTTCGGGGGGGTCCGGTATTTATCTGCTGATCAAAAAATACTCCGGAAGGAGGTGCTTTTTTTGAGGGATAGCAGATATTTCTGGTGGCTTCGGTATATTTTGCCGCATGAAAATACTCGTACTCCGGGATGATGTTTTTTAGAAGGGAACCAAAGATTTACAGGCGCTCCGGTATGTTCGGCTTGGCAAAAATACTCCGAGATGATGTGTTTTTCTGGGGGTAAGCAAAGATTTCCGGAAAAGTTTTTTTCTATTTGCCGAGCACTATTTCTGGATTTTTAAATACCTGAAGAATATATTATAAGAAATTTGCGCAATATCCCGTGTTATTGTAATACGCTACTCCCGGAATTTTGATGACCCGAGAAAAACTCCGGTGTTCTCTGTTATCTTCCGGATTTTTTACTCGCAAATCAAACGAAACGAACTAAAATTCTAAATTCTAATATTTTCCACTTTCGGAATTTTTATTGAAGAAACCCATATGTGTCCGGAGTTTTCCGTAATCACCGCATTCTCTTTTTTTCCCCGGAGTTTCCCATAATTCCGGAATTATCCATTATCCCCGGAAAATAATTTTCAACTTTGATTGAACTGGAACAATGGCTGTTGCTGGCATATGGTTCCGCTATCAGTGGATAGATGTCGCGACGCTGTCCCTCTGATTCTCTTTTTTTCCCCGGAGTTTCTCATAATTCCGGAATTATCCGTTATCCCCGGAAAATAATTTTCAACCTTAATTGAACTCGAATAATGGCTGTTGCTGGCATACGGATTCGCTATGGTTTCGCTATCAGTGGATAGATGTCGCGACCCTGTCCCTCTATCGCGTTGCTCGTTTCTCCGACTTGTTTTATTTCAAATACATCTAGTTTACGTTAAATAGGCATCGTTTCTCGGCCTCTGGCTAAGATCAAAGTGTAGTATCTGTTCTTATCAGCTTAATATCTGATACGCCCCGCATGCGGGGCCAGTATATTAAACTGATTTTTGGAAATTGATGTAGGGTAGGAGCTTGCTCTACCTCCGTCGCGGGTTGGCCCGGTATTGCAGTACCGCCGGGATCGGCCCATTTCATAAATTGAAACATAATTAAATTCTTCATTATTTAAATTCGTTTCGACAGTATGTAGCCCACTGTTTTATGATTCTAAAGTAAATAATTCCGCACAGAGACAACTAACGGAGAGACGCCTATCTCAATGTATAATGTTCTATGCGATCACTGCAACCACGGCGTAGGTGGCGCTAGTAGTGATAGGGCGCGAAATTCAAATATATAGTCATATTATTTTCGAGGAACTAATGTTCACTCGAGTTTCAGCTTCCAGCAAATCAGCACATCGGAACTATTAAGGCTCCTACTAATGCTGAATTCGCCAGAAACTGAAACTTGAGTGAACAGGGGTTAGGAAAGTTAATGAATATCTCAGAGCTATTATAACAAATATTCTTTCGAGATCTGTATAACGTATCTTTACTGATTGAACAGACTTTGCTAATGTGAAGGTTTACAAACTAATTGTTATTAATATAGCACTGAGACATACAAAAAAGTTAAATAAGCATTCAATAGATCTGTTGTATAAAAGAATTGTTTTATTTCATGTCATAGTAAACATATAAAAATATATAAGGCTTGTTATAGCTAGCTTCTGGTGAACTAGTATAACTGGGGCTTAAAACAAATGAAGACATTATGTATTCTCATTTAGATATATAATACTTTTTCAAAATTCAGCATCCTCAAATTTGACCCCTTGTCTACTACTGTAGGTTTGTGTGAAAATGGGAATAATTCAAAATACTGTCCATGTACAGGATAATAAATATAACATGTTGGCGTATTTTCTACCGATGCACTCTTCTTCTCTGCTGCACAATAATAATAATAATGAACATAATTCGGGAGATTAATTTATATCAGAAAGAAGTTTGTACTTCCTTATATATGAAATAAAGATATTTGAGTAGATACTACACAAATTATAGACAACTAGTAGAGCTGGCTAGATCTGCAGTATTATAATAAAATAGTCTTTCAGTTTAATCACCTAAGACATTCTGTTTATAGGACTAAGACTCCTTCCACTGTAATGAAATACTGCCATACTAAGGTATTCAACATAGAGGTAATTTTCAAAAGTTATATGTATATGACTGATATAAGATTCTGGCTTATACAAACCAATGTAAATTTAATAAAAAGTTGTGGTATTTGTAGACGTAACACAACAAGAGTGATTCAATGAACTACTTATCGAAATCAGAACTATACCTAGTATCAATAACTTTTTAACAATAATAAGGTTATTTTTAGTTAATTTTAAGCTATTTCTTGTTTCTTTATCAATTGCTTGATAAATTAAAAAAAAAGATATCTTGCAGAACAATTACTGATGCCGAAGTTTCTTCACTTTCTGCTGAGAGGGCCGGCTATCTTTACGCTTCTGTTTGGACTCGGTGTTGACCCGTTTGCACCACCAGGGTATTCCCACTCTCCAAATACCTCGGATTATGGCATCGGCCACTAACTGTTTGTGTGAGGGGCATGTTAACCAGGTCATAGGTATTGTTTCCTGAAGCAGCTGATGTGCAAATACTCCAACTTGTGGTTTATCGAAAGAGTCACCTAAAATTTGCTCCAAAAGTTGGACACCTTGTGCAACAGAAGGAACTAAATTTTCTGAAGGATACTGAAGGTTTCCTTTATCCTCAGACCATTCTTTATAAGAAATAAAGAGATTATGTGGGGCATCTGATGTGCCTAGCAGTTGCTCCCCACAAACTGAACAGTTTACTGATCCAAAAATATTTTTCGCAATAAAGCCACTCACATATGCTACAGGCAAGGTATCAGTTGTACCAAGTAATACTGAATTGGCAATATCTGTGGCAATTGCATCACTGTTTGCCTGAAAGAAGGTCCTGCTGTTTCAGTACTTGTAACATTTGTTTGGCGTGATTGTGTTGCCGTGTTCATGGTTAAAAAATGCTTTAAGTTGCTTAGAAGCTCACAATTGTCTTCTTGGTTTTCTGATTCCATGTTGGGTATCAAAAAGTTTGAACCAAAAATTTTATAAATGTTGAAATGACAAATGACTTTTGACAAATATGACAGACATGACATAATTTTGACAGTCTATGTCAATTCAACACTAGCGCCCTCAGCCCTTGGTTGCAATCCGGAGAAAAAGAGTGGGATATACACAAAATATATGCGTGGAAAAAGGATAGCATTAGCGAACAAATTTTGCCTCTAAACATAATCGTCTCTCCGTTAGTTGTCTCTGTTCCGCATCTCATATATTTCCCAGTACGCTCGGATATTCTCGCCTCGATAACGATATTTGTAAATAGGGAAAATTTCGCAGTGTTCGAAAATATTTGCTTTCCCTCAAAAATCTCTGGGGTATTTTATCCCGAAAAAATACCGGAGGTCCCGGAAATATTTGTAGTCCTCTTAAAAAATACTTTCCCGGAGTATTTTCAAAAATGCCGGAGCGTCTGCCCCCGCGAAAGAACATTTTACCGGAGTTTTTTCCCCGAAAAAATAGCGGAGGCCCCGGAAACATTTGCAGTCCTCATAAAAAGTACTTTCCCCGGAGTATTTTTAAAAATACCGGAGTGTCCCCCCCTCCCCTCAAAAAAGTCAATTACCGAACATTACCGGAGTTTTTCTTCTTAAATACCTCCCGGGTAAACACTGGATCACCCGGAAATTCTAGCTTCCTTTCAAAAAAAGCATTCTGATTTTTTTTTATCCGGAAAAAATATACCGGAACGTATGGAAATATTTGCTTCTCCTAAAAAAACATCATCCACAATATTTATCTAGGAAGATATACCGGAACGCCCCAAAATATTTTCTTGCCCTCAAAAAAGTATTTTCCCCCGGAGTATCATGTAGAAAAAATACCGGAGGCCCAGGCTTCCCCTCAAAATTGCACCTTCTCCCGGATTATTTCAATTGTAGAGAACAATACGGAAGCGCCCGGAATCATGGATTTCCATCAAGTTTCGGCAAGCCATCAGTTATTTGGAAACGTAATTTTGTGTTATTTGAGTTATGCATTATGCCTTCACTAAGTCCTCCCGGTCCTATTCCCGCTAGTGCATAGGTTGTTCCCAAAGTGGTCCAGATAGACCCCCAGGGGTCCATAGGAGACCAGACGGGGGTCCACGTAGACGTGAAAAGAAAACAGGGGTTCAAAAGTTGTAAGTGGGGTTCCACGAAAAATGTTCTGGCTTTCATGATAAAAAACAAATTTTTTTGCTTGGATTCACCTATCAACGTAGGCAGGTAGCATCATTCACTAGTTAGGTACTTGAAAATATTCGAAACTCAGTTCTTAACACAGAATTGAATAGAATTATAGATACAATTACAAGTGTACATCAAATGTCGAGAGTTGCAAAGTATACTTTGTTCAACCATCCTTTGCCGTTACGTCATAATCGGTGACGTATTCTGCTGTTTTACGTTTGTCTTATATTAGTTGAATGTTATTTTACACTCAACCTCAAAATAATTATAAGAATGTACCTACCTGCAGAATACATCGCATACACTCGTGTTCTTATTGCATGTTGATTGTTGATGTATGATATAAATCGATGATCCTCGAGCAGAAACATGTCCGACATGAACTTTGATTTTGTATATAGTCATTATCTGTTTCCATTCCACTGGTAGCTAGTTTTTGATTAGTTCTAATAGATATTTCTGGAGCATCAGCAACACGCTATAGAATTAAATGAAATCAAATCAATAAAAACTTACATTTTGCATAACATGGGTAGATACGGTGTAGACTGCATTTAACGGTAAAAGCGACACTCCAGCATATATTTCTCTCAAGTAGTCAATTAACTTCAAAATAAAGCTTTGCTCTTTCTCATTATACCGGAAAGGCAATGAAAAATTAACTGAAAAAGGCGAAAACGACCAAAAATACTGAACAAATCAAACTATGACAACTGAACTGTCAAAAATCAAATAAAATTCACATCGACATTAGACATACGTTAATGACGTCATAATTCCGTCTCATCCATTTCATGAATGAGCGATAAAGTTGGACAACATATGACGTAACGGCAAAGGATGGTTGAACAAAGTATACCGCCCGTGAGCCCGCTCGTCCGGGATGCCTGTTCAGACCTGCAAAGGGATGAAATGCGACTTGCGCTGTGCTTACAATCTACATAAGTATAAATACGAACGCCAAGAACAAAACGTTACTGATTTGTTTCCGGTATTTCTAACATAAAAGTGTTAACCAAACCGATTTACGGAACATATCCTCAGTTTTGATATGGTAATTCTTAGTTTGCTCATGCGCTCTTAGAATTTGTTCGAATTATTTCGTTGTTTTATTGTTGTGTGTACTGTGTACTTTGATATGGGTTCAGGAAAAAATGAATATTTTTCTGGAAATACTGGTTTTGGGTAAGCGAGTAGAATCTTTAAGTAAGTGTTAATTAAAACTAGCCTGCTCAAACATAATTCAATGCGAAATTTAATACTCGTGATGGTGGACGCTTTCACGAATATTTCATGTTGGCACCTTGGAGACCTTCGCGTTTTTCTAGTGGTCTAGTGGCAGCTGGCAGTACTGATTACAGTGATTGTCAATTGTCACATTTTTTCACTTCACCTCAACGTTCATATATGTTTTATGTGGCTGAGCCCAGATTCTATTTCACGAATTCGATTATCGAATTGTTTAGAATATACGTATATTTTTGGTACAGCGCATTCTACAGTCACAGTCTGAGCTACTCGACAATCGAATTCGTGAAATAGAATCTGGGGGCTGATTCCTGATTGTCTCTGTCTCTTGGTGTCTTTGTTACTCAGTTGTAAAAGTAAAAGATTTTTTGCGTAGTCACAGCCCACAGCATACCTGAACCTGCGTTGCGTTTTGTATTCTGTCTTGTCTTTGTGGGGTTTAGGGAATCATTTTGCAAGTATTTTAAGTCGTTTGTTCAATTTTCAATAGTGTAAGGAGTTTCTTAGAGTAATATATCACTAGCTTCAAAGTGTTTCTATTAGGATAAGTTTATTAGGATAAGATTTCATTCACGAATAATCATAGTACTCATTTCGTATGAATGGACTATATCACAATTGGTTGCATGATTACAAAGCGATATCTTTGAAGAGGCATTTTGTTCATGAGTTCATTTGGATTCCTATATAAATTTACCACTATACATTAGAAGACGTAGATAACGTTCAAAGTATAATACAAAGCTCAAACATTTTCTTGGCCTCGGAAAAAGATCCTTGAACGACTGGTAAACCCAAATATATTTCATTTCATATAGGAGTGATTATCATATACTCTGGCAAACTTTCTTGCTGCATGAGGAACAGTCCCACTTTTTTTTTTCAAACACGGGTATTCCCTTCGGATTTTCATCAACCATACAGTCATCATTTCATTTGCTTTCGATTTCAATTTTCACATATATCGAGATCAGATCGAGTTGAATTATCTGTCAAACCAAACACAAAAGCACAATAGATTTTCAATATACTCGAATATTCATAAATCTTATTAGGGAAGCAGGTATTTTTTTTGCAATCTGTTGTTATCTACCAATCAGATACCAGAAACTGAAATCCACTTGCATATTAGTATATCGTGGAATTTCACCTTAACCTCATTGACGCCCCTTCGTAACTTCACCTTCACTTCTGACTTCTGACATTTCCAGACTGAAGGCGGTTATTTCTTTGTTATTTAGTTGTTTATTGTTTATATTTCTTGATTGATTACAAAGATTATTGTTTTACAATAAGTAATACATATTTAAGTAAAGGTGTAGAACACGTCAAATCTCAGATTCTGATGAAAATTGCAGGGGAAGTTCAGGGTACCTTGAAATGAATGAAAAACATGAAATTTTGGCGCGGAAACCATAGGAAAACCTCATTTCAATGAAAAATAATGTGCGAAGGGTACGAAAAAAAAACTTAGATTTACTGTTATATTATCATCCTTGTACTTACCACTACATTCATGAAATTATATCTACATATACAATTCTTGAATAAATATTATGTTTTCGTATATATTTCAGCTCATACAGTTTGCATTCATTGCTGGAATTTACTACAAGTCAAAAAGTTGACAACAACATTCATGAAATTTCAGTCATTTGACAGCTGCATAGAGATGAAAGATAACCGGTACGATGTTGTCACAATTCCAAAATGTTCTATTTTATATTCGAATGGTATACAATTGCAAGTTATGATCGTTTAAAAATCGAAAATGGACATGTTCTGCCTTCTTTTTGTGCGCCACAAAATCTCTCGGACCACACGCGTTTTAATACATGGTAAGTATGTTTTTTTACGAAGATGAATTTTTTTATGAAGATATTTCTTTGCAATCGGCTGATGCGATTGAAGATTTACGGCCAGTTGCATCGCTTTTCTTAAGTTGTGCTTTATCTGAGCCAGGCTTTGTTGTTATGGATTTGCCAATCAGCTTCCTTGTTCCTTAACGATTGAGCCAAGCTTAGTTGAATCTCTGCTGAGTTGAAGCGGTGCAACTGGCCCTCAGACTTTGGACACAAAAAAGGGAAAGGGAGGGTTACAGAAGCGACATTCTCCTCATTTGACAGTTCCAAATTCCAATGCGCAAGTGGTAGTTTTTCAATCAATGTCATTATTGTCAAATGTCATTAATGTCAACCATTTTGAATGTTATTCTAAACATTTTTTCATATATTATTACGATTTCTAGAAAAAACTTCGTTAAACTTAACATAATTCAATAATTATTCGTCAGATAACAACTTGGAATACCGAATCAATATGAGACGTAGAACTAGTAGTAGTGTCCTCCGAAAGCGAGCTGGCTAAATTTTCCTGAATGGAGGCAAAAGCCATCTAAATGTGACAGAAAAACTACCCAAGGTCATTTTATTTGGGATCACCAAGATCAAAGGTGCCGCCGGACTGTGTCGCTTCTGTAACCCTCCCTTTTCTGTGCTTTGGAAGAGGATTGAAGCGACTATTATTGATGCTGTGCAGTTTAATAACATTTTGTTGAGTAAAGGTTCTGTGTTGAGTTAGGTTTGACTTCTTCTTCCACATGTTTGCACACTTTGGATCATAATCAGTTTTATTTTGTTCAATTATATTTAATTTCAATAGATTCTCATATAATTATTATATATAGGTAATATATGAGAAGATAAAATTATATTGGTTGTTGAAAATAATCGTAAACTGTTATAGACGAATATTATGATGAACCACCGCGATTTCTGAAATATTTTGTAGGTGCTGGTTTTCGATATGGTAAAATATTCAATTCTCAAAAAAAATTCTAAAAATCCTATTTACTATTGAAAATTTTTGATTTGCACCATAATTGTATTTGGTCCCATGCTTTAATATTTCTCAATAATCAGACGTTATTCAAGTGATGCTAGGTTAGTTGGGTTTGACTTTCATTTAACTCGATAATCAGATAATCAGACGTTATTCAAGTGATGCTAGGTTAGTTAGGTTTGATTTTGATTTATCTCGATAATCAGACGTGATTCAAATGATGCTAGGTTAGTTTATGTTTTGATGGCAATTCGAATACAACATACAACTGTCCCAATTAACAGTTTGGCAACTTTGCTTTACATCACGTGCGTTATCGGTAAAATGGGGAAAAAGTAATTTGCTGACCAGAATTGAATAATTCGCTGATTTGAGACTTGTAATGCGGGGATTGAGATCACAATGCAGAACTGATATCTACAAAGAGTTTTCCTCTTGCCACCATATTCATAATCGAAATCCACCCCCCTTTAGGGGTAGTTTACTCTTGCGATTTTTCGAAAAACTTTGCCGACGGAGGGTATTCAATTGAGATATTTCATCGAAAAGTTGTAATATGAGTGTTGAAAACATGCTTTTTATGCCACCATATAGAACACACATAACAACCCCCTCGAAAGGGTAGTTTACTCTTGCGATTTTTCGAAAAACTTTGCCGACGAAGGGGTATTCAATTGAGATATTTCATCGAAAAGTTGTAATATGAGTGTTGAAAACATGCTTTTCATGCCACCATATAGAACACACATAACAACCCCCTCAAAAGGGTAGTTTACTCTTGCGATTTTTCGAAAAACTTTGCCGACGGAGGGTATTCAATTGAGTTATTTCATCGAAAAGTTGTAATATGAGTGTTGAAAACATGCTTTTTATGCCACCATATAGAACACACATAACAACCCCCTCAAAAGGGTAGTTTACTCTTGCGATTTTTCGAAAAACTTTGCCGACGGAGGGTATTCAATTGAGATATTTCATCGAAAAGTTGTAATATGAGTGTTGAAAACATGCTTTTTATGCCACCATATAGAACAGACATAACAACCCCCTCAAAAGGGTAGTTTACTCTTACAATTTTTCGAAGAACTTTGCCGACGGAGGGTATTCCATTGAGATATTTCATCGAAAAGCTGTAATATGAGTGTTGAAAACATACTCTTTATGCCACCATATAGAACACACAAAACAACCCCTTCAAAAGGGTAGTTTACTCTTGCGATTTTTCGAAAAACTTTGCCGACGGAGGGCATTCAATTGAGATATTTCATCGAAAACCTGTAACATGAGTGATAAAAACATGCTTTTTATGCCACCATATAGAACACACATAACAACCCCCTCAAAAGGGTAGTTTACTCTTGCGATTTTTCGAAAAAATTTGCCGACGGAGGGTATTCCATTGAGATATTTCATCGAAAACCTGTAATATGAGTGTAAAAAACATGCTTTTTATGCCACCATATAAAACACACATAACAACCCCCTCAAAAGGGTAGTTTACTCTTGCGATTTTTCGAAAAAATTTGCCGACGGAGGGTATTCCATTGAGATATTCCATCGAAAACCTGTAGTATGAGTGATAAAAACATGCTTTTTATGCCACCATATAGAACACACATAACAACCCCCTCAAAAGGGTAGTTTACTCTTGCGATTTTTCGAAAAACTTTGCCGACGGAGGGTATTCAATTGAGATATTTCATCGAAAAGCTGTAATATGAGTGTTAAAATCATACTTTTTATGCCACCATATAGAAAAGACATAACAACCCCCTCAAAAGGGTAGTTTACTCTTGCGATTTTTCGAAAAACTTTGCCGACGGAGGGTATTCAATTGAGATATTTCATCGAAAAGTTGTAATATGAGTGTTGAAAACATGCTTTTCATGCCACCATATAGAACACACATAACAACCCCCTCAAAAGGGTAGTTTACTCTTGCGATTTTTCGAAAAACTTTGCCGACGGAGGGTATTCAATTGAGTTATTTCATCGAAAAGTTGTAATATGAGTGTTGAAAACATGCTTCTTATGCCACCATATAGAACACACATAACAACCCCCTCAAAAGGGTAGTTTACTCTTGCGATTTTTCGAAAAACTTTGCCGACGGAGGGTATTCAATTGAGATATTTCATCGAAAAGTTGTAATATGAGTGTTGAAAACATGCTTTTTATGCCACCATATAGAACAGACATAACAACCCCCTCAAAAGGGTAGTTTACTCTTACAATTTTTCGAAGAACTTTGCCGACGGAGGGTATTCCATTGAGATATTTCATCGAAAAGCTGTAATATGAGTGTTGAAAACATACTCTTTATGCCACCATATAGAACACACAAAACAACCCCTTCAAAAGGGTAGTTTACTCTTGCGATTTTTCGAAAAACTTTGCCGACGGAGGGCATTCAATTGAGATATTTCATCGAAAACCTGTAACATGAGTGATAAAAACATGCTTTTTATGCCACCATATAGAACACACATAACAACCCCCTCAAAAGGGTAGTTTACTCTTGCGATTTTTCGAAAAAATTTGCCGACGGAGGGTATTCCATTGAGATATTTCATCGAAAACCTGTAATATGAGTGTAAAAAACATGCTTTTTATGCCACCATATAAAACACACATAACAACCCCCTCAAAAGGGTAGTTTACTCTTGCGATTTTTCGAAAAAATTTGCCGACGGAGGGTATTCCATTGAGATATTCCATCGAAAACCTGTAGTATGAGTGATAAAAACATGCTTTTTATGCCACCATATAGAACACACATAACAACCCCCTCAAAAGGGTAGTTTACTCTTGCGATTTTTCGAAAAACTTTGCCGACGGAGGGTATTCAATTGAGATATTTCATCGAAAAGCTGTAATATGAGTGTTAAAATCATACTTTTTATGCCACCATATAGAAAAGACATAACAACCCCCTCAAAAGGGTAGTTTACTCTTGCGATTTTTCGAAAAACTTTGCCGACGGAGGGTATTCAATTGAGATATTTCATCGAAAAGCTGTAATATGAGTGTTAAAATCATACTTTTTATGCCACCATATAGAAAAGACATAACAACCCCCTCAAAAGGGTAGTTTATACTCTTGCGATTTTTCGAAAAACTTTGCCGACGGAGGGTATTCCATTGAGATATTTCATCGAAAAGTTGTAATATGAGTGTTGAAAACATGCTTTTTATGCCACCATATAGAACACACATAACAACCCCCTCAAAAGGGTAGTTTACTCTTGCGATTTTTCGAAAAACTTTGCCGACGGAGGGTATTCAATTGGGATATTTCATCGAAAAGTTGTAATATTAGTGTTGAAAACATGCTTTTTATGCCACCATATAGAACACACATAACAACCCCCTCAAAAGGGTAGTTTACTCTTGCGATTTTTCGAAAAACTTTGCCGACGGAGGGTATTCCATTGAGATATTTCATCGAAAAGCTGTAATATGAGTGTTAAAAACATGCTTTTTATGCCACCATATAGAACACACATAACAACCCCCCCAAAAGGGTAGTTTACTCTTGCGATTTTTCGAAAAACTTTGCCGACGGAGGGTATTCCATTGAGATATTTCATCGAAAAGTTGTAATATGAGTGTTGAAAACATGCTTTTTATGCCACCATATAGAACACACATAACAACCCCCCCAAAAGGGTAGTTTACTCTTGCGATTTTTCGAAAAACTTTGCCGACGGAGGGTATTCCATTGAGATATTTCATCGAAAAGTTGTAATATGAGTGTTGAAAACATGCTTTTTATGCCACCATATGAAGCACACATATCCACATTGTCCAAGGCTGGACAATTTGACCCCCTCAAAAGGGTAGTTTACTCTTGCGATTTTTCGAAAAACTTTGCCGACGGAGGGTATTCCATTGAGATATTCCATCGAAAAGCTGTAATATGAGTGTTGAAAACATACTTTTTATGCCACCATATAGAACACACAAAACAACCCCCTCAAAAGGGTAGTTTACTCTTGCGTTTTTGCGAAAAACTTTGCCGACGGAGGGTATTCAATTGAGATATTTCATCGAAAACCTGTAATATGAGTGATAAAAACATGCTTTTTATGCCATCAAATAGAACACACATAACAACCCCCTCAAAAGAGTAGTTTACTCTTGCGATTTTTCGAAAAACTTTGCCGAAGGAGGGTATTCAATTGAGATATTTCATCGAAAAGCTGTAATATGAGTGTTAAAAACATACTTTTTATGCCACCATATAGAACACACATAACATTAATTTAATAGTAGTCAACCATGATGAATAGAAATTCTCCCGATGGAAGAGGGCCTAGAAAGTCTGCAGCTACTGCCACCAATGGTTGTGTCGGTAACTCACGTCGTTTCATGGGGTCCGGAGGGTTTGGACTTGCAACTAGTGTACATCCTTTGCAGGCTTTTACAATTTTCTCTGCGTCAGAATCTATTTGCGGCCACCATACCTTAGTTCGTAATCGATTTTTCATCGCAACTATCCCTGGATGGCCTTCATGAGCTGCTTTCAGAATTTCTGATCTCAGCTGACTCGGTACAACTATTTTGTCACCTCGTAGTAAGATACCTTCGTAAAAACATGACTCAGTTTGAAAATTTTTGAAATTATTCACCGAAGAATCCCAGTTTTCTCTGAAAATTCATTCTCTGACCTTGATTATTTCTTCATCTGATTTGGAATAATCTTTGATGCCGGCATTGTAGGCCAGTAGACTAATACATGAGTTCTATTCAACAGCCGTGCCAAATCGCCAATTTTTTTGTAGGTAGTTTGGACCTCAAGGAATATAGTGTGAAATTTGTGGAATCGAGAAATGACGATTTCTGTCAAAAAAAAATAATTTAAAAAAACAAAAGACATATTTTGATGTTATTATCTTTGGAATAAGATTTATCGAAAAATGTTTCGTACAAAAAATGTGCGCCGTGATGAGATATACAAAATAAGTCCTATGCAAAAATCACGTAGAATCATTAGTTTGGCGGTAAATCACTGTTAAACAAAAATTTTTCAAAAAAATTGTTATTGTATTCACGAGGTTTATCTATGAAGTACTGTCCTCAAACTCATCCACCATCTGGAAGAAACTCTCCTGAAGAGATACCAGTAAAGTTTATCCAGCCATGTTATATAGTTTAGCAACAATGACCGATTTTCGTAAATCTGGCGTGTCGCTATAGCATTTGTTCCACAAGGCCGAGAAGGTGCAAAAAAATCATGGTGATTCTTTTCAGCATGTACATTTAGGATTTGAGTGAAAAAAATATTTTTAATTTTTTTTCAACATGTTTTTCGAATATGTAAGATTTTAGCTTATGAACAAATAGAAGGTACGCCTTATATATTCAAGTTATTTGAAATGTTCCTTGAGATTCCCGTAGGTCTTAGCGAGACGCGTAATTCAAAAAAGAAAAAGTTCCAATATCTTTATTCTAGGCCGAGATACAATACCTTTTACGTTTGTTTCATTTGTTATTTTTTAAATAAACATTTTCGCGAAATTCAAGTTTTCAGGCATTCGTAATAGTGTTAGGCATAATATTTGATATTATAAAAACCGTTTCGAGCATTGATCTCATGGCAGATCATGATTGCATTCGGTCACTCGCACGCGAAATATACTGACGGCGGCCTCGGTCCAGCCGGGTGACGCGTGCTGGCCTGCTAGCCTCGCTCCAAGGCTCCTCTCGCGCGGCTTACTTAAGAATTTCCATATCTCCCTTAAAAATTGTCGTAAACAAATGATTTTTTTTTGATTCAACGTATTTTTTTCTCGTGAATTCAAAAATGTTTGTGAAAAATTGTTTTCAAATTCAATGTTGATGTTGGGTGGCCTATAAATAATCTTATATTTGAAAGGTGAGGAGAAAAAAAGTAAATTTGAATTCGTCCGTGATTTTTTTACTACAATTATCATCTACATACGAACTTTTCAACGCATTTGGATCATTGAAAATACTAGCTTCTCTCTTGAGATAATTACGGTCACTTCTCAAGAGTTTAATCAGTTTGGCTTTTCCCTGCTTGTACAGCGAAGACGTTGTGTCACAGCCTGTAAAAGCGTGGATAAGGTGTCGTATATCAGGAGAAGTTCGATACAGGCAGCCGGACAGTACATCGTTATGACGCTATATGGCGCACGAAAAAATGATAACGTCTCTTTTGATGAATTTCGGTACTTATGTTTTACGAAGTCAACCCTTAAAAGTACGTTCAATTTAAGCTGTCTTCCCCCAACCGCTGAGGCATGTGATGAACATTCGCTTCGCACTTATTTACGAGTGTGCCAATGGCAAGGCGGTTGTTCAAAGAATTCAATGCAATGGGGGTGGAAAAGAAGCAACAGTATAGTATGTTGGTGCCGATCACTTGTAAAAAATACCCAATTCCGGCCAATTTATTGGAAATCATTTCTTGCGATTGCGATACAAGTAAATGTCAAACTAATTGTGCGTGTCGAAAAGAAGGGGAGAAATGCACAATATTGTGCAAAAAATGTTGCGGACAAAATTGTTCGAATGTCATCGAACCTGAAATAGTTCTAAGCGATGACGAAATCGACGAACAATTTTCCGGAATTCCAGACGATATAGATGATACGGAGAATGTAACGTTTGCATTGAGTGACGATGAAAATATTGTAGGAAATAACGATGATAACGCTAGCTATGAACCGGAGAGAAAAAAAAAGTATTTCATAAGGTACTTGTAAGGATGTATGTAGATGATAATTGTAGTAAAAAAATCACGGACGAATTCAAATTTACTTTTTTTCCCCTCACCTTTCAAATATAAGATTATTTATAGGCCACCCAACATCAACATTGAATTTGAAAACAATTTTTTGGGGTACGTATTGAAAAAAAATGATTTTCACGAACATTTTTGAATTCACGAGAAAAAAATACGTTGAATAAAAACAAAATTCATTCGTTTACGACAATTTATAAGGGAGATATGGAAATTCTTAAGTAAGCTGCGCGAGAGGAGCCTTGGAGCGAGGCTAGCAGGCCAGCACGCGTCACCCGGCTGGACCGAGGCCGCCGTCAGTATATTTCGCGTGCGAGTGACCGAATGCAATCATGATCTGCCATGAGATCAATGCTCGAAACGGTTTCTATAATATCAAAATTAGGCCTAACACTATTACGAATGCCTGAAAACTTGAATTTCGCGAAAATGTTTATTTAAAAAATAACAAATGAAACAAACGTAAAAGGTATTGTATCTCGGCCTAGAATAAAGATATTGGAACTTTTTCTTTTTTGAATTACGCGTCTCGCTAAGACCTACGGGAATCTTAAGGAACATTTCAAATAACTTGAATATATAAGGCGTACCTTCTATTTGTTTATAAGCTAAAATCTTACATATTCGAAAAACATGTTGAAAAAAAATTTAAAATATTTTTTTCACTCAAATCCTAAATGTACATGCTGAAAAAAATCACCATGATTTTTTTGCACGTTCTCGGCCTTGTGGAACAAATGCTATAGCGACACGCCAGATTTACGAAAATCGGTCATTGTTGCTAAACTATATAACATGGCTGGATAAACTTTACCGGTATCTCTTCAGGAGAGTTTCTTCCAGATGGTGGATGAGTTTGAGGACAGTACTTCATAGATAAACCTCGTGAATACAATAACAATTTTTTTGAAAAATTTTTGTTTAACAGTGATTTACCGCCAAACTAATGATTCTACGTGATTTCTGCATAGGACTTATTTTGTAGATTTCATCACGGCGCACATTTTTTGTACGAAATATTTTTCGATAAAGTTTATTCCAAAGATAATAACATCAAAATATGTCTTTTGTTTTTTTCAATAATTTTTTTTTGACAGAAATCGTCATTTCTCGATTCCACAAATTTCACACTATATTCCTTGAGGTCCAAACTACCTACAAAAAAATTAGCGATTTGGCACGGCTGTTGAATAGAAGTCGTCCAAATTCATGTACATTCCGTCTGGACTATTGGTTTGGCATAGCTAACAATTTGGCAAACAAAATTTTCATCAAACGGTTTTGGATCATGGTTAAGTTTTGGTAATCGAGACAACGGGTCGGCTGTTAAATTTACCTGGACAGTAAATAAATTTATAATTATAGGCTTGTAACCTTAGTACCCACCTCTCTATACTTCCACAAGGTTTAGATTTCGGCCCGAATATAGTTTCCAGTGGTTTATGGTCTGTAACCAACTCGACGACGTGTCTTTCCCATAAAGATACATGTGAAAGTGTTCCACTGACCAAACCAACGCCAGAGCTTCTTTTTCGGTTTGACAGTACCTTCTTTCATAATCAGTTAAACTTTTATTTCCGAAAGCGATGACTCGGGGTCCACGTTCATGGAAATGTATGAGGACACATCCTAGACCAACTGGGCTCGCATCAGCTATGACTTGTGTTTTTGCATTTGGATCGTAAAATCCCAGATTTCCAATTTTCGAGAGATAATGCTTCAGTTTTTCAAGAGACTCCCGTTGCTCATTCAACCAAAATTTCTCGATATTCGTTTGTCTGCCTTATTTCATGCGAAGTAACTTTCTCATCTGTTCAGTTAAGGTGGCTAAATTTGGTATCCATTTTCCGATATAATTGACAAGACCTAAGAAACTTTGTATCTCCTCGATATTCTTCGGAGTGCGGAATGTTTGTATGACCCCAAGGTAACTAAAAAGAGGTTGGATACCATTTGGTGATAGCCTATGCCCTAGAAATTCTATATTCGAAAGCCTTAACAAACATTTGTTTTCATTTCAAAACATTGTTGATTCTAAAAGTTTCTAAAACTCTGGTGAGTCGATTATCATGCTCTTCTACATTGGATCCGAAAACTAAAATGTCATCTATGTAATTGGTAACGCCTTCGCACCTAGACAGAACTCGTTCTAATAATTTTTTAAAAATTTCGGGGGACAGGATATACCAAACATCAGCCTTTTATATCTAAGCAATCCCCTATTACTGATAAAGGTAGTTCGATTTGGTGAAAAGCATTTCTGATATCCAACCTAAAAAATATTTCAGCATTTCCAAATTCAGGCAACAATTGGTCTATGGTAGGAAGGGAGTGATTTCCACGCAGTATCGCAGTATTCGCCCTGCGCATGTCAACACATATTCTTACCTCACCGTTTCTTTTCAGTATAGGTACTATTGGCGAAACCCATCTAGATGGTCTAATTACTTCCTCAATAATATCCTCCTCAAGCAATTCCTTCAATTTCTTACTTATTTTTTCCTCGAGAGGAATAGGAACTCTCCCATAAGGTTGGCATACGGGTTTCACAGTTTCGTCTATTGCACTTGTGTAGGCTAAGAAAGTTTTGTTGGGCCTCTTGATCTGGTTGAACACTTCGACTTTGTTATTATTCAAATTTTGCCAATCTTCTAATGTTAGTAAATTGTTCTTGCTACCTATAAAGATTTTTCCATTATTATTATTATTGATATGAAACAACTTCTGTCCCCCTTTTTTTCAAATCCGACCAATTGTAATCATAATCGTTATCAGTATAACTATAATAATTTTCAAACAGACACGACTTTTATTGTTATTATTACTATTATTATCATTATTGTTAATATTATCCAAATATCGTTTCAACCTCACCTGAATCTATAAGAAGATCCGTATCGATTCCGCCGATCTGACATTTTATGGTCTCATCTCCATCATCATCTACATGGAAAACGTAGTCTGTGTCTTCCTGGACCGTTTCTCCCATAGCATGAAAGTTTGAGGGATTTGTTTTCTTGAGTGCCTTGTGTGATCTATGTGACGCTGGTTTTTGATAGACCTTCTTGCGTTTCAATGATGAGGTTCTACACTGCATTTTGAAGTGTCCCTTGAGACCGCACCTGTTTCATTCCGAGTCCAAGGCTGGACAATTTGAACAGCTTGAGTTGTGTCCTAGTCTGCTACAACATGTACATTCGCGGGTGCTATCGCTTGTTTGAAAATTGGTTGGGGCTCTCATCTTTACAAAATTCACATCTTGAGAAAAAGAAGATGACACTCCCGGGACGTTGGAAAAATTTTCCAGTTGTCGTTTGACAGCCTCCAAAGAGTTGGCTTCGCTAATTATTTGTTCCAGACTGATTGCATCGCCAACTGTTAAAATCTTTTTCCTCAAGTCGACATTGTTTCCTTTTTCCACTATTTGGTCAATGAGATTTTCTTCCAGATTGGTAAATTGACATTTTTCTGCCTGACGTCTCAATTTTATGAGAAATTCCTCAAATTTCTCCCCCTCTTCCTGTTCCATCAGTCTGAATATATGTCTTTCGAAAACTTTGGCTATTTTGAATGTGTTGAACCTACGTTCTTTCTTTCGGACCTACGTCCCTTGTTTCGGACCTACGTCCCTAGTTTTGGACCTGCGTCCATTGTTTTGGACCTACGTCCATTGTTTTGGACCTACGTCCCTTGTTTCGGACCTACGTCTCTTGTTTTGGACCTACGTCCCTTGTTTTGGACCTACGTTCCTTGTTTTGGACCTGCGTCCCTTGTTTTGGACCTACGTCCTTTGTGTTGGACCTGAGTCCATTGTTTCGGTATTTTTTTTTAGAACCTTGGCATTTTCCACTCCATCGACTCACTCCATTAACTGATATGGTTTTCACTCTGTTATCATTTGTATCACGTGGATTATTCCACTTACCTTTCAATCCAATTATTCCAATTTGAGTTAATCCTCGTCGCCATTGTAAATTTCACTCTAACTTTGTACTTTCGGAGCAACAAATAAAACATAATGAATCTGTACTGCACCGATCCGCTATCACTCAGAAACTGTGTTCCAGCTCGTCGGTTTTTAGTTATTACTCACTGCCACATAACAAAAACTCCAATATCGGATTAACCATACAATTACTCATAATCTTATATCATAAGCTCAAATACAGTGTGAACGCTACACGTGTAGTAACGTCCATTTATCGCAAGCAGAATACTATAGTATTTCTATGACTATTGGGCGTTCAGTAGGCAGTGCGACTTGAAGAAAACTTTCTTTTGTTGAAATTTCAACAAAACTTTATATTGAATTTTTGATTTTTTTTCAAATTCAAATTCTTCAGATGCGATATACCTGTAGGTGGCAGTAGAATGCGAAATGATTCGAACCCACGATCTTCGGCTCAGAAAACTGAAGTTCTATACATCTCTCGACTTTTTCAAATACGTAAGTAACTGTCAATTATTCACATCCCTTCATTTCAACTCTCTGAAATGAATTAATTCCTCACGTTCATTGCAAAATATATTTCTGGTGTTCTTTCGTGAATGATCTCATGAAAATTAAAATTATAAATTATAAAATCTCAAGAGTAAACTACCCTTTTGAAAGGGTTGTTATGTGTGTTCTATATGGTGGCATAAAAAGCATGTTTTTAACACTCATATTACAACTTTTCGATGAAATATCTCAATTGAATACCCTCCGTCGGCAAAGTTTTTCGAAAAATCGCAAGAGTAAACTACCCTTTTGAGGGGGTTGTTATGTCTGTTCTATATGGTGGCATAAAAAGTATGTTTTTAACACTCATATTACAGCTTTTCGATGAAATATCCCAATTGAATACCCTCCGTCGGCAAAGTTTTTCGAAAAATCGCAAGAGTAAACTACCCTTTTGAGGGGGTTGTTATTTATGTCTGTTCTATATGGTGGCATAAAAAGCATGTTTTAAACACTCATATTACAGGTTTTCGATGAAATATCCCAATTGAATACCCTCCGTCGGCAAAGTTTTTCGAAAAATCGCAAGAGTAAACTACCCTTTTGGAGGGTTGTTATGTCTGTTCTATATGGTGGCATAAAAAGCATGTTTTAAACACTCATATTACAGGTTTTCGATGAAAAATCCCAATTGAATACCCTCCGTCGGCAAAGTTTTTCGAAAAATCGCAAGAGTAAACTACCCTTTTGAGGGGGTTGTTATGTGTTTTCTATATGGTAGCATAAAAAGCATGTTTTTAAAACTCATATTACAACTTTTCGATGAAATATCTCAATTGAATACCCTCCGTGGGCAAAGTTTTTCGAAAAATCGCAAGAGTAAACTACCCTTTTGAGGGGGTTGTTATGTGTGTTCTATATGGTGGCATGAAAAGGTTTTTTTTACACTCATATTACAGCTTTTCGATGAAATATCTCAATGGAATACCCTCCGTCGGCAAAGTTTTTCGAAAAATCGCAAGAGTAAACTACCCTTTTGAGGGGGTTGTTATGTCTGTTCTATATGGTGGCACAAAAAGTATGTTTTTAACACTTATATTACAGCTTTTCGATGAAATATCTCAATTGAATACCCTCCGTCGGCAAAGTTTTTCAAAAATCGCAAGAGTAAACTACCCTTTTGAGGGGGTTGTTATGTGTTTTATATATGGTGGCATAAGAAGCATGTTTTTAAAACTCATATTACAGCTTTTCGATGAAATATCCCAATGGCATACCCTCCGTCGGCAAAGTTTTTCGAAAAATCGCAAGAGTAAACTACCCTTTTGAGGGGGTTGTTATGTCTGTTCTATATGGTGGCATAAAAATTATGTTTTTACCACTCTCATTTCAGCTTTTCGATGAAATATCTCAATGGAATACCCTCCGTCGGCAAAGTTTTTCGAAAAATCGCAAGAGTAAACTTGAGGGGGTTGCTATGTCTGTTCTATATGGTGGCATAAAAAGCATGTTTTTGAAACTCATATTACAGCTTTTCGATGAAATATCTCAATGGAATACCCTCCGTCGGCAATGTTTTTCGAAAAATCGCAAGAGTAAACTACCCTTTTGAGGGGGTTGTTATGTGTTTTCTATATGGTGGCATAAAAAGCATGTTTTTAAAACTCATATTACAGCTTTTCGATGAAATATCTCAATGGAATACCCTCCGTCGGCAAAGTTTTTCGAAAAATCGCAAGAGTAAACTACCCTTTTGAGGGGGTTGTTATGTCTGTTCTATATGGTGGCATAAAAAAGCATGTTTTTAACACTCATATTACAACTTTTCGGTGAAATATCTCAATGGAATACCCTCCGTCGGCAAAGTTTTTCGAAAAATCGCAAGAGTAAACTACCCTTTTGAGGGGGTTGTTATGTGTTTTCTATATGGTGGCATAAGAAGCATGTTTTTAAAACTCATATTACAGCTTTTCGATGAAATATCTCAATGGAATACCCTCCGTCGGCAAAGTTTTTCGAAAAATCGCAAGAGTGAACTACCCTCCCACATAGCAAAACTATATACCAAGTATGTGCTAAATATATTCCTAAACGCATAAGAATATTGAGATTATATCCCTAGCATATGCACAGAATATGGTTACTATATGCTGAGAATATGCTAGGTATATTTTTTTGGCCACAAGTAGTATATGCTACGTATATGATTGAAATATATACCCTGAATATATTCAAATATCTTCAGAATATACCTATATCACCAACATAGCATATGCTATATATATGCTCAATATACCCTATATGTGCAAACTGAATATGTCCGAGATGAATATATATTTTAGTGAGGGACTTCAGGAGATGCAACATCCTTAAAAGATCTAGTAGTTAGTTTCTTGGCATTTTCTGAAGCATGAATGCCATCCTTGATTATCTTCAAACAAAAGACATCAAATACTTTTAAAACATTTATGAAAAACTAAGGAACTCTTATTCACATGTTATTGTTTTTTATCCTATTTCAGTGTCCTGGGAACGCTGCTGATTTTGGGACCTAAAAATATAATGGATTAGAACAATATACCGGGTGTCCCGGTATACATGTTACAATGGAATATTTCATTTATTTGAAAAAATAAAAATTTGAAATTCTGAATAATCAATATAGATAATTATACATATTGCTTTGAGCAATGTAAATATCGGAAATTACTTCTGGTTTATGAGATATTCCATTGAAATATGTAGGTATACTGGGACAGTGGTAGGGTCCAAAATTCAAAACTCACCTCATCTCAGTTTTCTTTAATTCATTTTTAACCCGTTCTTCAGCTTTAGCTAACCATCTCTTTATTTCTTGGATAATTTCATCTTCACAGGCATTTTGTATTCTCTTATTACATTAAACAGCATCTAAAATAGATATACAATATATTATTCTAAGAATAAAAAGGGCCGTGAAGAGAGTTCACCCTAACCTTACTTTTTTTTCGATAACTTCCCCACACTTCACTGTCGGTATCGAATATGCACAATCCACAATAGAGAACACTGAACACACACTAATAAAATGTCTTCGTTGAAAATGAACAATTTAACTGGTAAACTGATTGTAGATAACATTCAATTTCAACAAGAACAAAGAACAAGAAGCTTGGAAAATGGAAGCTTAGCTTGCGACTTGCCACGCACTCATGCATGCAGTGCTGCCAGGAAGATTTTAACGAAGTACCAACTGTTGGGATTTCAACCTAGCCAGTTTGTACTGAATGTCAAGTTGATAATGTATTAGAATGTAATATAATAGATTCTAAAAAGTAAGGTTACGGGGTTGATTTGAGTGGTTAGTTCACAAAAATGTAAATGTTGAATTGTTATGTACGTATTTTTCAAAACAAATATTCTTTGAAGTATTTACGGGAATGTGCCCCAAGATCCCTAGAATATGCTACAATATTCCTATACAGATATGATGAAAAGAACATTCATAGCAGTAAAGTACTTATGCTGGGAATATACTGGGGATATTATTTGGGGAATATGAGTTGAAACATATCCTCAGCATGTGTTCGAGTTATGAATATGCTTTTGATTGCTATGTGGGCTTTTGAGGGGGTTCTTATGTGTTTTCTATATGGTGGCATAAAAAGCATGTTTTTAACACTCATATTACAACTTTTCGATGAAATATCTCAATGGAATACCCTCCGTCGGCAAAGTTTTTCGAAAAATCGCAAGAGTAAACTACCCTTTTGAGGGGGTTGTTATGTGTTTTCTATATGGTGGCATAAAAAGCATGTTTTTAAAACTCATATTACAGCTTTTCGATGAAATATCTCAATGGAATACCCTCCGTCGGCAAAGTTTTTCGAAAAATCGCAAGAGTAAACTACCCTTTTGAGGGGGTTGTTATGTGTTTTCTACATGGTGGCATAAAAAGCATGTTTTTAAAACTCATATTACAGCTTTTCGATGAAATATCTCAATGGAATACCCTCCGTCGGCAAAGTTTTTCGAAAAATCGCAAGAGTAAACTACCCTTTTGAGGGGGTTGTTATGTCTGTCCTATATGGTGGCATAAAAAGAATGTTTTTAACACTCATATTACAGGTTTTCGATGAAATATCTCAATTGAATACCCTTCGTCGGCAAAGTTTTTCGACAAATCGCAAGTATAAACTACCCCCAAATGAGGGTTGATTCAAGTTTTTTCTATGGTGGCACGAATATCCATTCATTTCTCACTCAGTTTCACAGTTTACCGTGTTTATATAAATCTTAAGGTTACTGTCGGCAGGAAAATTTTTTGGTCAGCAAATTATCCACACTCGGTAAAATGTTGTCACATGACAGTCACTGTTGTCAGTGTCAGTGTCAATGGTGAATTTTTCTAACTAAACATTTTGATATTCTCAATGGATATTTGGAAAAAACATATGCTCAATTCTGATGTATTCAATCAAAAAAAGTGTGAGTACTTGTATTTCGTTCGAAATTTCGTGACTAAAGCAACAACACAATGAGATTTTTTTCAACTCAGAAATCACTAGTTTTTTGGCTATAATTTCAGTTTTTCACACGAAATGATCGTTTTTCATAGCTTCCGCGCCAAAATTTCTATGTATTCATCGATTGTAGACCGTTTCTGGCGATTTCCAATAAAAATAAAAAAATTGGTGATTTGACGTATTCTACACCTTTGCCCATATTTATACTTTGTTGATAATTGAATGTTACAATGGGTTATTCTGTTATAGATACTTCTGGTTAATTCGATATGGATTCAGATGAAGATGAGCTTTTTCCCATTGTGGTGGGTATATTTGAATGTATAAATCTACTCAATGAAACAATAGATGGGTATACAATATTGAATGGATAATACATAACTCAAATAGTGGTATATCCTTCGAAAGTCATTTTTGTGGTGGATATATTTTTCTTCCTAGTGTTAACCTACCATGTATATAATTGAGGAATAAACAGTAATCTATGTACAAAGGCAGACTTCTAATGTCCCCCTAAAAGTTGATGCTTTGAATAAACAGTTCTTTTTGAATGAACTGGAAAAGTCTTATCCCCACTCCTGAACCTTTTGAAAAAATATTGTTATTACAAAAGTATTTTCATGCGCTGAACAGAAATCTGAAGTCTCCCTTTGTTCAAATGTTATGGGCCTTCAAAATTCGAAAGAAGGGCATATTCTGCCTTTTTTGCTTAAAAACACCGAGGAAAACACGTTTTTATTCGTCAGATGCCATTTACAGCTAATTCCACCTTCACTGACAACTGAGATACACATCTCTGATGAATAAAAACGTGTTTCTATCATCCAAAAAAGAAGGTGGAACTTGCCCTTGTTACCACCTTTGAAGGGTTATAACTTTTGAAGAAGGGAGAGACTTCAGATTCGTGTTCAATGCATGAAAATACGTGAGTAGCAATCATTTGTTTTTTTTTCCAAATGGTTCGGGTGTGTGGATAACAGACTTCTACCCAGTTCATTCAAAAGGAATTGTTTATTCAACACTGCAACATTTAGGTACATTGAAAGTCTGTCCTTGTACACTTATAACTCGAATTTGCCTAATCAGAAAATACAAAAACTACAAAATTTGTTCTGTTTTCAAAATGAACTACCATTTATTTCTCTTCTATACTTTTTTGAAAATTTGTATAGTCTGACTTGCCCTTCTACTCCTGTATAGATTCCAATACTGATTTTTTATTTTTTGAGATTTTGTTTGGTTAACAACCTTAAGAATTACGAAGAGAAAATTGAATAACTCTTCCAGGAGAAAAACTTTGCTTCTGTCACTCGAATAATCCTTATTGGAAACCCCAAAGCTATCATAGTGTACCAGAAGTGACAGTAGATGTAAATTTACCTAATTTGTGTCAATGCATTATTCAATAAATAAACCCACCTAATTTGACAAGAATGATCGAAAAAAATAATTATCAATTAAGGGGAACCAATCGATTCACTCATGTGGCTACTTGGTATGTTATCAATTTACCCTTCTCAACAATCTAATTTTCTTCAGAAATGATATTTTTTTTTCTTATTATTAGCATGATATATACAGTGGAGATCAGGTGTTTCAATACAATGACCCTTTCTTGGTATCTGGCGTTTTGAGAGCTGTAGTAGCGGAAGACCTGGAAAAGATTCAGTATTTGTTGAGATCTGGACAGTCCGTTAATATTAATGATAATAATGGAAACACTCCACTGCATGTGACTGTTATAAAAAAAAAAGTAAGCAACAAGGACACACTGTTCAGTTCAGTTCCTGAGGGTTATTTATTTTCAGTCTGTTTATATTGAAATATCTTCTTGCTGAAGAAGACATAGTTATAAATGCAAGAAACTTCTTAGGACAAATACCACTTTTCATTGCTGCTAAAAATGGATGTTTTGAACTAGCTAATTGCCTTGTTAACAATGGAGCAAACGTTAATCTGTCGAATCATGAAGATGTAACTCCCCTTCATGTATCTGTTCCTTTTCCAAACATTGCTCATTTACTAATCACAAATGGGGCTAATATTGACGCTTTGGATTATAGTGATGATTCCCCATTACACGATGCTGTGGGGTACAGTCATTTGGAAACTGCATGCATGCTTCTATTTTATAATGCAGATGCCGATAGAAGGGGAGGCAACAACTTGACACCGTTTATGAAAGCTCTTATCAACGAAGATATTGATTTACAAGATATACTGTTTGAGTATGTGAATGATTTCAATATTTCGTCTTATGATGGAGTTAGCACTTTAAGTCTGGCATTGACTCATGAAAATCACTATGTGGAAGAAATAATTAATAGAGGAGCTGAAGTGGACATATCTGCTTTTAGAATGTGTATGAAGGTGCCGAATTCTGACAACTTCAAGTTTGTATGGAGAAAGCTGCCATCTGAAGAAGCAAAGCACATTTCTATACATGATCTACTCTACTTGCTAGAAGATATTCATAGAAGCCATTTTCAGGCATATTTAGATATCATCTTGGAGGATACAGATAGTTCTGTATTAGATGTTTTGGCAGAAAATATACAGGGTCGTGATCTGGTATCCCTAATCAATAAATATGCGGAGTGCAAACTGCCTCTGGATAAATTAACAAAATTGATATGTCTTTTGCTACAGCATAGTTTTCGAATGAGTAGCTTCGTTATTTATGAAGTCTTTATGAACTATGATTACTGTGAACTTTTCAGATTATTACTATTCATGGAGTACATAAGTGAGTGGACTCCTTCGATGATAACACCAAGATTGATATTCGATATTGAAGGTGACATAAAAACAAAGTGCCTTGAACTGACTGATAATTGGATAACTCCACAAAAGCTGATAAAAGATGTAAAAAGCTCATTTGGATACTGGGTTGACCATCCTCTGATAGATGTATGCCAAATACAGGTTTTTGACAAATTTGATCACTTAGACAGTGACGGATTTTCGGAATTGGTTAAAAAACTTCCAAAAGTACCTTCATTACTTGAATTAGCTAGGGATAAGACAAGGGAATATATTGTGAAAAAACGGAGGTACACTACCACTTGCCAGTTCTATACATTTGTAAACCATCTAGATATTTCACTAGTCTACAAAAGAATATTGATGTATGAGAAAAGAATATATGATATATAGGCTCACGTCCTGTCACGCGTGAGAGCAGGGTTCAATTCCCCACCACAGAACAACAATGCTGTCTTCACACTTTGAAAGGTTGGGCCTTGTTAATCCATTGCTCCCACAAGTTTGGACTTGTGAGGGTTAACGTTGAGAGGGGGCTTCACCTTTTGTAAACAGAAAACCTTTATTTTACCATTTGTTCTATTATTCCCATAAACGCTTATATCATGAAAACCTCGGAATGGGTTTCGAACCTACCACAATCGGAAAAAATAAGTATTATATTTGAATTTATACAAGTGTAGACTTCTATCTACCCTGACAAGTTCCCGCGTGAATTAAAAACAGTTCCCTTTGGATACAACAAGTCCAATTAGTCAGCAACTTCTCGTTGCTGACTAAATTCTGCCTATCCAAAGAGTCACTAATGTGATTGGCTCTTTTATCCTTTTTCATTTTTCAAGTAACGACAGCTCATATAAAAACCGTCTCGCAGGTAATTTTGAAGGCTATAAGTATGCTTGGAACAGTTACAATGCAATCAACTCTCAATTCACGTTGAAGGTCTTTCCAGAAACCTACGTTTTCAATACGAAAAAGCTAACTTCTCAAAAGTTGTTAACCTTTCAAGATAAAAAATAAACAAGAGCTAACGGATAAAATCAGTGAATTTGAACTATTTTAGGTTAGGTATGAAATTTGACCCAGAGAATCTCACTGCGATACCTCCACAGTAATTGGATTCCTGTTTTAAATCCCTACGAACTCCACTGTATTATACATATATAGGAATTTCGAAAGGTAGCTAGTGGAAAATATGCCAAATAAGCGACTGCTTCTAGAGCATATCTTGACGTGGTTCAAATGAGTTTTGTATTATAGTGAAAAATATCGGACAGTGTTACACTGATTAACTTAAGCAACATTCGAATATTTATATAGAGCTTGAACAAATTCTCATGTTTGTCTAAGTACCATAATTACATTATTTTATTTGTATTGTATTTCTCACACCGCGGACAGCCAATGGCTTTGCGGTTCCATCATGTTTATTTGTCTTTTTAAATTTTATATGTATCCTAGGTACTGTATACAAATAAACATTATTATTATTTGTTATTTGTTGTCTTATGTAAATAGCGTTAGGGTGGGTCGTCTCTCATGAAAAATATTTTCTGTTAATAAAGACTTATTAGCCAGTATATTTGGTGTACTAGTTTCTTCACTCTGGGAATGCATAAGAGGTTTGATTCATCAATGGTTTGAAAATTACTCGAGCAATAGACAACAGTTTGATTGTATGGGAGACAAATTGAGTTCACTTAGAAGTGTAACATGTGGTGTCCCACAAGGTTCAATTCTGGGAGCTGTTTTGTTTCATATATATATATATATATATATATATATATATATATATAAACTCGGCTGAATTTGCGAGGGGTGAAATAAAATTATTTGCAGATGACACAACACTGATTTATTGTGAGAAAAAAGAAGAAATTATTCATTACATTAATGACGATTTAGAGAAAATTTCGTTATAATAATAATAATAAATAGTTTATTGTCTGCCATACATACAAATTGCAAAGAAAAGTCCTGCATAGTAAATATTGACATACAAAAGGAGTAGTGTTAGGTCTATTGACCAATTCTGCCACACTCTCTTATGGTTGAATAGTCACAAGTTAAACTTTAAATATTGGAAAATCCTCATTTATGTTATTAGCGAAGAGAAAACCAAATCATAGTAAGAATAACATTATTTTTAATGGGAAAAATAAAAAATATTTGGGAGTAACAAAATTTTTAGGATTACACATTGATGAACAACTCTCTTGGAAAAATCATATTGAATATTTAAGAAAAAAAATATCACCATTAATTGGTATTTTGTTCAAAATTCGAAACTATATTTGTTTGAAACATCTCAAATTGATATATTACAGCTTTATTCATTCAAAACTACAATACTCGATATCAGTATGGGGAAATGCTAACGCTTCGATCATACGTCCCCTAAAATCTCTGCAAAATAAAACAATCAAATGCATATTCAAATTACTTTTTCGATATCCCACTTCCGATTTATATGTGAAAAATGAGCATTTAAGTATCACCTCTTTATATAAATTGAAAATTTGTTTTCATCCATTTTGTAAAAAATTAAAATAAACATTTTTTTCTAACCTTCAACACAATTGAAACAATTCCTAAATATGAAACTAGGCAGTCCAAAAATCTGAGTACAATCAGTAGAATCAAAACAAACTTCGGAAAAAAATCAATTTTATACAATGGAGTGTTAATATATAACAAACTTCCAAAGAAACTAACTGAAGATTTTTTTGACAAACGCTTCAAAAAAAAACTTAAAAAAGTATTTGATCCAGTAACACTTCTCTTTTTCCATCTGACATTGGATTGATTCATGATCGAAATCTTTTTAATGCATGAATTGTAATAGTGACTTAGTTTTAAGATCCCTCCTTTATAAACATTCATGTTTCTTGGGGTCAATAAAGATTGATTGATTGAAATCTTGAGCTAATTTTCCAGGTTTTAAAATCCTATGAAAAAATATACATGGGGCTACAAAGAGTCCCCTACTGTTTGAAGGTATTTAAATAATATTTAATAAATGTTTCTATCGATTTGTACTTTTGGTCATGATCAAATTACATTTTTCTACAAAATTAGTTATCAAATTGTACATACAGCTTAAGAAAATTCCGTTACTACAAAAGTTTTGCGATAATTTTCAATTTTGACGTGGAAAGGGTCATTAGATTAATGCACCTTCTTCAGATAACATGATGAATTAGATCCACTCCTGTTCCTCCTACCAATGCTGAGATTAATTTCGATTCTTACCTACAGAAACAAGTAGTATCTCAAAAGAAAAACATAATTTATAATATATTTATTCTATACATATATACGAAACAAACAGATTTGTACAAAAATCAATATAAAATCTTCTGCAAAATATGGTTTATTATACAATTTTAAACTTCAATTCAATAAAATACAATATTCGAAAATGTTAATCAGTTGGGTGTTGATCTCCGATTACTGCAAAAAATATACTTAAAATATACCGCGATCCACTGCTTTTCGAGAAATATTCCAAATACAGGTCGATATTTCCTAATATCACGCTTTTCTCACGCGACCAACACCTCAAATCACAATTAGGTAGGACGGTTACACTTAATTTTTTATCACTATTTGGGATATATACAAAGGAAAACATTGAGTGCATAAATAATTCTGAGAACTACATATTAATAAATTAATTAAATTGAATTTATTAATTAATTAAATTAATAATAATCCTGAGAACTACATAAGTAGAGTAGGGAAAAATATCAATAAATCCGTTTCAAATTGAATTTACTTGAATAATGCCAATTCAAACCTTGTTCCAGTTCATACTCGTGAGAATTATTTTTGAGAAACATCATTCATATAAGAAAATATTGACTCTACTATCCGCTATAGTTACAAAGTTACAGTCTTATTGTCCAATTAAAAGTTGGTTTGATTTATATTCAACAAAAGTAATATATTCACATTTATTGTCACATAGGATAATTTTCTATAATAAAGACCACAACAAATCAGGGTTGGGCAAAATCTGATTTTTATTGAAAAAATTAAAAATCATTAATTTAAAAACAAATCATGATTTATTTGATTTTTTTGATTTTTCAAATTTGATTCTTCGAAATTATTTTGATTATTTTAATGTATGTCTGAAAATTTTAATACGATCTGCGGCTCAAAAACTTGTGACAACGCAATTGCCGCGCTTCTTGCAAGAAAATTCTTGTCGCGATTTGTTTTCCTTCTGTCCTTTACACTCGCTATACAGTGCCGAGTGAGGCACGAACACGAACGCGTTTGTTGTGCTTTTTGCAAGAATATTCCTGTAGAGGCTTTCTCAACCTGCAAATTGACGTTGCCCAACAATTTCACGCATTTCGCTAGTTGTACACTCGGATATTAGAAACAGATAAGGCACAGAAAAAGGAGGAAAACTCGTGTTTTTGTTTGTATAACGAAAATGAATAGACCGAAAATATACAGTAATAAAATTTAGGTGTTACGTTTAGTTTAAGAATTTGGATTTATGTACTTCTTTTTTGTTGTTTTTGCTAAAAGCAGATACTCCTTTTGATCTTCGAGAAAACTTTTATATTATGTTGTTAAAATTGATTTAAATCATGATTTTAATTTTAAAAATCAAGCGATTTAAATCATGATTTTAATCGTGATTAAACGCCCAACCCAACCCTGCAACAAATAGTGTGTATGATTTCAATTGCAATATCATCAACAGAACAGATTTCTCTTGAAAGGTTGCAATAACAATTCAATATAATCTAGCATAATTCACTGTCGAAACTTTTATTGGAGACGAATATTTGAGAAATTTTATAGAGTATATGAATATAAAAACCGAATGAGTATTTTTTTGCTCAATTTTCATATCTTTGCATGGAGTTTCTTTTGAATCAAAAATATATTTATTGCTTTTAATACATTTTCTAATTACTGATATTCACAATGCCTTCTCGTCTAACCTTCTTCAACTGCTTCATGGCAACTTTTAAAATAGTATTTAATAATATTATTGGTAACCATTTGAAGTTTACTCCGGGCCATAATGTATCTAAAAGTCATAGTTATCCTCAGTTTCTTTTATAAAAAATATATATCTATATAGATATCATGAGATGAAATTATCCATAAAATTAAATAATGAAATGCCTCAAATTCAACAAGGAAATAAAACTCTCGACCTTTATAAATGCAATCAATAACAACAGTTCAGCATTTAATCTGATTTCTCGATCGGTTTTTCTATGCAATATATCTGTCAGATAAAAATAACCAGCAGTTTTCATCCTTATCACTGCCAATTATTATCCTTGTGTTGAAAAACCGGCCCTAAATTTAATATATATGAAATATTCAGTTTTTCATTTCCTATTTGAAAAAGTTATCGGTACGAATCACAACAAAAGGGGTCAATTCGTTCCTTGATATAAAACTCAACAAACAGTAAAATATCTAACTAATAGTGACTTTTCTGCTAAAAGATAAGAGCACCCAGTATAGTGATATGATGCCTGACATCTTTCAATTTCGTTTATAGGTCGAAATACAAATGTGAACTGACTACAGTCAGGCTTGATATCAATACACTGTTCACGAAAATCATTTTTCTAAAAAAGGCTAGCTGTGAGTGCTAAAAATTGAATAATTTTATTGAACTTGAAGTTTGCTAGTTGCGATAACTCAATTGAATTTTTTTGGCGTTCAAATTAAGTTTCTATCTTGCAACTTGGTTTTCATCTACGATTATTCTTGATAAAATATACAAAATAATTTTTTTATGTCTGTATAACAAGTTTTCAATAACAATAACGTTAATTTCAAAACAAAGCCTAAATACACGAACAATGTGTTGTATATATTGCACTTTTTGGTTAAAATCGTTTTTTTTTCTCTATTAAAACATCCCCACAATTCTAAACCACAGCTTCGCTATTTATTTTCACTAATTAGCCTTCAAAGTTCATTTTCTATTTCCGACTCAAACAGGCCTTTTGACTTCAAGCAGTTGTGGATGATTTTCCACAATATTAAGTAAAATGCCTTCGATGTAGGTCCTGAGTTGTCTGTTCACTTCCTGCTGTTCCCTTAGTGCCTGATGAACCTGAATCATACAAGAATATAAGTAATTGCTTGATAATTTTAAATGGATAATTAGAATCCGAATTACTGAATTTAATGACGTTATTTCATCTATGAGAATTAGTGTATTTGGAATTCCGCCGGAAACAGTTTTAGGCAAACCTCCCGCTGTAACCTGTATTTTTAATGGAAACTCTCTCCTGAAACATTCGTCGTCCATTTATTTGCTGCAAATGAATTCTTGAATTCCAATTTTTCAATCTTTTACTGTGTACGTTCACCTCTTTCTAGGTTATCAATATTAAAATCAGCTTATCCTTACAAATTACATTACTGTTACTGTACATTACAATTGTCATATTATGTTCAGTGAATGAATTATTATTATTGATTCCTTATCGAAAAAGATTAGTCTAGATTATTACAACCTGTTAGTAGGAATTTTGCATTCTGTGCATAGACTTTATGAAATACTTGGATTTAAACAGAGAGAGCATACATCTGCGGATTAAAAAAAGGTGTCGTGCCTTGGTTGGTAATATGACTAATATAGCCGTAACGTTTATTTCGAACTTGAGAGGAATGAACTCTTATATGTATCGTCGATGAAGTTGAAGATGTTATTAGAGGAGAAAAGATGTGCCCATTCGATGTATTCAGCTTCGACTATTGAATTTGTGTAATATCAAATTCAAAAATCTCTTTCCAATTGCTACTCTTTTCGGATTTCTAGCATGCCCCATGAATTTGCGTCAATCTTACAATAAAAGTAGTTCAAGTTGATATGGGCGTACTGTGAAAATTTTGTGTTCACTGGATTATTTTTCAATACATTCGGGTGAGTTGTAAGTCACCCTGCATGATTTGGAAGAGTATATCTTCATGTTTTTTGTACTTTTATTTTATGGTTAACGAATGCAAAGCTTGTAGAAAGTCTCATCCAAATTCTTGTTGAAGTTAAGAAACGCAAATTCAGGGTTTTACATGAATTCCATGCAGACCATAATTATTTTGTCAGATTTTGATTTGTTCTATCTTCAATTACAGCTCGTTTCAAAGGCAAATTTTAAAAAAACTGGTTCAAAAATTCAGTCACTACCTTCATTTTAACGTATTCAGCACCGACTCGAATGCATTTTGAATAGGAAATCACGTGACAGCCAGTTCAGTTATTTATTATTTCTATTGAAAATGGCAAAAAACTGTCTACTGTTTCATTTGCCATAATATATTTTAGACCAGCACAGAAAAGTAGCTTTGGGAAACAACCTATTTTTTCATTTTATACTATAGAATTTCAGTATCACCCAATAGTTCTATTGAATCCAGAAGATACACGTATCTATTAACAGAGAATCTGTTAATTTTTTCAACATTCTTTAGGCCAGCCGCACACTAGCAACTTTTGTTTGCCAACTTGATAATTCTGATAATGGAACGTATTTATATGATACCGCGCATTAGCAACTTTTTAGTCACGGCAACTGAAAAATTACATACTGACCTATTTTGAAGGCGATTCAATTGTTGCTTGAAAGATATAACGTACAGGTCTTGACCTGTCCGCATGTATTGGGGATTATTTTAGTTCCTTGATTGAATTATTTGTTTTCTCTCCTCGCTGGATTTTGCAATTGTCAATAGTTTCTTGGACAAAACGTAATAACTAAGTTTAAATACATGTGTTTGGATATAGAACTAATAATCGGTAAAATTGAAAAGTGTCCAGCTTAGTCTTAGAATACTCTACAACTTGTGACGTACTTAAACAAAAAACTGTTGTGCGACTTTTGTAACATATCTACTGTTTTCTGTAAAAATTTTGAAGGTGAATAAATATCTTATCTAATCTTATAACAAAGTTGAACGAATATTTGAGAAGAATTTTAAAAATTAAATTGGGGTTAGAAGTATTTGAAAGGTTTGTTTATCCTTTTTCTGTTTTTCAGAATATAAGCAACAAAAACTGCTATCTCAGTGAATTCCATGTTAACAGAGCAACAAACCAGTCGACAAGTGCGTGGAACACAAATTCATCAGCCACTTTTTGGTTGAGCAACTTTTATGTTGATCAATAAAAAAGTTACTAGTGCTCGGCTGGCCCTAAGGAGTTTTCTATTCCTTTTTTTTTCATTGGAAATTTTCATTAGAAAAACAGGAAGACAAAAAAAAACAGGGCCTTAAAAAAATAAAGGTGTTATTGTTTTGTACATTACAATTTTAATTTTTTTTATTCTTTTGTTTGGGATGAATATATAGGCCAGTAGATATAGACATGATTTTTCTAAAATTTAACAATAATTACAAATGTTTTGAAACTTTCGTATAACGAAAACTACGTTCAAATGATATCGAGTCGGATTTTGCAACCCTTTTTTCTGAACCTAACAAGTTGAAAATCAGGATTTTGTGAATATTCACATTATTCGTACGGAGATATTTGCAAGAGTTCTGCAAACTTTCGAAGTATTGCAAAATAGCAGTTTACATCTTCTGGTAAATTCGCAACCATTTAAACAAAACGGAACGTTTCGTTTTAACAAAAAAATTGGTAATAATTCTAATTAAAAAAAAAAAAAATTCCAAAAGTTCTGTAATATTGCATAACTGAAATAATGTTCTGAAGGAGTACTTCATTTTGCAACCTCCTGCGTTAAACGGAAAATATATTTTTGCAATAAGTTGTACAATGTCATCAAAACAAGTTTAGAAATTTTTACAAAAGTTTTAAATACGGGTTGCGAATGAGGAAGTTCTCACATACAACGTTTTCATTGATTTGCAACCACGCCTGCAATACGGAAATGAGGGTATAATCAAAATGAAAAATATTACGGTATTTGTTTTCTACCAGAAAAAGCAAAAGTTCTGCAAATTTTCGAAGTGTGGAGAAATAGCTGTTTACATCTTCTGATAAATTTGCAACCATTCAAAAAGAACGTAACTAATTGTTTAAAAAACGTTTTCGTTGATTTGCAACCACGTCCGTAACACAGATATAAGGGTAAAAACAAAAGAAAGATAATTTTGTATTTGTACTCTTTCTAAAAAAGCAAAAGTTCTGCAAACTGGTGAAGTGTTGAAAACTAGTAGTTAATAAAGTATACCACACAAAACTAAACAATATCAAACACCGGTAACTACTAACAGAGGAACTCAGATCCAATAAACCAGTACAATATGTATAGGCATAACCCAAATGATAATCAAGTATTCAGCTGGATAACTGTGATGTAAGTCCCTTCCTGGGGTTGTAAAAATGCGATTAGTATTTCTTGAATAATTAAGGTTCCGTTTTAAGTTCGAGGTTGCAAAGTTTCATATTCATTGAAACCGATTTAATTTTCATTTGCAACCACGTGTAAAAACTTTTGTAATTATCTCAATACTTGTGTGTACTGGACATGGCGGCGTTGAGGGAACAAGTTTAATAAACACATTCCGTTTTTCAGAAATGGTTTCAAATGTAAGTAACTATGTTGAACATTTTTGTCAATCAGTTGTGAATTTTGCAGAACTTATGCAATTTTTTTAAACAAATTGCTATGGAAAACTACAACATATGAGACAAACATAAGGTTCTGTAACTGTAACAAGGGTGCAAACTTAATGAATGTTGTAATTGCTATTTATTGTAATGGAGGGTGGGAGATAAATTCTACTACTACCACTACTACTGTAATACAATATTACTAGCGGTATTCCTAGTTTGTAGAACTTTTGCAATTTTCTGTGCGAAAATAAAGCATTGAAAGGTTTTTGCCATTTAAACAATGTTCCGTTTATCGCAGGCTTTTGCAAAATTTTATAGTTTGTTTTTACTCATGCACTAACATACCGGTAAAGTTTGAAAACTTTTGGAATAATTATAATAATAATAATAAAGTTCATTCAAAATTCATAAAAAAAGAGCATATACATCAATTTGTAAAAAGGTGAATAAACAGTTCAATTATACCCGCGAAGTTAAAAACTTGTTGCGACAGATACGAATTACATTAATGTATAATATATTTGATAAATTCGTAGAATTCAACAAAATAATATTGAAAAATTAACTAATTTTCTTAACTGAAGTGAGAGATTTCATGAAATAAATTTCGACGTGATTCTTGAATCCATTTTATAATCTGTAGTTTTAAAGATACTAATGACTTGATCATTTTTATATGATTTGGAATCAAATCATAGTAGAATGGCAATAAATATTTAAAATTTTTCTGAGACATTGTTGTTTTAACTATATTTTTCAATGTGATATTATTTTTATTCCTTGTAATATAAATATGATTATTAAAATTTATATTCTATTTGTGTTTATGGATATAAATCATGATGTTATATCCGCATAATTGTCTTATGTCCATTTTATGTGTTTCTATGTACAGATTTTCACTTGGATACAAATAAGACCTATTATATATTATTTTCAAAAACCGTTTCTGAAGAACTTCAAGATTTCTAATGTGGGATTTCATGACCCCTCCCCAAGCCAGAATCCCATAATTCAATTGGGACTGTATTAATGAAAAATAATAATAATTGACCGTCTATATCTACTGGCCTAATAATTCAAAATAATGATAATAAAAATGGACATTTATTGAACTTCATCAAAATTTAAAAAATAAATAAGGGCGGTATTCAATGGAGTTGTTCTCGTCATGATGGTTTGCGATATAATTACCTCATCCTGCGACATAACATCTAATTCGGCAGCCAGGCTCGTTTCCCCTATCGAGAGGATCCTGCCGGTCTCCAACCCGGCGTGAACGAGGCTGGCTTGAAGTTCGTCGTTGACTTCCCGCAGTTGAGAATTCTCCGACCGCAAAGTCGAAATCTCTTCGTGCAATTCCTCCAATCGCAGGGTTTCCGGACTGGTGGTCGGCAACGCCGGCGTTCTCGCTTCCACGCGAAGTCGTTCTATTTCCGCCGATAGTTCTTCGGATAGCTGGATTTGCGCTTCGTATTCTCGTTTCAACCTGAAACGAACGATATTACAGTAGTTCGGAAATTGAAGCTAAAAAAATGGTAAAACCTCGCAATTTTTTCGTCCAGCACCGATTTCTACAAAAAATTTGGGATAAGGCTTATTTCACCATTTAGTTCATATTCTATATTGTGCCGTTATACGCCTTTTGTTTTTTAGGGGTGAAAACTACCCCTAATTGTCAAAAATTATAAAATAACCTTAAAAACCAAATATGGCTAAAAATAGTTAAATAATGATTGTTTCATGCTTTAGTATACAATTTCATAATCTTTCAACCTACCCTTGTTATAAACTACCCTTGAAAACATTGAAATTTTTATAATGTCCTCGAACTTGAGAATACACTGGTGAGAAATCAACGGAATATACACTCACACGAACAAGCAGATGTTTCTTCTTCTCTGTCTTCCGATATGAATGAAAAAAGTGGAACATATAACGGCCGAATATACCGATTATGTAGATTACTACGGTCCGAAGCGGGTAATTCGAATTTTTCCAAAAAAAAAATTTGATTGTTTTTTTAAGCATAGCCTCTTCATTTTAGGCGATAGAAATTTTTTTTCAGGAACGATTTCGTAGGGCTTTTCAAGAGCTATAAGACTTTGTGAATTAAATTACTTAAGATAAGTATTTTTGAATGGGGAGAGTTTAAAGCGCTTGACTAAGGTGATGTTCGATCGTAAATGTAGGTGTTATACGGCTATATCTCGCCGAATATTCACTGTAGAAAAAATCTGCAAATTTTTAAGAAAAGGGTTCAAAAAAAAAGAAATTGAAAAAAATCGGTTTCTATTTACACTCCAATTTTTCTAAAATTAGGCATTTTAGATTGGTCAAACTTCGTGGGTGTATTAATAGTACATATATAAAGAGAATCACAGAAGGGTGGCGATCAATTTTGATCAGGGGGTTCTTTGGGGGTTGTTTTCACAGATTTTTTTCGTAGAAAAAAGCGGGTACCGATCTTATTTTGATCATAATCGGTAAATTTTCATGTTAGAGACACTCTTTTGTTTTTGGTTGAAAGCTCTCATTGGATACTTTGAAAAAGATTTCATGAGCTTTCTTCGGAAAATGCAAATTTTTCTCGTTATTTCTCTTTAAATCTTCCAATTTATACATTTGACGAAAAAGCTAAGGATTAATTTGCTGTATCTCAGTTCGTATTTGTGACAGAAAAATTCTGAAAAAAGCATTGTTTTTTTAAGAGCAACAATTTGACTTTTTTTTGATAAAATGCATATTTTTAGAGTTATTCGCGAAAACCATTTAAAAAAGTAGATTTTTTCGTCAAAAAACTTACTTTCAACTTCGAATAACTCAAAAAATATTACTTTTACGAAAAAAACGTTTGGAACATTTTTTTTCAGAATTACTTTTTCCGTCGATTCATACAGTTGAAATATAATAGAAGATTTCCACCCCCGAGATGGGGTGGTAACCACCCCCAAGGCTCGCGTACAGCGGCATGATATAGAAAATGATCCTATTCTCTACCTTCTGTGGAAATTTCAAGTAAATCCATGGTGAACGAAAAAATTGCGAGCCAAAATGCTTCATTTCCTGGACTACAGATTTGAAGAAAAACTTTGAACCGATTCAGGCTTTTCGTTCTTATAACTTGTTCGTCCGTCCAGGTATCAATGTGAAATTTTCGTGGATCATATGCACAGGGTATGATAACAATTCAATTCATCCACACATTTTCCAATTGTAATTCAGAAAATATCAATTGTAATTCAGATATTGTCGATTTTTACTTAGAATTTATTCATTGTAATTCAGAAAATATCGAATGTAAATTAGATTATATGGTTAATGGGGACAAACGACGTATTGACCAATAATATTGATCTTACAACTTTATCATCGGGGTAGATTTATTTTGCGAGAATCTATTGATACTATCTACTTTCATTCAACCAATGCTCCTAGCTGCAAGGATTCATGCCGACCTGCACGGTTTCTCTGTGATGATTTTTTTGGACGAAATGACTTTTTGAAATTTGTGCATTTTTCCTTTTCCAATGGTTAGGCGATGAGTCGTTGAATTCACAAATTACTGTGAAAACAATTTGTATGTATGTAACACCCTGTCTCAGTGACTTTTTGGTCTCACATTTGATTGAATCGCACTTCAAATTGGGATTCCCTGAAAAATCAAATATTTTCTGAATTACAGTTGACTAATCTGAATAACATTTTATATTTTCTGAAACCCCTGCCAGGAACAACAACTCTGAAATTTCCGAAAGACATCCAAGGAATATTCTTCACAACCCCCCTCCTCCCCCCCCCCCCCCAAATGCTCTGCTCTATTCCCTCACCAACATCACTCCTATATCAACTAGACTCCAAGTATTGTCCAGCAAATTTGAAAAGAAACCCGAAAACCTAGACATCATATAACCCGCTATACTATAAAGACCTCAAAATCATGTCTCCAAATTCCAGCACCCCAGAAGAACTTTATGGGAATGTCTTAACGATATTGCAGATGCCGCTCGATATTTTCTGAATAACATATCATATTATCTGAATCACAATTGGAAAATGTGTAGAAATCACTCTACCCATGGATGTGATTTCTCTGAAAACGAATCATTTCAGTGAAAGATTCATGAACTGATTTGTATTTAATATTTGTTTCGTGACTGAATGTTTCAAATCCTAGAAAGTAAAATTAATAAATTTTTGTCGTTGCATATAAGCTTCATGGCAGAATTTGACGAAAAGTATTATGTCAGCCAGATCAAATCAAGAAGTACCGGGTTCATATCCGCCTTTGGTTACTTTTATTTTTCAATTTTATTATTCCTCTGTTTCATGAAATAATTCCAACTGATCCAAATGAACTAGGTGATTGTTTTTTCTTCCTTTGTGGTGAACCTTATCAACGTTTCGTTCATTGCATCAGTTTTTGTAGAGTAAAAAAGGAGACACTTCTACTGTTCAGTTCATTTTTGTTCTCCAATATTCAATCAAGTGTAAATTTGCTTTTTCTTTGTGTATTTTGGTTCGAACAAATATTATCTAACTTTATAGTCCAAGAGACAGAGTAGAGGTCGACCTTCACTCATCTGTTTACCGTATGAAACATACTTTTTATAGGGTTTCATAAATAGAAAAATACGCCTATAATGGCTTGCCTATAAAAATGTGGTCCAGACTATTTACAGTGAGATTTAAGAATTTCCACCAAATGGAAAACTTTTTTATTATCGATTTGTCATATAATAATTATAATAAAAAATAATTACAATAATGGCTTTTATTGATAGGAAAAATACATTTAACAAATAGAAAAATACAATCCCTATAAACAGTTAGGATTCAATGGACGAACTGGAGACCTAAAAGTGTGTCTAGTTCGTTTCTTGTTCTTCCACCCCAATGATTATATACTACAAAGGATGGCTCATTTCCTATCTCCGTACATTGGCCAAATTTCAACTGCACATGCGCCAATATGCATCGTCATTTGACGTCACCCGGCCTACATAACTGAATGTCTGCCATAAGAACCTGTGTGTTTTCATACTTTTTTATTGATAGAAATTTTTCTTCCTGTTGGTGAAATTTGTCGGTCATTTTCTTCAGAGTGTTTGTGTTATCATTTGACTTTCAGTTAAAATTGAATGGACTATTGAGTGCGTGTTGAATCTTGAATTCCACTTCGTGAAAGGACACTATTGTTTGTTTGACTATTTTTCGATTTATTGAAAATATCTGAGGTGAATATAATTAATCTTTATTATCTCTCGAAAAATGCTTAAGCGTTGACATAATCAGTACTTCATATTTTTTCACTCTAGATCATGCCTGGAAAAACATGTGCTGTAGCTGTTTGTACGAACAATCAAGAAACTCTCGAACGAATGGGTTCGAACGTATCATTTCATAGGTTCCCAAACGGCAGAGATTTTGTGACCTCCACAATTCGTAAAGAATAGATACGTCGCTGCCAAAGAGCAGACAAGTTCAACGTTGAGACTTCAAGAATTTGCTCAGATCATTTCATACCAAACGATTATGAAAGGGATATGAAGAATGAACTATTAGGCGAGTCGATGACGACAAACTCCTATGGTTTTAATCAAATATACTATTTTTAGGTCTTCCATTGAAGAAATTACTTAAAAAAACTGCAGTACCATCAATTCATTTAGGAAGGATGATAACGGGTGCAACAGAGCAAACAGCTAGGGAAGAAAGAGCCACCAAGAAGGAAAAATAGTGAACACACTACTTGCACCCACAAGCATGACTCCAAGTGTCAATATGGATTTGTGGACAGTTGGAAACTCTTTCACAAAATCTGAAAACCCTGTTAGTCTCATACCTGATTCTTCACAGGTATTGTATGAGATTGACGAGCCTTATTTGGATGCAATAGAAACCAGGCAAAACGTTTCATCGGAGGATCAGGAGAAAACTGAAAATATATATGAAAAGAAATATAAAACACTCCTGCGAAAATATAACAATTTGAAAATGACGTCAAGGCAAATGATCAAGGGTTTGAATGCAATGTTGACAAATTATAAAAAAAAATCCTACAAAAGTCGTGATATCATTCAATTTAATACCACCTACTGCAGTTGCAGGAGTTATAAGGTGAGTTGTTGAACACTGACATTTTTGTTTCATCATATTTTCATTTTTCTAGACTACAACTTTTTTGGGATGAAGTCAAGACATAGAAAAATAGCACTCCAGTGAGAACCGAAATTTCACCTGAACAAGTGAACAAGAAGCCTCTAACCCTTGATATCCAAGATATTCAGAAGATTGTCAAGTGTGGGCTTTTGCAGACATCCCTCGAGTTCAATGATATTGCTAGTGCTATATAAAAATGCTAATATACTTATCATTCATATAATATATAACATTTGTTTACCTAGGATAGCCAACAAATTAAAAAAAACTCAACTAAAGGGGGATTCATGTAAGCCAACTTAACTTGTATTTATTTTAACTTAGTAACTTAAGAAGTTCGATGTTCGAAATCAAATGAAAGCATTCATGCATTACATTAAGTACCTTATGAATTTTTTTTTCCACTAACGCCTCGCAAAAATTTGCCAGCTGTCAAGATCAATCGCGCATATCTTCGCCATCCAAGTTTGGGAGTTGTTGCATGAATGCCATTTTTTTATCACTTTCTAAGATAATAAGTTAAGTTGAATACATCTCAAGTTGGCTTGCATGAATTCACCTTAAGAAAAAAACAAGTTTGTTTTATTCACTCAAATTTGCCTTGATTTCTTTCATAACTATTTAGCCTTCATGAAATGTACAGATATTCTTGAAAATTATGCACTAATTACGTTTTTTTTCACTTTTTTTCCCTTAAGGCGGATTCAGTGAACACATAATGCATATAAACGATGAGATTGGAACCTTTGGTGTAAAAGTTGAAACTTAGAGATAGTTACCCCCAAACTGAGATTTTTGCACTCGACGCGCGTTTCGCTAACAAATTAGCATCTTTAGTTGAAAGCGCTCTGCTACAATTTCAATAAACAATTTTTGCACGAAATACAAAAGCTCTTTCCTTCCAAGTATATTGGTACGTGCACACAGCTTGACTCCTTTCACTCTCTTCAGGAGAAGGATATCAATTTTCTTCTGAACATAGTATCAATTCATTGCTTCTCCCGAAGATGCTAACTTTGTTAGCGAAACACGAATCGAGTGCGAAAATCTCAGTTTGGTGTTAAGGTAATTGATCTCTAGGAAAAGTTACAACCTAATGCATAATTTACTAGATTATACACAACTCAAATTAAGGAAAATCACATCTACTAGCTGAAAACAGCCACTTCTGATGCTTTTCTTTGGTATATCGAGTAAAACTTATTTGGGTAACCAAAATGAATTTATTCAACTGGGAAATATAATTTTCTGTTATTTGAGTAATGCATAATGCACTAAATTATGCATTGTCTTCACTAATTCGCCTTCAGTAACTTAATAATTTTTTTTTCAAATTTGAATTCTTAAGATTCTTTTAAATAAATCCATAGGAACCTACCAGCACTTCATACTCTCTTTTAAAATAACTCCCTCATAGGTAAGTTCATTATTGAACGTCAACTCATAAAACTCGTCATTCCTAGTTATTAAAATGAACCCAAAGCCCAACTTTTACATTCAAAATTCACACAAATAAATTCAGTAAATCGAAGTGCCTATTACGGAATGGCATTGTTTAAAGAGTAGACTTTAAACAATGGGAATGGTGTTCAAAACGCACTTATCATCAGTTCAAGTTATGGTTCATCCACAGCAAACTAAGTCATCTGGAGTTGTAAAAACTCAATGGGTCAAATGAAAATCAACACACCAACCAGCAACACGCTGAAAATCAACAGGTTTGCCATGAAAATATCGAGATAAAAGGTTTTAAAAACCGATAAAAATGCATGGGGTCTTACGGCAAACCAACCGTAGTGTAGGCCGGGTGACGTCACTTATAGCTGGTGGGGAACGGGGGGAATGACAAATAAAATCACCGAAGTCGGCCATCCTGTGTAGTATATAATCTTTGCTTCCACCCAACTGAGATGTCTATATACTGGTGTTTCTAATGTTGCGATATTGTTTCAGACAAACCTGTGGACAAGGCGTTCTAGTTCATCAGTGGCCATGAGGGGCGCTGGTAATCAAAAATTTCTATTTATTTTCGTGATCACTCGATCCATGGAACACGCTGTTGCCAATTCTGATGTTTTTGTTAAAGGATAGAGAATTTATCGGGACTGGATATGCGAGGTTATTGAAAACACCAAAACTCGCCAAACTTGTGTTTAGCTTTATGCGTTATTTATTCCATGTAGTTTGAAAATAATTTCTCAGTTGGAATAAATTTGCATTCTGTTTCTACTGATCTGGACCAGAATTCGCAACGACATGGCCACTTGGCAACACAGGACCGTCATCTCCACTGCAAGAGTGCCGGTACCTGGCGGATTTTTTGCAGTACTATTACGCCTACATAATCAAATTTTTCATCAAGTTGGCCATATCGGTCGTCTGATTTGCTGACAATCTTTTATATGTAGTGAAAACACCAGTATATAGCCACCTTACACCCAACCATATGAGTTGTCAAAATTTCAAATTTCCGAAAAGTGTACAGGGGAGGACGACAAAAAGAATTTTGATCAAGAGTAAACTGCCCTGGATGTGATTCCAAATTTTAACATTGAGATTTCAAATCTAAACAACTCCTTTGAATTAACTTTTTGATTATGTCAAACATGAGATATGGTTTACACCTGTTCAAAATTCACTGTTTGGAAATTTGAAATGTTGACAACTCATATGCAAGTATTCTGCAATACACCAACTTTTATGTAGAATAAAATTTTCTGACCAATCGATTATAAAAAAGTGAATAATGATGTTGCCTTCGCACAAATTGAAAAATTATTAGGTCCTGAATCCTATAATATTTTTCTAGGAAAATAAAACAACTCGTTCCTCACCGAATTTCTTGATCTCTCATCATTTTCATTTCCTCCTTAGCTACACTGAGTTCAGTAGCGAGATCTTGATGTTGGTCCAGCAAATTCTGACGCTGACCATCGAATTTATCTAACTGCGATCTTAGCCTCGCAACTTCTTCTTTCAGATTCAGACACTCCCCTTCGGACGATTGCAGTCGTATCCTAGCATTTTCTAAAAGTAACTGTTTTTCTCTCTCCATCCTCGATATCAATTCTTTGGTTCTCCTCTGCTCATCCTGAAAACAAAAATGATTTCATTCGTTTGTGTCGTATTCATTTTCATGATTCTTCATTTGTGATTGTGGCAAAGTAGAGAGGAGCTTTTGTGAATTTGTGAATACCACTATTATGATTCCTCTAAATTTTATAGCAATGATCTACCAGACAATAATATTCAGAAAGCTCTTTTCAATGGAGGAGGCTAGTGGGAACCGTAAGTTCCTCAAATCTGAAGTCCAGCAACGTTAATCGCGGCTGAGATCTGGATGTGTGGATGGTTACTTGTAACAGACTTTCACTTTCTAACTTTGATTGTGCAAGGGTTCACATGTTCAGAGGTGGGACCAAATAATTCCTGAGCTCGCACAGTGAGTTTATAAAAAAAAATTCGATCTTATTTTTGTTGAATCCTATTTCGTCATATTGTCTTTTAAACTGTGTAAGGGTTAAATGTCTCGAGTGTATTCGGTGTACTCACCGTTGCTTTGCAAAAATGGATTGGATGTATTTGGGACACTAATTATGTTTATTACAATGATTAATTCTCAAAACTATCTCAAGGCGCCATTGTTTTCTCAGGGATATTGGACAAAATATAGCTGAAACGCTGAAACCAATGAAAAATAAGTAGAGCTATTATTTTCTGATTTGGAATTATGACCCTGAAGCGCAAACAAATGAAAGACGACAACAGCAGTGCCGGATTTATATTTTTTACGAGTGTGAACCACTTTATTTTCGCCGCCCCATTTACCTTTTCTAAAATAATAATTTCCCATATGTAGTCAGAATGGAACTAAATTAATTGAAAGAATGAATAAGTCATTTAGAAAGGGCATTAAATAAACAAGAACTACAATTTTGTACGGGACTTTTTGATAGCAAAATCATCTGTAATATCATCATAGTTTGAGGTGTTCGTTATCTCTGCTTCTAGTATAGAAAAACCATGAGATAACGGTTAAATTTTTTGAATTTTGATTTTCATCCTCTGAAATTAAGTAAGCTTCTTCTAAAATCTGTAAGTTTTTATACATCTAGATTATTTTTGCCTTTATTTGAATGAATGTTATTCAAGTGGAAATTATTGGCATTTCTGATATTATAGTTATGTAATTTTGATTTTTTTTCAAATTACTATTACCTTTATGTATATTATTTGTTAATTTGTATGCAAATTTTGCTCTTTCAAATTTCATTAGTTCAACTAATATGAAAGTTTTAGTATCTTTGTATAATTGTAAAGGAGGTGTTTCCCTCAGTTTTTAAAAAATTACTTTTTTTAATTTTTACTATAAGATGACCATACTGGTATTAATTATATGTGAGATGATATAGGCATTACAACTGAGACATTGGATTTGATTATCTAGAAAATAAATTATTCTTATTGCTCCAATCAAACGAACAATTGTTTTTCGAATTTTATTTACATGGCTATCAAAATTCAAATTCTCATCAATTATCAGGCCTAAATATTTGTGTTTTTCAACTTGTTTCAAAATTCTATTCATTATTTTTAATTTTATCAGGTCCTTATTTCCTTTCTCAAAAATCATGTATACAGTTTTTTCTGTATTAATAGTCAGATTCATTTCATCCATCTATTTTTCATACATTTGAATATCTTTTTCCATAACATTTTCCAAAAGTTTTTTATTTTCATTGTAATAAATCACAGTATCATCTGCAAAAGAAAAATGTTTGCCTGTCAATTTCACTTTGGTTTTTGGTTATACTATTTACATAAATTAAATAAAAAATTGAGGCCAGTACTGAACCTTGGGGAACTCCCATGGTGGATTGTTTCAAATACTTCGATTTTCATCAATAACAACATATTAAATACGATTTTCAAAATAATTTTCGAAAAGTTTATAATAGTGACCTCTTACTCCTGAAGTATTGAAAATTCCCAGCAATATTGTATGATTTGCTGTATCAAATGCTTTTTCATGCCTATAGAAATGGCGACGCCATATTTACCTCCATCTCTTACGAAGTGGCATTAGTAATTTCAATCCATACTGTATTTTTGCTGTTCGTAGTTATTGTAAATGGTTCACTCTGTACAGTAATTCAAGTATATTATTATTCTGTCCTTCACAATATCACTTCAATGTGCATATCTTTTCTCTCTCTATTGTATTCCACATCGTGTTATATGGAAAACTGTCTTAAAGGGCAGTATTGAGTGAAATATCATCACTTTCACTAACCTGCAATTTTTCTTCATATCTTATTTCCGTTTCTCTGAGTTGCTCTTCTAACATGTGTACCCTGGCTTGAAGAGACGCGTTATCTGCTTTGGCTCTAGTATATCGTTCATCGTTTTGGTTTGCGGTATCCTGCAGAACGCCTACCTGCTGTTGCAACACCTGGAACTGAAAGGTTTCTGTCATCATACATGGTACTAGTGCATCATTGATTACTTGAACTATATCGAAATCCGACTCGTATTGAAAAGTTTGTTCCATTTCGAAAATCAGCAAGTAAATAAATAATTAGAAATGCGGAATGGTGGGATCCCACAAAAACACCATTCCAAAAACACCGGTTGTCACAAAGTAAAACCTGGACGTTTTTTGTATGTACTTCAGCGGAATAATAATGGAAATGAGTTTTGGTGCAGTGGTGAACACGATATGACAGCAGGGAAAGTGCAAAGCTAAAAACGTCACAAAATGGAGCATATATTGTTACACGGCAATAGGTATCAATAATAAAACATTCCGAGAATTAGAACTGAAAATTATTTTTTTCCTAAACAGTAACAGGAAAAATTGTTATGGTATGAAATATTAAAGCTCACCAGACAAAAACTATCTAAACAACTTTACACGGTTGGTCATTCATTCATCAAAATATTAATTATAATACAACCTCTCCATAAGTTGGTGGCATTCGAACAGCTCAGTGGAGTTAACTTGTACCAATGCCCGAAGGATGAATTCCAGAATTTGGACGTGTTGGTGTTTGTGAATTGAATCGTAAGTAGTGGTAATTACAGATTTTCATACAATAGTACTGATTTGAATATCATTAATATGGGCGTTGAATAACATTGAAACCCTTTCAATGAAAACAACGACCTCCAATAGTATCCCATCTTCCGTTATTTTTTTCCTTTCAAATTTCACCTACACGATACATGGGCGCGGTCAGGGGGGGCCGGAGGTCCTGCTTCGCCTCCCAATAAAAATGTTCAACAATTCTTTGTTAAAAATACCTTCAGGTAAAAATTCGAAATTGATTATAAATAAAGAAACATTATTTTCATTTCATTCCATAATTTATCGACTATTACTGGTACCAACGGATTATGGATTGTATTGCCGAATTGTGTTTATTTTCGAGCAGCACCCCATCCTTGAGAATATTTTTTGGCACCCCGCTGACACTCACTGTCAGAGAACTATATAAAAAAACAAGTGTATATGAACGATTCATGCCTGGAAAAGTTGCATCTATGATTTCAGAGTATTTTTGTGAGATGATGAAATTTGAGAATTATTTTTTGTCTTTTTCTCCGAATCAAACAAGTGAATCCATTACTTCTATGATAGAAATGACCTTTAGATAATGAGCTGGGCACAGAACCACACCGCCAACTCCCTTATCGATTTCATGTTATTCCCGTAAATATTTTTTTTCTTAGAAAGCATTAGAGATCAACTTAATAAAAATAATCAGTCTCCGTCAGCATCCTATAATATTCCTTTATTTTATTGAACAATTTTAAAAACTGGGGGATGAGGAATTATTTTTGAAATATAAAAATAGTTGAGTTTCAAACTGGGTATTTATTCGAAAAGTTCTACCTTATTTTCTATTCAAATTGTGTGTTCTGATGATATTATTTCAAAGAGTGATCGAAAGTAGCATGTGTTATATTACTGAAATAAATGTCATTTGTTTTCTCCATAACCGCTCAGAAGAAACAATCAAGAAAGCATGAATAGAGGACTTTTAGCAAATCACATTCAGTTTAGGAATCATGAGAACTTTTCTAAAATAACGTGTGATTCAACCTTTCTTGCTTTACTACATATATGGATCCTTTTCAGGCATGAATTTTCCATGTACACCTTATATACTAGAGAAACCCCCCCCTGAAACCCTATTCACCCAGAACTTTGGATAACAGGTCGACTCTTATTTAACAATCGTTGTATACCTAAATGGAGTTTTCCTACGTGATTGGTGAAATCGGTTATTGGTCATTTATATGGATATAAACAAAATTTATCTTGGGTGTATTACTTCGCTTGGCACAAACAAGATAAATTCGTTATAAATAACATGTTTTCAGAGATATTTTTTAGCAAATTAATTAATCCTTAAAACAAGAATTAATTGAATGGATACTCAAGAGCGGAAACATCGAAATGACAAAAATTGCTGGTTTGTGTCGACTAACTGGTAGGTATAATCATAATCCTAGTTCAGTCTGAAAATGATAACCCTTAAATGACATTTTGTAGTTTCATTATCAATATGATCAAAATAGGAATTAGGGGCAGTTTCTTTACTGAGAATCAAGTGACATTAGTCAAATAGTTTTCTGAATTTGTGATAGTTTTCTGAATTTGTAATACTTAATTTATATCAATATATTTTTTTTATCTCTTTCTTTCAAACTTTTTTTGTTTTGCATGTTTTTGAATGTGGGGGGTAATTTATTTACCAGTTTTGGGCCATAGTGGAAAATAAATTGCTGCCTTGGACTTTTTGTATATAGAGGAATTGCAATAGACAGGTTGGTAGTAGTTCTTGCATTGTATACATGTGTATTATATATTACTGGGGAGTTCAGTGTCCAAATCAGACCGTGAAACACATACAGTTTTCTCACATCAGATAAGCCTGTGTCCAGATAGAGTGAAGTAGTTGGATAATAACGATTTTTTTTAACAGTATTTTTATCAAGATGTTCTGAGTGATTTGTATATGGTTCAAGATAGTCTTACCTGCACTACTCCAGATTATAATACAGTATCTTATAATTGGTTCAGCCAAGGCATCATAGATCATAAGTTGTAGTTTTTTGATCAACAATGTTTCGTAGCTGGTAGAATATGTGGATTCGTTTTCTCGGTCTTTTTACGGTATATTGTACATGTTCGGTCCATCGTAGATACTTAATGTTTTCCACTTTTTCAATGTTTGAACATGTACAGTTTATATTGCATCCCACGTTATGAATTCTCAGGGTTAAATTTGTTATTTGATCCCTAGCAGTAGCTGAGTGAGTTATATATTTCGTTTGTCAATATTTAAACTAAGTATATTTTCATTCAGCCAGTTATGATAGATTTTCAGTTCAGATTCTGCGATTGTATGAACTTCTTCGCAAGAATCGTGTATGAACGTTATAGCTGTATCATCTGCGTATGAAGTGACAAAACTTGATGTATTTTTCAAGTATCCAATGTCGTTGATGAAAAATATAGGCCCTATAACGGTTCCCTGAGGTACTCCAATTGTAATCGGTAATGGGTCACTGATAGTGTTATTGATTTTCACTTATTGTATACGGTCTGACAGATAGTCTTGGATAATATTGAGTGAAGCTCCTCTCACTCCAATTTCATCAAGACGGTCGTATAATATTTTTTGATTAACAGTGTCAAATGCTTTGGCTAAATCAATGAATACTGTAAGACATTTTTTTATTTGCATTCGGATTATTTAAGATGTTATTTATGAAGTGGAATATTGCTTTTTCACTACTTTCACTTTCCTGGAAGCCGAATTGGTTGTTTGAAAGTATATAAGTTCATTATTCTCGTCTTCAGCGCCTTTTCAAAAATTTTGGAAAAGTTATTGGTAACAGTGAATGGTCGGTAATCTGTAGCTTGGCTTTTAGTTCCCGATTTGAAAAGTGGAGTTGTTATTGATTGCACCCACACAAAAACCCTCGGACGTTTCGTCCTCTTACGATATGGCCACCATATCCACCCTTGTTGTACAAACTACTATTTTCACACTCTGTATTAGGAAAACCTTGCACGAGATAGATTAAATCAACTAAGTTTCATTTGTGCATCATGTTTGGATAATGTCGCATGCAATTGAATAAATCAAAAGTTGTATAATTCGAGCATGACTAGATTATTATCCAAACACGTTTGACCTTTCATGATACGAGATAACTGGGCCAAAAATGAGCGATTCAAGATTAGAATATATTGCATACATATTTGAATGAGAATGGGATCTGCATAATAGAATATGTCTGTTAGGGAAAGGAATTGAATTTCTTCTGCACAACGAAAAAATGTTTTTCAATCAAGCTGAATTTGCAGATACTTTCTTATCACATAAACGCCTTCAACCGGAAGGAGAAATATTACGCCTACATTGTGGATGGATTCATATCTCCCTTTGTTTATCGAACAATTTCAGTTCGCTAAAAAAAAGATATATGCTTTTCATTCGACTTGCATGACGTTCGAAATCAAAATTAATGCAAAAAAAAACACTTATTCCGCAGTCCATATTTTCAACAGCAAAGAGGATTCAGATCATCGTTCTGTCGTGGACGTTTATTCAATAAAGAAACTGAAATGACGAGTTTGAAAATTCAGAAAACGACTAACCTTGCAAATATCTCAGAGGGCATTGGATTGTATCTGACATACGCCAGTGAAAGAATCTTCATTTCATCTTCCATTTATTTCTGGTGAAACAAGTGCTATGATGAATTTTCAACTATTGGAATGGGTACGCTTCTTGCAGATGAGTTTTGGACTTATGGCCTCGTCGTCGAGACTAAGTCGTTGAGTAGTATCTAATTTTGAGAATATTATATTTTACGAAAAGGGGATAATCAAAAAAATCGAGCCAAGATGGCATACATGATATATATCCTTGAGTTTTGGTGTACATTCAAGTAGAACACTTTTCAAATCTTTCGTTTGTCTGTAAATATTACCTATAATCAGCCCTGTGATTCGAAGTCGAGTTGATCTTTATTGAGGTTCCTTTCACCATACTAACGAAGCGTAGGAAGCCATACTTTTGATGATCCAAATACTCGCAGCATTGTTCAGTTATTTATACGAAGGTAGTAGTCCATACTCAAAAGTGGAAGACCAGTTTCATTGAAAAAGGAAACACGAAGTCATCTCCACAACAAATTTAATTCCCAAAGGAACTATGTCCTAGTTAATAAGACATGTTTCGAACATATATATGTTCATCTTCAGTTAGGTACAAAAAGGGAAAGTTGGGAGATCAAAATTGACAAACTACATACCTATTAACTATCCTTAAACTACTTTCGAGAACCAAAGTGGTTCAAGAAGTTGAATTATATGTTATAAGATGGGGGTGGAACCCCAGAATAATAATAAAAACTGCATTACAACTTGGAAAAATTAACAAACACCATGCAAATGTGGCGTGGGTAGACCACAAATGTTGAACCACTTTGGTTCTCGAAAGTAGTTTAAGGATAGTTAATATGTAGTTTGTCAATTTTGATCTCCCAACTTTCCCTTTTTGTATCAAACTGAAGATGAACATATATATGTTCGAAACATGTCTTATTAACTAGGACATAGTTCCTTTAGGAATTAAATTTGTTGTGGAGATGACTTCGTGTTTCCTTTTTCAATATGTTCAGTTATTTCATTTGAGGCTCCAATTTACATTTCTATAGTTATCTCTTTCTGAAATTGTCTGTAATTCATAAAATATTTTGCATACGCGAAATTAAGTAAGTATGAAGATTTATTCATCGATCTTCGGAAAATCATACCTGATTATGTTGATTGAGATTTGAAATGTGCGCCAGAGATAAGTGATTGTGATTTTTGGTTTCGGGTGCATATGTGATTTATATTTTCACATCAACAAGGTTTACGAATCTACACGTGTATCGCTTCACAAGCATAGTACTTTACTTGAAGATGCTATGATACTGTAAAACACGTGTCACAAGGAAATGTATTAGTATTTTTTTATAAGCATCAAATATCATTTAAATCTTGTTCCACTGAATTTTACATAAAAAACGACATTGACACATAAAACTCCCCCGATAAACACGGTATAATAACTATACAAATCGAAAGCAACGGACGGATGACGTACCAAAAGTGGGATAGAACTGGAAGGAATGAGAAATCAACAATATGAAGAGAAGTCTCCAATAACTCAAAGTTACCTACGGTCAAATCGTCACCATTGCATTCCTCGTTTTTTCTGAAACCGGTGAATCCCGAATAAGTCCTCATTTTCGATTCGGTCACGATAGGCCCGACGAATTCGAACTGCCCGTCCCACATGTCGAAATCCAAATCGTCGATCTCGAATTCATCTTCGACACTATCTCCCACTCCGTTCATCGTCAAATGTTCGCGCGAAAAATCGTTGACATCGACGCAAAGTTTATTCAAAAATAACTGGAACGCCTGCACTATAGAAGAACGAGTTTGCGTGAATGGCTCCGGGCCAGTTCATTTGGTCACAGATTATAATCAGTGATTAACCCCGCACTGTTTGACGAGAGCATCATCACTAATAGATTGAATTCCGAGGAATGAGTGAGATGTTTTTATGGAAGATGCTGAGGTGTTTTATCTGTGGAAGAAAGACAGGTTTTCGAGTCGTTTCGGGACATAAATCTTCTTTAGAATGTAACCATAGCTCTTGTTAAATGAAATAAATGTGTTTGTTACATGTTTATTTTATAACATTTCTACAATTGAGTCAGATTTTGAACTTTCAACAGAAATCAATTACCCTAACACTAAATTGAAACTGAATCTAGCATCAATTTTTTTTTCTGAAAATGCCAACATAGTTAGCGAAACGGTGAAGGCTTCCAATTTGTTATTAGGGAAATTGATCTCTGTTCTAAATTTTCACCTTCAGATCAGAGATCCACTCTTAACGATAATGGAAATGGTTACAAATCATTAGAAGATTAACTGTGTCTCCACCCAGAAATTAATATGATTGTTCGTTGTATGATTGAAGGAAATAAGCAATTTGTAAATTAGTCATTCAATAATTCTACAAGTCATACTGGAAGAGATCATATTGGTGTTTGCGATGTGAATGATAGGTATTTTATTACTTCGAGTTGATTTGTCGTTTTAAAGCCTAAAAGTGGAACTGAAACGAAAATTACAGTTACAATTGATGAGATCTATCGATCGATGATGTCAGATATGGTATAATACTCTCTGAAAAAACTGGGGCATTTTCTGGGGCTTATAGGGATGGGGAAACCATAACAATATTTTCTTTCGTTTCAGAAATATTCAGGATTTCGAAGGAACCTAACGCTATCACTTTTTTCTGAACGGTTCAAATGATCTGGAATTGTATAAAATTTTTTCTTGATTAGACCTTTCAAACGACGTATCACACATGGTATATTGCCCCTTAAACAACTTTAGGAGGATTTTGATAGAAAGCCTTTCAAAAACACTATTTCAGAATACAAAGTTCCATCTTCAATCTGATATGCGTCTTTAGTGTCCAAGAACATATGCGTTCAATGACAAGACACATAACGATGATAACGGGCCAATATAAAGATGTTCAGCAGTGACAGTTGACACATTTTTCACTTAATTCTGCGTCGAAAGAGAACCTCATGAACCTTGAAAACTCGAAAGGGGCCTCTGCTTTGGGGGACGAGTAAACCAAATGAGTATATCATGGTTGAAAGAAGAATTGAGGCTGTGAGGATTGGCAATAGGATATCAGCTGGAGAGTTTTGTTGTCCCCTAGTAATTCTAACGGTCTGATTCGACAAAAATGTGCTGATACTGGTGGCGTAATTGGCTACCTACTTCTAGATAGCGGCATTATTGTTTCCACCCAAAGTATATGCCTGTGGCATCTATATTCTGGTGAAGAATGACTGCTTTCGTCCACCATCTGTAACACATCTCTTCATTATATCTTTATTTTTTGAAAGATAAAAAGGTGATATTTTCGGGGACCTAGGTCTAATAAGTGATGGAAATGTTATAATGACAGGAAAATTCTTAATTTAAAAAAAGCCTCGATTCTACAGCAGCTTTCTAAAGAAATGAACAAGTTTCCATTATCCTCTAGAGTTGGGAAACCCCTATTTCTCTATTGATTTGGGTAACGCTTTTAGTGAATTACTCGAGGAGACAGGCGGAAACATGTTTTGAAGGTTAGCCACCCTTTGATCCAAATGAAAAGACAATCCTGGTTTGCGCAGAGATCAATGAAAATATTAGAAGCTTGTGAGTCCCGGAAATCTCATTCCTAGATAATGAAGGGAAAGCTTTCCGTTGGAAGGAAAAACAGCCTAGAACAACTTTTAAGAAAGATGTATTACTCCATCGCCGAATTGAAAACAGTCACACTCGACGCACGTTTTGCTAGATGAGTTGGCAAGTCTTCGAAATCAACAGAGAAAGGTGGACAGTTTAATCATGAATATTACGTATTTTGAAATAATTCAGATATATTTAAACTTGGTCTGAATAATTTCACAAATTTTATTTTATGAGTAGGTCAATCTTCACGGTCATACAAAAGGGCCTCTTGTAACGCTCAGAGAACATCGAGTGAACCAAGAGAGAGAGAGAGACAGAAAATGTGGATTGCTATTTGGTTTACAATCTCTTCAGGTTGATAGTTCCGGGGAACACCTACCCCAATCTCATGTCTTTCCCAATTTCACCTTATTTGAATATGAGGCCTCTGTTGGAAAAATAAACCTTCAATAGAAAAAGTCTCAAGGCCCACAACAAAGAAGTGTGGATACTCGTCTTAACAACCACAACACTGTGATCGAAAAGATTTAATAAGACAATAGAAAATCCAGGGATGTTTCTTCGCGATTTATTGAAGTTTGTGTCTTCAACTTCACGAAATTTCGAGGCATCTCTGATAAGAGTTACGTCTTGTATCGAATAATATCTGACTGTCATACGTTCAAGGGCATTAAACGAAGGTGGCAACTTAAAACAACGCGACATTCGTTAGGGTTATTGATGATATTAGCATGAATATTATTCACCAACAGAAAATGCTCGTTTCATTGCTAAACGTGAATGATGCACACGGTTATTTTCGTACAGAGAGACGAATAACTTTCATACTTGGTAATACTGATTCAACTCTCGATAAACACAACTCGCAACGCCCTTTTTGCATAAACGACCGCTAATTGATCGCACACAGCATCAGAATTGCACAGTTTCACTAAAAATACGCGCGTATTTTTAACTTTTACAACGCACACTAGTGAATTTTTTCAACGTGAACCGACTCGATCATCGCACAAACTAAACTTTCGAACGCCATAAATACAAACAAACGAACGTTAGCCACTCATCTCGGATGTAATTTGACGCGCACTTTCTTCCCGAGGACCGTTTCATTACTGATAGAAATTGGAATAAATTCAACTCGCATCACAATGTATATCAGACACATACAAACACATAGATTGCGACGTCACCAAGACGGTTTGCGGTAGATAAATTTGCGAGTGTTATCACGAGCATTAATAGGCATCGTTTTGTTGTTGCCTTCGAGTTATGGCGGGTACCTATGCAGATATTGGTTATTTTGCCTTGTGTGGAAGCGATAGAGAGAAAAGTTTGTTGAAAACTACATTCGGATAACGTGTGCTATTGACGATTTCGAAATGTATACAGCTGCGGGGCCACCTGATGCTTCCTACGTTGCATTGGTTGACTAATCCGACTTGCCTTGACGACCCTACACACCAACGTATCCACGCCACGCTACAATAATCAATTAATCCCAGTTGACAAAGTTGGGAGGGCGGGCTTATTAAGTTCTTCAACGTACTACGGCCTCTCGTCCATTAAGAGCAGACAGCTGCGAAGCAACGAATTCGTGCGAACGCCGGCGCCGTTTGTCCGAAATCGTGCGATGCACATCGTCCTTGTCAGTGTTTAGGGGCGTCCACTTGAAAAATACATCGATGTTTTTTTTGCGATCGAATCTGTAAATCGATGTTTTCCGATACATCGGATAGAAAAATCGATTTTTGAGAAAAATTTAATAAAAGAAGGATGCGTGTTGAAAAAACAAAGGTTATATGGTCTTATTCTTTATTACAAGCACAAATAATATTCACAAGCAAAACAATAAAAATGTCTATATCCAGTGTTCTTCAGGGAGGCTTTGCAAAAACAAAAGCTTATATAAACGTTTCCCTTTCAGTCTATTTCGTTGCTGATTTACGACTTGTGCTGCCTTAGAAAACGATCGTTTAGATGGTACTGAAGTTCCCACCATGGTCAAGTATTTGTAAGCAATTGTATGTAGTTTTGGAAGCTGTATTTTCAGATCATTCCAAATTTCCAAAGGGTTCTCATCGAGTCTTCCTACAGGGCTACGTAAGTAAATAGACAGCTCGTCAGAAATAGCATCGTGTAGTTTTCCAGCTCTTGTGGACTAATTTGTAGTGATCATCCCATAAAGAAAAATTACCTTCTGGTTTGTCAGACTGATCTTAGGAATCTGATTCCACGGCCTCATTTTGTATTGCAGCTTTCATTAATCCTTTGATTTTTGCCACAGCTGAAGAACAAGCAACTGGGTCTGTAAAATGCATTTTTCCAAATAATAATAATAATAATAATAATAATGTTTATTTGTATATAGAAGGTAACGTGGTACAAATAAAAAATATATAAAATGACTCACCACAAGCAAACATAGAAGGACCCACTAAAACGTAAGTTGTGCGTGGGTATCCTATCAAAGAATGAAGTGAAGTGATGTATTAAAAGCTTAAATTATACATTAGAACTACTACAACTATATATATATATATATATATATATATATATATATATATATATATATATATATATATATATATATATATATATATATATATATATATATCGAATGGAGATTTTACATAAGTTTCTTCATATAAATTTGTTTTTTTTTGTATGAGATGGAAAAGTGAATGAAAACTGTGAGTAAATAATGGGGGAAGTATCGGATTATTATATATATACACATATATACATATACACTCATTAAAAATTGAACCTCAATTTGGACTCATTTTCACCTGTTCATCAATAATCTGTGTATAATTTCCCTTTTTGTGTCAAATACAAACCTCTTGAATATTTTTTTAATAAGATTGAAACCATCAATTCTATACATGTATGTCTTGTACATTTCGGGTAAATAATTGAATATTTTGCAGCTCAGATATTTTTGTGTTTGTTGTCCCATACATTTTTTTGTTATTTTCACTTGTACATTGCCTTCATTTTCATTGCGTGTGTTGTAAGAATGTTTTATTGTTTGGAGAATACCTTTGTTTTTGTAGATATTTAAAATTACATTGTACACGTATAAATGTCTGATATCAAGTACTCCCGAATCTTCGAATATACGGTTAGATGGATAATCATGTGATAATCATGTTTTTTTGAATACATTATTTTAAGTATTTTCTTCTGCAAAATTTCCGCTTTTTTCAGATGTTTTTCCAACATACCTCCCCAACTAAGGATGGCATATTGAAGACGAGATTGCACCAGGGAATAGTAAACGGTTTTAAGGTAACTGACATTCAGGAAGGTTCTTAGGTATTTGAATTTATATAACATATATCTGAGTGGTTGAGATATTTGGTTAATGTGTTCATTCCACCTCAGATGAGGATCTATTGTAACACCAAGATATTTGATTCGGTGTGCTCTCGATATTTCCATCGTTTCACACTGTTTTTTTATAGTTAACTTGCTATAATTTGGTAATCCGTTTTCGTAGCTTGCGAATGGTAGGAAGTGGGTCTTTTCGAAATTTATTGTGAGTGATTTATGATCGAACCAGTCTTTCAATTTGTTCATCTCGTATTCAATGTTGTTGCTATGGCGAGGGGAGTTACTCTCTCTCTATAACACCCATTCTCTTGTCAATCTCTTTCAGGCCCAGCGACTGTAAGAGTGAGATTATCAATAGTTGACAACTTCTCTTTAAAAACTGTGAAAAATGCTGCATATTTATCATCAACCCATCGAGTCAACGTTGTCTTACTGGGAAGTTTATAATGTGAAGCAATAACTTTAATCAAATTGAGGAAGCCTTAATTTTCGACAATTTTAAGTGGTTGGTTATCTTTACATATATAAATCAAGGCACTATTAATTTTTTAATGTTTTGTCAGCACTCGCCGAAAAAGCATAAATTTCGTTAAAACTTGACACGATAGACATGACGTTTTGGCGCAAGAACACATTCTTTCAAAGAGTCAGATAATTCATCAGCTTCATCAGTCAATTTAGCAGAGCCTGCATAGCTCGTTGACGGTAGCGAGTCATCATCTTTAGAGGCTGATAGTGTTTTTATATTCATTGTATTGGTGTCGACATCCTTTTTCGAACTCTCATTACTGAATTCCAGAAAAAAATCTCTGTGTATATTTCTTATATGGCCAATCAAAATTGTTGTGTTGCCGCTAGACTTAATTGTTTTTTGGCACAACTTACATTTTGCTGAATTTTTTTATTTTTCGATTTTTTAATAAACTTCTATACACCACTCTTCTTGGAAGGTGACATCGTTTCATGCCCTTGAGCTAAAATAAACAGTTCATCAATCCAAATGATTCAAGTTGATGAATTCACATTATAATTCTCACTAACTAGAAAATAATAATTTATTATCACACTTACCTGTCCAAACTTGTGAGGAAACGATGAAATTTCACTGTCTATTATTAAAATCCAAATTTCAAATAGAATCCTCCAATTGATTGATCAATTTACTTCTCCAGAAGATGCTAACCTTGTTAGCGAAACGCGCGTCGAGTGCATAAATATCAGTTTGGTGTTAGGGTAATTGATCTCTAGGAAAAGTTTCTGATTTGTTTATAACTAATGCAGTTTTTTTGAGCGGAAATTAAAATTTTCCAGAGAATTTCAAGAACCCATATCTGGTGAAAGCGGAAGGACAATCTTCAGAGGCGAAATATTGTTGCTTGGACTGTTGTGAATAGGGTTCATTTCCAGTGAAGAGAGTCGAAGATAACAACCAGGTACCTGATTTTGAATGGTCGACATTCAAAGTCACATGCGACAAAATCAGGACATTCATTACTCTTGTATTGAAAAGAGAAGGGGATATTTTGTCGTATACGACACTGGACTCAGTCCCAGATATGTCGAATTTCGATGAAACACATCCGTAGCCGCAGGTATTGGGAATCCGAATTACGATCGCAGAGCTACATTCAAGAATATTCCAACTAATGAGGACCACTTTGACAACTATTGCTATTTAAGGTTAGGAATTTGACTTTGAAAATCGCAAACCGTAAAATTTTGTGAGCGACCATTTTTAGTGTTTTTTCACTTCTCATGTGAACGTTAACCATGAATTGTTCTTCATGAACATTTGCGTTAATTTCGATCATATTCCAAAATTTCAATATAATTAATAATAATAATATAATTAATAAAAATAATAATAATAATATTCACTTTAACCGAGACTTCAAATAATAAGCACCACTTTGACAATATTTTAAAATTGAAACTTTTCACCAGAGGGTGTACTGGTTATCTTGAAATCCCAATAGCTTGTCCATTTCTACTCCAGTCAATGGGGTTTTTTGCCGTGCAGAAGGTGGGGTGGAGTAATTCTGATTTCGGGATATGTTATCAGGTTAGGTACCCTGATGAAAAAATCTAACTTTTCGACCTAAGGGAAGGTGCGCGAGATCCGCCATCTTGGATTGAAGGTACGAAAAATTGTTTTTTCCGATGCAACTCTAACGATTGACCCCACGACAAAAATGTTCAATGCAAATTCCCTACATTTTTTGTATCCACACTTTTTTTGGCGTGTCTAACGGATGGAGTGTTGCTATTCGTTACCTTATTATCGATAATTGTTGTGTCGTAGCTATTCGTTACACAACAGGCGGTAGAGCTAACAGCGCGATGTTTTCATTTATTGTGGTATCCCCAGTAGGCCTAATCTATAGATGTTCTTGTCCGAGTACAATTTGTTTATATCTTCTTTGACGGTATGGGTCGGTTGATGGTGTCTTCGACATCGTCGTCAATGTCACAGTCGACTCCGTTGTCTGTCGTGTAAGTGTAGATGTTATATTCGACGATCCCAACGCTGTCAACAGTGCCAGAAGATCTACTTCTTTACCCACGGAAATCGCTGTGTTTACAATCAGTACATCGGCATCTTCTTCAGCTTGCTCAACAGTAAAAGTGGCGTTTCAGTTTTTTTTTTCAGCACGGAAATCAGGCGAACATTGTTTTTTCATTGGCCAAAAATCGTTCTTGAGATACTTGAACCGTCATCGTATCATCAGAAGAAAATTTATATTGAACGACTACCTGCATAGTCCGTTATGGTCTTCGTCTGTTACTACTACTTATTCCAACTAATTTCACAACAATAAACTGAGAAGCAGGCTATTGTTGAGTAATCAATCAGAATAATAGTAGTAGTAACGGACGAAGTCCATATACGACCAAAAGACATTGCAGGTAGTTGTTGCACTACCTTATACTGTAAATTATGAAAAAAGCAATGACACAATGTAATTGATTTTTACAAAATTTACCGTAAAAAGGTTGAGTTCGACGATTTTTTGAAAAAATGTATAAGTTTCGTCCTCTGCAACTCGCCACCCGTTGTCTTCTTCAAATTTGAATCGAATATTTTTGTCGTTGTGATCAACCGTTGAGTTAAATTGGAAAAACCAATTTTGCATACTTCTAATCCAAGATGCAAATGGGGTACAAAAAAGGCTTTTACACAGTAAATGCATTTTTTATCCCATTCGCGATAGTAAATAAGATCGCAGCGCTAGCGCGGAGAAACGCGAAACTGTCCGTGGTTAGATCAAAGAAGATTTACGTATAACGAACAAGAATCGCATCTCACAAATTCGACAAATACACCCTGAATGCGCATGTCTACCAGCAATGTCGGCATTCGGCAGTCGGTCAGTAATAGAAACAAACAAGTACTGGTGTTTTGTTGTCAAGTAGTTTACTGGCTTACTGTTTTTTGCTGGTAGTCTTGCGTAGTCGCAAGAAAAATAGTGTGGAGGTCATGAAATTCTGTAGCGGTGGGGACCACAGGATTAGCGACTGTGTAGCGGCAAGTGTCGCTTCTTGTTCGTTATACGTAAATCTTCTTTGGTTAGATTGTTATGTTTACATTTGCAAGTGTATATATGGAGCTTCGATGTTCTCGTGTTCCTTCTGTTCGTGAAATTTTCAATTTCTCATTAATTTCTCTTAGAGAAGTGACTCAATCGACAGATGAATACTCAAAGAACATTTAATTGAACAAATTCGGAGGTTTTTCATAATCAAAACATTGTAAAATTCGAAAGACTCTGAGACTTGGATTTATGAGTTTCTGCTATCAAGTCAGGTTCACTGAACAAATATTGCATAATTCAATGATAGCTGAAATAATTGAAAATTACATCTCTCAGCTGGAAAAATTTACTTTGATCACTTAGATATCAAATGTATTCAATGTATTTAGGCAATGATAACGTATTAGAAGTGGCAATTTTCAGCTGGTTGATGTAATTCTTCCTAATTAGAATTATGCATTACACACTAAATTATACATTATCCTTCATACCGTAAAGATTGTATCAAAGATTAACTGGTTTATATCCAGAACTAGAAAACAACAAAAAGTAAATATACGCTCACAATAATTGAAAAGCAAAACCTTCCAATTACTTCACTGGAATATTTCCAAACTTCTTGAAAAGCTCCACAATCGTCATTTAGGCTCAAACACATATAAAAACCATAAAAATCCAAAATGACTGAAGAGTCATGAAAACAGCACCATATAAACTAGAGTTGGCGATCTAACCATTGAGTGTTCTCGCAAAAGTCGATAGGGGGCGTATCGCTTATTTTCTATCGCGAATTGACTGGAGTATTCATCTTGGCACGGAAACGATGACGTACTGCGCAGTGCGGGACACGCAGCCATTCGAAATCCACTGTAACTTTAACGCGCAACCTAAGGTAAAAGTAATTTCCGTGACGAGTCGGATCGGATAAGCTGTACTCACTTTGTGATGCAGATCGTGCACATCTTCTTCCAGCGAAGCATCCGAGTACATGCTCGTATCATCAGCAGTGTCGCACGTGCTGCTCCTGCCGGACGAATTGAAACTCGAACTGCGGTACAGTTGGCTGGAAAAAAAACAGGCGAAACGGAGCGGATGAAGGAAATTGATTCGTCGACAGAAACTATTCGACTACTAATGAGTCGGTGTACAATTACGAACCTGGCTAGTGCGTTGGACCCGAGCTGTTGCTGCTGTTGTTGACGCCGTCCGTTGCTGAAACAAATTTTTCGAGTTGAACTTTTGACATTGCCAGTTTTTGATAATACCCCGAATTAAATGGCAGACAACATCCATCTATTGTTGAGTTTTATCGGATCATCGATTTATCTAAAACTATATTCTCATGGCCAGAAATCAGATGTTTTAGTTGACCAAGACATTGTTGAAGTTGTTTCACCAATAAAGATATGTATTTGAATTTTTCGAAATCGAAAAAATTTTGGAGGCATACATACTTTTCACACTTGTCCCATGAATACCGCATTCACACTTGCCCCAAAACTATGGGGAAGTGCGATCCAAGGTTCTGATTTTCGAGAAAAAAATTCTTAATGAATTCTAGTTGTCGTTGTCACATCACAATAATAATATGTAACTTCATGAGCAGACATTACTATGTGATGATTAGTTTATTTTGAAATTTTTGAAACAACTAGAAATGACAAAAAATTTGCTCATGAAAAATGCGTTCACACCCGATCTTACCTTACTATATAAAAGTATAAGTATCTATTATTAATGTAAATGGCATGAAACCAACGTATCTAATAAAAATATGACAGTCAAAAAAAAATAAGGAACCGCAAAAAACCTAATTCAGTGAACTGACAGTTCAAGAAATGAATTATTATCACTCATTCTGCGTGATTGATATTACATTACATTCCCATTTCTTATATTACCTTTGAATTAAAAAAAATCGAAAATTGCAGGTAAGAACGTGAGTATTTTGAAGTGCTTGTATCAAAGCTGAGAAAATGTTCAATCATATATGAAAAGTTTGTTTAATTACAGAGTAATACTATTAATATACGAAATAAATCGTTGAGAATTCTTGGACCCCTAGTGGATTAAAAGAAACATGAAAAATCAAGTATAAATAAGAAACAAAGGTACCTAGAAAAAATTCATTACTATAGATCTTGCTTCTTATTGGGTGAATAAAAGTTAGCGATTTTCTCTCATGAAAATTTTCATACTTCTCTAATTATATAAGTCACATCTTTCATATATTCACATGCAATAGGCCTAATATCTCTCGTGAAGTTTCACTGGAGAACCTGAAAAAGTGATTGAGGGAGAGAAATTCATTTTTGAAATGCTTACAGATCTTAATTTTTGACAGTAATTGATGTATACAATTTGTTTCATGTGTGTGTAGAAATAAATGCGAAAAGAACCTTTAAGCAAGGTTGCGTGGGGCTAACCAAATAAATTAGGACAAAAATATAAAATGGTGAAAGTTCAAGATATAAAAATGTATCTATAACTAACAACAATCCGCTTACATATTCACAAATCAGAATACAGCTTTAAGCGTAAAAAATGTAAGAAGATAAAATGAAATGAAATCAAATAAGACTACAGAGATGTATACTCCTATTGTTACAACACAATATAGAATAGAGAAGGTTCAATAAGAAACTGTAAGAATATAACTATAATATCAAATTTCGTATATACTTTTTTTATATGCAGATTCACACGAAAGGGAAGCCCTGTACTGCCCAAAGAACACCGCGTGAATCAAGGGAAATGACAACTTCTAAAGTAATGATGTATTTTTTTTCGAGGTATGACCGTTTACCTGATTTCTCATGCAGCTAAGATCCATTGTGTATTCCAACAACTTCAGCATTGTAGAAATTTTGAAAAATTGGTGAAGTCGCAAGGGAAAAAAATTCCTGATTACATTTGGAATTATATTGTGCCTATTCAATTTTTTCTTCAATCGAAGTGAAAGAACGATTTCAATTCAACTTATAGGATTTCTTGATCACCTCTCTGATCAGTAACAGAAAGTTGAACATTTCTTAACTGGTTACGGAAAATGAGACGTTTTTACAAATAAGGCAATCGTGTCATTATAAAGAAGTGTGATCCATTTAAAATGGAAGCACCCTCACAAAACATATCTCTCAACCAATTGGAATGTTTTTTCATTAGGTAGACATTCCAGAAGCCCACTTGGTCACCAAATACCACGAATGAGTCTTCGTTCTCGGGGCCAACCTTAATTCATATTCAATGTCGAAAATCAGGAGAGTTCTGAAATAGAATCAGTACATGCATTCCGATTTAATTCAGTGGTAGACTCTTTGAACGTTTACCTTAGGAATAAAAATGATTCAATTCGTTTGAAAAATATATGGTTTATGCCTCCATTTTAAAAAGGTCACACTGTATAAGTTTAAATTGGAAAAAAAAATACTATTTCGAATTCAATGACGAAAGGTAGAACTTTTTGTAACTAGTTATGAAAAGTCAGGCGATTTGTAATCTGCAACAACATTGAAACAACTCCTTTATAAGTTGAAATTATGAAAAAACTACATGTGTATGTAACAAAAATCACTTACTGTCGAAACGAGCCCCATCTCCTGTTAGGTAAGTTTTCTTGGTAACTGAAAAAGAATTAAATGTATTATTATCACCTTTTGGAAGATCAAAACTCAAAAAACATGAAACACATCTGGGAATCACAGCGTAAAATGATATAACCATTGTATTCTGTCGTTTTATATTTATGTATTGCTTACGATTCTCTTTCCGAATGAATAAGTCACTTGATAACCATAGTTCCAAAAAAATACGAATTTCGGCAATAATATATTTCGTACCTCCACTTCCGATTCATTACGAGGGTCGTTGAATAATTCACATTGTCTCCGTGAGTGATTAGGATAGTCTAGAGTCTAGATCACAACACACGACTGTCGAGAATCAACATTGCGACCATCGTAGACCTTCGCACGGTCAATTACAGAATCGCTGAATAATTAATATAAAGTACACCGTAATCACGTTCGAATTAGTAATCAGTTATACGGGGATAATCATGATTTTCTCCTGCTTATTGGCTCACCCAATAAGGAACCTCCTCACAACAACATAAATCTCACTTCCCAAACTTCAATAACTATTTTTATAAGACTAGAATACAATGAATGTTGTATTTTGACCCTGCAAACATTTTCAAAATTATGGAATGCATGTGATTATGATGTGCAATAAGTATACTTCCATAGGATCTATGCGCTAGGCTTTAGATTGTCTCTCTGTGAAGAACGAATGTTTCATTCTTCAATGATTTTCATTTTCACTTGTATCACAACAAATGCATCACTTTCCGAAACCAAGTCTATAATTATCCTACTCGAACAAACGGAAATCTGTATGTCACGCGAACCACTTATAGCAGAAACTTTTTGTAGAAATCAATTACCCTACCCTACCAAACTGATATTATTAGCAATCGATGGGAGTTTCGCTAACAAGGAGAACGCGCGTCGAGTGCAAATGATATCAGTTTGGTGTTAGGGTAACTGATCTCTACAAAAAGTTTGAACTTTCACACCAGAGGTTCCAATTTCAGTGTTTTCACTTATAGCAGAGCAATGAACTCCATTTTCCGTAAGGAATTGTTAGAATACAATAATCTTCTATTGTTATCAACAAGACGAATTACTTTATTATTCAAATAGTGACGAAGTTATCATTTTCTGTGAGTGAGATAACTTACTATACAACAGTTGTAAAGTTATCTGGCTTCAGAAATTGATTTTAGAAGCGTTGAACAACTATACTTTATATTATTATATTCATCGAATATAATAATAAGGTGTGCTCGAAACTTATTGTTCCAAATAAGGAAAATAAAACAAGAACATTCATAACATTCAACAATGATCACTGGGGAAATCATATCTATAGGTACGCCAAATGACATCATTTATGTTTTGGATGAAACAGTGAATTTTCATTTATGATTCATGTGCTGGTGATTGTTATATTGGAGCAATTTTTAGAATTATCGGTGTAAATACTGTGCCGTGTATTGTTTTAGTAGTAGTGTGTTTCTGTTTCTAGGTATTTGCCATTTTGTGAGTAATAATGTGTTATTGTATTGTATGACACTGTATTCAATTCAACATATTTCATGGATGGACTGATGATACATCTCTGTAATTTAATAGTAAAAAAAATCGATCAATCATGACTAGAATTACTCATGATATTTTTTTAAACGTAGCAAATGTATGAACGTTCCAACTTTCGCTGCCGCCGGCCGCCATTAAAAGTACCTACTTTCTTTGCCCGGATAGTAAAAGTGACAGCTTTCAAATTCAACTCAATATTACCCAGAGATTTTCATTGTTTGAAATCAAATAGCTTGTATAATTCGGAGAAAGAAGTGTAAAGCATAACTTTTTTATCCCAAAAACAGTATATTTTATTTTGAGAGTAAGGGACTCTGACAAGGTTATTCTGGCCCTTTACTAACTACTGATCCGTGAGAGAGTTTGATGAATCTTTATTCCACACAACACTAGACACTTGAGTTTTACTCTTGTGAAGGTTTGTTGAATAAATTTTTGTCTCACGTCTGCAACTACGTTTTTTTTTCGTTCGTCAAAACCACTGTATATTTCGAAAAATATGAGTATGACAAAACACGGGATCAGTGTAATTTTCACTATCTCGAAGTTTGAAACAGAAGACTTGCCTCCAAAGCAAACCTGTCTGGCGTTTTGTCGGTAAAGGAGATTCACATCAATCCCTATAGACGCCCAGTTTCCATTCCTATGTCACTCATGGCATTCTCATAAGTACCGTCCCATCCATATTAATCGTGAAATTCAAAGTACAATCCACTCAACAGACCATAAAATTACGGTATAATCGTATAAGTGCTTCAATAAATAGATAAACACACGACTGCGTTGATATGTAATGCATAGCCTCCTCTGGTATGTAGTGCTGTGGAATTCGAAGACCGAATACCGAGATATGAATATACATACTAAGGGAAAGATATTTCAATGTGTGGCTTTATCGTTATAGTTGAAATTCCGTCTTGTATCTTCAACTTTTTACCACAGAGTTGGTAATAATTAGTTTTATCAGAGGAAGAAAATCATTCTACAAAACACACAGCTGGGCAGTCATGATTGTATGCTTTCATACAACCACGCTCGCATTTACCTTGAAAAAAAAATAATTGTGTGAAAATTTATGAGGTCGAGTGGCAATAAACAAAGTGATCAGTTGAAACTAAAAGTACGGAATAATATATGAATAGATCAGTCGGCAGAAACATTTTTTGGAACAGAGTGTTCTACAGTCTGCCTTTTCTTGAAGCAAAAACAAATCGTAGTCTGCAAAAATATTCTCGCGTTTCGAGGTACTTCATCTAAAAACCAAAAGTTGCATTTTTTGAAACACTTTATACTTGCGAAGAGTACATATGCCTCATAGATTTTCGTCAATCTCAAGACTCAAGTTGTAATGGCCATGCTGTTAAATTTGATTTATTATATTTTTGAAACACACTCGTGCAGGTTTCAAGTCACCTTGGAAGAACTTCATTCAGTGGTAGGACAGATTCTGATATAATTAATATTAGTAAGATTAATATATGACTAGTATATAATGATTAAAACAATAAAATGATAAATATAAAAAATATATACATAAACTCGTGTGATTGTGAGTGAAAATGTTAAACTAAAACGTTAGGTATATAAACAACTGACCCTAGCTTTAAATTTTGTAATAATTCACTTCTACTGAAGATGCTAACCATGTTAGCGAAACGCGCGTCGAATACAAAAATATCAGTTTGGTGTAAGGGTAATTGATCTCTAGGAGACAAGACAAGTGAAGTTTATAAAAGTTGTTTGGTGTTGTTTGGCGTATTATTTTGAAAAACGAACCCAGGAAGTATCGTAACAATGTGACTACTGATTTTTGTTTTGAATTCATAAATGGTATCATATTCTTTAATATCAACAAAGAGTTTATTGAACCTCTCATTTTCCAATTTGAAAGATGGCACATATTTTTTCCCTATAGTGGTACAATAGTTGTGGGTTGGGAGTTCACTGTAATAAATTCATTTAGGTATTCAGGAAGTAGCTCAATCGAAATCTTATAAATGAAAAACACTTTAGATTCGTTAAATCTGGTTTTGATTGAAAACCGCTGTAAACTATTAACCACCACTGAAATGGTTCTGCAGACGGGACATTTTATTCAATTAGAGGAGTACAGTGAGCTACTATAATAATCAGAAATAGTCTGGATAATGGTGTTACGCTCTGCGAGTATGGACGATTTTAAAATAATTTGAAAGACATGTAGAAATTCTAGAGAAAAAGTAAAAGTTTCACATTGATTTTTTTAGTCATGTAGGAAAAATGTTCATCGAATAATAAGCTATTATCGAGCATAAATCCCTTGTATTAATCAACACAGTATGCTTTCACGATTTTTGGGATTTGAGTAGCGTTTTTATGTATCACAAATGCAAGGCAACCTATATTGACAGTCGTCCAAGAAAATTACTGTTGAAATTTCAGCAAACACAAATTTTGAGTTTCACATGGAGTACCCCGCAGAACGTAAATATTTGTGCATATTACGATTTGTTTCAGCTTCAATTATTCCGTTTCAGAGAAAAAGTGAAGAATTGGCCCAATAAATATGTCACTGTTGTCCGGTCGAGAAGGACCTATGCATTAGTTTTTTTCCACAGATCCAATTATATTTCAATTTGAGAGTGATTTGTATCAAAACATCCATTTGAAATTATCGAAAGATTGAAAAGTTGAGTGCCATATCAGTTTTACAAAAATTGTGTACCAATCGATATTGAATATTCCCGACTTTCCTGATTATTCTTTCTTCGGCATATATCAGGAAGGCATCTTTCTCCACCACTGATAACGATGTCTTTCTCTTCATGAATATAGCGAATCTATTTCAGTCAACTAGGGATTAGTGGTATTTATCATTACTGTTTATATGCGACCTAATTCATTTTGAAGGTGAAACGGGGGGATAAATGCATGTGTCTGTTTCAACCCAAAATAAGGATTTAAGCAGCCGCGTTAGAACATTCGAAAGATAAAGATTCAACAGAAACAATGATATGGCCAATACAGTGGTCCACCGTTGTGCATAGAACGGAAACGGAGTGAAGCAGTGCATTTCAAGGGATGGAATCGTAACGAAATCAGTATGTTCACATATCATTGCAACGCGCGCCGGGATTATAGACGTCGATCAAAACGTGATGAGGCGAATTGCGCAGATACGGATGATAGGTTTTGCAAGGGGAGACATTTTTGACTTTGACTCTAGTTTGGTTGAGATATTTCGGACGAGAGAGATCGCGATCGTGGTGAAAATAATTTCATAGGATTTATTGCAAAGGATATGATTGTAGACGAATCTGAAATAAGAGTTCTGTGTCAGTTGACAGATCAACTTGCAAAGGATATGATTGTTGACGAATCTGAAATCAGAGTTTCGTGTCAAATGAAAGTAAACAGATATAATGTTCTTCAACAGAGGTTATTTTTGAAAAACTAGCAAAGGATAAAATTGCGGACGAATCTGAAATTAACGTTCTGTGTCAGTTGACAGATCAACTTGCAAAGGATATGATTGTTGACGAATCTGAAATCAGAGTTTCGTGCCAAATGACAGTTAACAGATATAATGTTCTTCAACAGAAGTTATTTTTAACAAACTAGCAAAGGATAAAATTGCGGACGAATCTGAAATTAACGTTCTGTGTCAGTTGACAGATCAACTTGCAAAATATATGATTGTTGACAAAATAATACTTTTTCTACAAACGTGTTAAAAATGCCATTTTAGCACTCCATAGAATCCTTAAAAATCGCACTTTGAGGCACTGAGTGCCTTAAAATCACTTTATGGCACTGAGTGCCTTAACATGTTTATGGCACTGCTGTCAAAAGTGAATTGTCAGATTTTGAAAGCAAACGTCAAAATATTCAAAAACTGGTCAATTTGGACTCTAGTCAAGATTTTTGATTTCTTTGGCCGGTAACCTTCTGCTTGACGCTTTAAATATGCGATAAGCTTGAAATATTTTATCGTATTTTATCGTATTGAACCCTGGATTTTCTCGGCAACAAATCGAGGGTTGCTCTATTGGCTGCCGCCTCTATGTTTTCAAATGGATCATTTTCATTACTTTCTTCCATTTTAAGAAAAAATCTACAACCTTAACTGCGTTTTAATTAAAACTAACGAACGTCTGACCGATGCATCAAAACATTCGTAAACAATTAAATCGACAATGGTTGCTAAGGTCCGTAATATACGATGCAATTTAAATTTATCTCCTTTGGATGTATTAATACAGGTTTTTAAAATTTAATTCAAACTGTATAATTACTTCATTTGAACGTTTGTAGAAAAAATATTGGATGATATACGTGTTAAAAGTACCTTTTAAGGCACTCATGTGAAATGCAGAATTCGCTTCGCTCATTCTGCAAACCTTCACATGCGTGCCTTAAAAATGTACTTTTAACACTTATATCATACATAACTATTAAGAAGTACAATTCATGAATGATGACATTGGATTTTTTGTTGAAGTTGAAACTTTTTGTAGAAATTAGTTACCATAACACCAAACTGATATTATTTTCACAAGGTTAGCTTCTTCGGGAAAAAATGAGAAAAATGCTTTGGAGTCATGGTCAAACAAACCAGAAAATACTATTCCAGTTTTGCAAAGTAAATAAGAAAATGAATCATTTCAGCACACTGCAATCACTCTGAAACCGATGCCTGAATTGCATTTCTGTACGTTGAGGCTGAGGCATGATAGCTAATAATGTGGGACGACTCAAACTACATAGAAATATCTAAGTACTCGGGTATAAAAACATTGAGGTTTAAACTAGGTCAGATAAAATATCCGGCCACCTCAAAGAAGTAGGTATATACATATTTTCAATTCCATTATCTTCTAACGAACGCAACAATGCGAAATATAATTAATTTCCTTACTCCCACCCGTAGCTATGCTCATTTTCTTATGATTTACTAAACGGATTAGTAGACGATTCTAGTCAACTGAATCGTTATAGTTGGAGAGCCCACGATGCTAAATCGGGATTTAGGCTGGATTCAGACAGATCCGAAATCCGATCGTACGACGATCCGATAGCTTTCTGATTGGTCAAAATTTGAATTTAGACCAATCAGAAAGCTATCGGATTTCGGATCTGTCTGAATCCAGCCTTACTCGAGCGTCATAGAGGACCTATTGGGTTGCGAAGCTTAGACGATAAAAAGAAAAAATGTTATATAATGTACCTGTACCTTCTCATCGGTGGGGGAAGCGGCTATAGACTATCAAAAATGTAAAAGAAAACTGTTGCATGGACATACTCGAGCGCGTCAGATATTGATATCACCTATGTCCAACATATTGTTAAAAATGTACGTATGCTAATCTGATTGTTTCCATCATGGGGGTGGTCGTACGTAAGGGTTGAAAATGAAAAAAAAATCTCGAGCGCGTCAGATTTTTTGAGGGGATGTTAAGTGAACCTAAAGAAAGCTCTTATATATCTGACGGTTTGAATGTGACGCAGACCCGCGGCCGTTATTAGAATGTGAAAAAAATTTTTATTCTGAAATACACAAGCGCGTCAGATTAAGATATGGTTCATCTTAACGCCCTAGACGTTGCAGTCTTATAATCTGACGATTATCTGGCGGGATTCGCCTATTCTGCCAATTTGATTTAAAAAAATTTTTTTTAATCATTGAACTCAATTAGTTTAAAATTTCAGAAAACAGCATGCGAATAAAAGAATAATTATAAGTAATTGAATTTTTAAAATTTTAAAACGTTGGATATTCGTTGTAAACAATATCATGCCACCAACGAGTCTGTGTGATCAACTGTCATGGCATCATGGCAACAGAAACCGGAGTTTCTTATTATTATTATTATTCCCCTTTAGGTCACTCTCGAATTGCTAGATTAGTGGAGTAAATACGTTTCAGGATGTAACTAACTCACCCTACCTTAATCTGACGCGCTCGAGAATTTCAGATGATCAATTTTTTTACTAATCTGATCCTTTATCCTTGAAGGGCGGCCATATATATAGGGCTCATATATGGTGGAAGTACTTAACCGGGTACAAGGTATCCCCCCGTATATTAATCTGCCGTGCTTTAGTAAATCCAGAAATCCCCGCTTGGGCTCCCCTATTATTATGATTTCATACACACTCAAGGTAGGATATGAACTCCACAAATCACATTGAACAAAATACTTGCTAACCAGGGACAACCTTGTAAAAACGTCATAATTCTGATCTGTCTAACACAAAATTGAAGTTTAAATGAATGTACTTATGCCTGGAATACTTTCTAGTTTATTAAGACAAGTTGAGTTTTCGTGAATTTGGAAGAATTACATCGACTCTTCACACCAGTAATTAACTGAAATTGTACAGTCCAAATAGCCTAGTTGGTTAAGGCTGACGTCCTTTGAAACGATCCACTTTATAGTTGTTGGTTTGAGTCTCACCAATACCGATTTGTTTTGTACTTTTTTAAGTTGATATTACGCCCTCAAACGCTTGAGCATTCGGCTTAGTGCTCAAACTTCGTGCTTCTGCGATATGTGGCCACCATATCCACTCTTGTTGTACACTACTATTCCGAGTTTTAAATAAAAAAGTTGACTCACATTGGCGACGACCTCCTGAGACTCGTACGCAACCATGTGTTTCGGTTTATCCCTGAAGAAAGCCTCGCTTCACTTGTTCTGAAATGGAAAAATCAGTTCTCACTCAACGGCAAACAACCGCTCAATTGTAACTAAACATGTCGTGACGCAATGTCACGCAAACGAGGGACGAACTATGTAGGTATAACTATGTAAATGTTCATCAAAGAACTGCATTTTACAATCAGTGAGCACATGAATATATGCGGAGCTCTTAACGCTGAGGACAGAAACGAAACAATGAGAGTTATTTGTGCTGTTCCCCATGAAGAAATTGGTAGTGGTCACACTATGTGCGGTATAACATTCCTCGTATATCAATTAAATAACGATAAATCAAACATATTTTGTAATACTAACAATGAGCGAAATATGTTGGATCAGGAAAAACTGCGGTAATAAAATACATACTACTTTCAGTTGACATCAATTTTCGACCGCATGTGCATCTTCAAACTAGAACTCTCGTCATAAAATGAAGAAATAGAGAAGAATTGAACCAACAAATAAGGTTATGTTCGACACCTCCGGAGAAATTATTTCAATTGCTCCACTTTAGAATCATATGAATGAAAATCAAATGACTCATTTGAAAAAAAATAGGTTTAGAATTGAAAAGATACAGTCGACGCCAATTCCGCCAATCAAATTGGCATCCTATTCGTTTACCAAACCATTCCAGTCCTTTTTTTAAATCTACTGTTGAGAAACTGAGCTTTCAAATCGAATATCTCGGTCAAGCACTGAACATTCTAGCTAAAGCTAAACTGGTATTTGAAAAACATTTACTATATATGAAAAGAGTTCACTTTAGACAAAATGATGCACTTATTCCACGAACAATGGAGGGAACTAGGGCGCATTTTCGTGCATACAGATTTCGTTTTTTTGCGAAATCGACAATTTCTACTTGATTTTTTATACTCATATATTTGCATCTGAATTTTCACAGATTGAATTTGACATGTTTTACGAACAATATTATTTTCTTTAAAGATGTTTCCCAAAACGTGGTTAACAAAACCACGACACGAGTTTCGCTAAACAAATCGGCTTGAAAAAGCTATTTCATAGCGAAACACGTATCGAGGTTAATTAAACCTCACTAAGCTGAAGATATTTTTATTGCCATATTTCTGGTCTAACCCACCAAAACTAAATTTACTGAATCTTATGAAGGTTTATAAATGAGGATATCTGTTTGAAGAAAATCAGCTCGAAGAAGCTGTGGTTTAGGAAAACACGTGTCTTGGTTTTATAAACCTTATTATAGTGAACATCTTATAGAAAATTGTATAAGTATTTTTTTTATTAGCATACTTCTGGTCTAGCTCACCGAAACTTAAGTGACTGAATGATATGAAGGTTAACAAAAGAGGATACCTGTATGAAAAAATCCGCTTGGAAAAACTATTGTATAGCGAAACACGTTTCGTGGTTTTATGAACCGCATCATAGAGAAAATCTCACAGGAAACTGTCAGTAATAGTAATAGTGGCTTTATTGTCCATAAGATCATTTACATGATATGAGAGACGTCAGAGAAGTCTCGAGAACAAAGTGTTTCAATTATACAATATAAATAAAACAGAATATAAATAAAATAGGTGAAATTGATTAGATAAAACGAAGGAGTCAAAGAACTAAAATTCAAAATCTAGGCGATCTTGCACAGGATAAAATAAGCATTTCAATAGATTTTTTTTCACAGCTTCTTTGCACAATTTGAGGCTTGTATTGTTTTCAAATCATTAGGAAGTTCGTTATATATGGTAATTCCCACATACCTCGGGCTCTTTTCATAAAATGCACGAGTGTGATGGGATTAACAAATCATTACAATTCCGTATGAAATAGGTGCGATTAAAATTGTTTGGTATAAATGTATTGAAGTTTAATTTCACATACATCAACATTTCTAGGATGTATATACAAGGTAATGGTGGGATTTCCAGTTCTCTAAATTTCTCTCTACACGACTGCCTAACTTTCAAAGATGTAATATTTCTTACAGCTCTTTTCTGTAAAATAAAAGCCGTTTGTACAAAACTACAGGATCCCCAGAAAATGATTCCATATTTCAATTAAAGTGACAATGTGCATAGTAATACGAGAACCGACTTATTTGTGATGTGCCTCAACCTGTACAGGGCAAAACAAACAGAGGCAAGCTTTTTACAAAGAAAATTCAATGAGTTGTCAACATGTACTCCTAAGAATTTTTTTTGTAGACTGAACTTCCTGTATTGATCTGCCACATACTCTTACCAGACAACTTTCTGTAACATCCCTCAAACAAGGAGTAAAATTTACATTTTTTTCTTTATTGACTATTAGTTTATCAAACCTAAGTTACTGAATTATATATCGTCGCCTGGGTGTCAAAACTTCGTATCTCAAAATTCCTTGATTTTGAGTAATGAGATGAAATATATTTTTTATCGGGGGTTATATCCCGAGTGCACCAAGTTTAATCGGTTAAAATGTGTGCTGCACTTCCATGATTCTCGAAATTTTGCTTAGCAAATGACTTGAGTGTATGATAATTTGATGAAATCCCGAGACCGCAGGTCGAGGGATTTTATTTTAAATTATTATACACGAAAGCATTTGCTTGAAAGCAAAATTTTGAAAATCATGGAAATGCACGCATTTTGGTCGATTGAACTTGGTGAAGGAGGGATATATGTTTAGATTATTTCCAGAAAACATGTAAACTCAGGAAACATCAAAATCGAACACAGGAACAATATAGTACCAGAGATAGTACCTGAAAAGTGATCCAAACGCCCGGTTTATTTGGAACATTTTAATCGGTTGAAAGGTCTAGTGCATTTAATCGCTGTAAAACTCTGTAAAAGCAGTCTAGCCTTCAACTGTTTCATCGTTTATTCGCTTTGAGGGAAATAATCGGGGGTTATATCCCGAGTGCACCAAGTTTAATCGGTTAAAATGTGTGATGCACTTCCATGATTCTCGAAATTTTGCTTAGCAAATGACTTGAGTGTATGATAATTTGATAAAATCCCGAGACCGCAGGTCGAGTGATTTTATTTTATACACGAAAGCATTTGCTTGAAAGCAAAATTTTGAAAATCATGGAAATGCACGCATTTTGGTCGATTGAACTTGGTGAAGGAGGGATATATGTTTAGATTATTTCCAGAAAACATGTAAACTCAGGAAACATCAAAATCGAACACAGGAACAATATAGTACCAGAGATAGTACCTGAAAAGTGATCCAAACGCCCGGTTTATTTCGAACATTTTAATCGGTTAAGAGGTCTAGTGCATTTTATCGCTGTAACTCTGTAAAAGCAGTCTAGCCTTCAACTGTTTCATCGTTTATTCGCATTGAGGGAAATAATTGGTGTTAAAACCCTGCGACTCAATATGTTACCCTATTGTAATAAGTTACTGGATGATATATGGGTTAACAAAAAAGGATATCTGTTTGAAAATACTGGCTTGAAGAAAATATTGGATAGTAATACACGTGTGATGGTTTCATGAACCGCCTTCTAGTGAAAAACTTACAGGAAACTGTAAGGTATTTTTTTGATTAGCATACTTCTGGTCCAACCCACCAATAGTTACTGAATTGAATAAAGGTTTACAGAAGAGGATGCCTGTGCCTGTCTGGAAATAATGGTATTGAAGAAGCTATTGTATGTCAAAACATGTGTCGCGGTTTTATAAACCTCATTTCAGTGAAAAAATCACAGGAAACTGTAGGGTTTTTAAATTAGTATACTTTTCTACACAATCAGAACTAGAGTTACTGAATGATATGAAGGTTATCAAATGAGGATACTTGCATTATACAGGGTGTAACTGAATAAGTGTAAAACATTTAAGGAGGTGATTCCTCATCGAAAACAAGATAGGATCTTTCATGTAAAGAAACTTCATTGGAGCATCCCTTACAAGCCTGAAAAGGGGTACATAAAATTTGTATAAAAATTTTTTTCACAAGCATTAAAAAATTTGCAATATTGAAATTAGCCTGACGTTTTGTACTACCAAAAAGACACTTAGCCAGTAATTTATTTGTTTTACCCCATGGTTGTAAGGCGTGGAAAACGCAACCCCTAAAATTTATTTCCAATGTAACTTTTTGTCTTATTATTTGTTTACCATTTGAAAAATCATTTCCGAAAGCCTGTTTTATTCTAAACAAATCTTTTTTTCAATGAGGAATCACCTCCTTAAATGTTTTACACTTATTCAGTTATACACTGTATTTAGGTGCAGCATCTACAGTTTCTGTTTTTCAGCCAAGGGCCACACCCTCCGTGTCATATTTGAAGATAATTGGTTCTCTCATGCGGGTTTCTGAGATTACTCATTCTACATTCTTTAGATTGAGAAATAATGTATTGTTATGATTCATTCTAAGATGTTATATCCTTCTGCAGGTATATGCATAAGCCCTGCCTGAAGTGGAACTGTGGAACCGATTGAACTGGTCTGGAGTATTTCAAATCATCTGCAAAGGGCGTAAACTGGATCATATTTCTAACCAGATTTCTGTGATATATGATCAGTTTGACTCGTAGTGTTCGAAATGTATCTCAAACGTAGGAGCTGGTGTATCAGAATAATGGTGTACCACATAACTTTCAGTTGATGCATAATTCTCTGGATAAAACTATCAAAAATGATGTGGGATGCTTTCCGATCAATACACACACGAAAGTTCGGACGTGCAGGAATAGAAGGGGAAAAAATTCAAAGGATTTGGGTATGAAAAGAAACCATTTCGAATATGTACGTTTGAATATGGTAGGCAATGTTTCGTTTTGAACGTTATCTACCGGTTTGAACTTATTTTTCCATATGTTGAAACTTTATTATAACTTACCAAAAAAACGTAATGGGTGGAAGAATGAATATATGGAGTGATTACGATTCAAAATAACTGAGAAAAATAGGTAAATTACGGAATGAAGCCAATGAAAAATTGTTGAAATTAAAAATTTTTGAAACTGAAAAATTAGAATAGTTATTCACTTGAAAGACGAGGCTACGTGTCTTTTTTTCGTTTGATATTTCATTTTATATTTGTTCAATATTCTCTTCCTTGTGATTTTTCAATATTTTGGAGTTGGAACCAATGCCAATTCATGTAATTGAACAAAAAAGTATCGAAAAAAATATTACAGATAACAATGAAAATAATACTTGTATATAAAATGGATGTTCGATTTACTATTTTGAACATATTGTGTAGGGAAGATCGTGATTTGATATAAAATTCGATCCTAATGGTACTTCATTTTCCAGGAAAATAATTGATTTTCTGAAGGAATCTCAAGCGTTTTGTTCCGGTTTGGATACGCTACTGACTTCGTGAGCCTGTTCGTGTAAAACTGCAATATGGCTCGATAAAATAGGTGTAATTCGATCCGATACCATTTCAGGAGTTTCAATTACCTCGTATCGTTAAAATTTAATATGTTAAAGCAATGAAGTTTTGAATTACATGAGCAATAATAGCAACAATATTCCAAAAATCCGAGCGATATCGAATTCATATACTTCCAAATTATAAAAAGAACCTTTTTTTCTCGCAGAAGTCTCTTTCCATTTGTACAAAAATTGACATTCAAAAATTCAATTACATATTATCAATCACTGACCTGGCTACACCTCAATTGCCATAGTAACAATTTCTGCTGTAATAAATGACATGACGGCTTTAGCCTTTATGATTAACGGCTCAAGTCGTTGCATTAACAGGAACAAAAACTATGATCATATTTAGTGCTGAACATGTCTAGTGAGTTCCGTCACGTGTCCGAGGTCAACCAACACTCATCGTGGCTATGATCTGAATGGGTGGCCGGTTATTCGGAAAGACTAATTTTACTTGCTTGTCCGTGCTAGGAGTCACAAGTTAAAAAGTAAGGCTCCTTTATTCGTTATATCGTGAAGTTTTGACTTTTGACGGTTGCCGTTTGTGTTCATAACACACAAATTTGAATAGAATGATTATCCAAATTTAATAATTATTATAATTTGATTACAATTTATTATTGAATATGATATTATTTCCTATGAAATGCGATTCCTTATCAAGATATGAAAAGTTGATTATCTGATCACTTCAAAAAATACATCAGATGTTTTTCATTCAAGTAGTTTGCCCTAAGATGTGTTGATATACGTATTAAAAATGACTCCGTTAATATTAATTTCCATTTCAACTGGGATTGATAACCCGATTTTATATTTTATTCGCACAATTCAAAAGGCGAGGCTCCGTTAATCCTTAACTTGTAGAAGTTTTGACATTTGAGGGTTGACGTTCGTAGGGGTACGTCAATGCTTAGGGGTACGTCTATGCTTATCGGAAAATTCCATTTCAAAATCCATTCTGCCTGTCTTTGAGGGCAATATATCTCGACTCAATAGGAGTGTTTCCCAAGGAATATCCTATCAATTTTAATTTTTGCCATAATTTATTTGAATATCGAAATCAATTCTTTGACAATTCTCAGATTACTTGTGAATTTCATTTGTATTCTAGGAATACACTGAAATTTGCCGCAGCTTCCAGGGCTAGTTTTTCAATCACTGGCTAAGCCTCGACTAGAACCAGAGTTTTGGAAAGAATTGTGAATTCATGTAATATCAACTGAATCAATTTTCAGTGAGTTCAATTCATTGGCTTCATTTTATTTTGAAAAAAGTGAAGTGTCAGTTGTAACGTTTTTCTCGGTGGATTGTGACTTCTGATTCGTTTTTCGTGAACTCAATTCACGAAAATGAATTGAGGCAAAATTCAGATGTCATTACCGTAAGCGCAGTTGCTTCTTGTTCTCTTCATACACCATAAACGCGCCTATGACATCATAAGTATCACTTTATTGTCCTCAAGCTCCAGTCTGCGTATATTCAGGAATTTCAGGATCGTGATTTTTTATGATTCTTGTTTTCCGTTAGTGAGCCAGTTGTTGAAGAAGAGCTATAAATTGTTTTGTTATACTAACGTTAATATTTCACCGGATTGGAAGAACAATATATACCTTTTCATCAAGTTTTCTAAAATACATGGTTCATTTATACACTTCTATAGTAGAATATAACTTCTCGGATAAAAGTGAAACATTTTAACAGGACTCAAATCACTCGAACACCGAACTGAACGCACTTAACGCTCGCAGCATAAAGCTCTGTTGACAAGTTTTTTTATGTTCACAATTAAATTTTAGTACTGAATTTGATATATTTTATGAAATACTATTTCTCAACAAAAAATTCACTTCAAACAATGAACGTATCACCGTCTGTCATGCGGGGTTCGATTCCCCGCCTAGGAAATACCGTGCCAAGATTCACAGGTTGAAAGTTAAGCTCTCGTTAATTCATTGCTTCCATTTCGAATTCCATTTTGAACTCTGGTAAGAAAACCGTTCGATGTTTCACTTCAAAAGTAGCAAAATGAATTTTGAATCGAGTGGAGTAACAATTCACAAGCTGGCTTGTGGCTTCAATTAAATTTTATTCTGATGAATTTTCAATATATAAGTCCATTTCATTTTTTTTGTGTGAATTGTGGCTTGTGAATTCAATTCACGAAAGAAGTGAATTTCTCCACTTCTGACTAGAACCCAAAGTAAAGTTATTAACCTAGACATTTGTTTGGTTGTTGAGGACCCAGTTTCTTTATAGTACGCACCTATATTCAAAAACCAGACCAGTCTAAAAAAATTTCGAACACAAGAAGTGTTTCGTAGATCTGATTGATTTAATAAATATAAAAACTTCATTCGATACTTTACAGATCGATTCCCGTTGCCAACAATAATTACTTATGCAATCAATATAAATGAACGCCTGAACAGAATAAAAACAAGCAAGTACTTCTAGTGAAACTATTCGGATTAATTTTCATTCAGAAAGTTCTTGAATTCCCATTGTTATATAATAAGTTCGCTCGTTTCCAAATATTGGAAAAAACATACTTCTCTTCACACTTGATCAAATTTTTGCCGCACTACTAATCCATTATATACGAACTGAATTTTTTCCAATAGCAATTCGACAACATCGAAAGTTCTTCAAATATAATTTCCGTCAATACGCCACATTTTCAAAATACACTTTACACCAAGCTTAATTGACCAAAATAGGTGTTCTCCCATAATATTCAAAATTCTGCTTTTCAGGAAACGCTAACATATGAATAATTTCAGGTGTGAAAGGCGACACATGATAACATAGACAACGCGACACGTTCTCACATAGTAAGCAATGATTTTCACATGACACATACATTCATTACCTATATCATTAGTGCAGACATTCACGTTTCGTTCCTCAAGGTACAATTTTCTAATGCCTGGTTATGAGATATCAACAAAATGTTTGCTAAATTGAACACCAACTCTCAGCCCGTGGGGTTAGATATCCTAGCAAACATGTTCTGTATTATGTACATAAAATTCGTCAACAGTCAACAGCATGAGTATTTCCCAATTTACTGAAACTAATATCACAAGTATGAATAACCATCAATCTAACAATAGCAATTATCCGAGTCACCGAGGCGGAAAGCGATGTGAAAACAAGTGAATACTCTATACAGTGTGTTGCAAATTTTATTCCTGAAATCCACCAGGAAATATAAAGCCAAAATAATGTATGGTACATGGAAAGTTTCTCAGGGATTCCTTTATGCTTGAGAAAACCAATTAGCAAACGTTGCGCTGTCACCAAGAGTCAATGATCTTTATAACATTTTATGAATAAAAAGCGTTTACCACTCAAACTGACATGAATGTAGTGAGTAATATAAAAGAATATAACAAAGATGTTATTCAGTGTTTGAAAATATTCATGATACAAAGAACTGCAGTGTTCATAACACTTCCATCCAGTTTAAATGGAACTATAATTCTAGCACCTGTTCATGTCAGCATCCGTAAAAGCTGATCAATAATACAGAATACAAAAAATTATACGTGTTTACAACATTTTAGGTGCATATAAGTGCTGAAATGAATTGGTAGGTGAAAGGAAATTATGGATTTACCAGTATTTCAAAATGTTACATTGATTTTCATGCTTGAACGCTCCAAAACACGCCAAAAAAAAATTGTTTTGTGATATCTTCATCTAGTTGAACTTGTTGCACATGGGGAATACTCGAAATTTGGCTGAAATATTTGATATTGCAGAAGGTAAATAGAAACACATTTCATGTCTGCTGTTTGAAGTTTGAACAAGGTATGTAGAAGTTCAATTGGGTCAATTCCTGGCGTTCGATTGAGTGCTGGATCATTTTGTAGATAAATTATATGCCATTCGAACCATCCTATGAATTTTTTCCGATTTTTTTTACATATTTGCATACCCTCATGATTCAATACTGAACTCTCAGATTCGACAGAGGAAATTTAAGGTACGCGTCCATAGGTATGCATCGTACGTATCGTACGGATCGTATAAAACGAATCGATTTGTGGTAGTGCGTCCACTGTATCCGTAGCGATCGGATTGCCGATGCGACGGTCGGCTTTTAAAGGTAAGCGTCCATAGGTACGCATCGTACGTATCGTACGGATCGTACGAAACGGATTTTAGAATTATTAGTATAGTAAGTTATACATATGCGTCCACTGACCGGCAGCGGACGGATCGCACGTATCGGTCCGTCGGTAATGCCGATGAAATTTATCGAAGGGGCAACTTTTCCGACTGGTGCGGATGACAACATGCGGATTGCGGGTAAGTGGACGCATGTCACAATAGGTAGTCACTGGTCGCCTCACAGATCATTTGAATTTTGTTACATTTCGACACTAAGTACACACACGTGCTTTAATTATATTTGTTATTACGCATATCATGGAGCAAATCAGTGAATAGTGTTTGATATTCTCCAAATTGTGATCTGTTTTTGAATATGTATCCACAATCTATGTCTTCTCTTATTTCCCCTCCTTTCTTCTTCATCTAATAACAAAGCAATAATGAGAAAGTTCTTCTTCACTTTCCATGATCGGAAACATTACACACTGTAATGTTTCCGATCGTCCACTCACTACGAAAATGCGAATGTTACTCAAAAGCCGACCGTCGCATCGGCAATCCGATCGCTACGGATACAGTGGACGCACTACCACAAATCGATCCGTTTTATACGATCCGTACGATACGTACGATGCGTACCTATGGACGCTTACCTTAAGTAACATCCGCATTTTCGTTGTGAGTGGAAGATCGGAAACATTACAGTGTGTAATGTTTCCGATCATGAAAAGTGATGAAGAACTTGTCATTATTGCTTTGTTATTAGATGAAGAAGAAAGGAGAGGAAATAAGAGGAGACATAGAATCTGGATACATGACATATTCAAACAATTTGGAGAATATCATACACTATTCACTGATTTGCTCCATGATATGCGTAATAACAATTATAATTAAAGCACGTGTGTACTTAGTGTCGAAATGTAACAAAATTCAAATGATCTGTGAGGCGAGCAGTGACTACCTATTGTGACATGCGTCCACTTATCGGCAATCCGCATGACGTCATCCGTACCAGTCGGAAAAGTTGCCCCTTCGATCAACTTCATCGGCATTACCGACGGACCGATACATGCGATCCGTGCGATGCCGGTCAGTGGACGCATATGTATAACTTACTATACTAATAATTCTAAAATCCGTTTCATACGATCCGTACGATACGTACGATGCGTACCTATGGACGCGTACCTTTATGCTGACGTCTAAGGATTCTGACATAATTTTAATATGGCAAACAGAAGCGGACCTCTGTAAGCACGAAATCAAAGCGAAGATATGGCGATTCGCTTAGGCTGTGGCCGATTTGTACGTATTCAAATATAAGTAGAGAGGATTACTTATAGCGAAAAATTTTTCTGATTTTTCACAATCGGAATTCCTTGACTGCATCAGTCATCTCGATGCGTCCGGAAAGCGATAGCTCCTAGGTCTTTTAAACACACGAAAACAAGTGGAATGTATAAAATTGTGGATTAATGCAAACAAGTAAGAGCGATTACGAAATCAAAAAACACTTCGTTGTGTGACATGTTATTTAGTTACGTTATCGTGGCCTTTCATCAAGTATCGGCTAAACCCATCAGTTATTTGAAAATCGATTAATAATATATATTCATGCGCAAGAAAAAATGGGGCGAAGGAGAACGAAAACAAATAATACCAACCACTGGGTGCATCTTATCGAGTTTTCAGAGGAGCATATGTAAAGTATGCATGATTAAAACACCACTGATAATGCGATAGAAGTATTTTGCTTTTTGTAGATATTCCTATGACCGACTCTTTGTTATGAGACCATTGACAAAGGGACCCTTTGAGTTGGGTAAGGGTTTATTAATGGGTGTTTAATAATCTATTAAACTATGGTGCCATCGCTGCAGTGCGTTATTTGACCTTTAATGGTTCCCATAACAAAAAGTCCGTGCCTGTAAGACGCTTTTCTATAAAAGTTGCCATCACTAGATCAGGGGCCCGATTCTCGAGAGCTCGTGATGATCTATCGCAGTTCAGCATACGCATTTCATATCGCGGGGCGTTATTGTGAAGGATTCGTTCGTCGAACGTAGGGTCTCGAGAATCGGGCCACAGTTGTCTCTGAGAATAAAATATAACATCGGGTTATCGATCCCAGTTCAGATGGAAAGGAATATTAACGGGTCATTTTCAATACGTACATCACCACATCATACGGCAAACTAGTTGAATGAAAAACATCTCATGTATTTTTTGAAGTGGTCAGGTAATTAACTTTTCACACCTTGATAAGGCATATATTCAATAATAAATTGTAATTGAATTATATAATTATACGTTCTTTTATTATCATCAAAATATCGTATAATTTGAAATTTCAAGACAGCTCCCCTTTGATAGTTGTTTCATTTTTTGAATCTCTCATGAATTGAAATTCATTCTTAGATATAATGAAAGAAAGAAATATTTAATAAGCAGTGCTTCATTTATTTGTATGTAGTGATCCAATCTTCTATTACACAAACCCGCCAAAAAAACTTTGGTACGTCGATACGTGAATAAAATAAAGCTCTAATAGATAAAGAGAAAATATTAATTTATTTCTCTTGAGTGAATATTAAAAATGAAAATCAAATAAAAAAAGTCCTATGGAAATAGCTAATTTTGAAAATTGAAAGTGAACAATGAAAAATTATAGGAAAATTCGTGACCCTGAATAGTATATTACTTAACGAGGATGATAAGTAGTCTATTACGCGAGAGCGAAAATTGTGAGCAGGAAGCTTTAGCCGAGTGCGGCTATTCGCGAGAGCACGTAACTAGCCTTATCCTCGAGTTGCGTACTGTACTTTTCCTACTCCCGTCATGCTTGTGCAGTAATTTCAAATAACAAAAATCTTCGAAATATTTCCTGAAAATATCGTTTTTAATTCAATTTTCCAAAAAGAAAAATTTAACTGAAATAAGCTGAATTTGGTTTATGGGCAGTTGAATGTAGTCACGTTCCATATCCTATCATTTGAATAAACAATTTAGGAAGCGGCCGCCATTAATTTAAAATACACGTGTATTCTAAATGAGTCATCACCTAACAGATGTCAAAAATGTAATGAACGGTTTTGAATAGTGGGAGTAAAAAAAAGTAACATTAAAAAATATTGACACATATTGAAGTAAAGCGATATTTCGATTCCTAGAATTGCAATTGTCTTCTGATGATAACTGATCATCGTTGACCTATATTGCGTATACGGAAAGATCACCCACCAGAAATACATTTCGACATAGTAGAACACATTTAACGAATGTTTCAGCCTCGGCCTTCACCACAAAAGAGGACATACCTACTTCAGAGGGCGCGGACAAGATCATCCCCTGTACGAAATCGGCACATCTAAGACTATTAGCGATATATCGATCGCTCTAGGATACGGAGCCGAATAAACAACATCGAAACAGGTCGGGACTAATTTCACCGGACTATAATGAAACAGTTGAACAAAAAACAAACGTACAGGCTATTTCCGTTCACACCGGGCTCGGGTTCGACCTCAAGGGCTTCCACATTCCCGGCGGACGTCCACTCGAAGTTTTCCGCGTCGGACAACGAAGAGAACTGGCTCTTGTTCGGTTCGGAGGTGTTTTCGGGCGTCAGCACGAAACTGGGTGTCCCGGGGCCGGTTCCGTTCACTCTTACTGGTTCTTCGGTGGTCGGTGACATCATGCTCTCTCTCCGCTGAAACACAAAAGTACGTGTAGGTGTCATGACTAACGCTAATGGCGAGCCTTGTATGGCTTCGGTTTAATTGATGTATGGCGAAAAAGGGTACAGTGTACGACGAGGTCAGGGTCGGGCCGGCTTCGAGGAATTCGTGCAGAACGGTTACTGATATTGGGCAGAACGACACAATAGAAATGGTCCGAGGTTCAGAACATACACGAGATAAAACAGTGGTTCGAAGCAAAACTTCAAGAAAGCTACCTCTACATTCTTTACGACGAATTCAATCAGCGTAGAAATATATGTCGAAACCACTCATCATCAGACAATCCATCCAGTTCCTACTGAAACGGATCGTCGTGCCAATTTTCCCTATTCCATCCATCATGAATAGTTGGATAGATATGACACGCGCTCACCTCGAAACGCTGTCAGTTATATCCTGATTGCAGATACAATGGAAACTCGTGATCACACTCAACTTGATTTCATTGTGTTTTAAATATTTTATTGAATTTCCCGCTCATTTGTGATTTTTTTCCGAATTTTTCAATTATTCTTTCATTTGATTTATCACTATCATTATCGCGTGGTCGGTTGAGTAACGAGTGGGCTAGGCGCTCTATTGTATTGGATTAATTCTCCCCACTGCTGATTTACTCCCGGTTCGATCCCTAGCCACTACAGAAATTCTTCTGGCGGGATTTGTGCACTAGACAACTACTGAGATTTTTAATTTTTTTTACATATATGCAAATTCACACGAAACGAAGACCCTGTCATTTTCAAAGAACACCGCGTGAATCAAGGGGCAGGAGATACGAATCAACATTCACTTTGAATTTTTAAAGTTTTTAAGCCTCAGGAAAGACCTCTTTCGGCAAGGAGTTCCAAAGCTCAGCTGTTCTATTGAAAAAATATCCCTGGGTAAGAGAGGTTGGACAGATCTCCAAATTCACAATAAAGGGGTGGGAATTCTGTACTCGTCGAGTCATCCGTGTAGATATTGCCAAGGGTCGAACGATTGATAACAATTCAGAAGAGCACCGACCGTGAAAATATCTGTAGAAGAGAGACAAGTCTCCGACCCTTCTACGATGTTCCAATGAAGTGAGCGAGTCTGTGAAGAGAAGAGACATGCCTGGATTTTTCTAGCATTGAATTCCACCAAGTTCATGTTACCCCATTCTATTATTTTTACCTTTTATATTATTTATTTAAAGTCGGCCTATTTCCGCTACCTACGCCAATCACCGACGCACACTTGAGCACACTTTTCCCTACCGGAAATTTTGCCGAACTCTCTGGTATTCCAACCAGAGGTAGGGATCTTTTACGAGCCCAACATCCATGTTCTCGGGACCGCCGGCTTTACGTACCCTCCGAAAGACGGCATATCCTCAATATATCTTGTGCTCATTGATATTGTTACGAAATCTCCTAGCGCGGACCCTGTCGCTCATAAACGCAGAATAATATGAAGGGTCGAAAAGCGAACGTCATTTTCCAGAAACTCTTGATTCGCGTGAAGAATTCTATACACATCATCGAGACCTCTCTGGAAGATTCTTCATAGGCGCACGCAAGTATAAAAAGGGAGGCACTTCATCGCGAAAGTGGAGAGTTTATCAGAGAGTTTTAGTACAGAGCGTTAGATAGCGGAGCAATTTGAGTGATTGTATTGTGATAAAGAGTTGTAATAAAAGTAGTTTATGTTGTTGTTTGGAGTTATAATAATAACGAACCTAAGGAAATATCATAACAAAAATTCTAGAAATAGTGTAGTAACTGAAAGCATATAAACGGCGACGAACAGACTCCTTTCAATCTACTTTTCACACCAACTTCATTAGAGTATTCATACCAACATAAAGGAAAGAACACCAGATAATAATTCCCAAATTCAATTGATATCAGACGTGGCAAAGTTTCAGTCTTTATGGAAATTTTCGCCGCTTATTACATAATAATATTAATTTATTTTTATTATTTGAATGATATCAACTTAATTAATATTCTTCAATTCGAGTGAATTTCATGAAAATAAGTTTGAAGATTTTTTGAATTCTTGCTTGAAAACTATTACAAATTCATAAAGATTCAAATGGTGTTACCCGTGGTGCCATCTCTTGATATCAGAAAAAAATAATTTTGTTCAATGATAATCCCATTTCCTCAATTTTATTTGAACCATCATGAACTGAGTTAACTTAACGTGCTACGCATTTAAAATCTTCGATCTGCTAATGAGTGTTGAATCGAACATAACAATGAACAACAGTGGAAGGTATTTGCTGTTAGTTGCAAAGCTTGAATATATTGCTTCCCTTATCTTTATTTATTCACAATGGAAAAATTGAACGATGTATAGCAATGCGTGAAATCATTTGTATTCTCCTGCGCGTTATAATTTCAAAATAGTTATATATGTTGATACAAAGTCACGACAAAAATAATATAATTTCTGAAATGCTTGAATAACTAGGAAGTACGCAATTTCTCCTTGTCGAATACTCATACAGGTGTGATACGGCTAATGCTCTCAAGTGCCGTAGCTGTCTGGGGCGACTTACTGATTTGTCAGTGGCGTTTTTGCTATTTCAGTCGTGAGGAAACTGGAAATTCAGTACAGTGCTACCGGGTCAAATGATGTCGATGAATAGATCCCACCTTCTAGGATTGTCATAGAGCCACATGAACCTTTAGCTCACACAGCTAGCCAGTGTCGGATAAACAATAAACTCGAAAATTTTCGTGATCTATGGGTTCCAAAATTTCATAGGATAACTGTGCCTATAAATGAAAGAGTGTATAGAAAAAAACACAAAATCGACTAATTCGACCACTTTCTTCCTGCAACTGATTACTAAAAGGCCTTGACTTCTACCAATCCGGTTACCGAAAAATGATGAAAGATTAATAAGTCTGTACGAAAAGTTACTATTTACTGGCATAATGTAGTTACAGGTCGAATTACGGAGAAAACACACCTAGTATTTACTTCCTAACAATAAGAATAAATATTTGAGTGCAGATAACATATACCCACACCTAAATTTAAGTATATGAGATCGGAGTCATTTTGTAAATAATGGACTTTTTGGAAGTTTGACATGATCTCAAACTCCAGCTATTAAGGGCCTAAATGACATTAAATGGATGTATGAAAAAAAAATTACATGCAAAAATTGAACTAATATAAGCGGCCTATGGATCGTGGGTCAAGGTCTCTAGCTCGGTCTCTAGCCAGTAAGAAAAGAAGGTAGAGGTGTGACAAATACCATTTCAAAAAATATACATTGTGTCCCCCGATTGAGTTCCCAAGAGGAATGGATTTTCCATTCGTGGAATCACGGAAAAGAGTTATGCGGGAAAAATAGTTTGCTTCATCCGAAGCACTCATTTCTCATATCGAATCAAGCATATATCTACATGGTGTTTTAGAAAATGGAGTTCATTTGCTCGTGCTTGTTTCGAGGAATTAGACGAATATTATGAAATATCTAATACATTCTTGATGCAGAAAATTTGATTCGTTTCGTAACAAAGCAAGTGTATTATTTGTAATGATCCAACTTGGCTGAATCCAAAGCAGGTGGTAATTACGTTAACAGCATGAGCAAAGAAACTCTCTCAGAATGAATACTTCTGCTTACTTCGGTTGGACCAGCTACTTACATAACTGACCCAGGAACGAACTCCTAAATAATTCCCATTTTATGTTTCAATTGCAGCAATTACAAGACCATCTATTGGCTTTTCTCATCAAATCAAAACATATAGTAAAAAAAGGATATACTTCTCCTAGCCGACGTATCAGAAGCAGGTCTGTCATCTTCTTCAAGCCTTTTTGAAGATTTGTATTGATATTGGATTGTTGGATTGGAGTACTCAGTGAACAAGTAGCGATTTTTGCATTTCCGCTTGATAAATAACGTGGAAGTAGTCTCTTCGAGTTTCTTTTTCTCATTCTGTTCTGTCATCATAATTAAATTAATGTTATTCCATTCAACAATGTGTGTACCATTCGTTGATAATAATACTTGTTCAGCTAATTTCGACTTATCCGAGGACTTATCTATTTCCCGTCTTCTCGAGTTGTTTTTATGTTCAGCTGTTCTTATCCTTAATGACCTTAATGTTTCACCAGTATGAACACTGCCACATACATATGGGTTACTAGAAACACAAGTTTTTGAATTCTGTTCCGTATTTAAAGGTTTGTTTCGACTCTGTAGGGATCTAATCGTGATATCTGTTTGATTCTTTCCGATACATCTTGGATATAAATGATAAATTTTATCTGGAGAATTTGTTGAATATTTCTGAATTTGTTGAAGTTTGCTCTATACATACCCCTTTCAAACTTATGGACAGTTTTATTAACAAATTCATTATGCTAGGCATTTTCTCTGAGTAAATTTCTATTTTCCTGTCTCGAATCTCTGGGTTTGAGGATATGATTTGTGCTCTGTCATATAGACTTTCGATAACACATTTCATCACAGTGATTTGATGGTTCGACATGAAATGTAAGAAACGATTTGTGTGAGTGTTCTTCCTGAAAACACTTGTTTCGAAATTATGGAACGTTTTTTCAACTAAAACGTCAATAAAAGAAAGTTGATTATTTTTTTCAATTTCCATGGTAAACTTTACTGTGGGTTATTTTCGGTTAATGTGCTGATGTTGCCAGATTACAAATATATTATCATGCAAGTATATCCAGCCACGCTTATCAATATGATTTTCCTCACAATTTTCCATTGAAACGTTACTGAGAGTATTGCCATTCCAAATGTTTTTGAAAAGGAATCTGACAGTAAGTATGCCGTTTTTAAACAACCATCAAACATTTCTATAATTTCATCTACACTGAAGTTGGTTTTATTCGTGAGATAAACATCATTCACCACTGTTTCACAGTCTCACTTTTTGGCAATAAATCGAGCAATAAATAAATAGATCGAAAGCTTTCTTTTTCTTCTCCAGAGAGAAAACCCAAATTATAGATTTCAGGACATTTTTTACCTTCTCAAAAATCAAGTTGTAGGTGGGGATATATCCTTGCCTTCAAACTGAAATATTTTGAGTGGACGTATACCTACGATGAAATGGATGTTATCATTAACTCAAGCACAGAATAGGCAGCCAAATTCAATGTATTTCATCTGGTCGAATCGTGAGGGGTTTGATTGATCAGATTGGCATTGGCAGAGGTCTGTCTATTAGTTCTCGAAAATGACTTCAGCTGGGGAGTTGAAACTTTGAACAGCAAAACAACGCCCATACGGATTAGTTCCCGGAACTATCTCCCATATTACAGCTTAATGTAAACATCCATTTCAGCATCACACCTGAACGGGTACGATTTCTTCAACAGCGACGGGGGATATGATTGTTCATTGCTTCTTTGGCTAAGGGCATTTTGCATACTCCGTAGGATACTATAAATTTAATTTAGTTCTGACGTTTTCCAGTCTAGATATTCATCGGTTCTTGTTAAGGTTGTGTACATTTGAAATTGAATGAAATACTCATTCTAGGTATGGCAAAAATTCGCTCATTTTTGTGAATCATTAAACCTAACGCTTACCTAACTTACCACAGCATAATCCCACCCCAACCGAGTCTAACAATCGGCAATACATGTACAAAAAAAAAGGTCAAACCTCAATCAACCATGACTCGGTTGAATCATTAACAACCTTGAGAATATTATGTATTGAGAAAGAGTATCTCTATTGCATTCTTAGTGGACAATGTATTCGGAAATATCCTAGACTGATCGAAAGTGATTTTCCATTGTTCTTTTACCTACGCAAAAAAAAATTCACTCTCAACATGGAGATGACAATGATGTGAAAACAAGTGAGCTATTGAATGGAGCTCGCAGGAAATCATGGGATCAAGGTAAAGAACCTTTTCCTTTCGTTTTCCTTCCAATGATGAAATAACCACTGAAAATGAACCTGGGAAAGTAAACATTGATCAGTAATCGAGATGTGCATCCGTGCTTGCAGAAGGTCGGTCATTCTGAATTTTCTATATATGATGTATATCTATGGCACTGATGTTGACAGGAAATATTGCAAAAATTTAGTTTGCATTAGTAAGTTTCATGAAATAGATGCCTTAGTTCCCCATTACGTAAGGCACAATATTCACAATCACAATTATCAGTTTAATACAGATAATATGGGTTAAATCAGTAATCATCCCAAAAAGTCATGTGTTCCCGTCAAAAAGCAACTCGAAATTGCTATATTCGAAGAAATGTTTGAAGATGCATGAGATAATCCGAAAAATAGTGAAATTAATCATTTCAGACTGATCCAGAACCGAATCCAGAACAATGAAAAATGAATCAGTATCGTGGATTTTCCGAGGGATTTTCTTATGCAGATCTTACAGTGCTGACTTGAAAAGTCTTTTTGTCTGGTGATATCTCTCTTGAAAAGTATTCCAATTTTCCATTCAAATCTGAGCAACTTTGAACAATAGTTTCTCTCTACCTCAACCTCGAATATTGGGAAAATCGAACCATTTTAAGCAAACTGATTCTGGGCGTAAATATCAGGAAATTTGTTGGAATTCAATTGGTCCACATTTCAATTCATATTTTTACCCTGGGTAAGTACGATATTTTATTAATGACGTGTGATTTTAGTATTTTTTCTGTTTCACAGAATTCTGAATGGAAATGAGATTATTTATTATACACCATAAAAAACTGAAAATTACGATAATTTTCATAGCCTTGAACGTCTAAAATACGTTCTTGTGCTTCAACTTTATATTCATTTTATCTTGTATTAAGTATTCATAAATCCAAATAGAAAAATAGAACAATTTTTATCGATTAAGTATATACCTACCCCAGTACTTACATATAGCTAGAGCTACCTTTGATAAGTGAATTTAAATTTTATCAGGGAAGTGAAATGAACATAAGTACCTAGCTAAAATGAGAAGTAGAACACGTTTTGCCCACCTAGGTATGTAAAACAAAAACTGATTTCATGGCTCATCCGAAGGTCAGTTTGTAATATGAATTCGCCTACATCATCAAAAATTCAACATAATATTTCTGATTCATCCAACGAAATACCTGTGCACGGAGCATCAACAGGTTTTAAATAAAATAGATATCTTGAATAATATTTCCAATCTTCCAGAATAAAAATGAAATTCAATATTTGAAAAAAAAGCGAAATCAATTGGAACATAGGTCTACCATTGTCCGGAATATTAAAGAAAAGTATCTGCAGAAATTCGTAAAAAACGATCAAGACATCGTTCACCTCTTACCTTGTTGCAAGAGTTTGTAGGAATGTTTGAGTAACTATAACCAGATTGCGGCTAAAACAAGCAAATAACACTACAGTTCGACACTATCAGTACTATGAGGACAAACGTAAACAAATACACTCACGGCACAGCCACATACTCGTCGATTTCAATATTATTTTAGTAATTTAAACAAACTCAAGAAATCATAACAAATCACACCTGACTTCTGACGAAGACAGAAGAGAAACTACTTCACATCGCAGACGATGTTGCCGATGTGACGATCAAAGCGTGACAGCCAGGACCAGGAGATTACGTTTGGCTAGACTCGAACATGAACAAGTGAGGTGCGCTGAAGTGTTTTGTCTCACTGGCGCCGTCCAGGGATAATAATGCAAATAAATGAGATTGGCATCCCCAAAACTTCACGAACCGATTTTATGTCTAGGCAGGAAGAACTGAGATTTCTAGTTGTTTGCAAGTAACAGTCTGCTCGAGAGCCCTAACATTTCTACCAAAATCCCCGTGTTTGTAAAAGATACGGTGAAATTATTCAAATGAACTAACATTTATTTACTTTTATTGTCAGCCACTGGAATTGATACGTAGTTTGTATGTTAATTCGATATTTTTGAAGGAATTACCAGTGGGAAAGAGATTATTGGAAAATTGATTCTTTTTAACATGGGCAATATTCTGGTAAAGAACAAGAACTTCTAGTCGACTTTTTCAAAAATGTTGAGTGTTCTAATTGAGATAGTTCCAAATTTGTTTATCCATATATTTTATAGAGATAGTTTTCTCTGAGAGACACAAGCATGTCTGGTTTTGATGAGTGACCTGCTACACTGATTATTGGAATTTTGTGATGATTGTCTTTTAGCTAGAGACAGTTTTACATATTTTTCTGGTTTTTTCTTCCAATCCAACAAACATGAATTGAACATCTTCTATGAAAGAGGTGAAATCTACAGATATTTCCTACAGATGGTATATAAATTGAGCAATAAAGGTGATTTCTATATGATTCACTGCCCGTTGTGTCATATAGCCAAGGGAGTAGCTGTTTTAGATACTTTTTCTTCTTTTTTGTGAACGAATCAAACGCCTTTGAACGATATACACGTACCTATCAACAGAGATGATTGTTTGTAGATTATATTGATTTTACTTCTTTCATAAAAGTTTTGTAATTCCAATTTTTTTTATTTAGGGAAGAAAAAAGCTAAAAAATAGTTTCACGCACCCCATTCTCTCTACAAAAATGCTCAAATTCCTAAATGAAATATTGTTGTCGATGTACAATTGCTTGTTTGAAAAAAATATTCTACGGAATAATAATGACAAATCAAATACGATTATTCCAAATTGGACAAACCTCATGATATATTTCTCATCATTACAACAATAGTTACAAAACACTCAGTATGAGGCTATCGCATTTTAATCATGGCTAAGATCAATTATTGAATCACGATGAAAGTTGATGTAGCGTACAAGTAGGTACCTTCATATACTTGTAATTTCTTATTATTATATATATTAGACGTACGCGTAGCTTTCTCTTTCCGTACATACGGGTAATAACCAATAAATGTGAAATTATAATGAGTGATACCGTAAAATTGTGCTTTTAATTATTATTGTTAATGATGAATATATGTGTAGCTACTAATTGTACCGGCATGCTTAAAACTATGCGGTATCAGAAGGTAAAAAGCCGGGGACTTTTGCATGAAAATTTGTAGCACAACAAACGTGCGTGACCTCTGAAAATATACCTATTTTTGACTGTGCTCAATTGATTGAATGATATATGTGGGTATACGAGAATCGTTCTCTCTTTCGTTGGAGTAGTTCTTAAGATACCTAAAACTTCCTCAAACCATCTCTTTCTGCGTTCTTTTATTTAATTTTATCTTCAACGAAAATGTCGTGAAATGTACTACCTACTTCATCATTAGGTATATATTGTTTTATGTATGCAGGGCTTTCCAAACTGAATTCAGTACTTGTTCAAAACTACTTGTTCTTTCATTCAACATCCGGAAAGGATGCAACTAACACTAATAGGCATAATCAGTCGACTAATATTTTGAGGTCTCTAAGGATTCGATAGATATTTTGAAAAGAAATAATGAATATTTACTCACTTTATAGTCTTCGTGGAAAACCGTGTATCTTCAAATCTCTAAAACGATGAAATAAGTTGATTTCCTGCACAAATCACGCTCAAATTTATAAAAATCAGTGAATTGAAGACAAATACAACAAAACATATCAACCATAAAGTTTTTTAAATTTGGTCAAACTCTGTACACGTTTTGAAATATAAAATCAATATGAAATCGGTGGATCTATAGCAGATGAAACAAAGATTTTGTCCGAAAGTTTTGCACCAAACCGTGTTACAGTTTTCAAATCACTTTTGACAAACATTAGTTAGTTTTGCCGCTGACAATGATAGTATTTACTGACGACTCACAGGATAACCGTAAAGTTGAAGGCTATGCCAATTCGAAAGTATTGTTGACATCTTTAAATTCTGAGAATTTCAAGAAATATATTCATTTTTTTCTTGATTGGGTTTTCGATGCTGAAATTGGTGGAAGTACCATTCTTTTCACCTGCTCTACTTCTCTACTGTGAAAAAGATATTTCCATGCTTTCATCACTCTCTATTGAATGGGTTATCAACTAAACGTATTTTATTTTTACATTAATTCACGGACACTTTGCATAGGTTTCAATATCATCAAGTCAAGATTTGATTATTTTTGCTGGGTGCTTTTCGTGACCTCATTCAATAATCTCATGCAGGCATTTTGAGATTGAGTCTGAAACACTGTTTTTTCATTGCCGTAGTTTCGACTCTGTCTACATTCAAATTTTATAATGCACCACCCTAGGGCGATTCCATAAAAGTGGAAACGTCGGCATCTAATTGGGGATTCTGTTCTCTGACCTAATCCTTTTTGATTCCTTTCGTCAACGTTGAGGAAGCGATGAAAATAGAATCATTATTATTTTCAAAATATTATTCCAATAAAAAATGTTTAATAATATGTTATTTATACATGCTAATATTTCTTTCGAAAATTACTTGGGTCTTCTATATATACCACCTATAACCTTTTTCAAAGAAATAAATATATTACATAGTGAAAGAATGTAGGCTTTCATGGTCGGTGTTGATGTGATAATGCATTAAGTACCATCAAATTAGTTATGATAATGCATTAAGTACCATCTAATTATCCCTCCGAAACTTATCATTTAAGCTCAACTTATCGCACCTATAAAATCATCTTTATTAGTATTTCATGAAATTACAGAATATGCCAAGTCTGACACTACTTGTACTTGGCTCAAGTTTCACCAAGATCTTTTTTTTTTCTGAACCCAAAAACACTACGCAGAAAAAAATTACGTTGTTATTTTAATGCATTAAGTACCATCATCTAATTAACCCTTGGAATCATATCATTTAAGCTCTACCGTTTGTTGAGCAGAATTTTTGATTCGCACAACAACTTATCCCACCTATAAAATTATCATCATTTGTATTTCATGAAATTACAGAATATTCCAGGTCTGGCAATACTTGGCGCACGTTTCACCAAGATGTTTTTTTCTGGAGATGCCAATTATAGGTAGTCAAAACCGAACGCACTCAATTGAGCATTGCGACTTATTGCTCTGCTAAGAATCTTCAGTTCACTCCCAAACCCGAGCAAAAGTGAGTGAAAATTAAATATAAACAGTTCTTCAGTTCATTTTCCTTCATGTTGTAATATGTATTTGATTCGAATTTGATACACAAATTGATTTAAATGTTATTCAACTACCGGCTAAATAGCTATACAGCATGCAACTAGGGGAGTATTTATTTTAGCTAAATTCTTTTTTCCTTTACGGTTAATGAATAAACTGTTGTTGGATGTTGTACACATATCGCCATAAAATATTGACTGATATATTTCTTGTCACTTCTCTCGTGTTTACAGTTCTGAGATTTCCACTCAAATATACCTATGTCTCATGAATTCATATAACATACCTATTGAAGAAAACACTCTTCAGATAGTAGGTACCTATAGTTTTTCATTCAGATTCATTTTAACAAATCACATGATGGATATTCACACTCAAAACTCAGTGCATATTACAATAATCATTCTACCTAATCCTGTTTCGTAACTGAATAATTTCACCGACGTAACTTTGGCAACACTGTTCCGCGGATCGTGGAAACTATCGAATAACAGCACACCTCCAAACAAGGAAGATAGTACATGGACGAAGAAGACGGGACGATAATATTTTAGCCCGACTAGATTGATATCGACATCCCGTGTGCAGTTTGGCATTTCGTAGTCCACCTGTAATTACCACTGGCATTCCGAAAGGTGAAGCCCGGATGAACACCGGCGGAGGTTGGGGGGAGCGGAAGGGTTAATTGGACGGTTGAAATGGGAATCTTTATTCAAGCTATTTCTAATGGTTAGGGTGGGAAAGGTAGTGAACAAATTAGTGTGGGAACGTGTTTTCTTTGAGTAGCAGAAATTGCAAGAATTTTGAAGGAACCTTTTGTTTCTCAATTTGCATAATCATCTCGAGTTGAAAGTTCTCATGACGATGCTTGTTGTTTCTATCTTCAAAAAATTAATATTTATTTAATCAGTAATTCCTGGAGAAATTTGAATAACAAAGAGTAATTAAATAAATTATAACAGCTTGTATCCATTTCAAGTGATTTTTAGTAAACTCATCAGGTAGTTCATCTAAAATAGAATGATGTAATGCATAAATTTGTAACAATGCCTAAATTGGTACATCTATGTACAAGTTTTTCGATCGGTGAATGAAAAAATACATAGAACACAAAAATGACAATACAATTACTTCAGAACCATCAACATCTATCACCGGTTATTTGTACGTCCGCTTTTCCCAGTGTATATTGTCAATACCAATTTCTTCTCTTGGATATGCTAGCTTGGTATAGAGTGACTGATGCGATATAGTAGTTTTCACTACAAAAACAGGTCAAATATTCATTTATTTATCAAAAACAAACAGGTGAAGCCTTATTACATATTTTATCTACACCCGTACTCTAATAATACCCTTATATGCTCACCACCCGTTTTATAATGAAATCCATTACGATACAGATTTTCATTACGATACAGTTTTTCAACCAATAGAAACCCATTATTTTTCAATCAAGCATGATGTGCAAGCTTTGCATTTTGACGTTTGTCAAGTCAAAATCAGTAGGTATTGAATTTTTGAAGAATTTAGTCAATTTTCGATAATCGAATGAAAATGTCTTATAGCAGTGATATAGAAGAATTACCAGCGACTCCACAGATGTCTTAGACAAGAAAAAAATACAATCGAAAGGATTATATTTTTCATTTGACAAATGCAACACATATGTTGTTATTTTCGTTTAAGTCGAATGTGCTTTCATGGCCGAATGGTCAGCGGCGCGGGCAGTGATTCCAAACGTGCCGGGTTCAATTCCAGACCTCGGCAAAGACTTTTTTTGATTTTTTTTTCTTCTCATTGTTGTATTTTCGGTGCTTATATCATTAATTATAATTCTGTAGAATTTTTCAAAGAAATACGATTGATTACCCACTATTATTGTGTTCAATATAAATACCTTATATTATAATATTTTTAGTTTTTCATTATTTATTGGGTGTAGATAAAATAGCGTATGCAACTCTCATGTAATGGTTATTAATACACTCGCATAAACCATACGAAACTCACCTTCGGCTCGTTTCGTATTCTGGTTTATGCTCATATATTAATAATCATCATTACACGATCGTTGCATAATATACTATATTGCAATTGCCAAGTATGTCACGTTGTCATAAAATAACATTAAAGGTGGAAGATAGGATGGTTTAAATAAAAACAAACAATGAATTTTGGCCATACTGAATATTTTACTGCCTGAAATCTCAATGAAATAAACTGAACGTCTGAGTATATCATCAGTCGTACAAAGAATTGACAACAAATAGAATGGAGAAACTGTGAGTTGAGTGTCACATCATACTACAGAATTAGGAATTATCAAATTATTTTTTGAATGTGAAAATGATACATGAAAAATGCCAAATTCTAGAGATTCATAGAATATTTATTTTACAATGAACATATTCTGTCTATGTGAGAGTTATATTTGTTGATGAAGAAATACCTTTTTCTTGATCTGAACCTGAAAGACATAGAACTGGATTTGATTAGTAAGGAAAATGCGATCTATATTTTTTGAAGAATTTCACAATTCTCCTGTTTTCTATTACTCCAGTCTGAAAATCAGTTCTGATTGGTCTAGTCAAAGTGAACCCTGGAAAATTACCGTGTTTTTCAAAACAGATATTTCAAGAATTCATTTTGTAGTTTCTAGCATCTGGTTTGATTTGATCTGAATTGTACCAGCACTAATTTTTCTAATAGCTTTCTATTGAACTGACTAAACGTACAAAATATGTACACTGTAGGAAAATGGCTCCTAAATGCCTAAATCGCTACTGATCAACTGCTTTGAACTTCTCTCTGAATATCATTTTGTTTAAAAAACGAGAGAAAAATCGTAAATTTTCGTAGGCGAACTCAGTACCCCAAAAGTAAACACTCCCAATTATCTGATGAATTTGGATGCCCCATTAACCACAAGTAGGTAACTCTCGTTTTCTTTTGAGGATCGCATTTCTAAGCAGTGGTTGAGATAATTGCAACTTTCATTTTCAACAGTTGGTATCTAATTACTTTTTCGGTGTATACAGTGAGAAATCACGCAGTCTAAAAAAAAACTTGACGGTAAAATGTGTATGAACAATACTGTGGTTTAAGATATTTTGTAAGGATCAAGCATGAACGGTAAAGGAATCTCAAAAAATGATTTCACAGTCCATTTATATTACTTGTTTGATCAGTCTGATTAACTTTAGAACTCGAATGCAAAATTATAATGGGATTGTCGTAACTGCTTTGTACTGAATCACAACTGCAACTTTCGGAAATTAAAGTTCAGATATGTAAGGAAAAATAAATGTTTGTCATTATTAATAGATGAAAACTTTTCACAGAGATCAATTACACGAACACTGACTGATATCACTCAAAGCGCATTTCTCTAACAATGTTAGTATCTTCAGCAGAACATTGATATTGAGTATCTCTGCTTACAGTATCACTACAAAACACGTGTTACCTTTTGTAAAGATTCCAAGTTGATTTCATACAGAAAACAAAATTAGTACTTCCTCACTATATTGATTGAAATAGAGCCAAAGTAAATTTTGAGCTCATTGAAATTTTGATTTTATCGTTTGTTCAAAGATTATTGAACTCAATATAAATGTTGGATAGATTTTTTTCATCAAGGTGTCAGATGACCCCTTCATTCTATTTGTATTTGGAATTCTGCAATATAAAAGCTGCCACCGCCCTCAACGAAGATACAGTATTTCGCAATCAAAATGAAAACATCTTTATATTTTCGCTATTCGAAAATTGTTGATGGAGTTGATATTACAAGATACTTGCAAATATCTGAATTTCAAACATGACCTACCACTAATTCACGAAATCATTACTAGTATATTTTTTAATCGGATGATTAGTGCCACGGAAGTGATAAATTGACACCATATAGTGCTAAATGTCAGCCAGATATGATTTATTTCGCTGGGCTCTGATCTTATCCAATCAGGATTGCCAGACATTATTCAATAGAATAAATCGAAATAATCTTGTTGGTTGATGATCCTTTATCATGTTCGTAGTGTTGCTGTAGAGTTGGACATCCCGACAATATTGCTCAAGGCATATTTATTATCGAATAAAAAAATAGAAACTATTAAAAACGTAAACTTATGATCAAATTTGCTATATAGGTGAGATTATCATTCTGAACAATCCTTTCCTATATTTCAATAGGGTTCTTAACAAATGAGCAACATTGACTTGTGCAAAATTTCAAATTTGTATACGTTCAGATATAACGTCGAATATACTGAAAGTATGCTTTTTCAGGGAAATTTCTTAGACCTATTACTATATCTTGTCCCGTTTAAAAGTTAGGGAAGGGCCGGGGGGATATTTTCACGATGTAATTTATTAGAAGTGAGAAGGAATGTTGAATACCTATTTACTTATTTTCTGCGTACTTTTTATCTGATCACTGTTTGATAAAAAGAATGCACTTAGGTTATTTCCGACATATATTTAAATAATATAAGGTCTATTGAAAAAGTTTCAACTAGCAAGTTTGGAGACAAATACTTTCATCAGAAGGGATGATATAGTAAAAAAAATCATAAAGTTTTCTGAAATATAATTCTCGTCTGATCAGCACTATCAATATAAGGTCAATACAATATGTCATCCAGTGGATATTACGACAGCTACATGTTTCCATACGAGAAGTACAATGACCAAAAACCAATGCATTTTTCGGGAAAAACTCATTCGACCTTTTTTGAAGTCCTTTGAAATTCCTAATTTTTGTTATTTATAAAAGTTTATAGCATCAAAACTGACCGAGATATGAAGGAAATAATGTTGAATCCTATTTTTTCGTTGAAAAAAAATTGTGAATAACTCATCCTCTCTTCCCCCCCTTTGAAAACAATCGTTGTTACTCCATAATTAACTTCATTCATGTTCCAATAATGAGTCCTGAGTTTTTTATCAATTGTAAGTACGTAGTTTTGGAAAAAATTGAGATTGAAGAGAAATTCGGCGAAAAATCTCTATTTTTTCGAAATAACTCGAAAAGTATTGATCACATGCAAAATTTTCTAGAATACAAAATTGAAGGTTATTCTTCTCTGAAAATGGCGTTTCATTTTTTTTCTGCAGGATGAAAATATATAGTAAGATATGGCCAGTTAAATATTGTGAGGGTTCGCGCAAAGTACCTTTTTTGAGCCCTATCAGCATGAACCTTTTCAAAAATATAATCTGAAACAAATAAATCATGTGAATGAGCTTATAGCTCTTGAAAAAAGCTACAAAATACTTTTTTGGTGGATTTGATTGCTTAAAGACTAAGCGAGTTATGGGAAAAAAAAACAAAATTAATTTTTGTAGAAATTAGAATATGTACATAAGTATATTGAAGAATACACATAGTAACTATATTTTAGGCCTAGTGGAACTATATGATTTCTATCGATCACACATCCAAATCTAGACCTAAACTTATTTTAATGGGATAGTTTTCACCCTTAAAAAATGAAAAGCAACCAAGAGTGCAGAGGTAACTTTAAAGTAGAGTCTCAATCTGAATTTTCATACAGTTGGGTTTCTCGGTTACTCAATAACAATTTCGATCATAAGGGTGGTTTTTAGGGGTCGAAACTGTTTAATAGATCAGAAATTGTCTATCAAGGTTAATTCAACGTATTTACATATGAGTGCAAGCTAAAAACTAGTATTTTGTAATTTTTTTCTGAATCTCAAATTAAATGCAAATAGATACTGAATAAGTTGAATAACTGCCAAATAACATGTTAATTATTATTTTCTGATGATATTCTTTCACAAGGGGGGGGGTGTTAAGGGCTGACACTGATTACTGAACAATAAATTATATTAAGAATTATCAATCGATTGATTTTACTGATGTAAATATGGTTTCAGTTTATTACATGCTCCAATCTAAAATTTTGAGATTTTCTTTTCGAATAGGGGTGGTTTTTAACCCCCCCCCCCGTCCCCTCCAAAAAAGCAACCCTCGGCACAGGGTAGATTTTGAAAAAGAGGGTAAGTAGAACCTATATCCAAATTTTCATACGAATCGGTGCTGTATGGGATAAATACACGGTTTACACTTTTTTTACCGTCATAGACTGGAGTAACCAACTTCCTAACATTTTTTCCTTGGCTTTACATGAACCTCGTCTCCACAAAAATGAATCAAAACAGATAACAACCCCTCCGCACGTCACTAGATGTAATAATAGCAAAAGGCTTTTATTTCAATCGATTGGCAGCTGCTGTCACCGGAAGTAGGTCTCCACGTCAAATTTAATTTCCGGAAGGAGCATGAGTTTGGCCTCGCGCGAAGGAGACGTGTTCAGTGTTAAACTTAGGATTTTTCTGCTTCCTAGTACTCTGAAATAGGGCAGCTTCTTGGAAATGCAATCCGCTAATAATCTTGAGCAGTATATTACCAACAAATGAAAATAGGAACTGAGCAAGAAAAGATTTTAAGAAATATAACAGAAGGTATGCATTATTGAAACAAATTTACAACTCTGAAATTAACCATAAGATCAGAGACGCGACCCCCCCAGTTAGGCGATGGGCTATAACCACCGGCGTTAGCCCTTATTGTAACCCCTTCGAATCACTTCCGCAAACTGAGAAGTTTGGAGTTTCTATGTTTCTATCAAACATGCTGAGCGCTATTTGACTGTGAAACGAATCTTACTCTCGTTCCTCGAATAAGATTTATTGTATAAAGGGTGCAACACTTATATGAATTCCATTTTTAATGCCCATCATAACACGGCATATGATGAGCGTGATCTGGACCCGTGATAGTCATGAATTGGTGAATAGGAACATTGCGGAGAGCAATTTATGGGTATCGTGGCCAGACTACGCTTACTATTCGTAGATAACTGAAAAGGAACAGTTTTCATTATACATAGTGACCCCATTTACACAGGGCTTGCTCTAAGGGCAGAAAACCAGGACATATGTCCGGGTGGCATTTTGGGTGTGGATATTACAAATTGTGGTGAAAGATGAATTAAAAGAATTCATAAATCGTGAACTTTCTTACGTCCGAAAATCCTGGTGTACATTTTTCACCGATTCAATATCGATTATGATTTTTAGACGAAAAACAATATACGATCAGGCAAGTTGTCATTGGCACCGATGCCCGATTTTATTCCCATTTTTCGGTGCTATAGTGAAATTTCAGGTGTAACGGCAGAACTGAATTCTACATCAGTTTTCTGAGTCAAACAAACTTGACAAACCAAAACTAACTGTGCATGATATTTAGTTACTCTTCATATGTCGGTTTTGGAAGAGAATAATGAAGTGAAAAAATTAAAAATGATCACATTCGTCAAATAAAAAGAAAAATAGCAAAATGATGGCTGACATGACCACCAACCTTTTTAACGCCATCTGCTTCGAGCTTTTCAGAGCACATGCTATTCCTTTTATTTCTCCGTCTAATTGTCTTAACACTGTAACTTCTGCATCCACATAACTTTGACATCAGGCCGATACCCGATTATCCATTCCTGCTAGCCAATCAAATCAATTTCTTCTATTGATACGGTTACATCTGGCAGTGCAAATCGAAATATGAATAACAGCCGATTGACCCGACTTTTTGTTATGAGAGCATTAACCTAATGGGCCATTGAAGCCCAGTTAGCGCACTGCAGTGATTGCACCATAGTTTGATTATTACAACACCCATTAATAAACCTTGCAGGTTTTAAGGCTTGACGTTTTGTCTGCATCTGCGGCAGACATTCTCAAAGGCGATACGGCAATGGTCGAAGTATCCTTCTCTGCTGCGAGGCAGGAAAAGACGCTTTCGAATAATCAATTAAAATCAATCGACCGTCCTAACCCAGATTCGATAAAGTGTGACATCATTTGAACCACATCAGATCAAAGCCTCGCATCGACCATTGTCGCATCGCCTTTGAGAATGTCTGCCGCAGATGCAGACGAAACGTCAGGCCTTAAAACCTGTGGACCACGGCTCAGAAGCCCGGAAGCACCTAACAGTTCATTATTTGCCGGCCGTGAGTCTTTTGTTTGAAAAACATGATTCCTTTCTATATCGATATACAAAAGACAAAATCAGTAGAAAATATTGAATTGAAAAATCAGATGAGTGGCAGACACAACAGTTGGAAAGCGTCTACTGCTTCAACTTAGAATTTTATAATATTGTAACGAAATGAGCTGGCGCAGGCCCTGCCGACTATGGATGAGAATTGGTGAGACCGTTCCAGGAAAGGTTACACCTGCGTGATCGCGGCTCACTCAGAATGTCCGATTGTCAAGATTTGTCTGGATGATTCTCTACTATATGAGCGCCTATATCAGCGGGACACGCTCACGCCGACGGCAGAATTTGTATTACAGAGAGTTTGTGATTCGGCAGTTTTATTCAGAGCTAAGTGACGAGAGTTATTGAGGGCTAAGTGGAGCAGAGCTTTGTGCGGAAGAGAATTTTCAGTACAGAGAGTTTAAGTACGGAGCATTGGAAAATTATCGGAGCGATTTAAGTGATTGTGGTGTATTGTATTGTGATAGAGAGTTATAATAAAAGAAGTTCAATGTTGTTTGGTGTTTTAATCGAGGAACCCAAGGATATATCGTAATAGTAGTGTCAGAAGTTGGATTTTGCAAGGAAATATCGTAACAATATTGAAAACAAATCAAATGAAGAATATCATCTATTAAATTCTCTGTAACAGTATATCACAATTCAATTATAAAAATAACGAACAGAAAGTGAGTCAAGAATCTAATTGCTCTTTTGTTCGAGTTCAGAAAATAAAGAATCCTGGAAACAGAATATATTAATCTTAGAGATCTAACCACGATCCAATCAATTGCTGGATTTGCACCCTTGCAGCTCGCAACTGCGGAGAATCATTTTCAGACTTGGGATACATATTAGAACAATGTGCAGCTCCTGAAAAAATTAATTCATTTATTATACATTCCTGAATCGTAACCGGAACCTATTGATCATACCTTCAATATAAATGGCCGGAGCTCTATTCTCCTGTGTTTTTGTGATTCCCAAAGCATGCCAAGGATCCACAGATCCGTGCACAAATACAACGTTCGAAACTTCTATATTCAGCGCGCCATACAAAATATTCGTTCTTTCAACAGCATCTTGCAAAAACTTCAAATTGTACCTTGGACCAAAAATGTCAATACATTGCTGGATAGAGAAATCCAGAGGAAATTTGTCTCCAAATATCTGTGGTTTGTAGTCAGAAGTTTGATAAAATCCGAATTCAGTGCAGGTCTGATAAGTCCACTGCCTACCTAAAATTGAAAACTTGTGTGATATAAAAAAAATATATTTTTTAACTACTGGCTCCTAACACGATTTTTTGAACTGAATCATTGAACGCTTCAATGAAGATTGTACCGCGCCTATATCATTTTTAGGGTTCATTTGTATTTCAACTACTACTTAATTTATCCCTTGATACGCTTCTGTCGCCGGCTACTATTATTTTTATAGTAAACACTAGTATATAGTTCTTTTGAGATTTAAATGACAATTACGCCATACGCGGAAATCAAGGAGGCAGGAGGTTGTCAAGGGGCTGTCAGACGAAAGACGCGACAACGAGGCGTCAAGCCGGAAGATTCCCAATAAACCAACAAAAGTAACTAAAAGTACAAAAAATCCAGAGCTATTCAAATCCAAGGAAGGACCTAGTTTCAAAGAAGAATCCTCAACGACCGGCAAGGTATGGTCCAACCATTTTATGAATTTGTCGCCCGCAAATATTGAAATATTGGGCTTCACTTCAAATTTCAACTTCGTCGCAAACCTAAAATCAACGAAGCTCAACGAGCAGATCTCCGTCCCGGCTAATACTACGATTTTGTGCATGATTGTCGGTGATGTACTGAACTTTACGTCATATAAACTGAAAAGAGTTATTAGTTTAGGATTTAGTTTAATGTTAATATTTTGAGCTTGTTTTTTCGTTCGATTTATATTATCCGAGTACCTGAAAATTAATTATATAATTCTATTATAGTGAGTTGCAATATATTTAACCCACAAAAGAACCCGCGACCATTTTACGAGATAAAGAGGTCATTACATTTGGCGCCCAACGTGGGACTCGAACCCAAGACCCTGAGATTAAGAGGTCATTACAAAATGAATATGGATCTTACCTCCTTCAGACGAACTGCTATCCCAGCTAACATTTCTCATTTCCTTAATCATATTATCATACTTATAATCCAGGCAACTCTGATTCGTTATTTGCAGTATGATGTCATTCACTGCAGCCAGTCGGGCAATCTGAGGACCGATGGACTGGTTCACCATAACGTCGCATAGCACGTCCAAAGTGACATTGTGCTTCTTGTTGGCCTTACGGTTGTCTTTGTTGTACTGAGCTATGCCAGCAAAGTTTCCGGCAAGAGTTGAGAAAAAGTTGGACATATCCAGCGAGTTTTCGACGTTTTTGCCTATGGGCTCACATAATTTGAAGAGTTTGTCGAGATTTCTCTGACCAAGCATGTGCTTTAGCAAAGTGTTGACCTGAATCGTACCCTGCTGCACAGCATTTAGACACTCATCGCCCTCTTGGCGTAAATCATCGCTCACAACTTTGAAGTATTCTGAAAACGTATGGTTTTGAGGACCAGCATTATCGAATGTTTCAGAATTCAACAGGCAAACTCATACGGGCAGATTGCTCTCATTGTGAAATGATACCAATGAGGTATAGTTTATATCACTAGGAATGCATTGCTTCAGTAAAAGATAGTTAATTCAAGAAATAAAATAGTATATCAAGCAACTATCATGTAATGATGGTTATTACTACACGAGCATCAACCGGGATACGAAACGAGCCGAAGGTGAGTTTCGTATGGTTGATGCGAGTGTATTAATAACCATTACACGAGAGTTGCATACGCTACTTTACCTACACCCGATAAATAGTGAAGAACTACGAATATTATATTTATATTTGTATTGCACACAATAATACTAATCAAACGCATTTCTTTGAGAAATTCTACAAAATTGTTATTAATGGTATTACTTCGAAAAATAAAACGATGTGAAATGAAGAGAAGATAAAAAAAAGATTACTCGAGGCCGGAATCGAACCCATGTCTCTTCCAACTAGTTGATATAATCGCAGCGCCTTAGACCGCTCGCCTACGGAGAGCTCAGAAAAATTTGATGGAAAAAATAAATAATAAAATGAATAAATCATGCATTTGTCTAATGAAAAATTTAATCATTTTAACTGTATTTGTGCCGGTGAAGGTGTTGTCGAAGGTAATTCTCCTATATCGCTGGTATCAGATATTTTGTTATGATTATCGAAGTTTGGCTATATTCTTCAAAAATTCAATACCAATAGGTACCGATTTTGACTTGACAAACGTCAAATGCAGAGAATGCACATCATGCTTGATTGAAAACTAATGGATTTGTATTGATTGACATCTGTATCTGAAAAATCTGTATCGTAAAATTCATTATAAAACGGGTTGTGGGCATATAAGTGTATTATTAGAGTACGGGTGTAGATAAACATTATTTATTTTACATTTCTAAAAATGCGATTGCTTCAATGAAACATGACAGATGGGAGGTTTTTCAGGAATTGATATGGTAAACTGGAATGTGAATCTTATGACTCGACTATAAGACCATTCAAATATCTCATTCGCCCAACAATTCTGTCAATTGGTTTCTAGAGAGGGAATGATGATATATATGGAGTGGAAAGAGGAAATTTTGTGTAGCGAAACACGTGCCGCGGTTTTGTAAGCAAATTGTTAGTTGGAATCGTACAGGAAACTGTAGTATGTTTTGTTATAGTAGTTTTCATAATAAATGGTATTGACGGAAGGATTATAATAAAACCAATTAGACCCTTAAGTTGTACACAATGGGATTAAATCGGGTAGTGTATTGCAGTTAATAAGCCAATACCATTTACTGTGAAAAATACTATAAATATGGATTTTCATTGTTTGAGTTCTGACGTTAAACAGCATAGTGCTACACGCTGAAAAAAAATATTTTTGATTATCCACCAGTAGTGCTACAAGAATAATGATCTTTCACCTGCAAGTCAAATTCATTTTGGACGAACTCCATAGTTCAAGTTTCACTTCACTTGAATTTTCTGGAAAACCACTGAATTTTCCATAACCAAATCTTATATACATTTCGCATGAAATTTGAAAGAGGAATTAAAAAAAGTGTTTTTCCAAATTTCAAATACGTGAAGAATCCATTTTCTTCTCCTGAAGATACTAACCTTGTTGGCGAAAGCGGGTTGAGTGCAAGAAGTTATTAATATTTGGAATAATAAACAACTGATGAATAATGCTTTCACATGTATTATTTCACGAATTAATTGGAATACCTCGTTGTTTTGACTTTAAAGGGTTGACGTTCGTATGGGGGCGTCAGTTGGTTAACAAAAAACCAATTTTTTTCAATCCATTAGTCGTACCTCATTCTACAAATCTTACAAGGGAAATATGACGTATGAGTTTGTGCGTTAAATTCATAATATTATACTTACGATCAAAATTTAATTTTGCTAATAAAGGTCCACTGGCTGACATGGCGCCATGGACCAGGTATGGGAATTTTTGTCTTAGCCACGCTGCCAATGAACCCGGATAAGATCCTCCGAATGCTATCCACTTAACATCTGGGGAAAGTTCATACTTTATGTTCATATTTTCTATGAAATATGCCAGGTCAGCAAGTGCTTGTTGGCTGGATAAAAATTTCAGATTTTTTGTGCTAAGATCTCTGAAATAAATATGAGTTATACTTGCTTATTGTTGTTAGTTACGTTAACAATATACTATATACTAAATTAGTTTTCGGGAGAGGGGGCGAGGCTAGAAGTGAAACTGTTGCAGATAATAATATTTCAGTTAAACCTTGTTGAAGAAATTATTTCTAGTAATTTTTCCAATAATTTTCATTGAAAATAAAAAACACCTGTTCATAGTGCATGAATATTTTCCTTTTCATTGATTATGAAAAAATATAGTTAATTATCAATTTTGGTCATGAATTTCCATATCTGATATCACTGCCTCAATAATAACTTTCATTTGAATCAAGTTGACTGTTTCTTGTTGAGTGATACTAGTAACTTTAATTTCGTCGTTTATCCTATTAAAATATGTCCAAAGCTGATTGGGCCAAAAAACTGAACAGCTCAGTAATTTAGTAGTTTAGTAATTAACTAGTTTTTGTTGAAAATAATTCGTGTAGTTGGTGCTATTTTTTCAGATTGTTTGAAGAAAAATTTGATGTCACATCCATAGCCAGGAGGTTGGTTTCACTCCACAAGTGTCTGCTAGTACATTTTGGAGTTATGTCTACCCAGATAGAACTAACTACAAATGCAAATTTCATCATGTATGAGAATGCCAGATTGAATTCTAATGAAGGACCTATCAATCTGCAGTTCCATATGAGAGCAAACTCACTTTGTCGGATGGCTCTTTCCGTAGTATCTATGCTCCAGCTGGAAGCAGATAGCTTTGAATTCCTTTGCATAGTCAATCCAAGTTGCGTTCACCATCCAATCGGCAGTAGCTTCTCCTTCTCCTCCAATCATGAGAAAAGCAACATTTCTAGATTTATCAACAAATTCATCATTGACATAATATCTCTGAAAAGATAGATGTTAACTAATCACTAATTTTCCGAGTTGTGATATGGAGTAATTTTCAAATGGGAATTTACGGAAACAGTAAGAGATATAGATAAACAGGTGCAAAGTTGTCATGTTTTGTCTATAGTTTTTTTGATTCCAGAGATGTAACGGGTATCTCTCTTACTCAGGGATCTTTTTTGAATAGAACAGGTGAACTTTGGATTTTCTTGTCGAGAGAGGTTTTTCCTGAGGCTTACGAACTTCAAAAATTATGTGAGCGTTAATTTGTAACTCCTGTCCCTCGACTCACACCGTGTTCTTTGAACATCACAGGGCTTCCCTTTCGTGTGAATCTGTATACTTATATAAAGAATAAAAATATGCAAGTTCGCCCCAAATTTAAACCCTCTATCTCTTGTTGTTTTCAAGATCACCATGCATAGTAATTTGAAAAACTCTGTATATATGATACTTACCTGTTGCCAAGTTCTTTCTTCATTGGGGTTGAAATGGTCCAGGTTCTGAGTAAACCATTTTTCATATTTACTAGGAACATACTGGAGATGCACTGATTTTGTGTTTTGAAAATCTCGGTCCACAATCCGACCATTGTGAAAAAATCTCCAACTATCTACTGTTTTCACAATGTAGCATACTGCCAAGCATGTCAAAATAAATGATTTCACAGAGCTCATGGTAGTTGTTGCTATTTTATATGAAACAAAGTACGATATAAAGGTCAGTTATTCTGCTGTCACAAGGCAATCCTGACTCAGGATTGTTCTTTTATAAATGTCTCAGAATTTTTGACATCTGATAGATAATAAATGTGATATTCTATTATGTAGAGAATGAATGATATTTTCAAACCAGTTCATCAAGTTGATGGGATGAAATGTGAGAAAACAACTACTCCCCAGGCAAATGCCACAAACGGAGAAGTAATGATGTCTATCAAAAGATTGGAATTAACAAACATATGCCATAATAATGACACTGATATTTGTTTGATATAATATATATATATATATATATATATATATATATATATATTTATTTTACACGTATGTAGTTATTGCGTCTGGAGTTTTGTATTCTATGCAAATTCACACAACAGTTGAAACATCAACCATAATCAATCCCAAATGGACAAGTTTGAGAAGTTGAATTCACTCACAAAAACATGTATAGGCGAATGTACTTATCAAAGAGTGCATAGGTAATGGATAATACATAACTCGAATCACAGAATATTACTTCTCCTAGGTGAAAAATTTACTTTTGTCATTAGAATAATTCCTATATAATATACCAAAGCTATATAATACCAGGAGTGAGTTTTCAGCTAGATGTTGAATTCACTTGATTTGCATTATTCACTAAATCATGTACTTTCTGATAAACTAGCCTTTTATGTTTCTAGGGAAATGAGTCCTCTAATGTTGAGTGGGAGGTGATCTGTAGAATAATTGTCCATATCACTTGTTGAAAAATTACCACTACAGCATTTTGAAATGACCTGTAGCCCTCTGATACTTTATAAACCAAACTTCAGGAAAGAACAAATTCAGAAAACCTCCCCATTCCAGTTTATTTTGCTATGCACTGAAAAGCGTTTGAATTCAATAGAAAATGGTCCTTCCTCTACCTGTGATAAAAAAAAACAAAATACACAAGTACAGCCGTTGAAATTGAACAAATATAAAACTAAAAACTAACTTCTTATCTTTCAAACTTTGAACCGCCAGCGATTTCGATTCGTCAACCGATGAGTAGTTGCATACATAAGCTAAGTTCGATTATTCATGGATCGAGTAGAGCGGGTAGAGACTGAGCTGAGATCAGCTGATCACTGAGCGTATGGAGCTTAAGATCTAAAAACGAACGGGTTTTGAGCTTTTGGAGCGTGTAACATAACCTGATATTTTTTCATTTGTTTTATCTTTTTCGAGCAATTTGTGCTTGAACGTTTACGAATTTTCCTTTGAATATCCATATTCTCCATGCAGATTTGTCATATGAAGATCGTGTTGAAGGAAAATGTAGGTAGATAGGTTGAATTTTTATGTTTTCTTTACAATGATGTGTTTATAGGTATGAGATGAAGTTGATTCAATATATGGGTACTCTCACAAACTTGGCCTGGCATTCCTTTCTCCAATATGATGAGCATATCAACATTGATACGCTGCATTGTTGCTAGTCCGTTGTACCTACTTGGGCAGATGCTAGAGAAATTGGAATAGTTGCTATTCATGTTATAACCAGTTAGGAAAAATTCCATTTTGTATAAGTAATCAACATCATTCCTGCGGTATGAGAAGAAAAACTATGGAAGTGTTTGAAAGGAGTCCAAGTTTCCCAATGCTACACAGAAAAAATTGAACACGCTCTACATATTATATCCTTGGTGTTTTAAAAAATGTAATATGAATGCCTATCGATAAGGTAAAACATGAGAATGAGATATGTTGTTTTGATAAGGAAAAACAAACTGAAAATTGTCAACACTAATGTATCACCATTCAGTGTTTAGAATGGAAGTCGACAGGGATTGCACATATCCTTACCTAAGAACAAGTTTTAAAGGATCTAAAGGCGTTTCGAATGATAACAAGCAAGTGAGGTTTTTTAAAACGTTATTAGGATGCAATGGTTGCTGGAGTGGAACAGCTTGTATAAAGGCAGAAAGAAATGTTCACTTCAAGATATTATTGAGGTGTTCTAAATTTTTTATGTGAAAGTTGACCTTTGTTTTTTGTACTAGGTAAAATGTTATTATCATACTCCATGAAGTTAGTAAATAGGGACATGTGCATGAACTAATAGAATAAAAAAATATGTTTATTCAATTGTAATATTTGTGATTGTTCTCACAAGATGACGAACTACATAAATTATTTCAGCGAGAATAAATCTCTTGATACAAAAATAAGAAAATAGCAATGCAATAAGAATGTGTGAATGCTAGCCACATATGGCATTTTCTGAGAATGGGGAAAGAAATGCTGTACATGTACTAATAGAATTAAGACAATTCAAATTGATAATACAGTTTATTTATTCCAAAAATAATACATGTGGGTGCATGGCAAAGAACTCTCCTGAAAGCTCTTTTAATCGTCCCCATTACAATCTTCAAAAATCTATATGCTGTCAGAAATTTCAATCTTCCATTACATTTATTTATGTATGTTATGGTACCAATGAACTTTGCTGTTATTGAATTTCTCATGCTATCATGAGGGTTATTCCATTACCTTGAAGACAAATAAAATATATTTCAAGGCATGACTAACCCTGGAGTTGTAGAGCCTTGTTATCGAGTGTATTGCATATGTCATGATACCTTCTGGCAAATTTTCATTTCGAAGATTTTTCACTTTCATTTCGAAAGTCTTGTTAGAAGGGCACTTGGTTACATTTTTTTGTCTACGTTACAAAATAATAGTTTTTCATTAATCCCTTACAAATTTGCTAATGGCGCTGATGATGTAAATGGCTCATCATCTAATAGCTTGATTTTTTATTGTGAGCTTTCAAAACTTGAACAACTCCTGTGTAATTACAGATAATTGAAGATATCTGATAGGATAATTAATTAAAAAATTGATATTTTGGTAGATCACATTCCTCATTCTGCAACATAAGGATTAATAGCCATACTGATATTTTCAACAATTTCTTTCGAGGTGAACTTTGAGACTCGAGTAATCTTTATAGAGATTGTCGAGGAGATTACCCATTTTCAGAACATTTACAGCAATACATAGCTAACACTCTTGAGGTCTAAACTTCCATCATATACTTAGTTCATGGTTCCTGGAACAAGATGTGCCGTTATTATGATCTTGAGGCCTATTTAGGTTGCATTCACTTCTTAGATGATTTTGATTGGTATACTACCTCAGTGTATAACAATAAACCTAGATCTATATTGTTCAACCAATAAATTCTTCAAAACTTCAAGAATATTTTTGAAACTAGCTAAAATAGAGGCTATAGGTAGGTAGGTATTTTGAGAGGTTCGTTTTCAAAATTCTTTACTAAACAGGTATAGTTCGTCAGTATGACTTTCACATGTGAAAAATATAATTACAACTGCAATAATTTTGAAAAAAAAAAAAAATTTCTATAACGAAAATAAATAACCTCACTTTAATGCTCAATGTCAAATTTATTCTTCTATTCTTCATCATACGTCACATCTTTTCGCTCAATTTTCTCTTCAACGAAGCTCCGCGCTAAATGAGCTGCTCAATATGCACGCTCTGTGAATAAAAGGACACCAAAGTTATCGCTCTGCGCGCTCGATATCCTCGCTTTGGGATAAACGAACGATTTTGAGTGGATTGAGCTCAGCCGAGCTGAGAGAGCTTGCTCGATTCGCTCGCTCAGTGAATAAATGGACACCTATGTACAAGCTCGGAGAGCTCGATTTGTAATAAACGAACGGCATCGAGCAAAGTGAGCGCTCAGAGCTTAATAATCGAACTCAGCTATAGTAGGTTTGTTCTGGTTCGAAGATCCAGAACTGTTTCAAACCTGCGCAGGACATTATGCGTAGAAGCAAAAAATCCCAGACAGTCCAGGACAGTCTCGAACACTTGGTTGAACCAGAACGCTCTTTTTGAGTGACCACTGCGCCATCTGTCGTATACAGGGAGCTTTTATTTGACAAGTGGGCAGCTTGGAAATTAATGGTTTCAACTTCAACGCAGTAGGTTTGGGTTTTGAAGTTTTGAGTTGGCTGCCATTAAAAAGTATTTTGGGAGTTCACTAGTTCACTGTTTGTTCGTCATTCTTAATCGCGGTTTGAATCGTTTTTCTTTAACATTTTTGGTACCATGTCAGGTAAACATTGAGTGAAAAAGTGCATGGTCCCGATATAACTAAAAAATAAATATTTTTCAGAAGAATATCAGTTGTCAGAGTTTCTAATATAAAATGAAAAAAATGACGATAGGGATGGAGATAACTTTGTTAGCACGGAGAGAATCCTAATACTTTTGGATTTGTATAAATCATACAAACCAAAAGGAGGTAGAGGAGAAATTAAGAGTATGAAAAAAATGTGGGAAAAATTATCCATAGAGTTAGTTATCCAATAGATGCCATATCACCATTCACCCTTCGAAATGTGAAAACAAATTTAAAGTATTGGAGCGATCCTATATAAAAGTGGCTGACAACAATAATCAACTTCAATAAGAAGAAACTAAAGCCTATGCCACAGCTCACAGTTTAATAAACTATAAACAAACACCTACCCTACCTGCCTATCTGCGACTTGAACTTGACTGCGCATGCGCATCGAGAACAGTTTTCATCAGTTCTCGCTCAAGAGCAAAAACAAGTCGTGATAGTTCAGGACGGTCCGAGATCATTTTAAATGCGAAACCAGAACAGAGGATTCATCAATCCGAACTTGTCCTCGACAAACCAGAACGCTCTTTATTAACTGCGCATGATCCTGACGTCCGAGAACCACAATTTTTCAGAACCAGAACAAACCTAGTACATACTTTACTTTATCCACATCTTTAATCTTCATATTTTGTTAGTTCAAATCATTGACGTAATATAACATGGAATGGGCATTAGAGTGAGAGGATTGATCCCCACGCCTAAGGCTGGATTCAGACAGATCCGAAATCCTATCGTACGACGATCAGATAGCTTTCTAATTGGTCTAAATTCGTCTGAATTCAAATTTAGACCAATCAGAAAGCTATCTGATCGTCGTACGATCGAATTTCGGATCTGTCTGTATTCAACCTAAAACGGCATGAACATATTAAACTAAGGGCAACTGCGTCACCACTTACGAAAGACGTCACAATGTATCACTTGTTGCATATTTGCATAGCCAAAAATCCGTTTTACAGTAAGATTTGTGTTTGCGATTTTTTAAGCTATTCGAAGTGTTCAATAGTGTACTGTTTTATGTTTATGGATATTCAGACCTTTTCAATTAACTTTTTAGTGTTTATGCGTTATTATTACCCTCCCTTCTCACCCATTTTTTCTCAATGTGAGATATAATACTTCTCGAAGGAATGTCAAATCTTATACCTAAGACAAGAATGATGTCCAAATTTTTTCTATGCCAATTTTTGAATAATCTATTGCTTCAGTTGAAGTGAATGGAAAATTGCAATGGCCACTGAATGAAAACATAGGATTTTTTTAGAGTCGAAATCAAAAGAGTGGATTTTTCAATGCATGATATATTTATAATTAAAAAAACAAATTTTCAATTCACATACCGAAAACTTCATGAATTGAATGAATTGACAATTCATTACAGTGAAGGTCGTGAAAAAAGTATTAATATATCGATAAAATGATAAAAATCTATATACGACGAACAAGGAATACTATGTATACGAATCATAAGCTATTCTAGTGAATCTTGAATAACACCAAATATTGGTTATTGAAAATAACTGTCATAGAAGAATATTATGAGGCACCACTGATATTTCTGAAATATCTTGTTGGTACCTAGTGGTTTAATGAGATATATTATTCAATACCCGAAAATATTGACTATTGAAAATTTTCAATATGTCCCATTCTTGAATATTTTTCAATAATATTCAAGAAATAGGATACCAGAAAAGAACTGCCCCCATATTCTATTTCACGAATTCGATTGTCGACTAGCTCAGACTGTGACTGTAGCATACGCTGTACCGAAAATATACGCATATTCTAAACAATTCGATAATCGAATTCGTGAAATAGAATCTGGGCCCTGATTACCTACGGAATCTAATCTAAGTATGCAACACATATTACTCATGACGTAACACATTATGACGATGACGACTATGACGCAGATGCCCTTAGTTGGTTCGGGCCGCAAGGACTTGTATTTGAGGTTAAGCGACACCCAGTCCATGTTATATTACGTCAATGGTTCAAATTCAAACCACAGTAACCTTTTCTGTGTTCAAACATTAATAAAGGATAGAAATACAATGACTGCGCATCGGTTTCAACTACTTTCAACAATGAAAATCGCTATATTCGATATCGCTATTCGTTCACTCCGATCCTGCCCGTTGTCGTTCTCGATTACTCGATTGTGATAATCAGTGTTGCCGTGTTGCCAGGAAGATTTAAACGAATGTACCATCCTAAGAGAACAAAATGTACCACAATGTACTTTGCGAATTTGCGCATCAACTTTCGTTTGATTTTTAGCGATATCTCACCTTTTCATTATTCAACAGAGAAAAATGCTGTTCATCATAAAATTAATTGAGTTTCTGCAAGGGAGTTTTTCTTATTTCCAAATTCCAAAATTTCCGAACTAATACATTTTCTTCAATATGTGTCAGTGCCAGTTGTTCTAATATAGGATAGGGGGTAGCTATTTTCAAAAGAGGAAGACAAATTAATTACGAGTGTTAGAGAAAGATCAAAATTGTTGCTTAAGGCAGTTTCACAGACAAAAAACCAAACCTCATCCAATCTGACGTTGACATAAACATGTCAATTGACAGTTGACATCAACTTGAGTACCATGACTTTGAAATTATACAATTACCACTTTTCATCTCTTTTCGAAGATGTAGTACCACTGTACTTTCAACGCCTAGAATGTACCACATGTGGTACAATGTACCACTTCTGGCAACGCTAATGTGATTTGGTTCATAAGCGGTTGACATAAAAATGACGAAAATTTCTGACAGCAGTTTTATCTTTCTAGTGTGAATAAAACAGAGAATGTTGAGAATGCAATAGCCCACCTGAGTGATACCAAAATGATTCTGAATCGACGGAACGACTATGGTGTGAATAAAACAGAGAAAGCAATATACCGCTTTTGATACCAAAATTGATTCGTTCCGTTACGCAGTGTGATGTGTAAGTAACCGGTTCCTTCGATTAGGCTGAATTTGAACAAATCCGATGGTACGACGATCCGACAGCTCTCTGATTGGTCTAAATTTCAATTTAGACCAATCAGAAAGCTGTCGGATCGTCGTGCCATCGGATTTCGGATCTGTCAGAATCCAGCCTTTTTTTGTGACAACGGCGACGGATCGGCATAGGGACTCATATATATGTAGGGACTCATTAAGTTATAAACTTTTGTAACGCGTCGTGTCCAAGCAACTGGAAACCGATAAGGGTACGATTATCGAGAAAGTAGTAATTGTAAAACAGGAGAGTTGGAATTGTACAGCTTACATATCTAATCCAACTTGGCACGGCATTTGGTTTCACATCCGGTTATGTACTAAACTTATAGTATATTTCAAGTGACTTCTTGTCCCGCACTTGGCAATATGTCATCATTTCCGTAACAAGAATGAAACGGGCAAGCTGTACAATAGTTTTGTATTGTATTCAGTGTATATTTTATGAAAAATCTGAATTCTCCGAGTTGATAAGTTATAGGTTATTTATAGCTAGAAGAAATATCAGTGTTGCCTGTGTACCCTGTACTATATATTTCTATATTTCATTTCAATTATAGCAATTGAAAAACAGAGGAAGGGAACGTTGTTGTCAAGTTGAAATTGGCATATTAGTATAGGAAAAGTTTCGGAAGTTAATAAAGTTTACATATGTTTACGACTGGCTGGATTCAGACAGATCCGAAATCCCATCGCACGACGATCCGATAGCTTTCTAATTGGTCTAAATTCAAATTTAGACCAATCAGAAAGCTATCGGCGGATCGTCGTACGATTGGATTTAGGATCTGTCTGAATCCAGTCTAACGAAGAAGTTCTTTGCTGAGTAGACGAATTAATAATCAGCAAATACTTGAACGAAAATACTCAAGTTTCTTATTGAACATAATAGTTACTTGAAAATTACAAAAAAATTAAAATATTTCTCTAACACAAACATTGCCAGAATCTCTAGAATGAAGGAACAGAAATAATATGTGTTTTAAAAAATGAAAAATATAACAAAAATCAGACTTGCTGGAAGAGTGAAAATTTTTCAAATATGTATATGAATCAGATTCTCAACAGATATAAAAAGGCGAAGCATATTGTACCTTACCCACCGTATCGTCGCTTGTGCCACTTCGAAATTCGTTGCTACTAGTTTCGTATCTTGTTGGCCGTCCTCCCACATGGCAATAACTGGAGACATGCACTTCCGGGGTCGAGGTATTTTTGTGTGCTCGCGACAAAACTAAGGCGACTCATCTGCTGGAATCGGTATTCGCATCACTATATATATCTATGGTTTGGTCGAGTTAATGAAGTCTTCGATGAAGATCCGATGTATTCATGTATTGGGTTTCCAAACATACTTAGTTTCTATTGGTTAGAACAATCCATTGGTGATTTCGAATCAAGGCGTATCCTCTTGCATCCAAATTCTTCTAAAATAATCTGTCAAAGTAGTAGTTTTCATTGTGGTTTTGACAACTTTGACAGAACTCTGTGAGAAGATATGCAAAATTCGGATACTCAAGGATCCACCTTAAGGATAGATATTTCCATTTTTACCAATCAAGGATCACTTCACTTGAGTTTTCAAAGTAAGTGATGGAAGAACGATGGATTATTCTTTATTGATCAACTCAAGATAATCTTTGCTTCCATTGGTTGGAACCATCCCGTATTTGATAAGATGTGGATCGAACAAAACGAGCTCTTACATCTTTAAAAAACGAACCCTAAATATTTTTGACCTTTCAGAGTATCATACATCCTCTTGAGCCAGATTCTCATGCATCCCAAATTTTCCATTTCTTACAATTTTTTTTGCATTATCTCATGCATTTGTATCCATTTTTACTGTTTGATCCCATATATCAATTTTTAAATGGTAGAAATTGTAAATATTTTTTATTGGGATACACCCTAAAGCTGAATATCCATTTGTATTTATGCTTACATACAAACGTAGCTTTATATAATTTTATGAAAAAGGACTTACGTCAAACGTCAAAAGTAAGATGTCAAAAGTTAACCTCAATTTTTTTGAAATTTGATTCAATCTTCAATCTGAAAGAAAATTTATTTGGGTAAAGATCAGTGAAGACAACGTTTGTCTCTCAGAATAAAGTAAGGATGAGTAATAATATACAGAAAGCGAAATATAAGTATAGCGGTCGCACTAAAAATACTAGAAAAGCAGGCTTAGATGTTGGGCTGAAAGGCTTCCTATGTAGTTGTAACAATAGAGAGAAAGAATGTGTCAGGGAAGCTTATAATTTGTTGAATAAATATGCAAATATACTTTATCCTTCCAAGACTGTAGAGAGTGTCCCAGAAAAATGTCCTCAGGAACTTAACATTGAAGATGAGTTGGCAAATGAATTACAAGAACTCAAATCTGAAAAGATCGTGAAAAAATTTCAAGTGGTTGAATCAGGTGCAAAAAACTTTCTTTTCATCAGAACTACGCTTGAAGATCCAGTAAGTTTAGCCCACTTGGTAGTTTCAGACTTGGAATCAACAAAAACACAACAGACACGGTTTTTAATTAGGATGATTCCTATTGAAATCAGTTGTAAGGCCTACCTAAAAGATATTGAAATGGCATTTCAACCTCTAGCAGAAAAATACTTCAGAGATTCCCCAAAAACTTTCTCCATAGTCTACAATCACAGGAATAATAATAATATGAATAGGGATGAAGTTATTAAAACTGTGGCCAATATAGTTGCAAGTGTTAACGAGAGTAATAAAGTGGACCTGAAAGCTGCAGAAATATCCATAGTAATTGAAGTGATCAAAGGATTTGTCTTGATAGGTGTTGTACCTGACTTCATCAAATACAAAAAGTATAATCTGTTGTCCATTTCTGAAAAAGAAGATAAAAACGAGGCTGTTTGCAACGCTGAGCAATTAGAAACCAAAGATGAGGAAACTACTTGAATTTATCATTTACTTTTTTAATACAATTATAAACATTATTATTTTGTAATTTCATGATACCAAATGATTTGGTAATAGGTTTTGAATTGATGACATGATTGTATTGAATGAAATAAATTGTCTTGTTTTTTTCATGTATGCGTTCTACTGATGTCTTCAATTGGTTGAACCTAATATCAATAATATTAAATATGACAATCAGACAGAAACGAAATGATCACACTGAGCCTTGTGAATTTTCATCAACATTGCAGTGAACTTATAGTGTTACAGAACTCTGCATATATGGAAGTTTTAATTTTATAGAAAAACTACAGCAAACAAAATTCATTTTGTTCACAATCCTATCTGCAGATGCATTTTTGACCCTAGGTTGATGAAAAAATCTACAGGTAATTTGGAAAATGCCTAGAGAATCTGCACATACCTACTTCCGAACACCTTATATATAAAATGTATTTTTTGTTTCAGATGAACATTCTTGATTCAATTTCAATGTAGGTGAAAATGCTCTAATTATTTGGGAGTGATCAATCAAACAATATAATCAAGTTCTGAACCTCAAAAGTGTCCAATTATACTCAAATATGTCTGTGGAATTTTGTGTTGATTGCCATTTCTGTTGAACATCATATGATGATGATATGGAGTGGTTCATTCAAATAGATTTGTAAAAAAAATATATATTTTCATAAAAATCATTAACCCCCATGCAGAGTTGATATAAATACTATCCTATCATTTGGTTGTATTGCATAATTGACGGTACCCTGAAAAATAAATTGATTAACATTTATAGTATTACAGCTCTCCCAACATAGTTTTGAGTCTGAATTAGAAATAAGTCTGTGCCCTAGGAATACAGTGAAACCACCTTAAGGCTTGAACTAATTTCTTGTTCAGCACTGCACACCAAGTTCTTTTCTCGGGCGCAGAGCTACGCTAGGAAAGCTGTATTGTAATGCATATTTACCATTAGTTCCCAATCAGTGTCATTAACCAAAACCAGTATACCAGGGCGCCTAAAAAAATACAAAGTTGTAATTGCTAACCAACATGCATCATGTGTGAAGCATATAACTTGAATGATACCGTAAGGATCTTTATTTATGAAAAAAAGTGCAGATGTTGTCTCATTCCTTATAAAAAACTTCTCTATACCAACGTCCATTGACAATCATATTAAAAGACATATCAGGTATTTCCATTAGATCTCATGAAGTCAATTGTTCAATAAGTTACATAACTGATGTTTTTATCAGAACCATAGAAATGGTGGGTGGTGGCAAAATGAATCCATATTAATGAAGGATCTTTATAGAATTGGTTGTATCATTTACCAAATAATTTCTTATCTTTATTAAACTCACACTGATTTGTCCTGAAGAAATAGCTCAGGCCTCTCTTGCAGCATGTTGTCCTTCATCCATAGCAATAAATCTCCCAGTACCCCTGAAAATTGATTCAACATAGCTATGTTCAAGTACTCAAAAACAACAAATAGAATTTCATTCGTAATATGGACGACAGTAATGATCTCTACTCAAGTCAAATTTCGACTATTATCAACAGTATATTTCATTTATTTCAAATATCTGAATGGGTATTCATGAGAAATACCTCATAGGAGGTGCAGTGTGTTTGTTTATAATTTGAAATCTATTGAGATTTCCTACCAAGTCTCGACTTGCTCATTGAAGGAAAATCAATACTAAACTGCAAGTCATCAGAGGTGGAGTTTTCATTTACCAAATGGGAAATGCAGCAAATAATGACAATTGTTGTGAATAATATCTACCTAGTTGTTTTAGGAGAGGGACATATCAGAAATGAATATTGTAGTAATTGTAATAAAATACTAATTGCATTTCTGAGATTTCAAAGTTGTTATTTTTGATTTGAGAAAATAACACATCTTACTTTTGAATTCTTACATTGCTTATCATCTGGAAGATCAATATCATGTTGCTTTTTGTTGCCAAATAAGAGTTCAGCTCCTCCCCTGAAAATCAGAACAAATTTTCTTAAGATCTAGAACTGTATAAATAAAAGTTATTCATTAGTATAATTTTTCTCTCAATTTGAACTAATGAAAAACACTACTTTAGAAAATTTGTGATCTAACAGGATTGGAATAATTATGGGGAGAGTCCTCAGCAATTGGCCTCAAAATAGTAGTATTGTTTCTCAACATCGTTAAAACATGTACAAAACATGGATATGTCTCTTTGAACATGGGAAACCATTGTTCAATGTTAAGTCATTTACCGAGCATTTAGGTATTGTTTCCCATCAAATCACAGAGCACATAAAAAAAAGGTGAACCACTTTTCATATTTTGAGACATTAAATTAGAATATGAATTCAAAAAACTGTATATGCAATGGGGGCACAGGTTGTTGGTTGTCTTAAAATCTCATTCTACCTTTTTCAGGGAACAGAACAATAACTAGTCAACATGAAAACAATGAAGGAATTCAAATAGTTTTTTCATCAGGAATTGTAATACTGGGTAAAAAGGTAGCAAAGAGGGTTAGAGGTACCTAAACAAGAACTGGAGAATAAAAACATGCATATTTGCAACTTTCATAGTGCAGAAAGTGTGAGCATCACTTTGCTGACCAGGAAGAGAGCTGTGAGTTCCAAATGGACATGAGTTCTGATTTTGACCTCTGATTCGTAATCAGAGGCTCAAAATGCCTCGGTACGATTTTTTTTTGAGGTAGTGCTATGCCAAACCAATATTTCCCAGATTATTTTACCATATTATCAAAATCTTTTAATCTTCAAACCATAATACTCCTTTGAAACCTACCCCAATTCAATAACTAATTTCATAGTTTTTTTTGTAAATTCTGATGATTTTCACTAAATGTAATGAATATAAAGTTTATGAATATAACTTAACCAAACAATGCAAAACAATGGCCGCGTCTAACAGCATACAGCGCTCAAAGGTGCTGCAGCTGCACCAAATTTGACAGTTTTCCATGGTAAAATTTCAAATTTTACATCGCTTTTAGACGCGGCTAATGTGCTTGACGCAACGCTCCAAACTGTTCTTTGACGTTGCCCCATGTTTGCTCCCTTCACTATTATTTTGCACCGGTTGAACTTAAAGAGCTACTCTTCTTGGTGAAGTATCCTGGAATCAAAGGAAATCCAATGATTCAAGGGCCGGTATCATACAAATTTTTTGGGGTTGTCTACAATTTTAACAGCCAAGTTGACTTCTACCTTCTACCTCGGAAGGTCAGTTTAATGAAAGTCCCATGTTTAAGATAAAGACAAAAAGTAGAAGCCCAAGGCAAATGGTAACTAGAATTTGAGTATGTTAGGGCCGGTTGTTCAATACGAGATCAATCTCCTTCCTAGCTAATCCAGGTTCGCAAATCAATCCTAGATTAACATTAGGTAATGTTATTCATTATTCAACGCGATTTTTAATCTCTTTTTCTCTGAATCACAGTTATCTCAGGATGGTAATTGGTAATGGAAAAATCGGAATAAGAAGAAGATTTAACCTAATTTGCCAGTTTGACAGATTTAGAGTTCTGTTCTGTGATCTCTGATTGTCAATTTGTTGTCAGTAACTGTGTTTGTAATGTTATTGAAATTATTTAATAATTTAATTTTCTTTTTGATGAAATAAATAATAAGTTCGAGTTATTATAATGGACGATGAATACGACGATCGGCCCTGGGATAACGGGGACAGACTCGACAATGAGGTGGTTATTACTGTTTTTAGAAAGACTTAAAACAATAGTTTCAAGTTACTTGTGATTTCAATTCCTTTTTACCTGTTATAGTTCTGTACTAACTATCATTTCAATGTCTGAGAACCGAACATTGATTTCAGTCTGAAGGGGGTGAAGATGCTGAGAATCCAGAACAAGTGTTGGCAGAATGTGCAGAAAAGTTTGCAACATCAGATTATATTATGGAACCAGGAATTTTTTCCCAACTCAAACGCTATTTTCAGTCTGGAGGAAATCCATTACAAGTTATTGAAGAGTTGTCACAAAATTACACAGCTGTCGCTCAAATGGCTAATTTAATTGCAGAATGGCTAATCATAGGAGGTGCAGTGTGTTTTTCGTCTCTATCTTCAGTAGACTACAAAAGCCCATAATACTTTTTAGAGGGTCGAGTAATTCTAATGAATCATGTTCAGGAAAATGATGCTCCTTTTATGGAACAAGAACTTTTTGCCATACTTGGCTGGAAAACTCAGTTGTTTTCTATATACAGTCAATTGTACCAGTGAACTAATCTTCACTCATATATTCACATGAAACCCTTTTTCATAACTAGATTCAGCTCTGAATACTTTATTTAGGTGTCAAAGTTACGGATGTCCAAGCTATGGTTGAAAACCATTTGAAAGAAATGATACTGAAGACTTTTGACCCCAAAAAAGCAGATACAATTTTCACTGAAGAAGGAGAAACACCTGCTTGGTTAACACAGCTTATAGAGCATCCAACATGGCGATCTTTAATATATAGATTAGCTGAGGAGTACCCTGACTGTCTGATGTTGAACTTCACAATCAAAGTAATTTGTTTTTTTTATTTTGATATTCTTGAGAAAAAAAAAACTACTTTCATCCAACATTGTAAATCAGAATTTTTTTTAGCTCATATCCGATGCAGGATTTCAGGGAGAGATCACCAGCATCTCTACTGCAGCTCAACAGTTGGAAGTATTTTCAAGAGTCCTCAAAACTTCTATTTCTAGTTTCCTCACCAACCCTGAAGAGTGGCAGAATACCAGTAGAGAGTGTGCAGTGAGTGTTTGTTATAAAAAATGGGTGGTGATACAGAGTAAATATTATTTTATTTCAGAAAATGGTCTGCCATGGACAGCATACCTATGTTTATAGCCAAGTAATTATACATATTTTGGCTCGAGAATCTAAAGGAGGCAGCAGTATGAAGAGACTTTCACAGGAAATTACCAAGTGCGCGCAAAAAAAGTGAGATTCTTTGTCAACGAAATTTCATTTGGTTGAATTTTTTGATTATTCTAGCGGAAATGATATAACACCAATAACAATGGCCCTAAATGGTGCTTCTGCATATCCAACAGCGTGCCAAGCTCTAACAGCGATGTTGTCTAAGAATACTTTGAATCCAGCTGATATTACAGTTCTCTATAGGAATTACAATGCACCAGATCCACCTCCAATAGATCTGATACGGACACCACAGTTTTTGGGTAATAACACCTGCTCTGCTTCCTTCATTCTTAATTATTTTAAAGTATGATTTTATGTTCCATCACCCTCCCATGTACATATTAAAAGGGTGAAACGGATTTGAACCAGGGTGGGGCAAAATCTGATTTTTATTAAAAAAATTAAAAATCATTGATTAAAAAAAAATTACGATTTATTCGATTTTTTTGATTTTTTTAATTTGAATATAAAATTTGAAAGTTTTAATTATTTGAAATTATTGTTGATTATTTTAATGTATAAGTCTAAAAATTTAAATACAATTTGCGGCTCAAAAACTTGTGACAACGCATTTGCCGCGCTTCTTGCAAGAAAATTCTTGTCGCGATTTGCTTTCCTCCTGTCCTATACACTCGCTATACAGTGCCGAGTGAGGCACGAACACGAACGCGTTTGTTGTGCTTTTTGCAAGAATATCCCTGTCGAGGCTTGTTTTCCTTCTCAACCTATAAATTGAACTTGCCCAACAATTTCACGCATTTCGCTATAGTTGTACTCTCGGATATTAGAAACAGATTAGGCATAGAAAAAGGAGGAAAACTCGGGTTTTTGTTTAAAATGTATAACGACTGAAAATATACAATAATAAAATTTAGATGTTACGTTTAGTTCAGGAATTTGAAATAATGTACTTCTTTTTTGTTGTTTTTTCTAAAAGCAGATACTCCTTTTGTTCTTCGAGAAAACTTTTATATTATGTTGTTATCTGGTTTTGAATGGAAAAAATTGATTTGAATCATGGTTTTAATTTTAAAAATCGAGCGATTCAAATCATGATTTTAATCGTGAATTTAATCACTTGATTTCAATCAGCCCAACCCTGACTTGAACACTTAGAAGTATAACACTGAATATAACCTACTGATATTTTATGAAAGTACAAATAAAACGCGTTAGCAGGAATGTATCAATACATTAGCGGATGGGCGAATAATTTACATCAAATAATTTTTAAATACAACATACAATGAGCATATCTCAATTCATTTCAAAACACAGGTTATTGTACTGAAAATTAATCCAATTATAATTACATTTGAACTGATATCTATATTCATGTCTGTAAAAATACATAAAATTAAATATAGTTAATGTAAATGCCATTTATTTGTAATGTATTTGGTCAGACAGTGTGTGAATTTTATTAAATTAGTCTAAAGAAATCACAATAATGCTTATCAAATTGATTCATTAGAATATTAGAGTTTCTTTAGAAATATCAATAATACCCGAAGAGTAAGATCATGGTCAAATAACCAAAACTGTAGAAATTAGAACTGAATTTGAAATGAAATCATTATATTCTCATGGAATTACTATTTAAAATAGTTTACCTCAATATTAACTATTCCTTCGACCTAATTTACAAATAATATGAAAAAATGTATATTGAACAACAGATTTTATTTTTCTTTTATCTTTTTTTTGTCCAAAAAATCCGGGTTTGACAACCAGATTTGTTTGTTGATAATGTCAATATTATTTATGTATGTATCGATGTTTGAATGTATATATCTTTTGGTTATTGTTTCTTTTTAATAAGCATTATATGTTTCTTATTTCGATAAACGTAAACAAATGTTTTATTTAGGGTCAGTTGTATAGGTTCAAATATGGCGTGGGGTTTAAACTACAGATTTGACAGAAAATGCATGCGAATTCTGTCAACAACCTCAAAAAGTTTTCCACAATGTCATTATTTCACTGATACTGCCTGCAGGTGATGTAAATCACTGGATCATTGGACTTGGTTTTATTATTTGTGATGACCATGCTGAACAGGTGATAATTAATTATTGAGTGTTACTTATAAAACTGTTAACAAACAAAATTTTGCTAACAAATAGATCTGGAAAACTGCTGTGTGGATTGTGTCCTAAATTTTACACAAGTTAAAATGAAAGAACAATTATAAAAACATCGATTTCAGAATGGAAACTTGGACTCTTTATATGCAACTCACATAGGCAAACTAGTTCTGTAAAGAATATAAAATTCTGCATTTGTATAGTACTATGTTTTGATTGGTCTTTTTTAAAACTATTTCATTTATTCCATTCATACAATCAGTCTCAATGTAATTGAAATGCCCTATTCGAAGATGTATCTGTTTACGCTTCTCTGACTTAAACTAATGAATGGTTAATTATTCGGATCCAATATGCAGGAAATTATTTATAATGAACTTTTATTTCAGAATTGCTGATCGATTCTCTTTTCAAACCTGGTGTGAAACTGAATCCTGATTATAAACCTAAATACATTCACTTGTTAGCGTATGCATCTAGTGTTTCTGAAATCCAACAGAAGAAAGGCCAAAAAAGGATATCAAATAAAGACGAACTCCAACCAACTATTCGTGCTGTGGAGACTGTTCATAATATATGTAACGGGAACAAAGGAAGTTCTGAACTTATAGCAGAACTATCTAAGATTTATCAGTCTTTGAAGTAAGTAAAAAACATCATTTTCTACTTGCACCGTAGTATCAGTAGTCTGCAAAATTTCATCATTTAGTTTGGTATATTCTGGATTTTTTTTCAGCTCCCTCTGCAGTAACGAGATCAAAATTTGTTTTTTTTTCGCCAAAGATGAACCCAGTCATTTTCTAATGCTTTCTATAGATTTCTCCAATACTTTTTAGATTTTTTCCACTAACCGGAAATATAAATGTATCAAAGAACAAATTTCCTCACAACTTTGGAATTTATGATCAACTTTGCTAATGCATCATCTCTTTATATGAGAAAATTTTGTTTTAACAAATAAAAAAGAGATTATTATTGGATAAATATTCCCTATAATACATCTTTAAGATACATTTCCAACATTCATATCAAATGACAAAATGGTTAAGGCTTTCGCGGCGGAGGTTTTCAGTATTACTACTTTTCTTCGGGTCTGAAGGCCGTCGTTCTTTGGAATTTCTTCCTGACGTCTCGCTAGCGCGAGTGGCTAGCTTCTTCAGAGGCTCACTCATCTTGACTGTTATTCCGATGACTGGACATTTTGATTTCCTAAGGCGTATTTATATTGATGCTAATGCAGTTAGTCCAGTAAATGAAGGGACGAACCTGTGAATTTAGTCTATGAGTTCTTCACTTGTGGCTCAATTTGTAGGTCGTCACAGATGTTTTCAAAGGACCCAAAACGTAACACGATTGCGTTCATGGAAATGGCCGAAAATGGCCCCCCAAACCCAGAAAAATGGGTTTCCCGCCAATATCTGGCTAAATATACGAATTAGAGAATTTTCGTTCATACAAAAATTAAAGATCGTCTCATTATCTACAAAAATAACCCTTATCATTTTTTCCGAAAACGCAACAGTTTTCGAGATAAAGGGACCCAAAACTCTCCTCATTTCAGCTGCCGCTTTCTCTATAGGAATTCGTTGTCTATGCATTCGCTTGGAGGCGGGCGGACGAATTGTTTCATAACTCAGGCAAAAACTGACATTTTTCAATGATTCAAAGTTCAAGATAATGAGGAAACCCGTAGCTATCATTCCATGTATTTCGAAGTTCTTTCTTATTTGGCAAAAAGATTTAATAAGCTGTGAAAGTTTTTTTCCGCACCATTTCGACAGTGTTTCATTAATTTGTTTACATTTTTTTCAAAAATAGTCTTCTGTCGGAAATTTTTCTTTATAATGGGTCCTTGGGGGGTCTTGAATGATCTCTGAATTTTTTTTTGTACTTTCCCCGCGTTCTAATAAATAATCTATTTGTTTATTTACATTTTTCATGCGATTTCGGAGTTATTTAGAATCTGTGGAACAACAGCGAATTAAAAAATTATTAGCCATTTTATCGACTTGCCATGCACATCGTTTTGAAGCCAAGATACTCTAGTTTCCGAATACATATATATTTTTTATGGCTAATAATTTTTTAATTCGCGGTTGTTCCGCAGATTCTACATGACTCAATCGCATGAAAAATGTAAATGAACAAATGGATCATTTATTAGAACGCAGGGAAAGTACAAAAAAAATTCAGAAATCATTCAAGACCCCCCAGGACCCATTATAAAAAAATTTTTCCCATAAAAGACTTTTTTTGAAAAATTGTAAACAAATTAATGAAACAGTTTCGAAATGGTGCGGGAAAAAACTTTCACAGCTTATTAAATCTTTTTGCCAAATAAGAAAGAACTTCGAAATACATGGAATGATAGCATACGGGTTTCCTCATTATCTTGAACTCTGAATGATTGAAAAATGTCAGTTTTCGCCTGAGTTATGAAACAATTCGTTCCCCGCCTCCAAGCGAATGCATAGACAACAGAATTCCTATAGAGATAGCGGCAGCTGAAATGAGGAGGGTTTTGGGTCCCTTTATCTCGAAAACTGTTGAGTTTTCGGAAAAAATGATAAGGGTCATTTTTGTAGATAATGAGACGATCTTTAATTTTTGCATGAACGAAAATTCTCTAATTCGTATATATAGCCAGATATTGGCGGGAAACCCATTTTTCTGGGTTTGAGGGCCATTTTCGACCATTGCCATGAACGCAATCGTGTTAAGTTTTGGGTCCCTTGAAAACATCCGTGACGACCTACAAATTGAGCCACAAGTGAAGAACGCATAGACTTGTTCACAGCTTTCCCTAGTTTCGGATCTTCAGTTACTGGGCTAGGTAGTGTGGAGTGATTATTCTCCGAATCCGGCAGAAGTAATTAACTCTCCAGACTACCTGCATCAGCAGCAATATAAATAAGAAATCGAAATGTCCAGTCATCGGAATAAGTCAAGATGAGTGAGCCTCTGAAGAAGCTAGCCACTCGCGCTAGCGAAACGTCGGGAAGAAATTCCAAAGAACGACGGCCTTCAAATCCGAAGAAAAGTAGTAATACATTCATATCAAACACACATGGGATATTACTTTTTCAAAAGCCGAAAGAGGGATGGGAATTATCCACTCATGGCTGAACGCTAGTCTTCTGAGCCTCAATGTTGAAAAAACAAAATTTATTACTTTTTCATCAACTAGTAGAGGTCAGCCGACGAGGGGAAACATTTTTATTCACTCTTCTAGTGTTTGTAGGGACCCACGCAACTGCTCATGCCCTAAAATAAAAAAAGTCTATTCTGTGAAATATTTAGGAGTGATGGTGGACCAACATATACGCTGGGATGAACACATTAAATTCTTAGTAAAAAGACTCCGGAAACTAGTATACAAATTTTACCAGCTCCGATGCATACTGAATCAAAAATTGCAATTTATGGCCTATGATGCACTAGCCGAATCAATTCTACGATACTGCATAATTGTATGGGGTGGTCTGAATAGAACTCATTCAAACAACTTAGAGGTTACACAAAACACTCTAATCAAAATAATGTTCAAAAAGGACAGGAGATATTCAACTGACCTTCTTTATAAAGAAACAGGTCTATTTGACATAAAAAAGTTATACACATATCATTGTTTGCTATGGATGATTAAACATCCTGTTGCGTTCGTGACACACAATTATAATACTCGAACTAGGTCCGAGAGAGCAATGCATGTTCCTTTCTGTAAAACATCACAAACTCAAAGATTTATTTTATACTTCGGTCCAAAACTAGTCAATCAACTTCCACCAGTTTTGAAGGAAATGAAGAATAAAAAAAAACGAAAAATTGAATTGAAATCATTTGTTGATGAAAATTTCAATAAAAATTTCAAATAATTCAATGAAGAAAATCTGAAAAAATATACTTATTGTTGTCTTCTCCTCTGTTTGTCACGTTTTTATATTATATTAATATAATATTCAGATACTGCACTGGTCTTCGGGATAGAATCGCAACACAAGCATTTGCTTAGGCGATCCTCCCCAAAATTGGTTTAGGAATTCAAAGAATATGATCAAAAGTGATATGAAAAAATGTATGTGAAAATGGTGTCTGAATAAATCTATCTATCTATCTAAATGTAAAAAGTTTGATTACCATCGGAAGATACATATTGAAATTATCATTTATCTCATTCTCTCAATGGGTTCAATCATTTAACGTTTTAAATATGATAATAATATTGAACTGAAATGAAACATTTGATATTTTGGTATCAGATGAAAAAATTACATGCTTTTCAACTCAATCTCAGATGAGTATGTCTTTAGTCTATTTGTTATTTTCAGATATCCTGTGGTATCCATTGGTATAATTCGTTGGGTAGAATGTACAGTTACGGAGCCCAGTTATTTCAAGCTATGCACAGAACACACTCCCATACACCTTGCTTTGCTGGACGAAGTTGTAACATTACATGCTCTGTTGCACAATCAAGTATTAGATTTGCTTATACGTCTTTTCGAATCGAAACAAGACGAGCTGGAAATTTTAGTACAGGTCAGTAAGACAGATCCTCATGTATATGGAAATTATTTAAAATTAATGTGACACAGTGCACCCTGGGTTCACATGGCATCTTATACTATCACATAATCAATATACAGTGAGCATGTCTGTAAAGGTTGGAACAAATTCGGTAAAAGCTTGGGGATAAACAGCTCAGGCACGTCAAGTTTCTTTTTCAGTTGCGCATTTGTGGATCTACTCACATTTTTAATGGAGTCATAAAATTTTTAAAATACAATACCTCATCTTGGTAATGGTTACAATAACAGCTGTATTCAAAGTCACCATGTGAAATTGGCTGTAACCATCTGTATACGGCTGTAGGTAACTGCAGTAGCATATTGTCATCTACAAACATTAAATATATATTTTTAATTCTCATTGCTTCATTTTATTATAGTCACTATAATTTCTGGAAGTTGTGAGTACTCTGCTTCTTCAGTCACCAGAAACTCAATTCTTTTGCCCTCCATTTCCAAAGGAAGCATTTTTTGCCCACAATTTTCATTTCAAATTTTGAGGTCGACACAATCTATACGAATTTGTATCAGTTGAAACAGTTTCTATTTTTCACTCCTTTGTCTTGGAAATCTTGTTCTCATTCAGCAGCCAATTGGAAAACCATGCACCATAGCCAAAAGCTCGCATGTGAACCCCAGGGAAAGCAATATCATATATCATGAAATTATTTTTTTGCAGTTGGAAATGAGAAAAATGGTCTTAGATAGGATGGTGAACCTTTTATGTTCTGGATGCGTGGTACCCGTTGTTAAATATATAAAACAATGCTGGCAAAGAGGTGATACCGATATATCACTGATTAGGTATTTTGTAACAGAGGTATGTACCCTAGCCGAGATATTTCTATTCTCGTTAACGAAATCTCCGGAAAAAATGTGAAGAGCCCTATGATATACAATATAATAATCCAACTTTGCATTATGGAAGGCTATGCCTATTATATGAAAGATCATAGTACTGGTAAGGACCCTTTTAGGAATATGAGCATTTTTTGCAAAAGGAATATGCACTTATTTTTTTTCTCTCGAATCTTGATTTTCTTCACATGTATAAAAGGTACTTTTGCATTTAGTTATTTGTGAAAGGCATTAAATATTATATCAAAAGTTAAGAATTTGGACAGGGAATTTAAGGAGGTTCGATACTTAGAGACATATGCACAGAACCGAATGAAACTTGGTATACAAGTTAGCCAATGAATATAGATTAATGTACGATTTTTTTTTACATTTCTCACCGAATGATTTTTTGAGTAAATGGTTGTTGAAATCCGGTATTTTAACATGGGCTCTTATGGAAGAAGTCCAATTTCTCATACATTTTTCGTGAGTGCAGATTGAAAAATGCAGGGAACAAAATTAATTTAGCATGAATGGATAGCCTAACAATCAACGATCATTTTCCACCCCATTTGATTTTACCTTATCGATCATTTCAAAGAATAATTAATGAAATTATGAGAACAGTGTACGTGATTCGAAAGTGTTGGCAGCAGCGCTACGCACAAACCGAACAGCTGCTCGGCGGTGCGAATAACCAGGGCCGGCGCTAGGGGTGAGTCGGTCGCCTCAGGCGGCAGTTTTTCAGGGGCGGTATTTTCAAACCCAAAGCGAAAGAGAAGAGGAAAATGGAGAAACACCAATATGTAAAATATATTATTATACTTCATATGATGGTGGGAATAATAATGATGAATCGGGACATCCGAAATGTTTTTCAGTTTTTATTGAATTACAAAGCGAGTCGCCTCTATTAGAACATTGTTTCTTTCATTATCAGTCAGGCGCTGGACCTATTGCAGCTGCACCTTGCACCTGTTTCATTGCGCCACTGCCGATTTTTGTCATCATCAAACATTACGTTCGAGTACAAGATGCGCTGTAGTATTTCAAAATTCAGAAACCACACATAAAGCGCAAAGAGTTTGGATTAATCCAAATGCGCAATGGAGAACCACTACTTCCAGAGATAATACCCCGACGGTTATTTAATTACAACTGATGAATATCCAGAATATCTCTGTGCAAATTTGAGACAGAGAAATTTTCTGTATACTGGTTTTGGGGTCTTTGACCATCGTCAGTACACGGTAGATTCTCACAGACGATGATAATCGTCTGTGTTCTACCGAAAATAATAATAATAAAAAATTATAATTAAACCAGTAAAAGAAAATGGGCACGCAATGGGCGAAGCCCATTAAACAGTGCCATCTCATAACCAGATTCACACTCATCAGTTGTATTTCAATAGCCGTCAGGGTATCAGCTCGGGAAGTAGTTGCTTTCTGTTGAATATTTGCCAATTTGCCATAATCATATTTTATTGTTGTTCTTTCGGAATGCTTTCAGTTTATTTTGTGTTTTCAAGGTCCACAACCATTTATTTTTTATCAATAATTTCTTTTTCGTAACGCAATGCTAATTTTTCTTCTGCGAATAACATAACCTTTCTGTGTGTTCTCTTCTGACTTGAGACGTAGCTTTGTAAATAGAAATTGTCGACATCAATCAACTTCAATGAGCTGAATATTTTTTAGAAAGAAGAAAATGTAATTGAAACAAGTGATAGGTTCAAACTTTTTATTGATTAATACTTCGTAACGCAATCAAATGATTTATCATAACATCTAATACTTCTTTGTTTTTATTATAGAAGCTTTTTCATTAACTTCTCCACGCAAAAGAATTCTGGTTTCATCTAAGCCTTTGGTTTTGAATGTATTCACAATTTTTTCATATTCTATACCATTATCATATAATCTCTGTCTTATTGTTTTGCTTAAAAGTTTCTCATTGGTTGAAAAGATATAAATATTTTTTAGCTTCAGCTTCATTTTCGAAATTATTCAGTATTACCGAAATAGATTTTTTAGTTTTTAATAAATCTTCGTTTTCTATAAATTCATTAGTTAGCTCATGTAGTAAATTTACATCAAACATTGCATCATGTGCACCTTCACATGAAAGAGGAAGTAATTCAGATGCAAGTTTAGTAAGCTTGTATCCAGTTTTTCTCTTTGAGAATTTATTTCTTGTATTTATTTCAATGTCTTTCTTTACATCTACTTTTACCGGTGCACTTTTTCTTTAACAAATTTACTTTTTCAGCAAAAACTATTTTTAGTATTTTCAGACATATTCATTTACTACGCGAATAATCGTTTTTGGATTATAATACTGACGCTACAAAAAAAGCCGCAATCAGCTCTCAGACCGGACGCAGGACAGCGTTGCCAGATATTCTCTCGCCAGCTCGCGCTCTGTTATTCTGTCCTTCTTTTTCGCCCCCCACCAAGTCCCGACTACCGAACCTCCTTAATGGGACATCATTGGATTTATTGGCGTCTATATTCATACTGTGTTAGTGGGTCTTGTGGGAAAAATATTTAAAACCTGTATTCCTATGCTGATTCATATTGAATTTTGATTTGTAGCGAATCTAGGATAATGACTGAAACAGATTTTGTCTAAGCACAATCGGCCAATTCACCGAAAATAGATACATTTATGATTAGGTTAGTTTAAAACCGAATTTTTCATTTCTAAAAATAGCAAACGCAAAACTAACTTCTGACTATCTCGCACTGAGCTGTATAAAAATATAGCATGCCTAACGTTAAAATGATCTTCACAAAATATAGCATGCCTAACGTTAAAATGATCTTCACAACAATATAAACACGATTTTGGAGATATATTATCCCTTCTCACACCACTGTGTTCCTAATTTTGCATCGCTTGGAATACGAATATATACCTTATCGAGTGTGTTTCTAATAGTGTTTTTGCACTTCGGTACCATACTGTACTAAGTAAAAGGATTTTTTAGTTTCCTCCATGATGTGTGAAGCAATTGAAACTGACAAAATGGTTAAGGCTTTCGCGGCCGAGGTTTATAGTATCACTGCTTTTCTGCGGGTTTGAAGGCGGTCGTTCTTTGGAATTTTTTCCTGACGTTTCGCTAGCGCGAGTGGCTAACTTCTTCAAAGGCTCACTCATCTTGACTATTATTCCGATGACTGGACATTTCGATTTCGTAAGGCGTATTTATATTGATGCAGGTAGTCTGGAGTGTTAATTACTTCGGTCGGATTCGGTGAATAATCATCAGTATCAGTTTCCGCACTACCTGCCATGATTTTATTAGTTATTCTTGATTTTCTCAAAATGGGATTCCAAATTCTGTTGAGACTCGACGCTTCTTCTTTTCTGTTGAAATTGACCGTGTGTTTGTGGATCCCTATCGCCTCCCGTACCAGTCGGCTATGGTAACCCTCGTTAGAGGCAATCAGTTTCGCATTTTCTAACAGAATCCTGTGGTTTTCCACACTGAGTGTGTGTTCCGCCACAGCCACAGCCGATTTGTCAGTTTGCCCTAGCCTGCAGTTTCTTTCATGCTCTTTGAGTCTTGTCCCCATGGATCTTTTGGTGGTACCGATGTATATCCTTCCACAGGTGCAGCGAAAACCCCTGCTGCTGACAGTGTGTCTCTTTTGTCTTTAGCCACCCTGATGCTTCGTTGGATCTTCTTGGTCGGTTTGAAAAACGTTTTTATGTTGTATTTCCCCAAGAGTTTCCCAATTCTGTCTGTGACCCTCGGGTCACAAAAATGCATATCTGCCTTATATCCCGAGGGTCACAGACAGAATTGGGAAACTCTTGGGGAAATACAACAAAAACGGTTTCCAAACCTACCAAGAAGATCCAACAAAGCATCAGGTCGGTTAAAGACAAAAGAGACCCACTGTCAGCAGCAGGGGTTTATCGCATACCGTGCACTGGGAAGGTATACATCGGTACCACCAAAAGATCCATGGGAACAAGACTCAAAGAGCATGAAAGAAACTACAGGCTAGGGCAAACTGACAAGTAGGCTGTGGCGGAACACGCACTCAGTGAGGGAAACCACAGGGTTCTGTTTGAAAATGCGAAACTGATTGCCCCCAACCAGGGTTACCATAGCCGATAGAGATCCACAAACACACGGATAATTTTAACAGAAAAGAAGAAGCGTCGAGTCTCAACAGAAATGTCCAGTCATCGGAATGATAGTCGAGTGAGCCTTTGAAGGAGCTAGCCACTCGCGCTAGCTAGCGAAAGGTCAAGAAGAAGAAGAATGATGGCCTTTAAATCCGAAGAAAAGTAGTGATACCAATTGAAACTGAAACGCTTAAGAGTAAGCAAACACGGAACACTTCATTTCACCCAAAGCGTGCACTTAAATTTCACTTTGAAAAATAATTTGAATATTATCAACTGTAATTATATTTGTTCTACACCATAAAAATGTATAATAAATTTTATATTGAGATTTGGTTGAAATGTTGCTCACATCCTGTTATTTGCCAATTGTATTTTTTTCATAAGCTGTTACCTCTTGTTGCAGATTGTTGAACGAATATTTATGCTCACCTAACTTACTTTGCCCTATTTATTTCAAGGTGCTGGAAACGATAGGACCTCCATACAGTTCCGAGTTTGTTCATTTGTTCATGCCTATGGTGGAAAATGATGAAATAACGGGCACAATGAGGGGGGACGGAGAGAACGACCCGGTTTCAGAGTTTATTGGTAAGTGATTCAAATTTACTTGAAAGAATTTTCTATTAATACTATTTTCTTCATAGTATATTGTAAGGCCAACTACACCACAGTCATCTGAGATGAATGGAAGTAATTTTATGTATTATTGTATTAGTTTCATGATTTTTATAATGTGATACGTTGAATATGTTCTATTGAATAAATGAAATTTTTTACAGAAGTGTTTTTAATATTAGGAAATCCTATCATGTTCAGAGGGAGCTAAGATAGGAGATGGTACTGTTCTACACCTCATTATTCGTCTAGCAAAGCAATAATTGAAAACAAAAGTTTTCATAAGCTCATCATTTGTGTAACGTTTCCATCATAATGGGTGGTATGCATGCATGCGAGGAGTTTTTCACTTCGGAAATTCGGTGTAAAAAATTCACTATGAATCTTGATGGAATCCATGTTGAAATCCAGCAATCCCATCTGAAATCCACAAGAAATCTTCATTTGGTGTACAAATTTTACGGAAGTGAAACACTTCTCGTGAGAAAATGCTTCCACTCTCGTTTCATACAACAACTACAAAAAATCATTGGTTGAAAGAGAGGCTCACATAAATTGAAATTCACACCAATTTGAAAAAACTTTCAGGGGTAATAGTCCAGTAAATGAAGGGACGAACCTGTGAATAAGTCTATGAGTTCTTCACTTATGGCTCAATTTGTAGGTCGTCACAGATGTTTTCAAAGGACCCAAAACTTAACACGATTGCGTTCATGGAAATGGCCGAAAATGGCCCCCCAAACCGAGAAAAATGGGTTTCCCGTCAATATCTGGCTAAATATACGAATTAGAGAATGTTCGTTCATACAAAAATTAAAGATAGTCTCATTATCTACAAAAATGACCCTTATCATTTTTTCCGAAAACGCAACAGTTTTCGAGATAAAGGGACCCAAAACTCTCCTCATTTCAGCTGCCGCTTTCTCTATAGGAATTCTGTTGTCTATGCATTCGCTTGGAGGCGGGCGGATGAATTGTTTCATAACTCAGGCAAAAACATTTTTCAATGATTCAAAGTTCAAGATATTGAGGAAACCTGTAGCTATCATTCCATGTATTTCGAAGTTCTTTCTTATTTGGCAAAAAAGATTTAATGAGCTGTGAAAGTTTTTTTCCGCACCATTTCGACACTGTTTCATTAATTTGTTTACATTTTTTCAAAAATAGCCTTTTATCGGAAATTTTTCTTTATAATGGGTCCTTGGGGGTCTTGAATGATCTCTGATTTTTTTTTGGACTTTTCCCGTGTTCTAATAAATGATCCATTTTTTATTTACTTTTTTTCATGCGATTTCGGAGTTATGTAAAATCTGCGGAACAACCGCGAATTAAAAAATTATTAGCCATTTCATCGACTTGCCATGCACATCGTTTTGAAGCCAAGATGCTCTAGTTTCCGAATACATATATATTTTTTATGGCTAATAATTTTTTAATTCGCGGTTGTTCCGCAGATTCTACATAACTCCAAAATCACATGAAAAATGTAAATAAACAAATGGATCATTTATTAGAACGCGGGAAAAGTAAAAAAAATTCAGAGATCATTCAAGACCCCCCCAAGGACCCATTATAAAGAAAAATTTCCGATAAAAGGCTATTTTTGAAAAAAAATTTAACAAATTGATGAAACAGTGTCGAAATGGTGCGGAAAAAACTTTCACAGCTCATTAAATCTTTTTGCCATATAAGAAAGAACTTCGAAATACATGGAATGATAGCTACGGGTTTTCTCATTATCTTGAACTTTGAATCATTGAAAAATGTTTTTGCCTGAGTTATGAAACAATTCGTGCGCCCGCCTCCAAGTGAATGCATAGACAACAGAATTCCTATAGAGAAAGCGGCAGCTGAAATGAGGAGAGTTTTGGGTCCCTTTATCTCGAAAACTGTTGAGTTTTCGGAAAAAATGATGAGGGTTATTTTTGCAGATAATGAGACGATCTTTAATTTTTGTCCGAACGAAAATTCTCTAATTCGTATATTTAGCCAGATATTGGCGGAAAACCCATTTTTCTGGGTTTGGGGGGCCATTGCCATGAACGCAATCGTGTTAAGTTTTGGGTCCTTTGAAAACATCTGTGACGACCTACAAATTGAGCCACAAGTGAAGAACGCATAGACTTGTTCACAACTTTCCCTAGTTTCGGATCTTCAGTTACTGGACTATAAAGAAAATGAAACAAAAAATATTTGGTGGGGAGATTGTAACGATAATATCACTTACATTACAGAAGTTTGCTGCGTCTACTGTCGCTTTGGTTACTTTTAATTCTTTTAATAAAGCATGTTCACTTAGAATCACTTGATATTATTAGTTTCGTCATATAGCAAAGAGACCAACCGCAGATATTTAGTAACTAGAAAGATGAGTTAATTTTCGGGTTCCTTTATTTTGACATTTTATGAGAAAAAGTTCGCATACAAGTATGTTCCAATTTTTGTGTTCGAAAAACTGGCTGAAATAAAATTCAAATTGTAATTTAACTCATTTGCTCTTCCTTCCGGTTTATTTTAATCATCACACTACAAACTATCAGATGTATCATATACAAATCCTTTAGAATAAATTAGAACTAATTCTGATAAGCAAACAAATAATAAAATCACATTTTGAGCTTTGGTCTGAAATATAATTGCACATTCCGAAAATAAATACTGAACAAAAATGAAATAATAATAAGTCACTAGTCAGGAACCGTAAAAAGTACCAAGAAAGCTGTGTCATGATAGAAAAATGAAAGATCAATCTTTCCACAACAGATAGAAGTAGCAGATGCATGGAAAATTGACCAAGTGATACAAAATATTGGAAGAAAACCTGCCGATTTTTGTTTCAGTAAAATATGTTCAAAACCAGGACATTATTCATAGTGGCATGATTGGCGGACCCAATAGGCCAGTAGACTTAAACATGAGTTCTATTCAACAGCCGTGCCAAATGGCCATGTTTTTTTGTAGGTAGTTTGGGCCTCAAAGAATATAGTGTGAAATTTGTAGGATCGCGAAATGAAGACTTTTGTACGAAAAAATTATTTGAATAGAAAATGTCACTATTTTGATGTTATTATCTTTGGATTGAGACTTACCGAAAAATGTTACCTACGAAAAATGTGCGCCGTAATGAAATCTACAAAATAAGTCCTATGCAAAAATCACGAAGAACCATTACATTGGCGGTAAATCACTTTTGAACAAAAATTTTTCCAAAAATTTTTTGGATCGTTTATAAAGTACTGTTCTGAAACTCATCCACCACTTGAAATAAACTGTCCTGAAGATATATCGGTAAGTTTAATCAAGCCTTGTTATAAAGCAATAATGACCGATTTTCGTTCATCCGGCGTGTCGATATAGCACTTGTTCCACAAGGCCGAGAAGGTGCAAAAAAATCAGGTTGCATGTACATTCAGGATTTAATTGAAAAGAATAGTTTTTTAGAAAACATGTTTTTTGAGGATATTAAATTTTAGCTTACAAACAAATACAAGTTATGCCATGACAGAAAAGCCCAAACCGATTCTAACAGAAATTGACGAAAAGTTGAGTGACAACGAAAAAGCACAAGAATAGTGGTCGAGGTACCTTCGCATGGACAATTCAAAGATAGTGGATAACTTCGTCGGCTAAAAAGTCGACGTTAAAATGCACATACTGCGGGCACTGTTCTGTAACCTTCGACCCGTTTTGGAACCTGTCGCTACCCATCCCACAGAGAACCAGTCAACTCATGTTATCTCAGTGTTTGGATCCTTTTACCAGAGGCGTTGGATGGGGACGAGAAGCCGACATGCTCTAAGTGTATAGAAAGGCGGAAATGCACGAAGTCACTGTCGATCCACAAGTTCCCGCGGGTGTTGGTTATCCATCTGAAACATTTTTCTCCTACGGAGCAGTTCAGAGGAAAATTGAATGTATCCATCGATTTCCCGTTGGAAGGTCTCGGCATGAGCAACTATGCGGCAGCCAATGTAGCTCCCTGCCGCTACAACCTGTACGCGCTCTCCAACCATAGGGGCACCACATATACCGGTCACTACACGGCTTACTGCCGACACCCTTACGCGGGAACGTGGCACGAATATAACGATTACTAAAGCACACTTTTGAGATGAGCCGGATTTACTTTCAGTTGATAGTTTTTTTTTTTTCAATTATATTAATGATGATTGTCACTATTAACATATATTATGTATATTCACTGTTAAATAAATTAGGCATTATATTGGCAAAAAAAAGTTATTCAATATGTTCTTCAAGATTCTCATAGGTCAGCGATTATCTCGGTTTATAATTAAGACATTGAGACTTCTTTTTAATTATGCGTCTCGCTAAGACCTAGGAGAATCTTGAACATTTTGAATAACTTGAATAGTTAAGGCGTATTTTATATTCGTTTTACTAGCTAAAATTTTATATCCTCGAGAAACATTTTTTTTCAAAAAACCTAGTCTGTTCAGTTAAATCCTGAATGTATATGCTGAAAACAATCACCCCGATTTTTTGCTTATAACAAGAGCTATATTGACACGCCGGATGAACGAAAATAGATCATTATTGCTAAACTATATAAAAAAGCTGGATAAAACTTATCGATATATCTTCAGGACAGTTTCTTCTGGATTAGTTTCAGAACAGTACTAGATAAATAAACCACGTAAATACAATTAATTTTTTGAAAAATTGTGGTTTAACAGTGATTTACTGCCAAACTAATAATTCTACGTGATTTTTGCATAGGACTTATTTTGTATTCATTTCAAAGGTAATATCAAAATAGTGACATTTGTTAATTTAAATAATGTTTTCGGCCAAAAGTCGTCATTATATACACTATATTCTTTGAGGTCGAAACTACCTACAAAGAAATTGGCGATTTGGCACGGCTGTTGAATACAAGTCGTCCAAATTCATGTACATTCCCACTGGACTACTACTGACCCACTATAACAGCAACCACTGGAGTTGATAATCAAGAAAAATGTTGTTAATAGATTCCACAGCCTTTTTAGTATCTTAGCAGAAGCTGAGCAACTCAAGATTTCCCTTGGAGAAAGTCCAACTGCGCGAATTCTTTTCGGTCGATTAATAAATAAAAAATAAATATTTAGCTACACAATATATGAAGTATCCATCTAAACTAAATGAATCGTCAACATCGACGAGGTGGACAATTCAGGATTGTCTGGCGTCAGCTGGATTCGTATTGTTTATCGTGATATAATTGTTAACAGGTACACTGGGGTCTACGACCATCTGGACGTTCGGCTGATCACTCGTGGTCCTAGGGACTGATAAGGTAGCAGTTCTACCGTCGTTACTGTTAATATTATTATTAGTTTGCTTCTCTTCAGTAACATCGATAAAATGCTCGGAGTAGTAATAGGGGGTGTTCAAGTAGTCTATCATCCTTCTGGGCAACGGCAGGCTTGGAATAAGGTCCCGCCTGACGTTTTTGTGGATAACAAATCTGCAAATATCAAATAAAATGATGTTGAATATTTGAAAATCAACGACTCGAAAACAATCAGAAATTTTTAAATGGTGATTCAAAAAATCCGATACTTCAATGCATGAATTTATATATTTTCTGTCTATTTTCTTTATCCTAACAATTTCAACAATAGCCTATCAAATAATTCAGATCTGATCGAGTATTTTTCTACCAGCTGATCTCAAATCACTTAGAATGTATAGATACTCACCTACAGAAAGGAGTACTTGAGAACATTGTTTCTACACCACTGGATAATAGTTTACCATTAAATGATTGCAACATGTCTTGCATATATTTTATTCGAAAAATTCTGTGATCTCATATTTGGGTTACTTACATAAATGTTTCAGTTGCAATGTTGGAAATTATGACCAGCTCAATATCTCTTTAATGACAGCAGTAAGTAGTGTGAAACTCAAATTTGAATTACCTTGAACATTTTTTGTGTGGTTTCAACGAAATTGATGGTTTGATATCATTATTTTAAAATGGTGGCTGCTGATTAAAGCACTATTCAAAAGCAGGTCGATCACAAAATTTTATGGAGTATATTATATCAAATAGGGGTAAGGGGAATAGTTCATGCCTGGTTTCAAAATTATTTGTTTGATAGAAAAGAACCAGTTCACTCAAAACTGTCTTATGCGGTGTTCCTCAAGGATCCATTCTTGGATCGGTTCTTTTTCTCGTGTATGTAAATTCCCTCTCCAATTTAGATTTGAAAGGAAAAATCAAAATGTTCGCAGACGATACATCAGTAATATATGGGGCAAATAAACATTAAATTAAAGTTGATATGTTAAAAGATCTCCAAAAAATATCATGTTGGTTGATGAGTCGCAAACTATCGTTGAATTTCGGGAAATCTTCATTTATGTTTATCTCTACAAAATCGAATTTATCACAATCTGACCATCCCATCAAAATAGATAATAAAATCATCAAATATTCTTCTATTGTGAGATTTCTGGGCATATACATAGATGAACATTTGACATGGAGTAAACATTCGGAAATTCTGAGAAAACAGATCTCTCCAATTATAGGAATATTATTTAAATTGCGAAATTTTCTGCCTTTGAAATATCTGAAATTAATTTATTTTTCTCTGGTATATTCTAGATTTCAATACCTAATTCCGGTTCGGGGATCAGCAACAAAAACCTAAGACCTCTGAAAGCTTTACAGAATAAATCAATTGAATGTATGTATAAATTTGATTATAGAGAACCGTCAAAAAATTTATACAAACCCAATCAACTGTTAGATATATCAATACATACACTAAAACTCTGCACGTTCATTCATTTAGTTGAAAGTAAATTGAAACATTCTAATCTCATCTTCAAAATTAATAGTGACCAACATGACCATTCAACCAGATGTTCAAATAATTTATCAACAATGAAATTCAGATTAAACATAGGACAACAATCAATTTATACAACGAAATAGTGTTATATAATGGATTACCTGATGCAATAAAAAAATTTGGAAAATTCAATTTCAAAGTTAAGTTGAAAAAACATTTATTGCGATAGGTGAAGGAAAATTTTATATTATTTTCATTATTAATAATTTTTTATTTCTGTGAAAAGTCTGATTTCATTATCTTACTTTATTTTTTTTCTCTATTTATTTGATTCATTATTCATTTGTTTCTAATTGTCCCTTTTATAAACTTGTAAGTTTCTTGGGAAATAAACATAATTCAATTCAATAATAAAAACTCTCATAAACTCAATGAAGATGATCCACTTACCTGCACATGTGTTGCAAACTCTGGACCTGTTTGAACCTCGATACAGGGTGGAGTAGTTGAACTCTCACTGGACCTATAACTGGCCTCCGATGAAGAAAAAATAAATATCTACCACTACGAGAATGCTCTACCGCATTCTCAATAAATTCCACAATTGTCTGAGATTTGAATTTTGTACAGCTACCAAAGCTAAAATTACCTGAAATATGAGATGTTAGTTTGCCTTTAGGACTTCAAAATGCCATTATATGAAAGAAAAACTTTGTGAGATTGATTTCCAAAAAAAAAAAAAAAAACAAATTGCTATTTACTCACCCTGATCATGTTCTATCCTAACGTGTCTAACACAGTTATTAAGTTTGAATGTCAATGAAAATATGTAATGATCGTCACTACTATCTCTCACTATGAATGATCCATCAGGTTCATTGGATAATATTTTTTCTGCTGCCTCACTCGAAATTGGACCCCAGTACCAGCCATACTACAAGGATAAAACAGATTAGTTGAAAAAATGTTTCATAATTCTATTGCTTACTACTAGCCCACACCTTTCCTAAGTTGGAATCCTAGCAAAAATGTCTTGTGACAAAATACGCATCTGATTAATTGACATTTAGAAAATCACCTACCAGGTGGTGGCTTACTCTATTAGTTCCTGGTTAAATGGGATAAAGCGAGTTTTCGTGAATTAATGATTGTTACTCGACTTTTCAACTTATTATAACTTTACAACCCTGTTGAAGGTATGAGCACAGATTATAGAAACAAGTTCAAATAGCTAACAACACACTTGTATATAACAAAAACTATTGCGCCACATTTCTGTGAAGGTTATAAACAGAAAAAATTGCATGGATCAGAAAAAACGTATGTATTATCGATGAGTTTAGAGCATTGACATAATATAACATGGACTGGGTGTCGCTTAACCCTCAAACACAAGTTCTTGCGGCCCGAACCAACTAAGGGCATCTGCGTCATAGTCGTTATCGTCATAATGTGTTACGTCATCAGTAATATGTGTTGCATACTTAAATTCCGAAAAGGTCTTAAATATCCCTAAAAATAAAACAATGCACTATTGAACACTTCGAATAGCTTCAAAAAATCGCAAAAACAAATCAACAGACCAACAACTCCCCCACTGTAAACCGGATTTTTGGCTATGCAAATATGCAACAAGTGATACATTGTGACGTCACTCGTAAGTGGTGACGCAGTTGCCCTTAGTTTAATATGTTCATGCCGTTTTAGGCGTGGGGATCAATCCTCTCACTCTAATGCCCAGTCCATACTATTAGGTCTATGGTTTAGAGCAAATTATATCATGGCATCACATAAGAATTCGCATTTCCTATAACTTACCTTGAATTTTTAGCGAAAGATATGTATGTGGCACCGAAAAAAAAAGTCTGCACACGAAATGAGGGTTGGAAATTTGGTCCCGAAAAAAAATTTACAAGTACAGAAAATCTCTGGGTTATTCTTGAAAGTAAAGAAAAACGATGACATTTCCGGGCATATTTTTAGGAAACATATAGTCCTTTATCCAAATGAAATACATTTTGAAAACATGAGCGCGATGAAACACCCAATATGATGTGACCACTACTATATGTTGAAATTAGATGCCTGAAAACCCTGGTGTTGGGACTTATACCTGTAGTACTTTGAGACAAAATTGGCGACTCTTCGAAAAGGAACAAATTTCAATCATGTTTCCATTATCCTTCAAGATCATTGCGTGAATGATATGTATTATAGATCACATGCAATAATAACCTTTGGTAAAGTACAGAAAGCGAGAATATCACAAGTGTTACAATCTCACAAGTTTCAAGTCAACAACTATAAGCACCACTGAATTAAAAAATGAAGTAATATTTAAAATTACGATGAACAATAAGATAACTCAAAATCACCTGCAAGGGAGACCCATCCTTCGGAAAGAAATTTAATTAACTTCAAATCATTTGACGTTTGTAATGGCTGACAATTGGCGTCAACTAGAGATGAAATTGAGAAACACACCATGATACGTATCAAAATGACGTAAAAGTTTCGCCATATAATTCTAAATAATATCGCATCAATAGCAACACCAGGGTTTTTAGACATCTTAATTGAAATGCAGATCAGATATTTGAGTACGAAAAAAATGTAGCAGGTATCAGAAATCGCTACAAGGAGTGTGTGAGTGAACAATATCAGACAAGACCATTTTCTGGCACCATAACGCCCCTTCCACTCAGAAACTAATGTAACTATTCGGTGTTTCCGTATGTTATGCATTGTTTTGCCGAAAACGTCATTATTGAGTGGTTTATAGAGACTTTTTTCGCCTATTCATCATTCACTGCCTAGCTTTAAGCATTCATGTATTTATATCTGATGATGAATAAAGATATATTATTATCATTAAATCATTCTTGGCTGCAGCCCTAATCTTGGTATTTAAGTCAACCATGCAGACTGTTTTAACTCGAGCACTCTACGAATTTTTGTTATAACTAGACCATTTTTCACAGCTTGTTTTAAATTTCAGTAGTTTATGACATATTTTTCTTTGGCATACAGTGTTGTCAATAATTTGGCAGGTTTTGACTTTGGAGGCCGTCTGTGTTCAGGTGCGAAAGGTAAATCACGATGTTCATCAAGGAGATGGTCTGGAATCGACTACCAAAACATACCCAATATCACTATCATCTGGCACAGATGATAATAAGTATTTCATTTATAATATCGAATACTTACATCTTTAACCCTTTGGATGCTCGTCGCAAAATCCAAGGTCTGCTGCTCATCCGTCACATCTCCTACAACTTCCTTCATTGGCAACGGAGGCAAAGCCCTACTACTAATATTACTATGTACATCGCCCATAATATTGGCGTTACTGCTGTAAGTCTTATCAGCCGCGTTCACTTTCATGTGCTCCGGCGAGAGGAACCTTTTGAACCGAAACATGTTGCAAAGGGTTTGTTTGAAGGAGAATATCTTCGCGGGAGGTTTCCTTCTCTTCTCCTCTTTTTTAGTCGGAGACGTGTTTATTTGCTTGCCTATATTATCACAGGAATCTTTGACTTTTTTGTTCTTGATGTTGATCAGAAAAGTGTTCTTTTTCGATCTCACGTTGGTATTCGAAACTGCGCAATCTCTATTTATCAACAGGCCCGTGTTAGTAGGGTATTTATTATTATTCGTGACTAAGATGGTGGCTTTGGGCTTGTATGTTTTGTCCTGTAAGTCCGAGGAATCGGAAGAGCACGAATACAGAGTTTGCAAGTACTGGCGAACTTCTTGAAGGGTCATGTGAATCGGTTCGACTTGTATGGGGGCTGAGGAACCAGCCACACTATGCCTCTTTGAGTCAGATTTCAATGCTTGTGTCTGAAATTCAATGGAATTATCATGTGTTAGTGAGACTGAGAAAAATGCTAGTTGATAATGATAGAGTCAAGTAGAAACACATATTTCAATGAATCATTGTCAATAATAATAAAATGAATTTATGTCCTACCCACCTACAAAGAAGTTGACAAACGACATGAGGGACTAATGAATAAGTGCTATTGAAACACATAAAGGATATGTCAGCGTACGAATTTTTTCACTGGAAGAGTTGGAGGGTGGGCGTGGCCCACTGCACTTAGTGCTCATTAGATCCATTGTGCTTCCTCCACGTAGGGTGAGGGTACCCCACTCAGTGATTCCGCAGCCCTACCGTTTTAAGGTACGGCCGGTACTCGCTGAACAAGGATCTCCTTGATAAGAATACAGGACAGTCACAAATAACATGCTCTATGCTTCTCGGTCACAGCCCCTGAAGAGAGCAGAGTCAGTTTACCCCATTCTGAATGGGAGTTGTCAAAAACAGAAAAACCTAATTAGCTGTCAGTATCCTGTCAGAACACCCGTTGTTAGTCGAAGGTTATTCCTAGACATTGACAGGTATTTTTTGTCTGTTCCGTAATAGGGGCAGTTCACTATCTCTCAAGAGAGATTAGTCGATAGTTTAATCCCATCGCAGGATTTTGTAGGGTTTCTTGAAAACAAATTTAGGAATAATGGCGTCTGTATTAGCCACTGGTACAGTTGTGTAATACCAATAGAATGAAGGCCTACCATGATTATTATAGCTAACTCCTTGAAAAAGACGTCAAGGAGGATCATGAGATTGAGCATGACCTCCATAGATCTCATGACTCCTATAATGCAGAGACATGCTGTTCTTTGCATCTGGTACAGTTTTTCGATTACTGTTATCTGATAGGTCTTAGGGCCAGTTGCTCTGCTCAAGTTGTGGTTTATCTAAGACAGGCTTTGTTGCTATGGATTCGATCCATCCAATGGTTTGACGAAATTGCTCATAAGAGATGTACACCTTCCTAACTCTATTCTCCAAGTGGAAGTTCCATGTCATCTCACTGTCGAAAATGACACCAAAGTATTTGACCTGGGAGAATTCCGGTGGCGTATTTAGGAGGATGGGTGCTTGAATTTTGTGTAGTATATACAAATGATCCTCTGGTGTCAACTAGAGCAACTTAGATATTTGATTTTGACTACCACCTCCACTACCATGTTTATTTATACAGATTCACACTAAGGGAAGCCGCGTATTGTTCAAAGAACACCGGGTTTCTTAATATTTAATTTTCAATGAATTTACACAAGACTGTCTACATAAATTTTCCAGTGTCTCATTGAGAGATATATGAAGGCATCATGGACAAAGGAGTGAAATGAGCATCTTCCAGCACTCACAACTATATTAACGGTGTTTATAGTAGGAATAACAGAGGCCCAAGTACACTTCCCTGCTGTGCACCATGATCAATTCTGACCTCTTAGTAACTTGTTTAGTCCCAATCTGGTTGAACAAGTTTTTATTCTTTGGTATTCTCCAGTTACTGTTGGGTTCCCTGAACTTTATTAAGTTTATCAAGCAAAAGTTTTCAATTTCAGTTGATATTGCGGTGTTGATAACAATTCTGTGTTTCCCAGTTTGTAGTAATGAGTGAAAACCTAAATTGACTTACCTTTTCCAATTTGATTGTGTTCTTTTTGGTAGAAATCATGCGATAGTGTCTAACTTCCAGCTCCCTGTACCCAGAAGCAGTGTTTCTCCTTTTTTTCTTGAGTTGAGTGCGTTTTGGCTTCAGAGGCGGCTTAACAACGTCAATGGGAACAGCATACACGTCGCTATCAAAGGGCACATTGTACAAATCGCTGATCTGGTTAGAAGACAAAGTATCATGAGAAACTGCTTGGGTTATAAACGTGGAATCGTCCACTTTCTGAGTCGTAGGGACTGACAGGGAATTGTGCGAACTCGAGAGACGAGAAGACCCCAAGGAACTTCTAGAGCTAGGTCTACCAATGTGGCAAGGGCTGAAAGACACGAATTCCGACGTGAAATAGGTTCTACCCAATATCTGATGCAGCGGTCTTTGCAACTGACTCAAAATCCTCAGCTTCTTCGCCTCGCCTTCTTTGTATTCGTATATAGCTTTTCTAATTAACTGGGCGGCTAGTTTGTCACAGAAAAATTCTAGCATGGAGGTCCTCGGTTTGTCTTGAAATTCGAGAGGAGGTGCTATAGGAGAAGAGGAATGTTTGGACGAAATATCTGTCCAGTGGGGTCCTTTTTTAAGAGTGTTGAAGTTTTCTCCGCACATGATGTCAGACATTCCATCCAAGGAGTCATCTTGGGACAAAGATCTCTCTTCGCAATCGCTATCCTGAAATTATTTTGTAGATTTGGGTTTATAAAACGAAAAATTCGGATTGAATCCTAAATAATAATTATGTTTAGAACTTTTAAATTCTCTCCTGAATCTAAGGAGTTCTTTGTTTTGTTCTTTTATGTTTTGCATTTGCATATCTTGTGTTATTGATATTATTTCATTTTTGATTCTACAAGATTTATTATTCCATCAATAGGTTTTGAGCATATTGATTTATAAAAATATCCGTCGATTACCTGACAGTAATGAAATGTAAAACTAAATAATTCAAAATGTGTTCACACAAGTTATTTTTTCTCTGTGTGAATCAGTCCGAGATTATCGGTATTCACAAGTTTTTTCAAGGAACAAATCAGAAAATTTGAGGGTAGTCAAATTTAAGTGGCGCCCTTCTTTGTTTTATTCAACACAACATGTTTGCCAACCAGAATAAAACTGACATTTAATATCTCCATCATGGTGGGGGTTAATTCAATCATCGTTCCATGCATTGACTACCTAATTTCACTTCCATTTTTGACATTTCAAGTATTTGTATCTGTGAAGAGAATACACAGCTTTATGATCATTATTATATCATTTATTTGGCAAATATATTGGTACTGTTTTGGTTTCATCGAATGCAATACAGTTGTATTAGTTCATTAGTCTTATAAGGAGGCTTTAGTGGACGAATAAGCACAATTTAGTGGTTATTGTTAGAACCGAGGTTAGAACCCAGTATATTCTATTTTGTATGTATCACGTTCATAATTCAATCTAGCGTTGGAATGTCATGAAAAATGTTTTCGAGATCTATTGTTACAACAATAAAAGACGCAAAGAAAAAGTTAAAATCTTGGAAAATTAAGGCTTCAAGTGAATTCTAACATAATCAACATATCGTTAATATACAATGTATAAGAGAAAAGTTGTTAACTGAACATATAGCGCATAATTGTTCTTTTTCCTCTTCATGAAATTGGTGCATGGTTATTGGTCATGGTCTGTTTACATGTGACAAAGATTTCTGATGCCGCGCATGCGCATTCAATTCGTGCGCATCTCATGATCCATGAGATTTGATAATCGGATGTTAACAATTATGAAATACCCATCAAGTATGAGTTATGCACAACAAATTGAGTAAACCAACACATTGAATACAATGATTTCAACTTTTAAGAATCGTGCATTATTGTGAAATTTTAGTGAGGAGTTTATTCAGTACACTATATACATTGAAAAGAAGAAACATAATGCCAAGTGAATAGAGACTATAAAGTATGAGTAACATTACTCTATAGAAAAGTCAAATACATAGTAGGTTTGACATACCTACTTTTCCAACCCTCAATTGAAGGTTTAGAATGTTAAACATTTTTCATAAATCGGTTGTGATATTAAGATATTCCCAGTTGATATGTCTATATGTTGGTCTATATTCTTATCTTTCACTAATTTCAACATTCTCAAACTTAACTTGAATTGGTACCTACATAAAAATTTAACCTTCCACTGGTGTGAATAAGTGTTGTTTTAGTGATGGTGCCGGTCACAGTGACTAGGGAACGTGTAGACTAAAGATGATATTTTCTTTCAAAAATGGTAACATTCATTGATGAAGAATGGACGAAACTTCTGATTCAATGAAAAAATTTTTTTGTTTTATATTTTCACATTTGAAATATTTTTTTTTTCTATTTCCTTCGATTTTATCTTTGATGTCTTAGGAAATAACCTGAGTTTGTAAACTGAAAAAATTATTCAAAATCTCTTGAAAAAAATCATAAACTGAAAAAAAATCTTTTCTGAAGCCAGGCCTGCTCGTTTTCATAGTGGTTATAGTATATCCTAATTGAAACCAACACTTGTTATTGAAAAGAGTATATGAAAGTTAAACAAATTGCATTGAAATAGAAAATCAGTAAATAAATCTGATTTCTCTTAGTGGTTGTGTAGGTCTCTGATACCAAAAATGCTCATAACGCAAAATACAGTTTTCAGATTACAGCCAAACTTTGGATAATTTCTGGCCACTTATGAAAAGAACACAAAGCGACAGCTAGCAACCTCTCCTTCATTCTTAGCAATGCCATTTATTGAATTTCTGGGTCTCCTAGATAGGTGTGCCACCAGTGGAAGGTTAAGGACTCGAGTATATCAGGACAAGAAATTTGACCATCAACCAGTTTGCATGGAGAACATGAGTTAGTGATGTTTTCAGTGAAGTGGGATTCAGTTTCGGAGCTCTTTATTGAGTATTCGTTAACCTACTCAACAAAAACAAAGCATTATTATAATCATACCTCGAAAGGAAAATATCTTCTCTCCTGTCGGCCATCTCCACTCGCACTACCGCTAGATGCTGACCCGTTTGTTAAAAGAAGACCACTATCGTCACTGAGAATGAAAGCTTCTGACCAAGTTGAGCTCGATGGAGGAGATTCCATAACTCATAAATGCTATTTCATCGCTCTGATATGCGCCCACACAAACGACTGAGAAATGGTCACACTCAAGTGAAAACCGACTCAAGATAATATCTCGCAAATGGGCAAATAATTTGAGTCATTGTTCGATCATTTCAAAGATCACCATGCCTGATAATTGTAGGTGTATTATTTAGAAGTGGATAACAGAGTCTTCGTTTTCATGTTATTAAGTACTAATAATTATTAGTACTAATAATTATTTATACTTCGTCGGAAAATAATCATTACTACACAATACAAAATAAAACAATATAAACGTCAATGTCAACATCAATTTCTGTCAACAAATGTCAATTCTTCATTGTCAAAACTGTTGGAACAACTGGCCGGATAGCAGTAGTTGCTAATGCCATTGAAGAAAAAAGAAGAAAACTCTTAACGAAGGCGAGACAGTGGCCGCGTCTAACAGCTTACAGCGCTTGAAGCCGCTTCACAAAATTTGACCATGGACAACTGTCAAATTTTGTGAAGCGGTTTTAAAGCGCTGTAAGTTGTTAAACGCAGCCATAGTAGTGAATATTTGAATGTTTGAAATTTGAGTTGGGCTGTGCTGTAAGGGAAGTGCGTAAGAGATGAAGAGTACAAAAATAGAAATGTATTAAAATTTTGAATAGTTTTGATGTACATCAAGTGGATAACAGAGTCTTCGTTTTCATGTTATTAAGTACTAATAATTATTAGTACTAATAATTATTTATACTTCGTCGGAAAATAATCATTACTACACAATACGAAATAAAACAATATAAACGTCAATGTCAACATCAATTTCTGTCAACAAATGTCAATTCTTCATTGTCAAAACTGTTGGAACAACTGGCCGGATAGCAGTAGTTGCTAATGCCATTGAAGAAAAAGAAGAAAACTCTTAACGAAGGCGAGACAGTGGCCGCGTCTAACAGCTTACAGCGCTTGAAGCCGCTTCACAAAATTTGACCATGGACAACTGTCAAATTTTGTGAAGCGGTTTTAAAGCGCTGTAAGTTGTTAAACGCAGCCATAGTAGTGAATATTTGAAATTTGAGTTGGGCTGTGCTGTAAGGGAAGTGCGTAAGAGATGAAGAGTACAAAAATAAAAATGTATTAAAATTTTGAATAGTTTTGATGTACTCATAAGTTTCTGAGCAGATACTTTGGAGCTCAACACTCAACACCATTTAACCACGTTCCACATTTTCATGTTTTGATTACATACTACTGGTCCAAAACCATTTTATATCATTTATCATGCAGAAATTGCAAAAACACTGAGATGTGGAGCTACATCACTTCTTTTTTCATCAAAAACCAATATAAAGATGAATTGTCCATAGAAGAAGCCTATAAAATATTGGACAATTTGGATAAAGTTGAAGTGGTGGAGGAAGAAGACAGCATTTCCAGTTGTGAAACAAAAAGGAATCTTGTTTCCAACAAAACTGGAACTATTACACAAATTAGAGAAAAAGAATATATCATAGACGACTTATATTCTTTCCAGGAGGATGACCTGAAATTTGATTTTGGTTCAAAAGTATCCTTTCACTTGGTACAGTACAACGATGTATTCAAAGTGTTTAACGTGAAACTCCTGAGTGAATGGGATTCAGTAAGAAGTGAAGATTCTTCATGGAACAATAGAATTCTCATTTGCAAGGTGGAGCAGAGGGTAGGTAGGAAATTAAAACTTACACCATGGGATATAGATCTGAAATTAGATGAGGCACCTTTGGAATTCCTACCAATAGTTGGTGATTGGTTGGAAATAGATGCAAAATGTACAATAAATGAGAATAATTTTGATTTAACAGGGCAGATTTTAGAAATCAACAAAGTATCACCAGTAAGATTACATTTAGAGTCTGGGAAAGTTACCTGTTGGAAAGAGGATGAGCAAACAGGAGTTGTTAACAAGAACATTTTCTTCAATAAACAAGCTTTATCCACAGGTTACATACCAGTTGTTGGCGACCAGATAATAGGGGAAGTCATCGAAAGCGATCAGGATCGATGTTACTGGAGGGCCATAAAAATTTTACCAGAACATATATCCTCAAAATTCGGGACTGCTCTTCAAAATACTATCCAATTACCTGATTTTCAGGACAGTTTTCCTGGATTAACCATCCCTGATGTGTATATTTCATTTGAAAAATTGAATGATGTACAACAATTTTCACTATCCATTTCCAATGAAGCAGACTGCAAATTTGAACTTGTTAGCGCTCAATTTTCCAATCCAAAAACTAATTGTAGAATTCTAAGGGGTTCAGAAAGAGTTGAAATTCCTAGTGGAACCAGCCACGAAATCATTTGTGAGTGTACATCCAAAAATATAGGTGTCAGTAGGGAATTTTTGTTGTTGCAGTTTGACAATGTTACTATAGGAAAATGGATAGATGTGACTGTATCCTGCCAACTTGACAGACAGAAAAGTTTTTTTGAATCCAAACCTAGATTAACACTGCATGAAAAATCTACCAATGAACTAGTGAGAGGTCACAAATTGGCAAATGCACCAAGGTTCACTGCTGTACAGCTACCGTCATATTTGGTTCCACAAAAATTGCTAAAAATGTTTTCCAGTTATGATAGAAATGATGATATTGATTACACGATACAACAATTGAGGTCTATTAAACCTTCAATAGTCTCGAACTTGAATTCTATGAATTATGAAGATAAATTTCACTCTCTCTTACATCTTGATGAAATAGCCAACTTAATAGCTATCAGAACTTATGACCAGGAGAAAGCATGTTTTATCTTCAATGGAGATTTGTTGATGTTGGAAATAGAAAACTTGTCTGAGCGCAGACCATCGATTGTGATAGGAGATAAGATAATTGCAACAGATCCATACAGCAAAAACAAACTAGATTTTGAGGGGTTTGTGAACAAAGTAGGCGCAAGGCATGTACATATTAGGTTCAATGGCTTATTTCATGAAAAGTATAGAGGTGAAGACTATTCCATTAAAGTTATCCCAGGTAGAACTGCTTATAAGCGATTACATCATGCTATTCACTTGGCAGTTAGGAATTTGGGACAGGAGTTGCTATTTCCCTCTAGAGTGGTAGAGAAAGATGTACAGATTCTTTTTGATTATGAAAACAAACCCATCGAATCTCCAAACTGCTTATCAAAAAAGAAAGTACAGAATATATTGGATAAAATGAATCAATATAAATCTAAATTGAATTCTCCCTCCGAGAGTTCTTCCAAAGAGGGTCAGAGTTTGAAATTGGAGTGGCATAATAAAAAACTGAATCCAATGCAGAAATGTGCCATTGTTAATATACTTTGGGGAAAAGCTAGACCCTTGCCGTATATAATTTTTGGCCCTCCTGGCACTGGAAAGACTGTTACAATAATAGAAGCCATTCTGCAAATAGTTAGACTACTTCCCCAGTCGAGAATACTGGTTACTGCGCCTTCCAACAGTGCTGCAGATTTGATTGCTCTGAGACTGATAGATTCTGGAGTTCTTGTGCCAGGAGATCTTGTAAGGGTAGTATCCCACAACTACGCCATGAGTGAAAACATACCAGTTAATCTTGTTCCTTATTGTGCAACAGGGAGCAATGCAAAGGAAGGCACTACAGTTACTGAGACATCTACTAATGGAATTCAGTTGGGTATGAAAATTGATACTTATGTTAGAATTTGTAAGAAAGATACTTTGAAAAAGGAATATGTGATCAAATTTGAGAATTTATATGGGTACAATCTCACTTTAGTTTCAATTGCAATATGCAGCATATTGTCTCACAATTGGGTTGATATATTTTAGACAAATTAGTTCATAATATAATTTTGTAAATACTTTATGGAATTGGATCTCTAGTTATAAAGTATATAAAGTTATATAAGGTAAGTATCTGACTTTAAACAACTTATCTGGAGAACTTTGGGGTGGACATGCAAAAATAATTTGGAGCAATGATAAATGATAATTATTGTATATGTACTATGTTAGATATGCAAAAACCTAACATTTTTGAAAAATTATATTTTCATCCTTTTCTCAAGAATCTAACAAGCAATATGCTAACCAATACCTCATCTCAATTTGGGGAACAGCAAATAAAACAACTATTAAGCCACTTCAAACTCTCCAAAACAAAATTATAAGATGTATATTCAATTTAGAGCAGCAAGAACCAACAATTAATCTTTATAAACCTAGAGGATTATTAGATATTCTTTCTCTTTTCAAATACAAACTTTTAGTATTTATTCATTTGATCAAAAATAATGTGAAAAATTCCAATTTGAAATTTACCATAAATACCCATGACTATTCAACAAGAAAAGCAAATGACTTATCTCTGGCTAAATTCAGAACAAATTATTGTAAAAAATCTATTATGTATGAAGGCGTCATCTTTTGTAACAACTTACCGAAAACATTGAAAAATACAAAAAATACCAATTCATTTAAGAAAAACTTGAAAAAATACTTATTATCTTGAACTTAATTCACTCTTTTCTTTATTATTTTATTATATCTCACCCATGACTATATCATGAACTTATAAGTTTTTTTATCTTGTTTTTGTTAATGAAGCACTGAATTTAACTGCTTGATATCAAGATGTTCCCTATTATAAATACGTGTTATTTCTTGGGAGCAATAAACGTTATAAATATGTATTTTTCATTCATTTATACATCTGCAAAATTATCTTTCTACCCCAGACTATACTTCTTATTATTAAAATTCTTATTGTCTGGTTATTCGTTTTTGATGACGATTAAAAATTATGAATACCGGGTGAACCGGAACCAATTTACCCCCCCTGTATCTTCCTTGTTATTTTATAGTTACATTTCAAATTCGATAGTTCAGTTTGACAGGTGATATATCACAAGCATACTCTCAATTCACAATCTGCTGATATAGTTGATATCTTATGAATATTACTTTTTGTATGTCCCTCGTAACGAAACATCTTCATGAAAGTATGCTATTGAAAATTGAATAATATCATGTAAGTAATAATAATTCATGGCCAAACTTTTCACACAGTGCTTTTTGTACGGATGAGATATCCTCAAAATTTAATTTTTCATCATTTTTCAACATCAAGTTTATCATTTCTCAAATGCTAAGGAAAATTTACATTTGGTGAGAAACTCCGATACGTATTGAAATACAAAACATGGATTGTATTGGAGTTTATAACTAACTTTGAAGATTCCTATTTTAGCATTTGAGAAATGATAGACTTGATGTTGAAATATAAACAAAAGTTATGACTTGTTCTTACATGTTATTATTCCATATTCCATAGCATACTTTCATGAAAATGCTCCGTTACGAGGAGAATACAAAAAGTAAAGGAAAGGTAATTCTATACCGAATCGTGATTTCCAAGAAAATTGTAGATTCCATTTGAAATATGAAAAATGGATGCTCTTCCGATCAAACCGAAAGTGTCATATATGGTTTGATACTTGCTAAATTTTAGACTCATACTTTAAATCGAAGTTCCGGGCATATAATATCCATACAAAACCAACAATAACGTAGATACAGGGGTGTGAATTGGTTCCGGTTCACCCGGTATGTCAAGTAGATGACAAGTGAGGAAGTCATGTTTGAGAAACGAATTTCCGCTGGGCACCAACAAAAAATTTCCCGTTTTTTGTAGTTTTTTTGAATGAAGTAAGTACTGTGTGACATGAATGTTTCCTCATTTTCAGAATGCAGTAAGACATTTTTGGGCAGACATCGTATAACAGTATCTACATGCACTGCAGCCGGGCAATTTTTTTCAATGGGCTTTCCGAAAGGTCACTTTTCTCACATTATTGTAGACGAAGCTGCCCAGGCAGGGGAACCTGATGTCATGATACCCTTGTCATTTCTGGATAAGAGTGTTGGGCAAGCTATCCTAGCTGGTGTGTATATAAATAAATTTGGTATTGTGTACTAGAAACCTTGCATCATGTTCATGATTTTAAAAAATGGTCACTTGATTTATGGCCTGTCTTGGTCTTGCATCAGTTTTGATTATCAAATCTAATCATTTCCGGATTTAGTTAACTGTTGTAGTTTAACTGTTTGGTATAGGACAATGAGATTTTTTATTTGACTGCTCATGTTATACTTGTCTAAGAAATATTCTGGTTGACAGTGCTGGACACTGGGGGGGATGATGGGGATAATTTTCTCCCCCAAGTCTCAACATATGGCATGACTTATGCTGTTTCCTGTAAGATTTTTCACTATAATAAGGTATGCAAAAAAGAAAAAACAAGCATACAATAGCATCTTCAAGCAAATGATTATTTATTATTACAGTGAATTTTTTTTGCTCGAGTAGAAATTCAATGAAATCAGTTGATTTGAAGTCATCTGATCGAACACAGCCAATCAGAACAACATTCTACTGAATATTTCCCTCATATATAAAATGTCCCATAAGAGCAATGCAATTATCGAAAACTTACAGCGGTAATTGCATTGTATCAAGTCACCATGACAGCACATCTGAAACCGTATCGCTAGACGTCAGTAAACAACACAAATAAATGTCAGATAGACTTCAAAAATAGAAAAACATTTCGCGTTTTGGTGAGTGCTCCATACAATCTATAGAGGAAAGTATAAATGAACAAAAAATAACATTTCCTTGAGAATTTCTTTATTCGTGAAATATTCCAATGAATTACATTCGTGCATAAAAATGACCAGATAATTTTGCATTCAAGCGTGATATCTTATACAAATTGCATTCGGTTATTTTCATATTTTGCACTTTCGCCAAAATAAACTCCTGCAATTTTTAAATATCACGCTTTCTTGCAAAATTATCGGTAATTTTTATGCACTCGTGCAATTATAACCGAAAAGATCCCATGGGCGCGTTTCATTTTATTATGTTGCGATGGATACATATCAAATTTCTGTTGTTTGAACACACAAAATTTGCCCCTCTCTTCATCAACACAGCACACAAGTCCTAATTTACTTGTAACATTTTTAAGCAGACAAAACCATTATTGTTTCAAATAATTAACCTTTTTTCAAAATTCAAGATAAATATGTTCAATTTTCAACAATAACACGGCGGTAACGGTAAAAAGGTGCTCATAGCAACCGAAGTATTACCATCAGTTTAACCACAACTATATTGTCTTTTCATGAGTTGTGTTAACTTACCGCTGTAATTTCACTCCTTTCATTTCACTGCTAATAAAGCCGTTATTTTTGTTGAAATAGTCCATTATCATAAATATATTCACTTCTGGTAGATTACCAGAATCAGCTTTCATAAATCCAGTTTTCAACGCGTACATTTCAGAAAAAATAACACACTTCGCTAACAGTATAAATACGACTAACATAAGCGATGCCGCGTCCTCTACCGTGTGCGTATAGTGACGTCACGCGCTGTTCACGATACTTTTACACCAGCGCAACTTCAACTTGAATTATTTCAGTACAGGATGGAGCTATTGGTCTGAAATTTTTGTGAGCTTATTAGGGGTCCAGACACTACAAAAAAATGCATAAAAATGTTATAATGTTGATTTCACTGAACGACCCTATTATCTTCCATATCGATATCAGAATTCGTTGATGCATAAAAATTCATACTTTATTAATACAATATTTTTTGATCTAACTTTAATTCTATATAAATCACCTGAACACTAAAATTATTTGCAAAGAATGATCATTTCCTTTTTTTTATTAGGTGATCCTCTTCAATTGGGGCCTGTGATTATTTGCAAAATCGCTTCGGAATGTGGATTGAACGAGTCTTATCTTGAAAGATTAATCAACAGATTTCCATATGTGAAAGATCCAGAAGGTTTTCCTGATACATTTGGTTATGATCCTCGCCTTGTGACCAAACTTCTGTATAATTACCGATCTCTTCCCGCCATCCTCAATCTGTATAACTCATTGTTTTACGACAATGAACTCATTGCAACAGTAAGTGCGAATTTCAATTGGAGTTTTCATTTCCATTTTTAGTATCTGATAAACTTGATTAATGATTAAGTAGTGCCATAGCGACTCAAAAGTATTTATGTAAATGAAAATACCAATACAGTAATCTGTAATGTTATGACTCTAACAAGGTTTACAAAATCGCAATAGGTGTTTTGTTATACAATAGCTTCTCCAAGCAGAAACAGCTATTGTTCAGCGAAATACGTATCGTGGATTTATAGACCTTGTTATAGTGAAAATCTTACGTAAAACTGAAATAGTATTTCAATAGGTATTTTCACGAAATGTTGGCTGATTCTTTTCAGTTTATGTGACTGTGGATAATTTTTATTATTCATCAAGATTATGTTTGTATTATTAATTGTTTATTCAGAGAAATACACTTCTGAATCCTCAACTGGTATAGTTGGGACCAAAAAGTAATTTGAAAAACCTTCCATTGGAGAACAAAAATTCAATATTATTCAAGAGATCTACCAGAGGCGTAAAAATGGGAAACTATTGCATTGCCTCAATGCCTCGACAAACGAGACGACTCATAGAGGCTTCCCAATTCCTGGAAACCATTACTATCCCATCGAACACATCCATTGATTAATCCTTTTCAAACCAGACCTGTATTTGGTCCGACAGTTTCATCAACGTCATATTCTCATACCGTCCCTCTCCCCACAAAACCACAGTCTCCACTTCGTCAAGATGAGAGCAGGGGGTTAAGGAGACTTAGGCCTCGCCTCCAAGTCAAGAAGTCTTGAGAATGGCTCCTAAGTGGGAGTCGAAACGTCGACAGAAGAGGCGTAACAATGGGAAACTATTGCATTGCCCCAATGCCTTAACAAACGAGACGACTCACAAAGGCTTCCCAATTCCTGGAAACTATTACTATCCCATCGAACACATCCATCAAATAATCCTTTTCAAACCAGACCTGTATGTGGTCCGACAGTTTCATCAACGTCGGATTCTCATACTGTCCCTCTCCCCACAAAACCACAGTCTCCACTTCGTGAAGATGAGAGCAGGGGGTTAAGGAGACTTAGGCCTCGCCTCCAAGTCAAGAAGAAGTCTTGAGAATGGCTCCTAAGTGGAAGTCGAAACGTCGACAGAAGAGGCGTAACAATAGAAACTATTGCATTGCCTCAATGTCTCAACAAACGAGACGACTCACAAAGGCTTCCCAATTCCTGGAAACCATTACTATCCCATCGAACTAATCCATTAATTAATCCTTTTCAAACCAGACCTGTATTTGGTCCGACAGTTTCATCAACGTCGGCTTCTCATACCGTCCCTTTCCCCACAAAACCACAGTCTTCACTTCGTCAAGATGAGAGCAGGGGATTAAGGAGACTTAGGCCTCGCCTCCAAGTCAAGAAGAAGTCTTGAGGAATGGCCCCTAAGTGGGAGTCGAAACAGAAGAACAATTCCAGACGCGGTTCAATATATAATAAATTGAAATAAGAGATGTGACTAATGAATACAAAAAATATATAAATTATATAACTTGGAGGCATAAGCTCAAAATATTCTACAAATACAATGTTACAATGTGGTGAATAAATGTAAAATGTGATGATATTCTGAGGATGAAAAATTATTGTAAGTCAATATTGTCACTACCTATGAGACAGATGAAGATGTCGAACCCATCGTTTAAATCAGCCCAACATTTTTTTTCAATTTGTTTTTGAATTCGATTTAGTGAATGGTGTTTTTTCCATATCATCAGATATTATTATTGTCACTATTCCATTATGATTTTTTTTCCAAAATTTGATCTAAAATGGCTAGCAGCTAACAATTTGGTTTGTCTTAGATGGAAATACTGTTCACCTCAGTAAAGCCTACAGTCTAGGCATTTATCATTTTTCTGAGTGGATTAAACAACAGATTCTCAGCTTATGAAGTGAGTCGAAATCAAGCAAGCCATGGTTTGTATAAGAAATTCGTTTTTTCTGATCACATCTTGAATGGAAATTGCATTTTTGAACAGAGATTTGAAACACTTATTTTTAGACGTCCTGGAATTCTTAATAGACAGTTTTGTAACACCGACCATTTTTATATCTTTTTATAATGGTACATGTTATCTCAGAAATTTCGTCATTCAGGTCGATTATCGTGTTGTCTCATCAGATCCCATTCGCGTGCTTTTCAGATTGATGACGAGACCAGCGATGAGGCGAAATTGCTCGAGAAACTGCGTGAGATGTTACCGCAGACTGAAGACGGTAAACTGCCCCGCATGATTTTTCACGGTGTAGACGGAGAAAATTACCAGAACAACGATTCGCCTTCTTGGTACAATCCGCACGAAGCCGCTCAAGTGTTTTACTATACCAACGAGTTCTATCGACTCGGACTCAATTCTAGCAACATTGGAATCATCACTCCGTACATTAAACAGGTTTGTAATTGACTTTAATGATCTTCGAAAGGTAAGGAGTATTTTATTGTTGCCTGGATTCATACCATCCTGATTATTAATTGTTAAAATTCAGCATATTGTTACGATATATGTCCTTGGGTTCGTCTATTAAAACTCCAAACAACAATAAACTACTTTTATTACAACTCTTTATCACAATGCAATACAATCACTTGAATTGCTCCGCTAACTTTCCAATGCTCGGTACTGAAACTCTCCGTAATAGAAATTATTCACTTCAACTTCTGCAATTAGCAATAAAAAAGCTCTCTCCATTAAGCTAGTTACCCTGATTTACTATCTGCTAAACTCACTCCACTTAGCTCCGAATAGCTCTGCTTAATTCTCTGCGAATAAAACTGTCTTCTCCGCGATGAAGAAGAATCTTCGAGAGAGGCCTCGATGATGTGTATCGAATTCTCCACGCGAATCAAGAGTTCCTGGAAAAATGACGTTCGCTCTTCGACCATTCATATTAACAATATTTTAATTTGTGATTTATATGTTTCACCACCATTCAACGAAAGTGATGAAGTCACAATCTATTTATTGCTGCGTGAATGAAAAGTACCTGAAAAGAGAGAGCGGTAGTGCAACGGGTAGAAATATAAGTTATTCGATAGAAACACAATCAGAAATCCAAAAAATCCTATTAAAAGTGCCGAAAAGTGTACACTAAGTGTACCGACATCCAGAACAGTCAGTTTTCTAGTTTCAAATTACCGGAATATATCCTTACTGCTGATGGAGATCAGGGAGTGATTGGAATGACACACTCGAGTACTTTTTAAAAAAGATCAGAAAAAGGAGATTGAAGAATTTGCTTCAATCATGCTCTCAGGATTGTTGTGTTTTGATAGGTTCAAACGATATGAATCCTACTTGGCCCCCTTGTTGAAAGACACTGTTATGTCAAATACTGAATCTCTAATATATCTCTGACGAAAAACGATAGTAACACATTTCATTAAAGTATAGTTCTCATCACGGAAACTAATTTTGTATACCTAAGGCTAACATAGATAAGTGCTTTTAGTAAATATCAGTTCATTATTCCTCTATTGAGTGGGTAATTCTGAGTGAAAGGCAAGTTGTCCACTAAAATCCACTTTTCATCATCAACAACAAAATTTTTCAGATTCTATACTTGTATAGATTCAAATTTTTATTTTCAAGTCAACTGGTAAATCTACGAACAAAAAAATTTAGAATACTTATACCAGTTACATCTCAGACAAAAATATTCAATTTATTAAGAACATATCAACAGGGGATATTGAAACTTTTTGTAGAGATCAATTACCCTAACATCGTCGCGCGTTTTGGTTAGGTTAGCATCTGCAGGCGAAGAAAAGAGATACTATCTTAGTGTAAGGGTTATTGTTCTTTACGAAAATAGATTTATAATTTAGTACCAAATTGGTCATACACAAGTTTTGTATTCGTCTGGAGATCCCATTGTTCTCAGTATACAGTGAATATTGACTGGGAAGTGGGTATTAGAAAATGTTAAAAAAATATACCGTTATATGCTTACCGTTTGTGTTAGGTAAGATCAAGATTCAGCAGTCAGAGTCTTTGGCTATGAGATGTTCTCAACGAGAGTTTATAGAGATATCTAAATCTTTGGCGAAACGTTGAACATCTCCTAACAGAAAACGACATACAAGGGATAATACCCGCAAAGATTTATTTTCTTCGTTTCAGTTTTTTCTTGTATTTTTCCTTTGCCTAATCGCCACTTAATAATTCAGACCTCTTGTAAGATGTATATCTTGGACAGTTATCATTATATTCAAAGCACAGAAAAGAATAATTCGTTCTATGCTGAAACTTCGTTAGAGAGACTCATGCAAACAACATTTCGAGAGCCTGGAAATACCAACAGTTCCATCACTATATTTCTTACACCTAGTCACTTTTGCAAAAAAACACTATAATATCTTTGAGAAAAACTGTGACACATATGCTGTTCAAATGAATATAAATACAAGAAACCGAAGTGAACTCAGGATACCACCTCACAACACATCGTTTTTTGAAAAGGGCTCTCAATATAAAGCAATAAAAGCCTACCAGTCTCTTCCCAGAGAAATCAGAAAAATAGCAGAAACGAAAAAGTTCAAACTTTCAGTCATATCATATCTGAAACAAAAAGTTTATTATGATTTTAATAATTGGTAAAATTTGTGTTTTAACATTGTTATAATGTATGTGTATGTATGAAAAGTGTTTGAGATTGTACTAAAATTGCTGTGCATATTATTTGTGTCTGTCTGTACCTGTATTTTAATTATCTGACGTTGCTATGTCCTGTTGATTTTATGGCAATAATTATTATTATTATTATCATTATAGTGCCCTCGTCCTATTATTAACAAACAGAATAACTTGTTCTTTTCAGGTTAAAGAAATCCGCTCGTTGTTTGTCGAAGCTGAATTCGATCTGCCAAAAATTGGTACGGTGGAGGAGTTTCAAGGCCAAGAGTTCGACATCATTTTGCTATCTACTGTGAGGTCCTGCGAGCAGTACGTTTCGTCCGATATCGTCCACAGTTTGGGTTTCGTGGCCAGTCCGAAACGACTGAACGTCGCCATTTCAAGATCAAAATGTTTGTTGATAGTCATAGGGAATCCGAAGTTGTTATGCCGTGATACGTACTGGCGTTCGGTTGTGAAATATTCGATCGATAATGGAACTTACGTAGGCTGTGATTTTTCGAGTTAAGGTCTGATTGTGGTAGCGGTAGGTCTGAGAATATTCGCAGTATTGAGTGTTTTATATTACAATTATTTTTTATTAAGGAGAACTTTTATATCGTTTTCAATAAATGATTGTGTTGAATTGTTTTTGTATTGATGGATTGACGGAACAGTGTAATCCCCGAGATTTTTGGGTGGATGACAAAAAACTGACTTATTTGTATATCGTGCATCGGGACAAGGGAGATAGATAACTTGGCGAATCTCTCTTGAAAAATCGTAAGTCCAAATTCTCGTTACCTCTCATTCTTGAACAATTTCAACTGAAGAAATCCCTAAGAGAGATTACCAACAGAGACGCACTTCATGGATTAACATACTTTTCAATTGACTGAATCAAATATTTATAATCGTTAGTCTTATCTGCTGGAATGTTGAAAACTGATATCCTCTCAGCAGCTTCACTTCCCATCAAGTTTCTCAAAATCGAAATTTTCACACGATCGTCGGATTCATGATTGGTAATAAGGAGAAATTTTGTGTGTTCAAACAACAGAAAATTGATGTGAAAAATTGTGAAGTTTTACACCAAAAAGGCCCTGCATCTCCGAAAATATAAGAGACCGCCGATAATTCCATTTAGGTTTTTTGTAGAGGAGACCGAATTACGTAAGTTCCACAAAAAAAAAACAAAAAAAGGTGCTCATAGCGACCGAAGTATTACCTCATGATTTCCTGTGGCCATGAGATAGTCTTCAAATGCTGTCTTCCAATATAGCCACTCCTTTGCAGAGTTTCTTCCTTGCAAATCGAAATCTGGCGGTAGCTTCACTGGCATTCCACCCACGATCGACATTTTCATAGAAATTTTTGAATATGTCCTCAAAAGTCGGTTGCACGCGTAAGTCGACAATTCAAACTTATTGTTTTTCTGACTGCGCCATGTTTAATGATTCAATAATACTCGAAATAGGATGAAATACTTGTAACATCTAACAGTTATTTATCAAAATCACGTCAATCCGACTGTCCGATATTCAACATCATATAGGATGATACACATTAAACAGTCACTGTAATGCTGTAAAAAATATGTTAAGCTGGTAAAGTCTGGAAAACCATCAGTAAATCAAAATCACACAAACTTCTACCAAGGTCAGTTGCGAAAGGTCATTCAAGGTGACGTTTGTTTTCTTGGTTTTCTTCATGGCCAGAATAATCTCGCGTTCTGTTATGAATTAACATCAATTTTAATTGTGGCATTTAAAAAAATATCTTTTATTTTTGAAATATGTGTTGGAACTGTCATATATTTTTCAACACTAAGGGCCAGTTTTTCAATACAGGAATAAATGAATTATCTATCAGACTGATTGAAGAAATGAGAGGTGTGCGCGAGTAATGTTTGGCAGTGACAAGGATGAAAACTGTTGGTTATTTTTATCTGATAGATATATCTTGCACCTCAAAATAATAATAATAATAATGTTTATTTGTATACAGTACCTAGGATACATATAAAATTTAAAAAGACAAATAAACATGATGGAACCGCAAAGCCATTGGCTGTCCGCGGTGTAAGAAATATAATACAAATAAAATAATGTAATTATGGTACTTGATAAATGTAGGATAGCTATACAAAATACAATCAAAAGGACATTTGTGCACATGGAGACATAAAGCAGTGACATTCGAACATTCACAAACACATACACACAGGAAAAAATCATTGAATTGTAAGGGATATAATTGGATTCAGTTATTATCACAATTCACCAGATTATGTATTCGGAGTCTTCCAACGGAGAAGACGAATTTTTTGAGATCGGTTTTGAAACGATTTATTTGACTTACATCTTTCAGTTTTTGTGGTAAAAAATTGAAAGCTTTCGAAGTCATGAACACATGACTTCTTTGTACGACAGTTTTGAATATGAGTGGTATTGGTAAATTCTTATTTGTTTTATTTCTCGTCATATATGGATGTGAGATCATTTCGAATTGATTTTTGTTTTTATAACTATGGAGTGCTAGTTTGAAGAAGTATTTTTGGCGTAGGTCAAATATTCCAGTCTCTTCATAGAGGAGATCACTGGAGTACCTTCGATTTTTTTTATATATAATCTTCAAGAAGCGCTTTTGCAGAGTGCTCAATTTTTCTAGGTGGGTGTTAGCAACACCCCCCCATCCAAGTATGCCATAATTCAGTCTAGAATCAATCAAAGCAAAATAGATCATTCTAAGTTGTGGCGTATCCATAATTTTTGTAAGATATCTGAACTTGTAAAGCATGGTTCTCAGTGTTTTGATCATTTGAGAAATATGTTGATCCCACCTTAGATGACGATCAATCGTAATGCCAAGATACTTGATTTTATCTGTTGCTCCTATAGTGATCGTTTCATTATTATTATTTACTTTTAAGGTAGTGAAATCAGGTAGTCCATTTACGTAACTGGTAAGTGGAAGGAACATTGTTTTTGTAAAATTTATCGTCAATAGTTTATGGTTAAACCAATGTATAATTTTCAGCAAATCTGTTTCAACTTTTTTTTTGAGGTCAGTCCACGAATCTGCAGAGTAAAATACTGGGGTGTCGTCGGCAAAGCTCAAGATAGTTCCAGAAGAATTGATGGTTAGTAGGTTATTTATATAAATGATAAACAATAATGGTCCTAGAACCGTACCTTGAGGGACGCCACATTTGACTGTTCGCTCATTGCTCTCCTTATCACCAATTCTCACCACTTGCTTACGATCTGATAAATAACTGGCTAGTAACCTATGAACATTCCCCCTGCATCCCATGCCTTCCAAGGCCTCTAAAAGTTGCTTATGGTCCACGGTATCAAAAGCCTTTGCCAGATCCAAAAATACACAGAGCGATGGCTTTCCTCTATCTAACGACTCATACATTTTGGAAGTCAGTGCAGAAATTGCATCCTCGGTAGACCTATTTCTCTGGAAGCCGAACTGATTTGTGGATAGTAATTTATTTTTCACTAGAAAAGATTCTAATCTGATTTTTAACAATTTTTCAAAAATTTTTGCGTAGTTATTTATTAGAGAAATAGGTCGATAATTCGAAATAAGCTGCTTGTCTCCGCTCTTAAAGATAGGCCTTATAACTGCTATTTTATATTCAGGAGGGCAAATACCCGTTTCCATGATGAGATTCATTATATAAGTTAGAGGGGAAGCGATCTCTGCAGCGATTTCTTTCAGGATTTCAGCTGTGATTCCGTCTATTCCTGGAGCTTTGTTGTTTTTGAGAGATTGAATTATATTAATGATTTCCTTTTCTGTTGCAGGTTGAAGGTACAATGAATCAGAGATGGACAGTGATACTGGTGGTCTTGAGGATGGTTTCGCAATTTTACTGGCAAGTTTAGGTCCTATATTGGTGAAGAAGTCAACAAATGCTTCTGCAGTTTCAAAATCATTTTTTGTAGGCTTGCTATCATCTTTTAAAACAGATTTTATAGTTGACGAGTCATTACGAACACCTGTTATGTTATTAATAACTCTCCAGAGATTTTTTGAATTGTTTTTATTTTTTTCAATCTCGGATTTGTAGAAATTGTGTTTAGATAATGTTGTCGATGAATTGCCATTGTTTGAGAAACACTTTATATAATTAAAAGATGATTTTTAAAAGGTTTATTACATTTGTCAATGTAATCTTACATATAGATAACAAATAGTCGAATAACACGAACACCAATGGTTTTGTGGAATCATTTCGAATACTATTCAATATAGCACCGATCATTTTAATGAATTTAATGAAAGATGCATTGAATTTATTGTTGTTGTTTGTATAAGCAACCAAAATCGATCAAAAATGATTCTAAATGGGGTACACACTCCTCACAGCCCTGCATGTAAAAACATATACAGGGTGCCACATATATAATTTAGCAGTTCTGAGAGAGCAACAGCATGATATAACCACGAGTTCCTAAGATGAGTCTTTTTAACTAAAATTGCTCTGGTTGCTCGCTAATTGGTATTACTCAAAAATAACAGAGTTTGAGTTTGAAGAAATACTTTCCAACATGAACACTTATTTAAAAGTGAATTTCACAATTATTGTAGGCTAGGTTAGGATTAAAATTTCCAGTAGTCATGGCTAACCCAGAATTTGTTCTTGATGGAACACACTGTATACTTCCAAAGAGAATGCCTCATAAATTGTCGTTTTCTCACGAAGAGACTAATTTCAGATGTAAATGGCGTACTGGAAAATTGGTTTTCATTAATTTTTTTGGCAATACATTCGGGGAATTCGTAAAATACCTTGTATCATGTTTTTATGTGTACAAATGCAAAGCAGTCTGCAAAAAGGCCTCCACTCAAATTTTTGTTAAATTTAACGAAGTCCCAAATTATGAGTTTCACATGAATTACACGCAGGCGGTTTACGATTTGTTTTATCTTCAATTATCACTTCCTTTTCCAAAGACAGACTGCAAAAATCGATCCAAAAATCTGTCATTGCCGCTCGGTCTGAAAGGCTCATATATTTCAACAATGGGATTACGCCGTGGAAATATATCGTGGCCTGAAAGATCAATTTTATCACTGCTATGGGAAAGCAAATTATCACTTGTAATATCACTAGTGCTTGAATTATTACGGAATTAAAAAAAAAACAAAATATTCGTGGGAAACAAAAAATTCCCAAGGATAATTCGAGTATACGTGGTATTCGGTGAGAAAATTTCACACAATATCGAACTTCAACGAATTATTTGAAATTCATGTTTTAGCGTTTCAAAGTTCGTCAAGATATGCTTTGGAATACATCACAGATTGAACAATTGAATCTAAATTGCCTTGTTCTGTCACATTTAATTTAGGTAATTGTGTGAGCTTCAACAAAATGAATCGATCCGGTAAAGAAACTACCGTTGTCAGTGGCTTGTGAAAAAAGATGTGGAATATCATTGTATTTTCATTAGTCTGCTAAATTGTTCTAGTGCACTATTTGAACGTTTCATCTTGTTTACCTCTGCTCAAAGTGGGTAAGTGACATGTTATGTCAAACAAAATATGTTCTGCTTAGGTCGAAAAATTGCCACTATAATTCGCTGTAGGTTTATCCATACGGGAAAAAATGCCGATTAAATCTTCAAAAAACTCTGAGTTAACATGGTAACGTGAAACAAAATAAGCATTCCATTGGTCGAAAACTGTTGGTGTGAAATATTCGGTTATAATTGCACGAGTGCATGAAAATTACCGATAATTTTGCAAGAAATCGTGATACCTATCTAAAAATTGCAAGTCCTTCGGAACTCGGGCACTTTCGCCAAAATATGAAAATAATCGAATGCAATTTGTATAAGATATCACGCTTAAATGCAAATTATCTGGTCATTTTTATGCACAAATGTAATTCATTGGAATATTTCACGAATAAATAAATTCTCAAGGAAATGTTATTTTTTATTCATTTATACTTTCCTCTATAGATTGTATGGAGCACTCACCAAAACGCGAAATGTTTTTCTATTTTTGAAGTCTATCTGACATTTATTTGTGTTGTTTACTGACGTCTAGCGATACGGTTTCAAATGTGTTGTTATGGTGACTGATACAATGCAATTACCGCTGTAAGTTTTCGATAATGGCATTGCGCTTGTTCTGTTCGTACCCAAAAGAGAAGCTACCCGCTTTCCCTGGTTTACGAAGGTTCGAAATTAGAAAATAGAGAAGACTAAAAAATGTAGGTACAAATTTATTGTCACATAACCCCGAAAGCGTAACGAACAACGAACTCGTTTTTAATCAAAATCTGAACTCCAACTACTCGCTAAAAATTATCAAATATAAAAACACAGGTCCCTGACTGCGCCGGTCTTCCTTAGTCAGGTATCGTCGCCCTAGCAACCGACGGATTTATCGATACCCTTTTGATTGTCCAGCTGCGGCGTTGCCGCTATCAGTTAAACAGTCTTTGTGTCTCCGACATACTCCCACCAGAAAAATTTCTCAGAACTAAAGTCATTTTTCACATAATAAAAGGAGACATAAACACGAGGGGTAAACCGGTTTGCAAAATGTGTACACCGTAATGCACCCAATTCGAGTAATGCCCACATGACTCTGATAAAGTAATACCCAAAATACACTGTAATGCACCGTAATACACCATAATACCTATGAATGAACGGTAATACCCAGTAATTCACTCTAATGCACCGTAATACCTGATGTAATACTCACTAATGCATTCTTATTCAATGGTCAAAAGTGGCCAAAATATAAAAGAAAGACAATTCACAAATTTGACATATAATATTTTTTCTGAAGAGAATGTTAAAACATAACAATGACCAATCCTACGAATATTTTATGCGAGATTTGAAGGTAAATTTCAAAATTTGTGAATGTTCTTTCTTTTATATCATGTATGTCAATTTTGAAGACAAGATTTACATGAATTACTTTTAAAATGTATCAAAATAAGTGTGCCAAAAATGGACTTTATAGCCCAAGTAGACAAACTGTTAACATGGCCCAAAGTTTTCAGCACGTAAATGCCTATGGCCCAGAGTTAGTGAGATTCACGGTATGATTATGTTTACAGCAGCGTAGATGAAGACAGACATTCTGTCTAGATATTCGCAATTACAGTATACGTGATTTTTTTATGTTACTTTTAATTTTAACTATTTTTTGTGTTGTTAAAATCAGACATATATACAGGGTGATTCACGACTCGTTAAGCGTTCATGGGGAACTAGTAAAAAGTGAGTTCTGAAATTTTGTACGATTATGAAGTGTGTTATAGTCTATCCTTACAATAAAATGACAGTTTTCAGAGTTTTTAATATGCGACTGTGCGCCATTTTGAGAAAAAAAAGATTGAACAATAGGTTTTATATTATTTTATTCAGGAGCTATTTTTATTCTTAATATTATCTTGGAGTTTCGGCATATTGTATTTAAGCATGAAAAAATGTCGGTTTGTGAAAACTTCAAATTTTTCAACTTTGAGACTTTGTATCTCAGCCAATTCAAAAGATATTGAAAAACGATTTTTATGTCCCTGTGTCCCTGTCTCAATTTTTTTAGCACAATACAATGGTGTACTTGACTTTTTTTTTCTTGTGAAAAATATTCAAAATTTTCAAAAATTAATAAAAAATTTTAAAAATAATAATAAATTATTTTTATACCATTATATTGTGCTAAAAAAATTAGGATAGGAACATGAAAACCGTTTTTCGATTTCTATTAAATTGGCCGAGATCTCGTCCGATATACAGGGTCTGTCAAATCAAATGCAATCGACTGTTGGAATTTGCGCTGCAACGCTTGTTGTGTGTACATATTATATGGTATTTTGAAGGTTGGAATATTTAAAATGTCAATTATTGATACGGAACTGCTAATATGTATTCCTACAGTCTACTCAAAAAAGACCAAATAAACTGCACCTTGAAAAATAGACTTTCGGTCCTTCCTTAGTGCGACTCTGTTCGAGCAGCCGTGTCTGAGAGATCACGCGCACAATGCATGATAATGTTTTAAAGTACTCCTTTGCTTGGATGGACAGATTATAGTCACTGGTTTACACAAAGTGGCAAGAAATATCAAATTGATAATGGTGTAAATATTAGCTAAAGACAGGATCCTTTGAGCTCTTCTCATTATTTTTGTTAACTCATGCCTTATTAATATCAAGACTTCTTTAAAGATTTTCATTTACCTCCTGAATTTTCCATATTTTTGCACAAAACTGCCCTATCACAAGGTAATCACACTTTGCTAACAGTGTTGAGATTTTAAGGTTATAACGGTTATTTCAAGTCACGTGGTATTTACGCATGCGTAATTATCCACTAATGCACGTGTAATACACCAGTAATGCACCAGTAATACACTTTAATACACCACTAATGAACCTGTAATTCCCTGCAATACACCTGTAATACTCACTAATGCACCTTCAATACACAGTAATGAACCAGTAATTCCCTGTAATGCACATATAATACCCAAATTTTGTACACCTAATGCCCAACCGGTTTACCCCTCGCATAAACACAAGTGTCCGAAGGATATAAACTCAAAAGTACATACCATAGTCTTTCCAAAAATCCTACTGTTACTCACAAGAAACGAGCAGCAGTGTGACCATAAATTTTTTGACAAATCTACTAGGCCAATGAAGAAAATCTACCAAAATCTACTAAACCGACTGCAAAAATCTACTGAAAATCTACTTTACCGATTTCACCATAACATATTAGTTCAAAAACCTTACCTAGATGTCGATAGATCTGAAATAAATATATTCTGGAGTATCACTAGTCTCTACATCTGTTGTTTTTTATGTAATATGACAAAAAAAAAAACAATATTTCATATGCCACTGAACACCAGATAGCAGAAGAGTCTCATTTCTAATGAAATTTGAATATCAGTTCTAGGATTTTTTGTACGTGAATTCAATGAGCGGTGTTATAAAATGAAGTAAACATTTCAAGGTGTTATTATCTCTTGTAATGGAAAAATAAAGATCATCTTATATAATATAATAACATTATCAACAAATAATAAAATGAAAAACTAATAACTTAAAAAGAACTCTTCTCTATCTTTGTAAAAGACAACTTTTAGTCTCTTTCAAAATGTTTCATTAACTGTGCCCAGTAATACTAGAACTGAGCAAATTGGGTGAATCTAATTTTATTTCTCTATATTCATTATGTACTAATTTGAAACCGTAATTTCTATCCATTTCAAACATCATGACAGATAAAACAAAGAACTGCTACTTCGCTTTGAATGTCAATAACGAAATAGAGAGAGAGCCACATTGTAAAATTGTCATATTCAATAAAAATTCTACAGATTTCTTTCTTTCGCTACTTGATCTGATTCTATATGAATGTATGCATGTCAACCCAGAGATGCCCCAAAATCTACCAAAATCTACTAGACAATTTCTTCCTACTAAAAATTACTGATTTGAGTCGAAAATCTACCAAAAAAGTAGATTTCTACTAAATATGGTCACGCTGACGAGCAGGCATTCGTGAGACGCGGCCACTACGTGTTGCTTTCTCCTTCGTCACTCCCGCACATGCGCCGTTTCCTGGATCAGCAACATGCTCTGGTTCGTGGGGCTTCTTACAGCCACTCTCTCCACCCTCGTCACTCGGCGGGGTCTTCTCCTCCAAAGCACCATTACACTCTAACGGGTATAATCTTTGTAAGGGTCTCAGCAATGTTCCCCGAGAAGTTAGCACCCGAACGAGACGAGTTTGTCCATCTTGGCCGGGCAGAAGTTCTATCACTTTTGCAATCGGCCAATCTATACGTTTAATATTGTCATTGCCCACTAAAACAACTTCACCGACCGAAATATTCCGATTAACCCGTCTTTCATTCAAAAGTTTCAACTGTCCAAGATATTCGGCCCGAAACCGAGTTTGAAGGTCCTCTCGTAACACCTGTAGTTTGCGTATTTTCTTACTTAAGGAAAGGCGGTCTATAGCGTCACAATCAGGAAGGCCGCACTCCGGTTGTTCGCGCAGAAACATCGATGGTGTTAGAGCAACCAAGTCTTTAGGGTCTTCCGATAGGTACGTAATGGGTCGGGCGTTAATAATAGCTTCGCATTCGCACAAAACAGTCAACAAATCTTCATAGTTCAAACGCGCCCGGCCTAACACTTTTCTTAATAACGGTTTCAGTATTCCGATCAAGCGTTCCCAAAATCCGCCCCACCAAGCGGCTGTAGGGGGATTGAATTTCCACGTAATGCGGCTCACGGAACTTTCGCGCACAATACTATCCCAATCCAATTGCGACATGGCCTTTTCGGCACCCACAAAGTTCGTGCCATTGTCGCTATAGATTGTTTTGGGCCTTCCTCGTCGCGACACAAACCGACGTAGGGCTTGAAGAAAACTTTGGGTTGACATGGTCATCACCAGCTCCAAGTGGATCGCTCGATACACCGCACATGTAAATAAACAGATCCAAACTTTATCCCCATTTTTGAGGTACAGCGGTCCAGCAAAGTCCACCCCCGTCACTTCAAACGCGGCCGCGTCACGAACTCTGTCCAATGGTAGTGGGGGAGATTCCACCACTAGGGGTTTAGCGTCGAACTTCCGACAAATCACGCACTTAGATACTACCGATCGTATCGTCCGTCTGCCCCCGATAATCCAAAATTTTTCGCGAAGCAGACTTAAAAGTCCCTGCGTTCCTACGTGACGAGCTTTTCTATGAGTGTCCATGATCAAACTTTGAACTACCGGATCTTTGGCAGGTAAGAGAATAGGAAAACGATAATTTTCTGTATCTTCCCTCCGCGAAACTCTAGATTTCAGTCGTATTAACCCGTCTTGATCAACGAAAGGGTTAAGACAACCTATGTTTTTGTCATTTTCACTTGAAAACGATTTGTGTTGCACCAATTTACACACAAATTTTTCAGCTTCTTCAATTTCGGGGACTGTTATTTCTCCTTCACGCTTATCTTTGACGTGCCTGCAATTGTGAAGGAATCTGAAAACCCAAGCAATCATTCGTATGGTCTTAGTATACTGAGAAAAATATTCAAGGTGCCAATCGTTCAAGTCCCCTATATTCAGAAGAGTGTTTATAACTTTCTTCTTCTTTTCCTGTCCAATTTCTTCTTCATTGTAATCAGTGACTACGCCTGGCCACTTTTCCGGTTCGTCATACAGCCACATTGGCCCCTCCCACCATTTGGAATCAAACAACTGTTTTGGGGAACACCCCCGCGATGGGAGGTCTGCTGGGTTATGCACACCGGGTAAGTGCCGCCATTTTCTGTAATCAGTCAAACTACGTATCTCTGTGACGCGATTCCAGACAAAAACTCCCCACTCTTCTTTCCTTTGAATCCACGATATAACAGTGGAGGAGTCGCTCCAGAAAAAAACTTTCAACCTTTTTCGACAAATTTTCTGCAACGTGCGCATACAACCTCGCTCCTATTGTAGCAGCCAACAGTTCCAGTCGGGGTATGGTCATTTTGACACTGGACCTTTTCAAAGGTGCCACACGAGCTTTGGCGGATAACAAGAAGACCATAACCTTTTCATCTATGACAGCTCTCAAAAATATAGCGCATGCGTAAGCATCGTTGCTGGCATCACAAAATGTGTGGAGGCTTAGATCTTGCGAATCAGAATTTGTAACCCACACCCAGCGAGGTATTTCAATCCCTTTCAGATATGGTAAATCTTTGAGCCATGTTTTGAAGGACTGGGCGGTGACGTCATCTACTGGCTGATCCCAAGTGAGCTGCTCTTTCCACAGGCTTTGCAACAAGAGTTTGGGTACCAAAACGGAAGGGCACGTGTAGCCTACTGGGTCGAAAACCTTCTGGGAAATTGATAAAATCAGACGTTTCGAAACTACCACTAGTTCCTGTTCAAGGCTAGGCGAGATGGATTCCATATTCAGCGATAAAATATCTAGCTGCGGATCCCAGACCAACCCTAGAAGCGGGCAGGTATCGCAAGCAACCGCACCGGTGTGCTCCCACCCTCTTAATTCAAACTTGCCTTCGGCCATGACTGCAGTCGCCTCTTTCATAAATTGGGACAGTGATTTTTCATCATGCAAACTAGCGACACAGTTGTCCACGTAGAAGCTCCTACTTAGGCGTTCAAGTATCTCTCGAGAATACTTGTCAGGAATGGGACCCTTTTGAAGGAACTGCGATAAATGATAATCTAACGTCGCCCCCAGAAGAAAGGGGCTACTGCTGACTCCAAAAACCACCCGTTTATGTCGCAAAACAATTTCTTGCCCCTGTGAATTGATCCACAAAAATCTGAGGAGATCACGATTATTTTCACAGAGCCCTATTTGAAGGAATGCTTTACGGATATCTGCCGTGACTCCTAATTTATTTTCCCTAAACCTAAGCAACATCGAAGGAATCAGTTCTATGAGATTAGGGCCTTTTTCCAAACAATGGTTCAGGGCCGGTTTGCCTGCCTCGTGTGCCGACGCGTCGAATACCGGCCGGATTTTAGTTGTGGCACTATTTTCTTTGATCACTGGTCGGTGTGGTAGAAAATGACCTTTGTTGCAGTCTACTTCTTGTGAGAGCCCAACTAACTCGATGAAAAAAAAAAAAGTCCGTCTTTTTTCACCTTGTTGACAACATTATTTAGCCTCTTGCGAGCCATTCCGTAATTCGTTGGGAGTGGGGGATGGCCTTCTATCCAAGGAAGTTGAACTTCATAGCGTCCATCCTTATCCACCGCTACGGTCTGCAGGAACAATTCTCTGGCCTCCATTGCATTTTCTTCTTTAACACGCTTGTCTGAAGGGTATTTAATACCAATAACGTCGAGTTCCCATAAGTTACTGATTGACATATCTTTGACAAACAAATTTAGAGTTGTCGTCACCACGTCAGCACGAACGTTTGTACTTGGCATTTTTCCCATAAGCGTCCAGCCGAAATGAGTCTCAATGGCGAACAAGCCACATTTCAATTCTTGTCGTCTACCAGTGTATAAACTTCCAGCAATATCGGCCCCCAGTAACATTTCAATGCGACCAGGTATTGCCTCGTCAGAGATTTCATCTCCTCCGTCCATTGGCCCTGGAGCACTGGAATGATGTCACCACAAATCGTCGTCTCGTCGAGGGCTTCGAACGTGCGGCTAAAATCCTCGTTAGAAATCGTAACGTCATAACAGTTGTGGGTATTTACAATCTCCCTCCCACCGAATAGGCAGTGCACGATTTTCTCGCAGCGTTTCGACCTATATCCAAGTTGTGTGGCAGTAGTTTTCAAAATGTACGACCTCTGTGATCCGCTATCAATCAAGGCTCGCACTACTTTAGACCTCCTCAATCCCTTCAGGGTAACTCGAATCGTTTGTAGAAATACCTGGGTGCTAGTGCAATTGGACAAAGTCTGATCCTTTTGAACGTCCCTCGTAGCAGATTTTTCGGCACTGGTAGCATGTTTATTTTCTGCATCGTCAGAAACACCCGGGCACATTAAAACAACATGTGATCTTTTACATAAAATACATCTCAAACGACCCCTACACCTTTTCGACTGGTGGCCTATCTTAAGACAGCGAAAACAGGCCCTTTTTTGTGCAACGATTTCTTTCCGTTGCTCATACGACATTTTTTGCGCCTTGAAACAGCTCGTACTGTCATGAGACCCTGTACAAAAAATGCATGTAAACGCCTCGCAATTCATGAGCCCCGCCGCTGTAGGAATTTCGCTATTCTGCCTAACTTTCCTATCTTTAGTAAAAGCACTGTCCTTATTATCTTTAATAGATTGTTTCATCCCGAAACCTTCGGCAGCTAAATCTATTCTTTGTTCGTTTTCTACCTCCTGTCTAAGAAATGACATCAAATTTTTGAGACGAACTTCTAAAGAGGAACTAGTAGTCATGCCCCCGGATGGAACGCTCGCCGTCTCTGAGATCGCTGAATCGTTAAAAAATGATGAACGTTGCCAAACTCTAATCAATTCATGCGGTAGGCAGGATTCTATCAGCGGATACAGCATAGCCGAACACTTATCAGAGGAGATGCCTAA